>CM065478.1:56624872-57308945 GCA_032873175.1 Leptopilina drosophilae
TATTATTGTCAAAAATTTTATTAAAATTCTACACGGAGAGAGAATATATATTAAATTTTGTAAAAATATTTTCAAATTGGGGAAAAAGTGCGACAAAGCGAAATTTTGATATAAAAAATACTAAACTTTAAAAAAACTTATGTGAAATTTAGTATAATTATATCAAATATCAAGAATATTAATTAAATTCTAATATAACTTTAATAAATTTTACAAAACTATTTTTAAAGTTTAGAATTTTCAATATCAAAATTTCGCTTTGTTGCACGTTTTCCCCAATTTGAAAATATTTTTACAAAATTTAATATATATTCTTTCTCCGTGTACGCATGAATCTCGTTATTTTCATCAATAATAGCATTTTTTGCAAGGATTCAATTACTTTTATAAATAGTAAAATTCTGAAAATTCTGTGCAGAAATTATTATAAAGAATATTAAATATTAATAATAATAATATAATAATATATATATATATTAATATTTAATATTATTAAATTTTATTATTGTATTTATTTATTATTATTAATATAATTTTAATGAAATTGAAAAATCAAATTTTCAATTATAATTATAAACAGACAAGATTATTTTTAAAAAGTTGAAAAAGTTATTTGTTTAATTAAATTATTTTTCAAATTTTCAATTAAAATTGAAGGCGTGGACACAATACTTCAATATTTCTTTTTTATTTATTTTTTTATCAAATAATTTTAATAATATATTTTTTTAATTATTAATTTTAATTTTACCCATTACCGATAAATGTTGCAAGTACTGTTTAAATATTCGTGTACGGAGCCAGCTATTTCACTTATTTACAAAAAATCTTTTAAAAACTCATAAAAAATTTAATTATTCATAAAAACTCTAATAAAAATTTTCGAAGCCAATCGTAGATTTATTTATGTTCCAAATCACAAAAATTTAAAGTTGATGAGAAAAAACAGGGAATTTTGTTAAACGAAAATAGATGAGAATTTGAAAATACATTTCTTTTATTTCTTTTTTTTTCTTTATTATATTTTTCTGTTTATTTGTTTCTTTTTATCTTTCATTTTTTTTCCTTCGTTAAGCTTCTTAATATAGTTTGTTATTTTTAAAGAATTTTTAAAAAAGGACTTAAAATGACAAGAAAAAGTTTTGATATATTCATAACTTTGTTACTAATTTCAAAATAAAATTCAAATTACAACAAATTATCAATTAAAAAAATACTTTCAAATCGCGGGAAATTTAGAAAAGTATAAAAAGTATATAATTCAGTAATTTTCCTGATTAGTGAAAACACCGTAAAAAGAATTTTTTTTCGCGCATTGAGAAAAAAAATGTGATTTTTTTCTTATTTTTTCTTCTTCTTTAAGCCATTTTTTTTGCAAATAAATACGTTTAAAATTTACAGCTTGCTTCGTCATTTACCAAATCATGTATGGTCATTGTATATTCACAGAGGAAGTAATTTTGAAAGTCCGTGTGTTCACGTAACGTGTATTAGTCCTTGATGTATTTACCGATGACAGGTTCATTGGCGTTCACTTTTTTCACCGTGTCAAATGCAACAAAAGAAAAGAGAGAGGGAGACAAATTTTCAACATTAAATCATGTACATTAGAAATTCGATATTGTCATCACGTGTCATAAACTTGAATTAAAAATTCTCCAATGTCAATGTCCTTTACTAATATTCATTGTTCTATCGATATAATTTATGTATAATGTAAAGAAAAAAAATTTCCGGTTTCTATTGCGAAAGCTTACGGTACTTAAAAACAAGTTTTTTATTTTTAATTAAAATTTAATTTTGTAATAATTAATTTAATTTGTTAAATTAAATTTGATATTTAATTCGTTAAATTAAATTTGATATTTAATTTAACTATAGGTTTTAATTAAATTTAGCTAATTTTATATTAATTAAGTTAGAATTATAAACAGATATTCATAATCAGCAGTGAAAAAAATTTATTTCAATCAAATAAATTTTATTATTACTATAATACTGTACTTTCAAGTACAAATAAATTGTACTTGAAACAATAATTTCAATATTTGAAGCAAATACATAATTTAATTGACTTAAATAAAAATAATTTGATTCGAGTAAATATTTATTTCATAATAGACAAATAAAATAATCGTTTACTTGAAACAAATACAATCTTTTTAAGTTAATTAATGTACTTTCATTTGCAATTTTAACGAAATTATTATAATTGTGATTATAATTTTATAATTCAATTCAAACTAATTTTGCATTATTATTGTGTATATTTTTCTAAAAATATTACCTTCTGTCCCATTGATAGAATAAAACTTCTACTTTTTCAAAAAACATAGTGTCATTTGTTATACAAAAATTATTTTCGTTAGTTAATAACTAAATACTTAATAACTAATAATATTTTATTATTTTTATTATAAAGTGTTCCACTAATAATTTATTCATATGTTTTAAATTAGTTTTGGTCATATCATATAATAATTTAAATTAGTTTTCTTTATTTTTAATCTCTGCTATGGGAATTGATAGTTACACCCAAAAAAAATTCTTTAAACCAAATATATTTTATTCTTCTTAAATAGACGTATATTTGTCTCAAAACTAACTAGACTTTTTATTTGCTTTAAATAAAATTTTTATTCTTCAAAAAAAGCATATATTTGAGTCAAATAAAATTTTCTTTAAACCAAATAAAATTTATTTGAAATAAACAAAAAGTTACTTGTCCCACTCTCTTCTCACTGAAATATCATAATAATAAAAGAAAGTAAAAAAAATAATGTTAACAATAAAAATACATAATAAAAAATAAATAAGTAAAAATAGTAATAATACTAATAACTTTTATCTGTTATTATAATTTTATTTTCTCCCTTATTAACCCGTTTAAATAATAAATAAATAATAAATAAATAATTTACAATAAAAGCAATTGAACTTGCATTATTTTAGCAATTAAACTGCATAGATCTACCGTTAAATTTGATCCTAATGAACCTTCTGTGATTCACTTTACAATGAAGAGAATAAATTAACATATTTTGCCATTATTATAACTGATTCGAACATTATCATTCGTCTCATTAAGCAATGACCATTTACTGACCTAGTACAGATATATACAATATTATCCCGTCTTCCACTTTCAATTTTCAATAAATTAATTTCTCTACTCTTATTTCTATAATGAGGTTTTATTTTCAAACTTTTCAATTTTCATCCTGAACACGAATTTTACAAATAAATGAAAATAAAAAAACAAATAAATAACTTACAATGCCAAATGACTTGTAATTAATTGAACATAATTATTTATGTTAAAAATGTTTTTCAACTAATTAAAATTAATTTGCATTAATTAAAAATTTATTTAATTAAAATAATCAAATAACATATTGTTTATTTAAAAAAAACAAGCGATAATATTCTTTCTAATTTATCGATAGGTTCAATTCAATTATTATTCAATCAATTATTATTATTATTTAATGGGTGATTCTCCTGAAAGGCACCTGTTTTTTCCAAAAACTAAAATAAATTAATTTTTACATTTTCTGAATTTTTTTCTCATGGGTAGGTTTTAAATACGTTTAAAGATAAAAATCCGAGTTGCGAAAAATTAATTTTCAAAAATCAGCCTTCCAGCATTATTTTAATATTAAGTGTTTTGATTTTTTGAAGGTTAAATTTACTGTAATCAATATTGGGGTTTTTGTAAAAAAATTCCTTTTAAATTTAATTTCTTTAATTTATTAAAATTTTAACATTATTCATTTATAATTAAATGAATTGTGTACCTATTTAATAATTTATTTATAACTATTTTATCTTTTCAAAAATAACTAATATATATTTTTTTATATTAAAAGGAAAAAAAATTGTAATGAAATTTTTAATTTATCATTTTAAGTTCAAAATTGATATTTTCTGTAAAAAAAATTTATTTTTTATTATAATTTTGTCATTCATCTAACTTTCTACTTAATATATTATATTTTAAAAAATTAAAAATATTTTATTTTAAATAAAACGGAAAATTTTTTTATAATTCAAGGGTTAAGTATTTGAAAATAATTATTAGAAAATTAAAAACAAAACAATAACGCTTACCAAATATGAAAAAGACTTCGGAGATGAATAGTTTAACAAATAAGAAATTCACGTTTTTATTAAATTTAAAAATTTTGAAACATAATTTAACAAATTTTTTGGGCTGCAACTTCAAATATTTATATATAGATTACGTATAATTAAAAAACAGTTTAAAAATATGTCATCAACTGAAAAACGAGGCTTCGGAGATGAATTTGAATTTTTACTCTCATTGCCAGTAATTTTTAATTAATTATTTTAAAAATTTCATTTGTTTTCTTTGAACTAAATATAAGTGAAAAGTAAACGGTAGATTCTAAGCTTTAATTTGATATACATTAAGACTATATTACAAAATTTTTAATTATATTCATAATATTTAAAAATATATGTCATATTTAACCAAAACCAAAAGACAAAATTAAATAAATTTTTTGTCTTAGAAAACCTTTAAATTTTAACATTACAAAATTATGTAAAGATAAATAAGGTTTCGTAGATTATGGATATTTTTTTTTTGAAATTTATATTCAACAAAATATCAATAAAAAGTTAATGCAAATATTGAGTCTCACGTTGGAGACTCATGAAGTGGTCTCTTTCAGGAGAATCATTCATATATTATTATTGTTGATATTATCATAATTTTTTTTATTTCTTTTTTATAATTTTTTATAAAGTAATGAAAATTAATATAACAAAGTATAAAAGAAAAAAATATCGTTGAGATAGAATGCATAATATTCATTTAATTCATTCATTTAATTTAATAATTATTATTTTTTTATTTATTTTAGTATAATCTTTATTAATTTTTCTACTAAAAAGAAAGGTTTTACAATTACCTATTTATTTATTAATAAAGAAGCAGTTAAATGTACATTATTATTATTAGTATTATTATTATTATTATTTTTATTATTATTTTATTTATTATCATCATCAACACAAAATTTGTCTTTTTGTTTAAAAGACCATCTTGACTATTTTTATTATCAACATTTTATATTGAAAGTAACAAAAAAATTATTATTTCCACTACTATTATTTATTTATTGAAATTAATAAATACTTAATGTTAATTAATGATGAACTATTTAATTATTCACTCAATAAACGGATACATAAAGACGATAATTATTACTTCGAATTATTGATTTATTAGTTTTCTTATTTAAAGTCTCGAAATGCATGTAACAAGAAAAATAATGAATTTTTTTTTCTCTTAATTGTTTTTTAAAAGATTTTATGAAGTGCTAATGTGTTTAGAATTGAATTTTGGTTACGCGTATAATGAAAATTACGAGAGACCTGTAATTATTTTTGCTGCCGCAGGTACACGGTGAGCTGGTCCATTACAAAAGTTATTGCATAACACAATTCTTCTGCTGTTCAGACCTTGCACAAGTGCAATTTTAAACATCGTCTTCCTGAGATTCTCAAATGTAGTAAATTCCCTTTGACAATAAGTGTTTCACTAAATCTCTTTCACTAAATATTTACAAACAATTTGTTTTAGAAAGGAAAGGAAAAAATTTGCTCTTTCCTAAATTACTTAAATTTATTAAATTAATTAACCCAAATTAGTTAAATATTATTACATAGAAAAAAATCAGTTTCCAGATCTTATTATTTAATCGTGTGAATAACAATATTAACTGTAAGTAAAATTTTAAACATAATTGAAACTTTCAAAAAAAAATCTTAAATTAACATTTTATTAATATGTTTATAGGTTTAACAAAATTAAAAATAATAAATGAAAAAATTGATAAAATTAACAAAAATAGCAAAGTTAATGGAATTAATGAAATTATTAAAATTAAGAGAGTAAACAAGAATTGCAAAATTATGAAATTATATTAATTAATTAAGCAAATTAATTAATATTGTTATGAATGATTAAATTCATTAATAATAATTCACTGAAAAATAGTTTTACCTATTTCATAGAACTTTAAAAAATTAATTAATTTTTTTTTAAATTGTTTTTTAAATTTTTTAATTACTGAAACAACATTATATAAAAATAAATTTTTTCCAGATTTTATTATTATTTAACCGTTTTAATAACAACTAATTGTGTAATAAATTTTTATGTAATTAAAGTTTAAAAAAAATTTTGTCGTCATATTTTTAATTCAAACGTGTAATGAAATTAATTAAAAAACAAATTAACGACGATATCAATTTAACAAAATTAACAAAATTAACAAAATAAGCAAATTTAATAAACTAATGAACTAATTATCTATATTATAATTGGTAAAAATTATATTAATTAGCTGTAAATTCACAATAATAATAAAAATTATCGATTAATTAGTAATAATTATTAATTAATTACCGATCAGTAATTGCTAATAATGAATAATTAATTATCAATTAATTGTAATTAACTAGGTGCACTGAAAAAAAAGTTCTGGTTAGGGTATATTTAACACGATATTCTAATTAAAACAACCAGAATTCTGGTTATATTAACTAGAATTCTGGTTAACCTAACCAGAAATGTTCTGGTTAGGGTATATTTAACACGAAATTCTAGTTAAAATTAGGATTTCTGCTTATTCCAACCAGAACTTTTTTTTCAGTGTGTTAATTAATTAATAACAATTATAAATTTATAAGTATTAATTAACTAGGTATTAATCAGTTAATAACAAATATAAATTCATAAGAATTTATTAATTATTACTTAATTACTAATGAATGTAGAATAGAATTAAATTCTTGATGCTAAAAATTGTAAACTTTAGAAATTTAGAAAAATTAATTAATAAGTTCTAACTATAAAATTAGAGCATAATATGCCTCATTAATTTTTATGCGAGAACTTAAAAATAGTAGGCAATATTGTAATTTATTATAAATTCATTGAATACTCATTTTTAGCAAGAAATTAAAATTAATTTAATTCAGCGTTTATTAAACATAATGTGTCAATTAAAAGTAATTAATTAATAGTTTTACAAATTTAATAGAATAATAGAAATTTTTAAAACCATTTTTATTAAAAATACATATTTCAATTTGTAAGATGTATGCAAAATTCATATTGTGTTTCAAACTACTCTAAATTTAAGTAAGTTTAGCAATAATCATTTCCTTTTTTTATTGATATATTCATCCACTTAGAAATTATTTATATTTATTTATTTTAAAAATAAAATTTAAAAAAACTGAATTAATTTTAATCGTTATATTATAAATAAATTCTATTACATAAATTATTATAATTTCCATTATGTTTTAAATTAATTCTTACACAAGAAAATCTGTTTTTGAACTAAATAAATAAGTAAATAAATAAGTAAATAAATAAGTAAATAAATAAGTAAATAAATAAGTAAATAAATAAATAAATACAATAATTCCTATATTATACGAATTAATTTTATTGCACAGTTCTTTAAAATTCCCATTACGCACAAATTTTATTACATAATTATTATTCCACCCATTATGTATTAATTTTAATGACATAATTATTATAATTCAAATAGTAATAATTTGCCGTGAGATAAATGCGCGAGGTATTATGTGAAAAAATTAGTAAACAACGTACAAAAATCACAATAGTTTATTGCCCATTAAAAAAGAGAAGAAAAGAATCGAAAAGAATTATATTCATCTTTTAGTGAGAATTTAAAATTTTTTTACAATTCGTTCATATTTAAATTTAGAACATTTTTTTTATTGTTCTATAAATACATGTATATATATATATATATATATATATATATATATATATATATATATATATATATATATATATATATATATTATATATATAAATATATATATATATATATATAAAAGAGAGAGATAGAGAGAGAGATGAATGAAAAAGTATTTTTTCGCGATCCTACTAAGGCATTAAAGTAAATTAGGCCATTCTTATCTGCGACTTTCAAAATTTGTAATTATTTAAACGCTGATATGCCTAGATGAACCTTATTATGTTTCTGAAGGTTGTTAATGCGAAATAGTCTTGTCCAGGAGCATTCGCAAGTAGCCAATTATCCATTTTATTTGATTAACTTTGCCCGTGTGCTGGCGTGAAAGAAGAGTAAAAGGAATCTCAACATATTGCCCTACACCGACTTTTCATTTTACTATCTTTTTTTTCATCTTTCTTTTCTTTCTTCCGATTAACGTGTTTTCAGTTTTTAATTAAATATAATTCAAAATACGGAAACTCTATGAAGAATATTGTAAATTATTAATTACCTTCATTTCATTTCTCTTTTCTTCAACGATTTAAAAAAAAAATTTTTATTTGCTTTTTTTTTAATGTTTTGCTAAAATTATTATTCAATGAATTTATAATATATTAGAATATTGCCTACTATTTTTACATTCTCGCATAAAAACTAATGAGGTATTTACAGCTCTAATTATAGTTAGAATTAATTAATTATTTATATAGGTATTTCTGAAACTACACATTTTATTTGCAGCAAATAGATTTTAATTGTGTCCAATTAAATTTTTATTTGATTCCAATAAATAATATTGTAGACTCTGAGATTAATGTTAATAATAGTCGTTAACTATTAGATGATAAATAAAAAATTCTCCATTAATAGTAAATTAGTTAATACTTTTATTCAACTCAAATAAATTAAATTTGGTTCAAATAACTTTTTTCTCTACAGGTAAATATATAACTGTTTAATTGCTTATTAAAATTATTCCAGAAATTAGTGAAAAAATTTGTCAAAATTCAAAATTGACAGCTGTTGAAATTACATAATATTAATCATGCGTGCTATTTAATTACTGTTTAGTCATAAGATATAAAATTTTAATTTATTGAAATTTTCAAATATTCTACTTGTTAACACTTGCAGTTCATATTTAAACACAACTCCACTTAAAACAACAAGTATGACAATTGAAATTAAAAATTGATTATTGATACTAATAATTAATTTGATTAAAAATCAATTTTGATGTTTTATTCAAATCAATAGTTAATAATATTTAATTAATTAAGACTATTAAATAAATGCATAACGTCCTAATTGTACTTAAATTATAAAGAAAATTAATAAAATTAATACAATCTAAACACGTGTTTCTTAATAAAAAAGTTGCTCTAACGTTTCGAAATCTAAATTATTAAGAATTAAATTAAATTAAGAATTGAAAAACAATAAAAAATACAATTATTGAAAGAAAAATTTAAATCGAAAATACCTTACAAAAAAAGAAAAATTCTGATTGCAAATCAGAAACTAGGAAATATCAAAATTGAGAAAATATAGAGAGCAGACTCAGAATTTATATAAAATACTTATTACACAAAAAAATAAAAATTTTTGACAAAAAAATATAAGAATATAAAATAAGATATAAATATAAGTAATAGTAATAAAATATAAATATAAAATAAGAAATATTAATTTAAAAAACAAATTAATAAATTTAGTAGGTTATATTTATTAATTTATAATTATATTATCCAAAAGTCCTAAAAGTTGAATCAAATAAATAAAATTTATTGAGAATCTTAGTATTTTAAAACATACTGTCTGTTATAAAAAGCAACAAAGAATTAAATTATTTAAAATTTTTATACTTTATTTTTGCAACAAATGACGCAATATTATTACAACAAAAAATTAAACTTGAAGCGACCAGCGTAGTTTTTCCACACTAAAAAAAAATTTATTTAATTCAAATAACCGATTATTTGTCTATAATCAAATAAATATTTACTTGAATCAAATAATTTTTATTTGAATCAATTAATTAGTATTTGCTTCAAATACTGAAATATTTGATTCAAATACAATTTATTTGATTCAAGTAAATATTTATCTGATTATAGACAAATAATCGGTTATTTGAATCAAATAAATTTTTTTTTCAGTGTAGATACACATTTTTTCTGAATCCGGGAAAAATTCTAAAAAAGTCTTAAATACAATCTCAGTTTTTCGTAAAAAGCTCTTAAATAAAAAGCTCCAATTTTTTTAAAAAAGCTCAATTTTGACAGAAGTCTCCAAAAATGGTTTTAAAAAATTATTAACACCGGCGACGTATTTCAAGTTACAAATTTTTTTTTAAATCAGAAATAAATTTTGAGAAAATCCAGAGAATTTCTGTGTATAGGAAAAAGCTCTAATTCGATGAAAAAAAGAACAAATTTGATATTCGACTCCAAAAATTGTAAAAATAAATTTACAAAACCAGTGTCGTTTTTCAAGTTGAAAATTTTTCCTAACTCGGAAATAAATTCTAAAAAAGTTCTGAGTACTTCTTTATTTTGGAAAAAGCTTTTCTTTAATAAAAAAAGCTCCAATTCGATGGAAAAAAGATCAAATTGATAATCGGCTTCAAAAATTGCTTAAAAAAATTGTCTAATCATAATAGAATGTTGAAAATATTACCTATTAAAATAAAGAACTTACAGAATTTCCATGGAATCTCCACAGAAATTTTTTAAATTCATAATAAAAATTAACAAAAATGTCATTAATTAAAATTAATTTTAATTAACCAATTTTCAGTTAATTACAATTACAATTAATTTATGTAGTCAACATAGTTGTTTAAAAACGAACCTAAAAAGTAACAATTAAAGTAATTTTAATTAATTTATCATTGTCAATTTCTAATTATAATTTTATTGGAATTTAGTTTTCCTTTTACAGTAAAAGAAAATACAAAATTAAAAATTGAAATGATTTTCAGTAATTAATTATCAGTATTCTAATTTTATTCGTTTTTCTATGTAATTGGTTGTTTTTATTTGTAAACAAAATGTAATTTGTTAATGCGTAAGAAAAATAACATATCATTTTTCTTTGATATGTGAAAGTGCATAATACTTATTATTGTCTCATTAGTATTGTTCCTAAATCACGTAATTTGTATTCAATGTCGCTTAACTAAGTCAATGTTATATTTACTAATTATTATTCAACCTTAAAATGAGTTGTCTGTCACATTGCGTAAATACTTTTGTCAACTTTCAATGCGGGACCAATTATTGTGAAATTCGTGTCATTTTTGCGAGACCCCATATTTCGCAAATTAAGTAGAGCAAACAGTGTAAAAATTGTCATAAATTTCCCGCTTGACCGGGAAAACTGGGAATTAAAAATTTGACCAGGGTAACCGGGAAATTCGATACTAAACAGTGAATTTATTTTTAATTTTTAATTTTATTTTTAAAACGTCTCAAACAAAAATTGTTTTCAATTGAGAAATATATGGTGTATAAGTAGATAGTAGATAATAATAAATTAACAAACTTTTTTTGGGGTCTAAGAGGTCACTGAGAAAACAATCTACTTATTTAAATTTAAAGAAATTCTTTTATTTTAAGTGAATTTTTCTTTATATTTATTCCAAAGGATTTTTCTTATAATTTATATTATTTTTTATTTCCATTTTTCATACGCTTTTTCAATTTTCAAAGAATCAATTATAAAGTTTATTATGAAAAATTTTAGTTCATTCAAAAACTAAGAATTTTTCAAAATAGTAATACTTTATTATTTTTTTACCATTTTCATATTATTATAAGTTCGGAAGAACGTCAAAACAATTTTTACCTTTAAAAAAGATCAATCTTGATTAGTTTAGAGTAAGAATTTCTGAAACGAGCAACCTAATTTTGCAAAAAACCTAATTTTGCAAAAAAAATTTTGACTCTTATTATTAACAAATCGAAATTTTAATCACATTTAAAAAAAATTAATTTCAAAAAAACTTGTTGGTCGATTTCAATAATTCAACCGGCATTATTTTTGCCTTGAATCCAACTTTCAAATAAAAATTATTTTGTTTAAAGATATTAAATTTTAATAAACAAAAAAATTGTTTATTTATAAAAAAACATGTAAAAACCACTTTCTTCATGAAATTTTAATTAGAAAAAAATTCTATTTATTCTTTAAACCTTATTTCGGGCTTTCAAATATTCAAAACTTTTCTGTTTTATTTAAGTGTTAAACAATTTTGAAAAATAAATTAAATTTTTTAAAATGAAAATTTTGTTTCAATCTATTATATACTGCCCGGGAAATTAAAAAAAATTGACATGGAAAACCGGGGAATTCAATTTTCAACAAAAAGTGTCCACCTTTCTCTAAGAAGTAAAATTTTTATAATTTTTAAAAGAATTTTTATAAAATGATTACTTTTTTAATTAAATAGCTTCAATTTTTTAGTAAATTAACTAGTTAGAAAATTTTCGTAAGTAATTTTTGCTATAATTGTGAATTAATATGATTCCCAAGTTTTGAACGTTCAAATGAACGAAATATTTTTTATTGAAGACATTTTTATAAATTATTAATCACAAACAAATTTAAAAACTGGAATATTTACGTTCAGTAACTAAGTAATTAATTTTTTGGATAGTAACGTAAAATAATTGCAATAAAAATTTTAATTTGTAGAAGAACTAAAAAAAATTTTGTTCATTTGTACGTTCAGAACTTTAGGATCTTGAATTAATAATAATAGTTTACGGAAGTAGTAATTAATAATTCAACTAAAATTATTAAATAACAATAGCTTTGAAAATTGATATTTGATAGCTTCATATAAACATTAGAATATATTTAAACTAAAATTAATTCAATATGAAAAATGCTATCAATTAATTAATTATTTATTAATATTATTATTATTTAATTTATTAAAATTAATTAATTTTAAATCAACTGAATTAATTTATTAATCTTTTAGAAGGTACTTAAATGTATTTATTAATTATTAACTGCATTAATTTATTAATTTGGAATTAACTGAATTAGTCCATTATTTTTAAACAACGAAATTAATTTAATAACTTTTAATCAAATTATTTTTTATTAATTAATTAAATTGTTCTTTATCAACACCTAAATACAAATGATTTTAATTTTTCGTCTATCAACTTTTCTTCTTATTATTACGATTACTTCACGTCTGGAACAAATGAACGTGAAAATAACGAAAAGAAAACTATTTTCTAAACGTAGATTCGTCGTCTTTTTTTAGCAGGAATCTGAATAAAAGCAGGAAGCGCCGCAAGTCGTCCTGAAGTAAACAAAAATTATAGTTGATTATTATCCATTGGTGCAATTTATTACATGACTAGTTGATGCTATTTATGTAATCTCTTGAATATGTCAACACTTTTTTTTTGTAAAAAAAGAAGAAATATTTATATATGCACCAAACAATAGATTTTTAAACTATATTTACATAACGGATCGTAAAACAATTCTAAAAGTCCCATAAATAATAGTTAAACAATAGTAAACAAAAAATAAAAAATAAATAAAATTTAATAAACTATAAAAAATTTCCCATCTTTATTTAGAGAGTAGTTACTTAATTTTTACTTCCTACAAATATTTTATTTTTTCCATCTTTTTATATATTGTCATTATAGCAAATATTTACTGTTTTTTTTATTTTATTACTAAAACAAAAACAAAAACCTGTACAGAAGAATTAGATTTTTTTTAAGGTAATTAATAAAAATTATTTTTATATAATTAAGAGAGTGATTGATATTGTAATAAAAGAAAAGGTGTCAAAGATTTTTTTCCGCGCACGATTCTCATGACACCGATGATTTACGTATCAAGATCTTGCACCGTTATACACATAGATACATGTGTACAACAGTTATCTAATAATATTAGTGCAACAATTTCTATGACAAAATTAAAGAGATTATTTTCGAATTAAATAAAATATGCGGTAGTTTATACACTATATTTTCTCGGTATATTTATTTTTTGTTTTTTCTTCCAGTCTTATTTGTTTATTCATTATTTAATTACCATTTGTCTGTTTATTTTAGCATTTTCGTTTAAATATTTAATTCTCGTTTTATTTTCATTTACATCGCGCGGATTGCATAATTAATTTTTCCTTCATTATAATTAATTTATCATTAATTTCGGATAAACAAGCCTTGTAAATTAAAAATCAATTGAGTTCAAATTATAATAATTAGTTGAATATGTAATTCATATAATAATTAATTTATAATTTAAAATTTTATTTTCTATTTCATTTTTTTACATATACTGAAGAAAATGACTAATTATTATATTAGTAAATTAATAAATAAATAACTAATGCAGAGTGGTAGCAAAAAATTAATTTTGTTTTTCGCTGACTTTTTATCAAATCAAAAACATTGAATAAATTTTTGAAAAAGTTCTCTGAGAATCTTTGAGATTATACGATAATTCTCCAATAAAAAATATATATTAGAAAATAAAAAATTCAAATAATAAAAAAATTCAATCGAAACTATTTCAAAAACAATAATTCTACATTATTGTTAGTAAAAGTGTGAAAAATTCAAATTTCCATGATTTTAATTTATCACCTTTTTAAACTTTAACTATTTCTAAAAATTCACATTATAATGTTTTCAATATTCAATTATTATCTAAAATATTAACTGAAATTCATTTTTAGGATATCAATTTTTATTAGAAAATTCTATGAGTATTCAATTATATAAATATAAAAATTAAAAAATGAATTAAATAACTAAATGTTTCTTAAAATTGAATTTTCGTTATGAATTTAATCAACAAATTTTTAAATAATGGAATTATTTTCACGAACGTTTATAAAATTTTAAAACTAACAACATTTTTCAAAAAATTTGATTAAGATTATATTTTAAATAATTACAATTCTTTAACAAGTTTTATTATTAACAAAATTAATAATAATTATTAATATTAATACTTTCATGTTGAAGTTTTTTTAAATTGCTTTGAATATAATTGAATTCTTGTGAAAAATTTTTTTGCTTATAGAAATAATTTATTTTTTGCAAATAATTATACTATTTTTAAAAATAATTTATTTGTTTCTAAGAATTTATTTGAAGTTTGTAAAGTTAAGTTAAGTAAATGTCTCTTTAAATTGAATTTTCTTTATGAATTTAATCAACAAATTTTTAAATAATTGAATTATTTTCACGAATGTTTCCAAAATTTAAAAAATAATAACATTTTTCAAAGATTTCAAAATTATGTTTTAAATAATTAAAATTTTTTAACAAGTTTTATTATTTATGAAAATTGAATTATTGCAAGAAAATTTATAAGAAATTTGTAAATAATTGAAATCCTGTTGAACTTTCATTAATTATGAGAACAATTAATTGTTTGCGTAGAATTTTATTGAAATTTTTTGTTACTGACTTCTTTTGAAATTTTTTTTGTAAATAGTAGATATCGTATATTGTATATGTATATTGTATTTTTTTGAAAATTAAAAAATTTATTAGAACATAATTGATTTTCTGTTAAGAATTTTATTTTTTTAAAATAATAATTTATAATTCCTGATTTCTCTGACCTGTGGCAATCCTGAACTACAAAACTATTAAAATTTGTCTAATTGAAAAAGTTGCAAAAAATTTCAGTTATTTTAAAACAAGCTAAAATTAATTTTAACTAATAATTAGTAATAACTAATTATTAGTTAAATTATTCATTATTTTATTTGTAAAAAATTATTAATTGAAGAAGTGACTGGATATTTAGTACAAAATTGATTATTTTTATCTAGGGAATTAAAATTTAAAGAGAAACTCAAATTTTAAGAGTAACAAACTTTAATTTTTAATAGAAAATCGAAGCTATAATAATTTAAATTATTCTTAAGAATAACAATGTTTAATTGAATAACTTCAATTTTTTATTTTTTAATAGTAATAATAATGTACTAAAATCTTCCTTAGTTGCTTCAATAAGTAAAAGTTCAACAATAATTGAAGCTAGAATGCTAGCTTAAATTCAAATAAGAATTTCCCCCTTCAAAATGATTAATTAATTATTGCTTCTGGTTATTACTGTCAGCAATTAATTGAAGTACTTAATTAATTAATTAATTAATTAACAATTACTTAATTAAAGAAGCTTATAGAATCCTCCCAAGGCTAAGTCGAAAGTAGACTGAGAGTAAAATTTATTTTTTACCGTGTTTGTATTTTAATGAAACTAAATACAGTTTCAGTAAAATGAAAAAGTTTCCAGACATTAAGATTTATTTTTGATTAGAAAATAAGTAAATTTTTCTTTTCAGGAAAACATTGAAGCACAATGCGATGATTTGAAGTTTCATTAATTTACTACACTTGCGAAAATTTGTCAATTCATTCGACTCCAATAGTAATTTAAAACAGGATCAACATGAATCTAAGAGCATTAATAAATAGCTTTTTCAAGCGAATTATCAAAGATTTTCGACAAAAGGAATTGTTGCCATTGAAACTCGCTTTTTTTGTAAAAGCATCAAGTTAGTTTTTTAAAATGTTTAATTATTAATGATTATTAATGATTATTATTGTTATTATTGTTATTATTATCTGATCTAAATGAATTTTTTTCTCAATGTATAAGAAAACAAAAATATGTATTTTTTTCTCAATGTATAAGAAAACAAAAATATGTATTTTTTTCTCAATGCATAAAAAACACAAATATGTAATTTTTTCTTAACAAAAAAAAATTAATAGTTACTGAATTTTCTTTTTAGCACTGTCAGTGCTTTATCCATATTTGACAATTCACATGCGAGAATTAGGAATAAATGTACAAGAGACAGCGTTAATGAGTGCAATAACACCACTTGCAGTAATTATTATGCCGCCATTAGCAGGTTTAATAGCAGATCGAATAGGAAACTTTCGAGTGAGTTTATTTTTACACTTGATTAATTTTTTAATTGTCAAAAAATCATAGCAAGTACAAAATAGAATAATAATTAGTCAACAATTATTTTTTATTTATAGAAATAATTATTACCAAAATGAATTAAAATGTTTTATTTTAATTTTCTTTTGCAACTTAAGCTGTACGTAATTTGAGACGATTTTCGTTGGCTTATTTAATTATTTTGTAAACTATTTTGGTTTTGAAAATAAAAAGATAAAAAAAAATTAGATAAAATAAAAAAATTAATTTGCTTAATTAAATAACATTTTTTGAATTAAATTTAATTAATTTTAGTAAAAATGAAAATAAAAATAGAATAAATTTAGCTCGTCAAATATGTAAATAAAATTTGCTTTCAGATATCTTTAGCATTTTTAACATCTGTTGGTGGATTGGCAGCACTATTACTGTTACTAGTCCCCGTGGGCAGAGTCAATATAGAATATCCCGAGAGGATAATTCTCGATTCAAAATGTCAGCGAAATAGTGATAAATTAATATTTGAAATTAATCGAAATTATCCTTGTAATGAGAAACTTGAATCGGAGATAAACATGAGGATAGAGAGTTGTGGGTAAGATTCTATTATTATTATTCAATAATAATTTATGTATTAATAATAATTCGATTAAATTCGATAAAATTTAGTCTACATACAATTTATAATTAATAATGGTCAGAAATCAAGAAATTTTCGTAGAAAACAAAGTTTTTTTTTTAATCAAAATAATGAAAAAAATATTATTTTTTATAAAAGTTATTGCAAAATTAATTTTTTTCCAACTTTTTAAACAAAATGTCATTTCTCCTAAATGAATGAACCGATTTAAGTGAACCAAGCGGGAATATAAAGGGAATGAAAAATACTTTCGTTCAGAATTAGAAAATTTTTAAAAAGGTTATATTTTAATAATTAGTTAATACATTTTTTATAAACAATTAATTTTTTTATATTTTCATTATAACTTTTAAAATAATTGTCACTCATAAATTTTCTCAACAGATTTTGATTTCTTATACAGGGTATTTACTAACCGGGAAATTCGGGAAAACCGGGAATTAACCGGAATTTTTATACAAAACCGGGAATTTTTTCACCAAAATTGAAAAAAGTTTTATTATTTTAATTTGTTTAAAAAAAATTACTTTTTATTTCAATTTTTATGGATCTTTATACTCTTCTCTAAGTTTGAATTAGTTAAAAAAAATTAATTTTGATAGTAAAAGTCAGGCACTAATTCAAACAGATTATGTAAATAAATTTTAAAAAATTATGGAGTTAATAGAAGTATTGTGAAATTCGACTAAAAATAAGTAATTGAATTTGTTAAAGAATTTCTTTAGAAACTTTTTTTAACAAATAAAATTTTCAAAGTATTTTAATTTAATAATTAATAATTGGATTTTATAGTCACATTTTAATGAGTTTATGTTTCTTAGTGCGAAGAATAATAATTGAAATTTTTATTAATTAATTTAAAAAAAAACGATATGCACTTCAATTTTTTTATTAAAATTGAATTTTCGCAAATTTTTTCTTAAATTCTGAAAAATAAAATTGTTGAAATTTTTCAATTCCATTGTTTCAAGATAATTTAATTTTTCGAAACAAATAATTGAAAATTTTTAAAATAATTGAAATTTCTTTTCATTTTTTTTGAAAAATAATTTAATTCTTTGGAAGAATTTTAATTTAAATTTTTCGAAAATAATCAAGGGAAGTTAGTGACAGTAATTATTTTATTTTTAAAATATAAAGTCCCTCTTAAAGTTTTAAATCAATTTTTTGCTTCTAAAAATTATATTATTCTATTATTATTCAATAGTTATAATTATTGATCTTCTCTTAAATTTTTATGATTTCAAATTTCAGAATGTTCAAATAAATGATATTTATTATTTCTTAAGTAAATTTAATGTTTATTACTTATTAAGTAAATAATTAATTATCACTGTTTGTTTTTTTTAAATTGTAATAAAATTCTTCACAGGAAATAAATTATTTTCATAAATAATATCATTCTTTGGAAGGATTTCAATTATTTTTGTAAATAGTAAAATTCTTTGCAGAAATTCAATTACTATCAATAGAATTGTAATAAACTTGAAAAAGAAAATTTCCAATTATAATAATAAAAAGACAAGATTATTTTTAAAAACTTGAAAAAATTATTATTATATAACATTTTGTTTAAAAAGTTGCAAAATAATTAATTTTGCAATAACTTTTATGAAAAATAATATTTTTTTCTGTTCTTTGGTGAACACATTCCTAGGACCAGATAGAAATTTCTTTTCATCATTATGATTTAAAAAAAAGTACTTTTTGTTTTCTGTGAAAATTTCTCGAATTCTGACCGTAATTTAATTTTTATTTACTTTAGTTACATGTGTTCAGTACCTAATAACACCGATGTTCCTCTGTTGTTAAACGAAAAAAGTTACACAATTGAAGTAGCAGAATATGATTCAATAATGCTCTTCAATTATTCGATTCCAGAAAGAAAACCAAGTCAGGTATTAAAAACTAATTATCAATGAAATTGTTAATTAATTACTAATGAAAGTGTTCTAAAATTTAATTATTTATTAATAAAGTTAATATTAATTATTAATAAAATGATTTTTATAATTATTGATGAAATTATTTTGAATTATTAATAAAATTATTTACTGTCTTTTTTAAGTTTTGTTAAAATCTTAAAAATTAAAAAATTATTCAACTAAAATGTTGAAATATATATTTTTTTAATTGTGCATAGGTAAACGATGATTTAGATGACGTTAGATCACACAGGATGTTAAAGAACGATGAATTTTTTAAAACGTCAATTCGTCAAATCACGAATTATACCCTTTTCTTCCCAGCGAACGATTTATACAGTTTTAAGTGCAAGCAAATTACTGAGGAGAATTCTTTAAGTCAAGCTGAAAGGAAATTTTTAAAATGCGGCTTTGGGTGTGTTTCTAATAAACAAGAGGTAAATTATACAATATCCATTAAAAATTAAATTTACGAAAAATTTAATTTTTATCATTTTACTATAATTTGTTTACATTATTTTCAAATTAATTATAAAAATTAAAAAGCAAAAAAAGCACATAAAAAGCAAAGAAATTATTAAATAAATATAATACACGGGAAAAAGTTTCACCTGGAACAGCGATAAGTTTCTCTAGATTAGCAAAAGTAGTAACAAATTTTCATTAATTTTATGAAAGTTGCAGCTGTTCGAGGTAATTTTTTTTCTGCGTGATTCCTAATAAAAGTAATAATAGTATAACAGTATTAAAATGACATTACTTAATTATAAACAATTAAAAAAAAATAATAAAACGATAATAAAAAATAATAATAATTGTAATAAATTTACCAGGGCGAAAATAGTCAATTAATCAATTACAAGCCCTTCAGAACGAATCTCAAGAGTTTTAATGAATCGTCAGACAGTTCAGTCATTAAAATGAAATATTTAGTGGAGAAATCAAATTGGACTGACAATAATATGATGAATGTTGAATGCAATAATGACGAAGGGTCAAATCAAAAAGTTTTCATTTCAGCCGGAAATTATAATATTATGAATTGTCATCAAAGATGTCTTATCACTGCTCCCAGATCGGAAATATGCTCCAATTTAAAGGAAGAAATCGTCTATAATATACAATTAACATTTTGGTTGTATCTTTCCTTTCGACTGTTCAACGGTTAGTAAATATTGCTTCAATTTTATTTTTTATAAAAAGGATGGAATTATTGCAATCCTTCAGTTGTTGCTTCTTTTTGTATCACAACTTTTTTAATTATTTGGTTTTTTTAAATGTCATAAAAATCATTCAAATTCTTGAAAAAAATCTTACAATTTTTTTAAATAATTAAATTGTTTTAAAGAATTTTAACGTAATATTTGAAAATAATTCAATGTTTTGAAAGAATTTTTAAAAATTACAAAATAATTTTATTCAATCGAAAACTTTTAATTGTGTTCTTTCGAGAAATTTTGCTTATTTTTCAAATAAATTACAAATAATTGCATTCTTTTGAAGAATTTTATTATTAATAAAAATAATTGAATTCTTGCAAAGAATTATATTAAAAATTTTCCAAATTAAATTAAATTCTTTTGAAGAACTTCTTTGAATTTTTTTTCAAAAAATAATCTATTTTCTTTAATAATTTTGATTGGATACCTTAAAAGTATATTTGAATTTTATGAAGATTTTCTTTCAAGTTTTTAAAATAATCGCTTATGTTAAAAATTATTATTTTATTGTTTATAGAAACAACTTAATTCTTGCAAATAATTATACTATTTTTTAAAAATAATTGAATTGTTTCTAAGAATTTATTATAAGTTTTAAAAATAAATTAATTATTTTGAAAAATTTTATTAAAAATTAGAAAAAATTTTACTTTTTCCTTCAGAAACATTTTATTAAAAAATTGACATAATAAAATTTTTATAAACTAATTGTGTCATTTTTTTTTATTTTTAAAGAAAATAATTTAATATTGTAAAAGAACTTTCTTAAAAATTTGAAAAATAATTGAAGTTTTTAGATTAAATCACTTTTAGAATTATTTTTAAGAGAATTAAATTTGTTCACAGATTTTACTAAATATTTGTATTATTTGAATGGATTTATGCAAATTCCAGAGAATAATTGAATTCTTTCGTGAAATTTTATTAAAATTGTATTAAAAATAATTTAATTTCTGCGAAGAATTTTACTATTTATGAAAATAATTGAACTCTTCGGAAGAATGTTATTATATATGTAAATAATTGGATTCTTGCGAAGAGTTATTTAAAAATTTTTGAAAATATAAAGAATAATAATTAAATATTTACTTAATAAGTGGATTTTTTAAATTTTGATTAAGAATTTATCCAAAAATTTAAATTTGTAAGTAAACAATGTTATGATATTTAAACAGTAATTTTAATTAGTTATATAATTAGTTACAACTAATTAATTGCTGTTATAACTGATAATAATAATTAATAATAGTTCATAATTCGATTATAATAATTAATTATCATTGATAGTGACAAATTAAAGTTGAAAAATAAATAATTTATTAAGTAATTATAATTAATTATTATTTAATTTAATTTAATTAATAAATTAATTAATAATAATAATTAATTAATTAATTAATTAATAATAATAATTAATTAATTAATTAATAGTTTAATTATCATTAATAATATTAATTTTCGTATTAATGATACAACTATACTACATTATATTATCAATAAATATTTCTTTAAATTTTTTATGAAAATTAAAACTAATGGATTATTAATAACAAACTAGATTGATTAAAAAAATAGTAAATAAATTCAATACTTCATTACATTAAATATTCTGCATTACATAATTATTTAATTCAAAGGAATTTGAAATTTCCTGAAGAATAAAATAATACACTGAAAAAAAATTTATTTGATTCATATAATTAATTACCAATTACTTGTCTATTAGCAAAAACATATTTACTAGAATCAAATATTTTTTACATTAAGCCAAATAAATTTTTCTTTTCAGTGTAGAAACGAATGAATA
Organism: Leptopilina drosophilae; assembly: GCA_032873175.1. Classification (NCBI taxonomy): domain Eukaryota; kingdom Metazoa; phylum Arthropoda; class Insecta; order Hymenoptera; family Figitidae; genus Leptopilina; species Leptopilina drosophilae. The sequence continues at coordinate 56,647,243 of CM065478.1, forward strand.
TATATATATTGATTGAAGTGAAATATTAATTTAAATTTAATAGCAATGATCGGTGGCACTGCATGGGCAATGTTCGAAGGTGCTGTGATTGCAACTTTGAGAGAACATAAGGCTGATTATGGCTTACAGAGATTTTACGGCAGTTTAGGGGGAATGATATCGTCCCCCCTATCAGGTCTCATGATTGACTCATTTAGTAAAGGAAAAGCTTTCACTGACTTCAGGTAAACTATTTACAAATTTAATTTAATTAATAAAAAATAATAAGTAAGAAATTTATTTAAATTATAATTACAAATTAGATTTAAATCTACATTAGTTATAAACTAACTTCGAAAATTAATATAATTAATTATATATGGTGGAAAAGTAATTTTACAAGGAACAGCTACAAATTTCACTAGATTAACAAAATTTTTAGATGTTTTAATTAAAACTTTCGCTATTCTAGAGAAACTTATCGCTATTACAGGTAAAACTTCTTTTCCACATAAATTCAGTTTTAAATTTATTATAAGTTTACTTTTGTTATTTATAAAATAAAATATTTAATTAATTAAACATTTATTCTCAATATTTGATTTAATTTAATTTTCTCAAATTTGAATATTAAAAAAAAATTGTATTTTCTAACACGAATAATTGTTAAAAGTCAATGCAATTTAGGCCAGCGTTCTATCTATACGCTGCTCTAAAAGTCGCTTCAGGTGTCCTCATGTTATTTATTAATTTGGAATTCAAATCGCCAGCGAAAAGTATATTTAAGGATGTTTACAAGGTGCTCAAGAATGTGGAAATCGTTACACTTTACATTGTTTCCTTCATGTTAGGCAAGTCTCTTATTTTCTTCTTTTAATTTACTTTACAATAAAAAAAGAAAGAAAACTTCTTTTGTAACATATTTAAAAAAATATAAAATACATAATACATAATTAAATATTTAAATAAAATTAAAGTGAAAATGAAAAAAATAAGTAAGTGATAAAAAGATAATTTATAAAAAAAATACAAACAAATAACTTAAAAGCAAAATTAAAATTTATCTGATCAATTATAATTTCTAATTATATATTCTTCATAAAAAAATGTATTCTTTAAAAAATTCTACATTAACACTAAAACTGAAGTAACGAACAATGACTCTATAATTAAATAATTTGAAAATAGATTTTAAAACAATATTTATCTTGCAATTAAATAATCATTACATTGACAAAATCTAATTAGAATATTATTTTTTTCTCTTTTCTAAACTATAAAAAGATTTTATGCTATCTTTCGTGTGTAAAACGTCATAGTTTTTGAGTGTTTTCAATTATATTGTGAAAAATTTACGTAATTTTAAAGGCAGGCAATACTTCCGGACTATTTGCAACACTCTTTGGCTTTTAACAAAATCAATAAATTGCAACATTGACATTCAACTTTAATTCTTATCATATAAAACATCTCTTGTTTTACATTGTGTTATTCTTCTAGTTTATATATATATATTTACACTATTTCAAAGAACCCACTAAACAATTTTCTGCTCGTTAAAAATGTTCAAATCTTCAATTATATGTTTTTCTGCGTTCAGACTTTTTTTTTACTTTTAAAAACAATTGTCCGTTAAATATTAAAATTAAAAAAAACAAAAACAAAAAACAATTAGAGAAAAATAATTACGGTCGGAAATATTTTTTGATAAATTACAATTAATTCTTTATTTATTTATATAATCTTTTAAACAAAAAGCAATTAGAGAAAAATAAATATAAATAAATAATTACGGAAATATTTTTTGATAAATTATAATTAATTCTCTATACTTATTTATATATAATCTTTTTTATTAAAATTATTCGATTACTTGATTTGCTTAATTTTAATTTATTAACGTATTTATTTATTTTTGAACTTTTCATTTATTTTAATTATTTACTTATTTGTTTACCTATTTTTCTTTATTCCTCTGTTTGTCTGCTTATTTCCATTTGTTTATCTAGTTATTTGTCTATTTAATTATTTTCAACGTACTTATTTACATAATTTCATTATTTAATTATTTTTCTTATTATTTTCATTGTTTCTTTTTATTTATTTGTGTAAATAATCAAAAAGTGCAGCTATAATTATTCTGGAAACAAGTTAAAATAATTTCTAGAACTATGATATAGTAAAATTTAAATAACACGAATAAATAATTTCAGGTACTGCTTGGGGATACATCGAATCATTTCTTTTCTGGTTCCTGCAGGATTTGGGTGCTTCCCAATCACTTATGGGAATCACCATAACAGTCAGTGGTCTTGCTGGATTGCCCTTATTGGTTTTATCGGGACCAATAATTGACAAACTTGGCCACGCTAATGTCCTCTTCATTGGATTCATTTTTTACGCTATCAGACTCGTCGGTAAGACTGTGTAACAATTCATATAATTGTATATATTAAATTAAAATTTTTATTCATAATTAATAATTACAAAAATGTTATTTCTGACACTGAATAATTTATTTATAAACATAGTTATTAATTGTGACGTACTTTTAAGAAAGTTACCTAAAAGGTAAATCATTTTAAGGTTATGTTTGTGTTATTTTTACCTTAATTAAAAGTTTCTGTGTTTAATTTAACATCGCAAAATAAGTTTTTATTAATTAATTTATATCAAATGAAGAATTAAACATTAGTGATTCATATTAAGAAGGAAACCTTTTTGTATGTTTTCATTTCATAAATTTAAAAAAGCCTAAAATTTGGAACTTTTAAGGTACCTTTCTTCAGAGCGCGGTACAATTATAAATTAATATTTATTTATTTTATTTTAATTAATTTATTTTTATTTATCCATTTGTTTATAAATTTATTTATTTATGAATGTTTGTCAATTTTTTTTAAATTTATTTATTATTTTTATTTATTCCTCTGCTATTTCAATTCTAATTAATTATTTTTTACATTCTGATCACATGAGAAAGTATTAGTTTTCGTGGATATCTGAATTTTGCTAATTTTAATGCTTCATTTGAGTTTTAATAAAAAGTGAAATAAACAATACAATGCAATATTTCCATAAGGTGGTAATCTTCTAACGGACTATAATAAATTGAAAATTTAATTAAAATAATCATCTCTCGAGTTGTAATATACATTTAATAATATGAATTTTCATACAGTTATGTAAATTAGACAAGTATAAAATTTAATTTACTCTGATTACAGGCTATTCACTGATTTACAACCCATGGTACTGTCTGATTTTTGAAGCACTTGAATCTGTAACATCTGGACTTGCTTTTACAGCAGCTGTAACTTACGCCGCAAAATTATCAACGACAGCCACTGATAGCACTGTACAAGGTTTATTGGGTGGAATTTACTACGGAGTTGGTAATTAAAGAAAATTATATTATTTACAAAAAAAAAAAGAAAAAAATTATCACATTGCTAATTTAATGAAAGTGTATTGCAGATCGTTAAAAGTGTCATTATTGCTTCGTTTAAAAAAAGTAAAAAAACAAAAAAAAAGACAAAACAAAAACAAAGAAAAATAAAACAGAAGAAGCAAATTAAAGAGAAAAAGAAAAAAATATTAAATTTATTTTAATATGTTTTTTAATTAATATAATTTTTATTAGGGAATTCTTACTATTTTCCAAATTTTCATTTTCATCAGTAATAAGTAAATAATTGAAAATCAGCTCTTAATAACAATGCAATTTATTTATTAATTCCTCCAGAAGTTTGTCAATAACAGGATTTAAAAAATATCAAATTATTGAAAATGTTATTAAAAAAATATCAAATTACTGACAATGTTATTAAAAAAATATCAAATTATTGAAAATGTTACATAGTCTATGAATTTTCTTTTTCAAACTAAAAAAAATAACTACAGTTAAATTTGCGTAATTTTTAGAAATATTTATTTTATCCCACATTTTTATGTTTAAACAATTGAATTTTCGTACAACTTTTTAATAAGAATTGATACATAAAAAATAATTTCAATTAAAATTTTTAAAAAATATTTCAAAAGTTAGAAAACTTGAAGTTTCAATTTTTAGAATTCATTGAATTTCAAAAGGTTTTATAATGAAAGTATTTTGAAATTTTTATTTCTGGGGGCAAATAAATAACAATAAGTATTTAAATAGTTATTAAGGGCATTTGAACTATTATGATGTCACAGCTTTAGAACTTTACATAAACTGTGACGTCACAATGGTTCCTTAAACAAAAATTAATGAAATTTTGAAAATATTACTTATAAATTCTGAAAACTGATTTTTTTACAAATTGTAATTAAATATTTTGAAAACAGTTGAATTCTCGAAAATAATATAAAATAATAATTAAAAATTGAAAAATTAGGAAATTTTGTCAAATTTTATAAGAAAAAATTTCAAGAAACAATTAAATTTTAAAAGCTTTTTCAATTAGTAAAATATTTTTAACATTTTAATCGCCTCGTAAAAGTATAGGCAATAATATTTAAATGTTTCATTAAAAAAATTATTATTTATATTGTTCTTATTTAAAAATTATTTATTTTTTAAACAATTTTGTTCAAAAATTCTAAAAAATAATTGACTCTTGGAAAAACTACAGTTGCAATTTTAAGAAATATAATTAAATTTCTAAAGATTTTACATCAAAATTATTTGAAATTTCAATTAAAATTAATAACAATAAGGTTTTAAACATTTTTGTAACAAATTTTAATGAACATTGAAAGATTTTATATAAAAATTCCGAAAAACGTGGTTTTAAAATATCGCAATTAAAATTATTTGAAGCTAGTTGAATTCTCGAAGATTTTAAAAAGTTTAAAAATCAGTAAATTTTCTCAACTATCATTAAAACGAATTTTGTACTTAAAAGAATTCTATTTTTTACCCTGAAAATTATATTAAAATATTTTTACATTTTTTAAAGAATTGTAACTAAAAATTTGAAAAACAATAAAATTTTACAAAAAATATTTACTTTAAATATAACTTAATTGTCGTTGAATTCTAATAAGAACCGATTTAAAAAAGAGTTTCAGTTAAAATTTTTTGAAAACCAATTGAATATTAGAAGCGTTATGACAGGAATTTAAAAAACAAATAATTTCAACTCTATTATTACATTTCAAAAGGTTTTAAAAGTAAAATTTGATTGAATCAAATTGATTAAAATGGATTTTTCTAGAAAAATTTCAGATAAACCCGAAAATTATTTTAAAAAATGAAAGAATTAATATTTTTTGTCAAATTCCATTGAAATTAACTTTATATTTAAAAAAATTTAATTTTATTACATATTTTAAAGTTTTTTTAAAATCCAATCGTATTTTGAAAAATTTGTATTTCAAAAAATTAAATTTTTTAAGAACTTATATATTTTTATTGTATTTCAAAAAGAAAGTTTTTGTAACTAACAATGGACATAGAAATATTTATTCATAATGTAATTTATGCTAGACTTCATGTATATTTTTATTTACATTGTTATTATTTATTATTAAATAATAATTAGTTAATAATAGAAAAAAATTGAAGAAAAATAAAATTAATAACAAAATTTTGAAGAAATCTTTTTTTCGTTTATATAAATATGACGGACTCCCAAGAAAGGTATCAAAGAAGCAAACGAATTGTAGGTTAGGTTCGTGTTAGATTTATTTTGCTTAAAAGTTTATTTTTAGTTATTTGAATTTGAAATCAATTTTCACTGAATGTTTTGGATATAATGAAGACTTAAAGATCAATAATTTTTAATTAATAATTGATACTCTTTCTGTATTTTTACTCAAAAAATTAAAAACATAACCTCACATTTTTTGCTTCTTAGACGTACCTTTCTTGAGAGCGCGTCACAAATGCACAGAAAAAAAGGTGGTATAAATTTTGTTGCGGGTAATTTTAACCAATGCTAAGTCACATAGGCAGTGGCGCCCTCACCTAGGTGAAATTTTGTTGCAGCGAATTTTTACCCCAAAATCAGGTTAAAATTTAAACTTTTTTTTCTTGTGTGTTTATTAATGAAAAAATAAATTAAATTTATTTAATTAAATAGATTATTAGTCCTCAAAATTTAAGAAGACAGTATTAAACAGAAAATAGAATTATATTAAAAAAAAAGAAAAAATATAAAAATCACCAGAAAAGAAACTGTGAGACACTCAAAATAACAGACAAAAGCTGCTTTGATTAAAATGCATCAGCGCGCATGCGTTAAGAAACAAAGACAGAAGAGGGGACGATAAGTACACTAGCTGACGCTTTTTGTTAACCTGTTGATGCATTTTCAGGCTGTTGCCATGTTAACAATTGCTATAAAAACAGTTTTCACAGACACTGAAACTTACAGTTTTTCTAAGGATATCAAATTGAGACTAAAAACAAATCAACAATTTTGCAATGCAACGATTTTTATATATTTTATGTTGCAATTTGATACCCTTAAAAAAACTTTGCTAGTAAATCTATAACCAACGTATAACTATCACAACGGTATATTTTATTTTATTTATTTTTTTGGTAAAAATTCCAATTATAATCATCACCATCATCATAATAACCGTTAGTGGCTAATTTCCTCCCCTTTCTTCCACAACTCTCTTCCAAAACCAAATAATATCTAATCAAATACTAAATAATTTCAGGAAAAAGTTGCGGAGGCCTAGTGGGTGGATTCCTGATGAAAGGAGTGGGTACACGTCCCACTTATCAGATATTTGCAGTAGCTACCCTATTGACAGGATTAATGTACTTCGTGTTCAACGTCACTTATTTGAAAAAGCGTCCTCAAGTTGAGGGCAATGACATTGTGAAGAAAGAGCCTAAGAAGAAGAAAACGACGACGACAACTACTGGTCAAAATGATCTCGAGAATGGATCAGTGGAAATAGTTTCAAAAGAAGAGAAGAAAACGAAAACGAAACAAAATCAAAAGATAGCAGCAGCAACAGCAGCAACGGACAAAGAAAAGATTGCCCAGGGCTACAACAACAAGGCATATTCTGAAGATCCAATGAAAATTGAAAGCGCAAATCCAACGTCCAAGGACATTGAGGCCCTCAACAACGTCAAGAATCTCGACAAGATTGAAAAGATTACCGAGAGTGAAGTTGATCACGCTGAAACTGAGAAAATTCACGAGAAAAAGGAACAAAAAAATGACAACAATACAATTTTTAATAATTCTACCTCCGATGATAAAAGTCAATCGCGCAAACATAGCGTCACCATTGAAAAGGTACCAAAGGATAAATAATTAATGTTTCATTATTACTGCGAACGTGATTTAAATTAGTACATATTCAACTGAATAATATCGACATAGTTTTTCTAAGGATTTAAAATTTAGATAAAAAAACGTATCAAAACGTTGCTTCCCAACACAATTTTGATAGGTTTCTTGTCTCAATTTAATATTCTTTGAAAAACTGAGAAAACCTCTATGCAAAAAAAACCACGCTCAGGTTGTTTCTCTAAAACAACCGAACTACATTTTTTCGTACCCTCGCAATATTATCTTTGAGGGATAATTAGATGAATTCGAATTAGATGAAACATTTGTAATCAAGTGATAATCAATATGCACTTTACTAATATTAGTTGATTCTAAATTCTATTTGAATTACAAATGTTGGATATTAAACAAAAGAATGTGTAAAACAAAATATGACAAGGATGGAAGAAAAAATAGAGCAGCAACTTAAGAATGGTTTTTTTGCATAGAAGTCTCTATACAATATTATTAATTACAAATAATAATATTCATTTTAACAATAATAAAGAGATTGAAAAAACATTTTTTCATATTTTCATATATTGCGTTTACAAAGATTTGTAAATTTCTTGAGACACTAATTTTCCAACAATAATATAATTTGATTTTATCCTACAGTTTTTTAATTATATTCTCTGAAATAAAAATTTACTTAATGTTAGTCCGCGATAAAAATAAATCTGACAGAAACATTTCTAAAATGCCATTATTGTCGCTTCATTTTAGGACTCGAAATATTAACGATAGTTTTAAAAAATCTAGTATATACTTAAAATAAACTGAAGACAAAATTTATTGAAATTTGGCAAAATCAATCAAAATTAACAAAAACACTCACAAAACAGTCTATTTAAGTAAAAAGGAATTCTTTTACCATAAGAGGATTTTCCTTTCAATACTTGTTTGAGGGGAATTTTTATTCTATTCAAAGGAAAATCCTTTTAATTATATCCTTTAATTATTAAACGATTTTTGTTTACTATTAAAAAGAAAAATTTCATCAATAGTTTTATTTATTTGTCTAATCAGTAATTCATTAATTTATTTATTTAGTTATAATAATAATTTATTTATTTTTGACTCAAATTTATAAAATATTTGAAATTTAATTTAAAAAATGATAATAACACAAGCCTGTAAATAATAATATATTGATAGACAGGAAAAAATATATTAAAATAAGAACTAAATTTCTTTTATCATAATTTCCATGTATATAACCTTCTATCAATTTTTTAATTTTAAAAAGTTATGCCTTATTAGATTCTACATTTTTAATGAATTAAATTATATTTTTCGAATATATAAATAATTATTATAATTATTACAATTACCCAAAATTGTTAATATTTTATTTAAATTTTATACATTGTATATTTCAATTAAATAATTTAGTTTTATAATTATTACATATTATTAATTATTAAATTTATCCACTGTTTTATAAATAAATAATTATTTTGTAAAAATTGTGCAGAATACCTTTGCATTAATTTGAAGAGTAATTAAATTTTTTTTATTTTGACATGTTTACAAATGTCAAATAACTTGAAATTATCGTTTGACATAAAAATATTTCATTTAAAAATCAAAAGAAATCAGATATTATTTAAACAATTTGCTTTTTTCTAATAAACTTCTAACCTGTATGTATTTAAAAGATTGCTTTTACAATAAAACTATTTCTGCTAACAGTTAAAGGACATGATTTAAAAGGAAATTAGTTTTATGGTTAATAGATCATTTTTGTGAGTGTAATTATTCCTAAAGAAAAGAAGCTTCTGTTTATTGAGACATATAATTAAACGACAGTTGAAATAATTTCAAGCTAATATTAATTATTGTAGGTCTCGGACTGAAGAAATAAAAACTAGTATCCAAAATGTCATAAAATGTTCGTAAAAATAAATATAATTTAGTGATTCAATTTCTTCACTTGAGAACGCCAAAGTCGCCACCAGGTGTCGAGGAATCTTGTTTTACCAACTGAACGCCCATCTAGCGGTGACCTTGGCGTTCGCAAGTGGAGCATAGCATATCCATATTGAATCAAGATTTTTGTAATTCTATATAATTATTTATAACCAAATTTGATTAACAATTAACATAAATTAAATTACTTTTTTCTAACAAAATAAGTATCTTTTGTAACTTATTTTGAAAAATAGTAATTGTATTTGGTGAAAAGTGTTAAAAAGTATCTATAGTCGCATAAATCCGAGGCCTTTAATTAAAGATCAAGTAAAGATTACTAATAAATAAGTTTAACAAAAATAAAAGCTAAAATCTATTAAAATGACAAAATTTCTAACGAACCGATATTTTTTCCAAACGACTTTACACAGAAACATAGTTTTATTGAATTGTAACACTATGGTTAATATTTTCAATTAGTATTTGTTCTAATTAATCTATTAAATTCACTTAAATCATTATCAACCACTAATTTTTTATTATCTATAACAGTATTTTTTTACCAAATACTTTTCGTTAAATAAATTTTTTTTAATTGAAAATAAAATTAATCTCAAGGAATAATTTTGTATAATAAATTAATAATGAATGATTCTTGGATGTTTTGAGTGAATCTGTAGTCAAATAAATATTGTAAAACAATAAAATGACTGTACAATCATTTTCATCATAATTGAGTACTTTCGTAATTGATAATAATAATTAATTAATTATTATCATAATAAATAAAAAAAATATTTAAAAAATCAGAACTACATTAAATAATTTCTTATAATTATAAAAACTTTTATACAGTCATTTTATTGTTAAAAACTCTGTCACTGTTAAATTGTCTGTGTTAATTATTTAATTATAAATTTTATTACAATAGGAATGTACAACAGAAATGTATGTTTAATTTTTACAAAATTACTAAATTTTAAGTTAAATATTTAAATTTTTTCTTTCCAAATCAGAATCAGTGAAATTTGGCTAAAATATCAGTTATTTTTTACTGATTGCCCAAATAAAAAATTAAATTCAGTTATTTTTTAATTGGAATTAGTGGAAAATGACTAAAATCACAATAATTTTTAACTGATCATCAGTGAAAGATCACTGATTCAAATCGTGAAAATGAAGACACTGAGAATTGGTCAAATTTCACTGATTCAGTTTTTCAGTTTTAGAGAATATGAAACTTTTATTAAGTATTTGCAAATTTTTCCATTAATTAAACAAATTTTTGTTTTTTTAATTTTTTAATTCTAGAGAGAGAGAGAGAGTAAAATGAAGAAAACGTGTGATTGACAAGTAGTGATATTATTCTAGTTTTATTAGAAAAAAAATCAATTGCTCGTGACATGATTGCTGTGAAATTTTACCCATATAATTAATAAACATTTAACATAATATAGATAATAAAAATTAACCGTCAACATTTCAGGGACGATATATAAAGTGAGATTTTTATTTTTAAAAAAGGATTTAAAGATTTTATTTGAAAAGAATTCTTTATTTATTAATTATTAAGTATTAATTAATGTTTAACTATAATTTTAGGATATATTAAATTATTAAGTATAATTTTTATTGTTATCTAGAAAATATTATTGTATAGGGAATTAAAAAAAATTAATTGTAAATTATGTATAGTGTACAATTAGTACCATAGAAAAATAAAGTATTGTATATTTCATCCAGTGTTATCTATTTATCTCTGTATATCATTTCTCCAATTTAATTTAGTATACTTTTTCCTTTATTTAAATCTTTTTGTGGTTTTAAATTAATACTAAATCGAAATCTACTTATGATTTTTTAATGATAAAAAAATACATTCAAAATTATATTACAGTCTTTTTTTTAAATCTTTGACACATATTTCTTCTTCTACTTCCTTCTTTTAAAAAACTTTACCCTTACATTACGTTTTCATCAACAATAATTATTACCAACGGTTATTATTATTCTGAAAAATTATTTTTATTTAAAAAATTCAGCGTGACCCAAAAATAATTCAATTATTTTATTTTTTCAATTTTTTTTCTATTTACAAGGTTTTTGTCAAGTTTTTATTAGTTAATAATTAACTGCAGTGTTATTATTGTTAATCTTATTTTCGTGTTTTCGTTTATATTTACTTTATTTATTTACTTTCTCGCTCTTTGAAAGAAAAATGAGTGAAATAAAATATTTTAATTTTTATATCTATTTTTATTGAAAATAAAACTAATAATAATAATAATAATAATAATAATAATTAATATTATTATTACTATTATTATTATTATTATTATTATTACAAAATAAAAATACTATAAGGCAAATAGGAAAAAACGAAATATTAAAAGACCTCATTTTTTAAATTAAATTAATAAATCGATAAGTAATAATTATTTTAATTTTGTAAATCATTAGTAATCAATAAAACAATTAGAATTTAATTTTCATTATGATAGTGTCAATTGTTAATCTAATTTTCAAAAGCTATATTAAGTATTTCAAAAAATTAATGTTTTATTGCACTTATTAGTTGGATTATTTCGTAGAGAATTAACTAGTCAGCCATTAACTTTAATGATACTATAATAATAATTAGTGATGAATTTCGTTAGCTTTAAATACAGAAGGTTGTAATTTAATTGAATAGTAATGTGGAGTAAAAGGAAGTATACTTTTTTACGACAAGCACATCAAGTTTTGTTTTTTATACTCCAAATTAACGAAAGAATTTTTTTTCCATTTTATAAGTAACTTTTAAAATCTGTTGCCAAAAATAAAACAGTAATAAAAACTTGTTTTCATCTTCCAGAAATTTTCGTAAGTATTATAATTATTCCAGTATTTATTAGCGGGTAAAATTCGCAATAAATATTGCTTATTAAATTGTTAAAAATAATCAAGAAGTGGTACATATTGTTAATTTATTTATCGCGGATTGAAATGAGTTAACAAGTACTGACTTTATTTTTATTTCAAAAAAATATTAATTATTAATTATTATTTTATTATTAATTATAATTTTTAATTATTTAATTATTATTAATTATTATTTGTATTATTATTAATCTTCGCCAGCAGTGTTCAATTTAAAATTCCTGTTTTTATTTATTGTATCATATTATTACTGCTGCTTATTAGTTACTATATTTTTTCTTCAATGAAAACAAAAAGACTAAAAAAATTTTGTATTGACTAAAGTTACCATTTATTGGTGTTAATTTAAATCTCGTTTATAGCTTTGATTTCTCTGTAAATTGAAATAATTGTAATTGACAAAAAAATAATAAAATGCAGTAATATTCAATAAAATTAATGTAATGAATTTATAATTAAAAGTTTGTGAATTATTTTTGCAGGAAAACCTTCGAGAAGGATGAGATGATTTGAAGTTTTATTAATTTAAATACTTGCGACAAATTTGTATATACATTCAACATTTTTTATAACTCAAAAAAGAATCAACATGAATTTAAAAATATTAAATATATTAAAAAATGACATCTTTATGCGAATTATCGAAGATTTTCGACAAGGGGAATTGATACCATTGAAAATCGCATTTTTCTTAAAAGCAGCAAGTTAGTTTTCTTTAACAAGCAATTTTACATTATATTTCTATATTTGAATCGAATAGAGAAAATATATTAGTTTGAACAGTTTTTTTTATGATTTAAATAAAATTTACTTGTTTCAAGTAAATATATACTTGATAATAATCCAATTAATTTGTTATATAAAAAAATTTTAATAATTACTGAACTTTTTTCCAGCATTGTCAGTGCTTTATCCATATTTGACAATTCACATGAGAGAATTAGGAATAAATGTACAAGAGACAGCGTTAATAAGTGCAATAACACCACTGGTAGTAATTATAATGCCTCCATTAGCAGGTTTAATATCAGATAGAATAGGAAATTATCGAGTGAGTTTATTTTTACAATTGCTTCATTTTTTAATTGACCCAAAAATATGCAATTAAATAATTAATTAAAAGTTAAATAAAATTTATTGAAATTATAATAAATAGATAATAAACAATCTCTTGAAAAAGGGATACGTGAAGAGAAATAAAGAAAAAAAGAAAATAAATAATACCAAAAATTCATATAAAATATTTAAATATTCCAATAATACTGATATTAAATAATGCAAAATAATAACTAATCAGTAACTATGTTTTATTCATTATCTAATTATCTATGAAAAGGGTGTCTACTATTTTCATTCAACAAAATTCCCGGTTTTCATTTCTCATAAAATTTAAATTTAAATTTGATTTCGAACATAAATAAATAATAATTTTAATTAAAAATTTGGAAAATAATTTTTTCAATTTTTTAAAAACAATCTTGTCTTTTAGAACTATTGGAACGGTTACAAAAATGACCATGTACCAACAAAAACAAGCAACTTCTCCTTTAGAAGCATTTTTCTAGTACAAAAATTAGAAAAGTTACAAAGGACTTTTCAAAATCACAGACATTTCTTCATTTTAAAAATTTAATTTTCGGTAAATTTTTTCAATTTTATTTTTGAAGGGGTTTTGACTTTTTTCCTGACAACTGGAACAAAAACAAGCAACTTCTCCCTTAGTCGCATTCTTCTAGCACAAAAATTAGAAAAGTTACAAAGGATTTTTCAAAATCACAGACATTTCTTCATTTTAAAAATTTAATTTTCGGTAATTATTTTCAAAATATCAATTAATTGACAGGACTTTTTAATTGTTTTTCCCAAATTATTAGCAATTATTTTATTTAAACACTAAATCTATTTTGTAGTGTTAAATTTTATTTATTTTTTCGTGCAGATTTTAACAAACATACAGAAAAAATTATTGGAGTTCATCTTCATATTTTTTGCGAAAAACTAGAAATTTTTTTTGATTTAGAAAAAAGTTTGTATCCTCCCCTTGGTTTTCATAATCTTTTGCCTATTGGTCTACAGTTTTGCTTATTTTATGTATTTTCATGTGTAGATTTGAAGAAAATTTTACCGAATATAAATGGATTTGATCGTTATATTTTTTCAGCAAAAAACTCAGTTTTTAAAAATTGCGCCAAAAAAGAGTTTTTTGCCCTAGCACCCACAGTTTTTTATCTCAAGAGATAAAAATTGGTACACTTTTCTGTTTTCGCGTGCAGGTTACAATAAAAATAGTGTAGAAATAGTTATAATCTATCTTGATAAATTATTCATTCATTATTTTAGCAAAAAAGTAGTAGTTTTAAACGAGGATACGAGCCCTCGGTGTTAGTACGAGTTCTACTCGCACTTGTCCGGTTTTTTTTATAATTATAATTGGAAATTTTCTTTTTCAAGTTTATTACAATTCTATTGATAATTATTGAATTTCTGCAAAGAATTGAACTATTTATAAAAATAATTGAAATCCTTCCAATGGGAGAATAATTTAATTCCTGTGAAGAATTTTATTACAATTAAAAAAAGCATTGATAAATAATTATTTACTTAATAAGTAATAAACCTTTAATTTGCTTAAGAAATGATAAATATCATTTATTTGAACGTTCAGAAATTTAAAATTATAAAAATTTAAGAGAAGTTTAATAATTATAACTATCGAATAATAATAGAATAATATAATTTTTAAAAGCAAAAAATTGATTTAAAACATTAAGAGGGACTTTATATTTTAAAAATAAAATAATTACGGTCACTAACTTCCCTCGATTATTTTCGAAAAATTTAAATTAAAATTCTTCCAAAGAATTAAATTATTTTTCAAAAAAAAATGAAAAAGAAATTTCAATTATTTTAAAAATTTTCAATTATTTGTTTCGAAAAATTAAATTATCTTGAAACAATGGAATTGAAAAATTTCAACAATTTTATTTTTCAGAATTTAAGAAAAAATTTGCGAAAATTCAATTTTAATAAAAAAATTGAAGTGCATATCGTTTTTTTTTAAATTAATTAATAAAAATTTTAATTATTATTCTTCGCACTAAGAAACATAAATTCATTAAAATGTGACTATAAAATCCAATTATTAATTATTAAATTAAAATACTTTGACAATTTTAATTGTTAAAAAGTTTCTAAAGAAATTCATTAACAAATTCAATTACATATTTTCAGTCGAATTTCACAATATTTCTATTAACTCCATAATTTTTAAAAATTTATTTACATAATCTGTTTGAATTAGTGCCTAACTTTTACTATTAAATAAATTTTTTTTAACTAATTGAAACTTAGAGAAGAGTATAAAGATCCATAAAAATTGAAATAAAAAGTAATTTTTTTAAAAACAAATTAAAATAATAAAACTTTTTTAATTTTGGTGAAAAAATTCCCGGTTTTGTATAAAAATCCCGGTTAATTCCCAGTTTTTCCCGGTTAAGTTAAATTCCCGGTTTTCCCGGTTAGTAGACACCCTGTTAAACAATTACTAAATTTAATTATAGAAATTTGTCTTTCGCTTCTTTTAATATGCGATGTAAAGTATTTTGTTTGTTTAAAAGCAGGTCTCGGATCGACTTTAACGAGCAAAAAAGTCGCTTTAGTCGCTAAAAAATAAAAAAAAGTCGTTTATTTAATTTAGTGTTGTCACAAAAATTTTATTTTGTGTTTCCCTAATTCATCACTGATTTCTAAATTCAAATTAATCAAAAATTGTATAATTTTGCTAAATAAATATTTTAATAGGTTCTCATCTTTCCATTTACAGGAAATAAAGTTTAAAAAATTTCAACTTCTGAAATTTAATAATTTCTAAAAATTAAAACTCTATCCCTTTCTAAAATAGAATTATTTTCTATACAATTTTTAACTAAACTTCATCTCCTAATCAATTATTTATATGAATTTGTAATAATAATGATTAATTAATTATTAATGTAATAATTTTTTTAAATTTCTTCGAAAATTCAATTATTTAAAATTTAAATACAAAAAATCCAATCCTTTATAATAATTTAAACAGTTAATTTTTCTTTTCAAACATATTAATTAAGGTAGAATATTTTCAAAAATTGTAATAAACAAGTTCGTAAAATTAACTTTTTAAAATATTGCTAAATAATTTTTTCAAATACAATAGTTTTACAATTACGTACAATTAAAAGATGTCCAAGAAATTGAAATATTTGGTAAAATCTTTAAAAAAATAATTTAAATTTAGTAACATCTTTGAAAAATAATTCAAAATTTGATAAAATCTTTTTAAAATAATTGATTTTTTTAAAATATAAAAATAAATATAAAAAAATTAATCAAATTTTCGGAAGAATTTTATTTATAAATGATTACTGAAAAATATTTAAAAATTTTAATTTTCTTGGTTCGAAGGTAATTAAATCTAAAAAAGTTATGACAAAACAATTTTAAGAATTATTTTTTATAAATACTGTAATGTAGTTTTTTGAAAATAATTGAAGAATTTTTGTAAAATTTAAAAAAATATATTGTTTTAAAAATTTTGAATAAATGATTATTTTCTGAAAAATATTAAAAACTAATTCTAAAAAATTTTAATTTTATTATTTTGTGTATGAATTTGAATTTTCGGAAATATTGACACATTGAAAATAATTGAATTTTAAAAAAGTTAGTACGTGATAATTAATTCAGAGATTTATAATTTTTTAAAAATTATTCTAATATTATTTCTAAAATCTATTTTTCATTAATTTACATTTTGATTGAATTTACACTTGAAAATTATTGATAAAATTTCTGAGAATTCAATATTATTTACAAAACTTTCAATTAAAATTCTTTAAAACTTAATTTTTAAAAATTGCAATAAAATTCTTGAAAAGATGATTTAGTTTTAATTAAATTTCACCGAATTTCAATTATTCTGTTATTCACAATATTTTTATTTGCATATATTTGAAAAATTTGATTAGAAAAATTATTAAAAAAATAAATTTTCAAAGATTTGTCTGTAGTTATGCTTTTTATTTTGGATTATAAAACTTGCATCAATATAATTGGTCTTTACGTTATTTTAAATAAATAAAATTTTGACAAATCAGAACTAACCCAAAAAAATTTAAAAAATTAATTTAATATTTAATTGTCTAATAACAAAATTTAAAAAAATAAAAATTTGTTGTTGCTAATAATTTATTAATTAAATTAATTCATCAAACACTAAATTTTTTTTTTTTGAACATAAATTTATTTATTCGTAAATTTCTGGTAATTTTATTTTCATAAATCTACAAAACTATTAAAACCATTTAAAAAATTATTATTAAAATTTTTATCAATTAAACAATAATTGATCAATTAATCATAAATAAATTTACAAACAAATAAATTCTTACTAAACACAAAATTTATACTTTGTAAGTAAATAAAAATACTTTTAAGGAAAGGTTAAAAATAATACTCCCTTGTAATATTTAAACTAAAATTGGTTATAATCAATAATAAGCTAATGATAAATAAATGCATAATGCTATAATTGTTTTTAGATTTATAAATATGAAATTAGCAGAAATTTACAAACCTGGAAAATTAAAATAGCAGCACATGTAAAAAAGTTCGAACACAACAATTTTTCAAAACAACTTTAACCTCATAATGACATAATATGACAATTTGAATAAACATGCTGGTATAGTAATAATCTAGAATTATAATTTGATTCGATTTTGGATTATAAAATGTATAATCTATTCTGCATACCAGAAATAATTCTGAAACATTGAAAGGTTGTAAATAGATTATAAAGGATAATAATCAGATTATATTCAGTATGATCTTATTTTCTATATTTCTAATTGTATAATACATTTTTCTCCGTGTTGCATTGTATACTAAAAATACGGTATATTTTGTCGCAAAATTTGGAAGTAAAGTCGAAAAAGTCGTAATTTTTTAGTAAAAAATCAATAAAAGTCTCATTATTTGAAAACAGTCGAAAAAGTCATAATACCTAAGGCCTGTAAAATTATAAATTAAGAAAGAAAATAAAACAAATGCAAATTAGACATTTTTTTGTTCAGGTGTCTTTATCAATTTTAACAGTACTTGGAGGATTGGTAGCACTATTGCTGCTATTGGTCCCCGTAGGTAGAGTCGCAGTAATATATCCCGAAAGGATAGTTCTCGATGCAAAATGTCATCAAGATAGTAACAAATTAATGTTTCAACTTAATGGAAATTATCCTTGTGAAGAAAAACTAGAATCTGAGATAAACATAAAGATTGAGGGTTGTGGGTAAGAATTCTAGTTATTCTTAAATAATAATTTATATTAATAATAATTCGATTCAATTTAGTAAATATCATTTAGCACCTATACAAAATTTATAATTTTTTCTTTATTTTAGTTATATGTGCGCAGCACCTAACGATATCGACGTTCCACTATTGTTAGAGTCAAAAAGATATATAATAAAATCAGCAGAAAATGATACAGTTGATATAACTAAGAGTTGGATTACAGACAATGTATCAAAACAGGTATTGAAAACTAATTCATTATTGAAGTCATTAATTAATTATCAATTTAATGTTAATTTTTTTAATGTTAATTTCTTTATAGTCTTAAATGTGAAATTATTTTTGATTGTGCATATAGGTAAATGATGATTTGGATGACATTACATCAAACAGGATTTTAAAGAATGATGAATTTCATGATATTGAAATTCGTCAAATTACGAATAATACTTTTTTCTTCGCAGCGAACAATTTACAAAGTTTCAGTTGCAAACAAATTACCAAGGAGAATTCTTTCAATAAAACTGAAGAGACATTTTTTAATTGCCTATTTAGGCCTATTTCTGACGAAGAAATGGTATATCAAAACTATTCCAATTAAATTTGCCAAACATTTAATTTATATCATTTATACCTAACAATTAATTTACATCAATTCCCAAATTAATTACAATTAACACAAAAAAATAAAAAATGAATAAGTGAACAAATAATAATAATAGCTTGTAATAATATTTTAAAAATATTATAACAATGTAATAATACTACATTGAAAAAGAAATTTACTTGATTCGATTAATTTTTATTTGAATCAAATAAAATTTTTTTCCAGTAATACAATATGATACAAATAATTATAATAATAGTTATAATAATAATAATAATAAATTATCAGGACGAAGATAGTCAATTCATCAGCTACAAGCCCTTCAAAGCAAATCTTCAGACTTTTAACAACTCATCAAATAGATCAGTCAGTGAAATGGAATTTTTAGTGAAGAAGTTAAATTGGACCGACAACAATATGATGAATGCTCAATGCAATATTGACGAGGAAACAAATCCAGAAATTTCAGTTTTCACTAAAAACTATAATTTAACGGATTGTCATAGCAGCTGTCTTATCACTGCTCCCAGATCGGAAATATGTTCCAATTTAAAAAAAGAAATCCCCTTGAATACTCAACGAACATTCTGGTTGTACCTTTTCTTTCGATTATTAATTGGTCAGTAAATATTTTTTTAATTTATCAATACAAGTAGTTAATTTGTAAATAAATTCACTACACAATTTCGTTCAATTCTATAATAATTATTTATAATGTGAAATATGAAATTTCTTGAAAAATAAATTAATAGAAATGAATGAATATTATTGATTAAAATAAATGAATTTAAATTTCACAGCAATGACCGGTGCGATTGCATGGACAATGTTCGAAGGTGCTGTGATTGCCACTTTGAGAGAACATAAGGCTGATTATGGCTTACAGAGATTGTACGGCAGTTTAGGGGGAATGATATCGTCCCCCCTAGCAGGTTTCATGATTGATACATTTAGTAAAGGAGAAGCTTTCACTGATTTCAGGTAAATCATTTACAAATTTTATGTAATTAATTGTAAATTAGTGATAAACCAATTTCGAAAATTTTTAAAATCAATTATAAATCAGTCATGTAGACTAAGTATACACTCATATTTGTATATGAATTTAAATTTATTAATAGAAAATCCAAGACTTTCTCATTTTTTATGAGAATGTAAAAATGTATTCCTAGGTTTTCTAAGGATATCAAAAACTGAGCTAAAAACACGTTTTAAAATTGTTGTGCGATCATGTGATACAACTTTTTGATATGTTATTTGTCCTACTTTGATATCCATAGAAAAACTGTTATCAATTGTTTAATTCAATTTCATTTTAATGAACAAAAATTTATCCAGGCCAGCTTTCTATCTATATGCTGTTCTGAAAGTTGGTTCAGGTATTGTCATGTTGTTCATGAATTTGGAATTCAAATCGCCAGCAAAAAGTATATTTAAGGATGTCTTCAAGGTGCTCAAAAATGTGGAAATCCTAACACTTTATATCGTTTCTTTCATGTTAGGTAAGTCTATAGATTTTTTATTTCATTCTACTTTACTAAGACAAGAATGGTAAAAAATTATCTTTGGAATTTGTTCATTTATTTTTATTCATTAATAGAATTAAATAGAATTAAATAATTATTGAAGTATAACTCTATACAGAAAAAAACTGAACTCAAAATGAGCCACGAAAATGACTCATTATGAGCTGCAACGAAAAAGAACCTCGTAGATAGCGCCACGTTCTATGTCATTTAACACAAACTCATAATATGAGTTGTAGCAAAAGTAGTTTATAAAATTTAAATAATACGAGTAAATAAATTTTAGGCACTGCTTGGGGATACTTCGAATCGTTCCTTTTCTGGTTCTTAAAGGATTTGGGTACATCTCAATCACTCATGGGATCTACCATAACAATTAGTGGCCTTGTCGGTTTACCATTATTGGCTCAATCAGGACCAATAATAAAAAAACTTGGCCATGCTAATGTTCTCATCATTGGATTTATTTTCTACGCAATCAGATTTATAGGCAAGATTATATAATTATAATTTAACTAACAAAATTCAAGAACTATAAAAATGTTTCTATTTATAATGCTACTATTTATTACTAAATTATTTCTTTATTACAAAATGTTTACAGGTTATTCAGTGATGTACAATCCATGGCTGTCTCTGGTTTTTGAAGCATTTGAATCTGTAACAACTGGACTTGTTGTTACAGCAGCTGTAACTTATGCTGCAAAATTATCAACGACAGCCACTGATAGCACTGTACAAGGATTATTGGTTGGAATTTACTACGGAGTTGGTAAGTAAAAAAATTATATCCTCCCCCCCCCCCTCGATCAAAAAATATTAAGTTGATATCGTTACATGTTTCAATTATCATTTTAAAAAAATTGGAAAAAAATGTTGAGCAATTATAACATAACTAATCAATTATTAAATAATTTCAGGAAGAAGTTCAGGAGGCCTAATAGGAGGATTATTGATGAAAGCTGTCGGTACACGTCTCACTTATCAGATATTCGGAGCAGCTTCTATATTGATAGGTTTAGTTTACTTCTTGTTCAATACCACTTATTTGAAAAAGCGTCCTCAAGTTGAGGAAAATGAAAGAACTGAGTAATGAAAGAACCCAAACAGAAAAAGAAGAAGATGAAAAAGAAGAAGAAGAAGATGATGTCTACTACAAAATTATCTCGACAAGATTGAAAATATTATAAAGAGCTATATTGTTGCATTAAGATTAATATATTCAACTAGTGGTACTTTAAAGTAAACTATACTTAATTTTTGAAACACAATCCAAAAATTTATCTGAAAAGAAAAAAATATAATGATACTATTTCGGTTATTTAAACTATCTTTGAACATTGTTTTCTTTTCTATTTTCGTTTCTTATGTATAAATTTTATGTATAATATTTTCGTTTATAATTTTAGGCAAAAGATTTTTTTAAACGTAATTATACACACTATCGAATGGTATTTATCTTCTTTTGGTATATTTACATTAAAAATGAGAAAATGCAAATATTCAATAAAATGTTTTTATTTTTATGAGATTATTATTGTACCGATAACACAGGCACACAAAGAAAAAGCTTTTTGCCCGCTGAAACCGAATCACAACTCAGAACTTTCAAATTAGTTCTTTTTTTGGAGTTATACTCAAAAATCGACATAAAAAATATAATTAAAATCAACAAAATTAACAATTTGACAACAGGTTAGAAAAGAACATTATCTACACTTTGAGTTTAATTATTTGAATAAATTTGATTAATTATTTTATTAGCGCCAGGATATTTTACTAAAGATATCCAAAAGATTAATTTAGTTAATTTTAATTATTTTGCCAGACTAATTCAGAAATTATTAGAAAAATTCCTAATAAACTGCGGAGAGGGGGGGGGGAGTAAGGAGATCAACACAATAATTACGCAGTCACTGAGTTAACGTTTTACTGTAAATCATTTTTATTTAATTAACTTTACTTTAAAATTAAAGTTTAATTATTAACAATTATTATATTCGGCTAAAGGCCGAATTTCTCTTTTTGATTTTATTTTACCGCATGACAACGCGGTGACAAGCATCAATTTTCACAATGTCAATTTCAACTTTAATTTTTGCCAATCTGGCGAGAAGAGTACAAATTAAATTTACTAGGACGCACCGTCCATTCGACGTCGACCCCTCATTGCTCCTTGTCTCGACATGGCACAAAAGAACACTTGATTATTTAATTAAATTTATTTTTTTTAATTTGGCGTGATGCACCAGTTAACACTACCAAAACGAGAATGAATAATATGGCCGTCTGTCTGGTGACGAGAGCGTCGCTACACGCGCGCTTCTTTTTAGTTTTAAGGTGAGTCCCCGCCGTACTATTTTTAATTTTTATTCTATTATTATCCGCCCGAGATAAGATATCCGCCGCCGGTATTACAGAGCGCCCACTTATTGGTCGCTGTCGTTCACGCGTTGGCCTTTAAATCAAGATGGCCGCAGTCAGTGTTTTGACAGACCCAAAACAATCGGTCTTCGTTTTCCTGGTGCTCTTAAATATTCGGGAATCACTTCCAAATATATACACCAGGAAGCACTTCCCTTGTTGATTACGAACAATTAATAATTCGCGGTGGACCGGCGAATCATCCGATGGAAATTTTCTCGAACGATATGAAAAATACAAAAACAAAATTTATTTTATTTTTTATTTATTTTATTTATTGGTTTATACACCTGTCTTCAGCCTTACATACTTGGCTATACAAGTGTTTTCTTACAATTTCATGTTTTCACAAATTTTTCTTATATACACAATTCTTAATACTAAGTTTGCGCCTACAGAACGTCTTTCGAAAATTAGGAGTGCTTGCATTAGCCTGGACTACCCGTCTAATGGGTTTTCTCGTCAGAGGAGAGGGAAACTGTAGAAAACCTTCTCCTGAGTACAACCGGTTTATCGACAGTCGAGTTCTAATGGTGTGTACCGGACAATAATCGACAGTGCACATCATTATACCTCGACGTCAAACCTCCCGCTCAGATTATCTCATATGCCGGAAAAATCCAAGTCAAATGGGCGCGAACCAAGTACCTTTGGTCCTAGAACGTCCGCCAAGCGAGGCATCTTATACGACCGAGCTAATCTGTCGGTGAATACAAAAACAAAATACGAACAGCAGAATGTTCTAAATTCAAGTTTTAATTTTTGAATGCTGACCAGGCAAGTTGACCGGATTATTTAAATAATTTCAATTCGTAAAATAATTGAATTACGAGGTATAATCTTTTTGATTTTATAAAATTTGTAAAATTCAAAATACTAATGTTAATTTTATTTGTTGTAGGAAAGAAGATTCTCGCTTTGATAATTTTATTATCAAAACTTTAGATTTTGTTTTTAAATTCTAACCAAATTTCAATTTATTAATGAAAATATTGTACGAGGCAAAACGCCGCGTCACAACTCTCCCCTGCCAAGACTCGGCCCACGGGGTCGAGTAGGTGAGCCCAGCAACCGAGTTCACCCCTCGACAGATCAGCTTTCATTTATTTCCTTAATTAATAAGATTGACTTTATTTAATTCGCGTCAATCAGGAGAATCAATCAAAATTCATAATTAGTTACTACTAATTATTCTTATTATTTAACTAAGCTGTGAGAAAAGAACTGAATGACTCAAGTTAATGATTTTCGAATTTCTAAACTTTTAATATTTTTAATTTATTTTATATTACTATAATTTAACTAGTTCATTATGAAAAGGAATGGAAATGTTTGTCAGTCAAGGATTGGAATTTATCTAACAATTCTTTAATTTAAAAAAAAATTTATTAGTGAGGAGTAATTCATTCTCCCTCACAAGTGTTCATTTTCAATTTATTATGAGATCCAGAGAGACAATATAAAAATTTTAATTTAACTTAATTAAACTAACTAATTTACTAACTTTCATTTATTTAATTTTTGAAGGTCATGGACTAATTCTTAACAGATGGTCCTCTCACTTCATTTACCGATTCTGAATTAATCCAAATCTTTAATTTATTTAAAATAAAATTTGATCTAGTTTTCTCAATTTATTTACTTACTTTTGTTTAGACGTCATGGACCTGGCCAACTTAACTGTTTCATGCAGCATCTATGCAGAATCCTAAAGGATCAAAATCTTAATTTAATCTAGAGCAAAAATATGACCAATTTATCTCAATTCTATTGTATTAAGATATTCAAGAGCACCAGGAAGACGAAGACCGATTGTTTTGGGCCTGTCAAAACACTGACTGCGGCCATCTTGATTTAAAGGCCAACGCGTGAACGACAGCGACCAATAAGTGGGCGCTCTGTAATACCGGCGGCGGATATCTTATCTCGGGCGGATAATAATAGAATAAAAATTAAAAATAGTACGGCGGGGACTCACCTTAAAACTAAAAAGAAGCGCGCGTGTAGCGACGCTCTCGTCACCAGACAGACGGCCATATTATTCATTCTCGTTTTGGTAGTGTTAACTGGTGCATCACGCCAAATTAAAAAAATAAAATTAATTAAATAATCAAGTGTTCTTTTGTGCCATGTCGAGACGAGGAGCAATGAGGGGTCGACGTCGAATGGACGGATATTTTTAAAATGATAAAATTACACAATTTGCACAACTTTGTGAATGAAAATAGCGTTTACGAAATTAAAACAGCTCTACTTACACTTCTTGGATTGCCGCTACTTCCACACTATTTGATTCAGGAAGTCTTTAAATTAATAAAACATGACGTTGCAGTAGAAAATGAAAATCTAACGAGATTTTTCGAGGAATTTGAAAACAATTGGATAGTAACCATTACCTCAGCTGTTTTTTCTGTTTATGGTGAATGTGAAAGAATCACAAACATTTTTGAATTATATGCACTGTAAAAAATCTTAAGGATATTACCCAGACAAGGGGAAAAGTGACGCTTTAAACAAGGTTATGTTGCCACATTAAATGCGGCACTTTTCCCCTTGTCTGTAAAAAAGCCACATTTAATGTGGGTAATATTCTTAGGATTTTTTACAGTGTGGAAATCGTCTGGAAGCCGCTATCACATCAAAGCCCAAAATATGGGACTTTACAAGAAGTTTACGGTTACTTCAGGACTCAATAAACTTGGACTATCAGAAAATTACAAATGAACAAAAACCACGTGGAGTGCGATGTCCAAAATTATTCGAGAAAGGTTCAATCGCATCTGTAATGAAAATTTTTTGGGGGAAATTAGAAAATGGGAGAATGTCTGTACGAGAATTTATGAAAAATGTATATTACAAAAGCGGAGAGCCAATGGCGGAATTTTTGAGCATGCATTTGCAGTCGGACGATGAGAATGAACCCAATGCTTTGATTGAAAATGAAGGTCAGGATCAACTGCAAGCAAACGCTGTTGTGCAGCCAGACGCCGAGGAACTTCAGGAACAAATAGATGTTCAAGGTGATTTTCTCGAGGAACACGTAGAGGAAATTCTAGACGATAAATTTCTTGAAGAATACGAAGAGGACATTGCTGACGATGATTTTTTCGAGGAAGATGAAAAGGGAGCATTGGTTAATGACGAAGATGATCTAAATATTAACCAAATGCATCAGGTCGAACTTCAAGCTGAAGATATGTTTTTTCCAACTGTTGAGCAACCAGACGCCGAGGAACTTCAGGAAGAAATAGATGTTGAAGGTGATTTTCTCGAGGAACACGTAGAGGAAATTCTGAACGATGATTTTCTTGAAGAATACGAAGAGGACATTGCTGAAGATGATTTTTTCGAGGAAGATGAATTTCTAGAAGATAATATACATATTGCTGAAGATGATTTTTTCGAGGAAGATGAAGAGGGTGCAGTGATTAATGACGAAGATCATCTGAATATAAACCAAATGCATCAGGTGGAACTTCAAGCAGAATACACGTCCTCTATCTGCTGTGTGTGCCAGGAGGAAGTGCCAACACATTGCTTTGTGTCATGTGACCACAAGTGCCTGTGTGCAGAATGCAGCACACAGTACGAAAAATCAACAAACCCTTTTTTCACCGTGAACGAGAGCAAGACAATATGTCCTATTTGCAGGAAGAAATTCCTATTCACAATGCGTGTAACTGTCTTTCGTTTCGAGGAAGACAACAGCATAAGTTGCTGCATTTGTGGGGAGGGTGAACCGCTGTATTCTTTTGTTCCTTGCGGCCACCAATGTATATGCCACGCTTGCCGGCCAAACCAAAATTGCTGCCCTGTATGCAGGGAAACTTTTGTCCTTTTAAGAATATTTTAAATAATATTTTTTTATAAGTTTAATATTACAGTAGAAACTCCATTATCCAGACTAAAGGAAAAAGACTAAAACTTTTAAAGTCAACATTAATAAATATTTAGTTACAAGTATTTCAGGATATTTCAGGGTGGCGAGTTTTTTTCCGATCCCAGATTCCCGGTCATTTTCAGGTTTTTCCCGGTCAAATTTTTATGAACAATTTAACATTATCTATTAACTATTACGTTTTTCAAAAGTTTTCATTGCGTTTTAAATAAGAACTCTGATTTTTGTAAACCTTAAAATGTTTTTTATTTAACTTATTCAAAATTTATAAATTAATATTTTATAAATCAATAAATCTTTGGTAGTTAATGGTGAGATCTTTTAAAGCATAACATCTAGATTAAATGTAAATGAGAAATACATTAACTTCTTTTTGTTTTTAAAATATCAAGTTCTTCTTGAATAAACATTGCTTTTTCTGCAGCATCTATGAGAATTTTTCATTTTTTTGCTTGAAGTGTCTTTATTTCCTCAGATTGTCGTTTTTTGTCTTCGTTCTCTTTTAATTCTTTATCACTTTTCTGTTCTTTAGATTTTTTTAATTCACTGTAACTAGAGTAAGCATTACGAGTAGCATGAATTAATTTCTTAGTTATAGGCACTGAATTGACACCGCCAGCAGCATTAATGCTGTCATATACCATTCTTAATCCAACAAGACTCTCTTCTTTCTGATTGACAACCAAGCATTCCTCGTTAACTGAAAATCCTCTTTCAAGCGTTGCATTGCTGTGAGCAAGAATCAAAATCATTTTTATGAACGCTGATAAGTCTGCACACGGAATTCCAGATTCTGATAAAATTTTCATCCACAAATGATCTAGACGAGAATTTTTCCGATCAAAAGCCTTCATGGTTTTAATACTTCCAGGTAACTGGCAGATGGTTTTGTATTCAATTTTAATTTTATCAGCTTCTGAACCAGCTATCCACTTAGTGTCTGTGCTCAGAATCTCTAAGCAAGTCGAAAAACGTTTTTTCGCAAGTGTAGGATGATCGAGGATTAATGAAGGATCGAGAGAAGAAATAGCCCTAGTCAATTCATATTTAATGGGACTATGGTCCATGATTTTTTTAGCCATATAAAGGTAGCATTGACGACAGAATGTCTTGAAATTCGTAATTTCTTCAGGTTTTGTTCCTTTTTTTGAAGAGAATTTAGAGCTCCCTTGGTTGCAAATCCAACATCTATATTCCGAGAAGGAAGCAAAATATTGGCGTCGTCTAAGTTTACATCTTTTACGTATTTAGCTTTCTGTAAAACCTCCGGTTTTATGAATCTCTCCATTATGTTCGTTGTCAAGAATGTAATGTCTGTGTACAATGGAGAATCAGATTGAAACTCTTTGAGGAAAGGTTCAACTAAAGAAGCAGCAGACATAAAAAATTCCAGCTTAGCTTCGATGAAATTGTCCTTGACATATTGCGATACAATTTGAAAATTGCGATGATTTGAATTCAATGGATTTTTCTTGCCCTCTGCTTCTACATTCATTACCCAAATTTTCAAGAATGGTAACATCAAAACACTTCTTCTGGCAACCATAACATTTTCTACCCATCTAATGGAGCAAAATTTTTGAGGAAAAATTTTAGACTTAGTCACTTCAGTGTAATGTCCTCGCCTAGAAGGACTGTCTTTAAAGAGACGATACAAGCAAGCCAAAAATTCATGTAGATTACATCCTGTCTTTTTCATACCCTCCTTTAAACTTCCATGTATAACATGCAAACTACAGACGCCTATGTCTAAAAGAGTAGGATTATCAGGACATTTTGATGCGATTTCCTTTTTTAGATCTTTAACCATACTTATATTAACTGCTGGACCGTCCATACACAATTGTATAATTTTCATCAAAAGCTCTTCTCCCAAAGCCATTGTCAATCCTTCTTTTAGATCTTTAGCTTTTACACTTGTAAGAAACACAGATGAAAAATACCTTACTTTACATTCATTTGCATCATCGTCCCAAAATTTTACAAATAGATCCATTTGACTTTTCTGCGATACTTTGTTTAGACTTTCATCAAATCCGACTGCAATATGACTAGCAAATTTTAATTTTTCTTGAAGCTCCTTTTGAAAAAAATAACCTAAACCATGAATGATAGTGTATGCTATTTTATCGCGATGTAATCTTAATTTAGTTGCTATTTCACTATCTGGGAACATGGTAGGAAAAATATCTACAGCGTGAGCAGCGCCACGGTAAGAAATGTGCTTTATTACCGAATGCATACACCAAATAATTTCTGCTTTATTTATCTCATCCTGAATTAGATATTTGGGCATTGAATTTGCGGCTTTCGAAGCAGTAGTCGAATAATGACTTGAATTCGAAAAATTTGTATTGAGTTCCAAACTCGACTGAGGTAACACATTTTCAACTGTCCTTTCAGGTTCGATAATATCAGAATCTAGAAAGAAAAATTTTAATTTAAAACATTTAAAAAGCAGACAAAAAATTTACAAAGATAACATATAAGAGAGAAAAATATTACCACCATTTGTCGATTTTTGGGATGATGAAGACGGCTTCGGTTTAAAAAAAATCAACTTGTACATTAATAGACAGTAATTTTTCTCTTTCAATGTGTTGCTTTCCTTTAGCATGACTCTTAAGCGCTGTTTTGCCCATTGAACTAATATCGAAACATTTATGGCATATATAGTACAATGCGCTTTAGTATCACATGCATCTTCAGAAACCCACGGAAATTCAGTCTTGTAGGCAGAATTAAAATGCGTCACACTTGGGAATCGATTAATTCGATTCATTGCTAAATTAGAAAACACATTTATATTTGTCTCGATAATAAATTATAATGCATATTTATATTAATTTTGTTTGATATATTATTTCTGTGAAATAAAATTTCCGTAAACATCAAATAAAGTATGATTCAATAGTTATTATTTACTTTTAATAGGCAAAATTTTTTTTTTAAAAACATTCAACGCTTGAAAAAATAAAATCTATTTCCCTAAATTAACTAAACACGAGACAAAAATTTATTTATGTCATATGATAACATGAAAATATTTCAAAATAAAACATTTTCTGAATATTTTTTCAATTTGATTAAAAGGAATATAATTTTATATTATTTTAACGTAATCTGCTGAAAATTATTTTATAAATACTATGAATAAATTGAAACTTGTTAATGGAAAACAGCATTTGAACTATTCCTTTTTTAAAGTTCTTTTTATAAATAATACATAATTATAGATAAAACAAACAAAATCAATATAAAACATTTTTATAATAAAAAAATATCATGTTTCTAACCTCAAAGTAATGCTATTCAAATGAAATTATAGAATTCATGTTTGTTATAATTACCTCAATTTCACTCGACAGCCCTCTTGATTATTACTAAATTCAATACTCGATGATGGTGATGATAATATGATACGATATAATACATGTATGCTTGCACGTTTCTTATATTATTCACTTTTACAAAACATACAAGTCAAAACTTTACATTGCGTTTACGGAACGGAATAGAGTCTCAGTCCAAAAACTCTATCGATATAGTAGAAATTGAACTGACCATCTCAGGGTTATGACAGAGCAAGAACACGAATTATTACATACAATATTATGACATTAATTATTATAAATTACAGTTATATTCATAAAACTAAAACAAATTTATTTAGGGTAAATTTAAAAAAATGTTCAAAAATAAAAAAATTCCCGGTTTGGTAATCAAATTCACGGTCTTTTCCCGGTTTTCCCGGTCACATTTTGAAATCCCGGTCATTTCCCGGTTTCCCGGTTTACTCGCCACCCTGTATTTACATAAAGGGTCTTTCCAGTGAAGGGCCTCTAATGCTGGTTGCACGATGATTTTGAAGGGTTCTGTAATTAATATATAATATTCTTTAATAAAATCAGATTATATTTTAGTAGTTTATAGCTTCAAAAAAAAAACATTTATAACGCCCTTATTAATTTTTTTACTTACTTTATTATAATTATTCATGGACCTTTAGAATTTTTCAGTCATAATTATGACCTATTTTAACGAAAATGAATTAACAATTTGACAACAGGTTAGAAAAGAACGTTATCTACACTTTGAGTTTAATTATTTGAATAAATTTGATTAATTATTTTATTAGCGCCAGGATATTTTACTCAAAATATCCAAAGGTTAATTTAGTTAACTTTAATTATTTTGCCAGACTAATTCAGAAATTATTAGAAAAATTCCTAATAAACCGCGGAGAGGGGGGGAGTAAGGAGATCAACCATGACCTTCAAAAATTAAATAAATGAAAGTTTTTTTTTTTTTTTGCTTAGGGACTTTTGGGAAATCTGCCTACAGATACCTTGGATTCCGCACTCCAAGGTTATGTGGGGTTGGTAAAATAAAAAAGGGAATATTAAAAAAAAGATAAATAAATAAATGTTATAATAAATTTAATAAACTGGCGATCTACTACCAGCCCGACCCACTAAAACCAGTAACCCTTCTTTTGGAGCCCTTTACCCACCCTCGGAACTGTCGTAAGACTTTAGCCTTCGAGGGAGGCTCCAACTCTATCGCTACTGCGACTTTGTTCATTCTCTGCGGTTCTTCTGCGTCAATAGTTAAAATTAAAAACTATTCTAATGTCAAAGAATAAAGGAACAAATGTTAAAAAGTATTAAAAAGATTAAAAGGTTAAAAGATAAAATTGTAAACGGACATAAAAACAAAAATTAATCTATTAAACACAATTATAAAAAACATAAATATAAAGGTCAGAAAATCAAATTGTAAAAGACGAGTTAAATAAAAACACAAACAAATGAAATAGAAGAATAAATAAACAAATGTATAAAAGTCAGAAGAATAAAAATGTAAAAAGAACAGTATAAAAACTATAAAAAATAATTAAAGTAAATGAAATAAATAATTAAAAACTATTCGCACCTTTTAACTCTTCTCATTTACTTTTAGTCCTTGCGAGAGTCTTCTTCGCCTCCTCAAGGGCCGACCTGAAGACTCAGCATCCTCCGCTGCCTGCAATATGGGTGGTTGACACCTTATTGCCAAACTTTTCAGTGCACAAAAAGCAGCTTGCGTTCTTTTTGCAGTTGGAGAACCTGTGACCGGCCTCACCGCACTTAAAGCACGCAGCCGATCTGTCCTCCTTCTGGCATTTGGCTCCAATATGGCCGTATCCCAGGCATCGATGACACCGGACGACCATTACTCTTCTTTTGATTGGGCAACACATAAAACCAATTTTTACGTGTCCCAATTTCTCCAGCCTGTTCGCCTTCTTGGGTAAGGCAATCCAAATCACGGATCTCGAGTGTAACTCTTCGATCCAATGACTGCACCTTACCTATGCTTCCAACCGCCTTGGTGACCTCAGCGGTGAGAGCGTCCTTATCGGAGTCTCCTCTGAACTTAATCAGAAGGTCCCCCTTGTTTGTAGCTTTTGCTGCTACTATTCTCGTATGGCTGTCCTCTGGGTTGACCTCTTTGCGAAGCTTACCCAGAACGTCAGCATACGTCAATCCTTCACCGACTCGGATTAGAACTGTGGATCTTTTTGACCCAATTCTTTGCAATTGAGGAATCTTTGGATCTGGTACCTCCTTTTCCATTGGAGGAGTTTCCTCCTTCTTTCTCTTATCGGTTTTGGTTCGAGTCTCTTCTGGACTGTCACCCTCTCTCTTCCGTTTCTCAGCATCTTTTAAGACGCTTTTGAGATTACGCCTATAGAAACGCTCTCTCTCTTTCTTACGGTCCTTGCGGTTGCATTCCGCACCGCTCAGAACACATGCCAAATCGACGTCCGACTCATCGGCCGCGGCATGCTTTCCCCTTGCCTTCTTTAGCAGGACGTCGATAACCTTGAGTCCATCCTTTACCGTCCTATTGACGGTCTTCTGAATGTCGCAAGATTTTATCATCTTAGCGACCTCCAACTCCATTTTTTCGAGACAAGTCGCCTCCTCCTTTCTGAGCCGCAAGCATATCTCGCGAGTCTCTTCTATTGCCTCGTCGTCTACTTCTGAGTGGATAGCGCTATGAACGGTTTTTCCGCTACTGCAGCTTGACACACTCAGAAGGCTCGACGTGCTTCCTTTCCTCGTTTTTTTATTTTCCACGATGTTTTGTGGATCTACCCTTTCCACGATCATTCGTGGCACTGCAAGAAATTGTGCGCCCCCACAATCCGCGCGCACTTGAGCATCGGTCCTGGGACCGATGGTGAGATTTCCCGTTTCCGGCCTGCTCACATGGGGTACCTTCTCAGAATTTTTTGAATTCATTTTTTCTTGCTGTTTGGTTGTCCTTTAGTTGAAAGCCCCGCCACCACGACAAGGTCTACCGAACATATCCATGATGCCAATCATGTCTGGCAGTGGATAAGCATCCACTTCTCCCAGCACGTCAAAGACATCGATGATGTTCGGTAGTGGACAACCATCGGCGCGGAAATAAATGAAAGTTAGTAAATTAGTTAGTTGAATTAAGTTAAATTAAAATTTTCATATTGTCTCTCTGGATCTCATAATAAATTGAAAATGAACACTTGTAAGGGAGAATAAATTACTCCTCACTAATAAATTTTTTTTTTAATTAAAGAATTGTTAGATAAATTCCAATCCTTGACTGACAAACATTTCCATTCCTTTTCATAATGAACTAGTTAAATTATAGTAATATAAAATAAATTAAAAATATTAAAAGTTTAGAAATTCGAAAATCATTAACTTGAGTCATTCAGTTCTTTTCTCACAGCTTAGTTAAATAATAAGAATAATTAGTAGTAACTAATTATGAATTTTGATTGATTCTCCTGATTGACGCGAATTAAATAAAGTCAATCTTATTAATTAAGGAAATAAATGAAAGCTGATCTGGCGAGGGGTGAACTCGGTTGCTGGGCTCACCTACTCGACCCCGTGGGCCGTGTCTTGGCAGGGGAGAGTTGTGACGCGGCGTTTTGCCTCGCACAATATTTTCATTAATAAATTGAAATTTGGTTAGAATTTAAAAACAAAAATTAAAGTTTTGATAATAAAATTATCAAAGCGAGAATCTTCTTTCCTACAACAAATAAAATGGTGCTCTTGAATATTCGGGAATCACTTCCAAATATATACACCAGGAAGCACTTCCCTTGTTGATTACGAACAATTATTAATTCGCGGTGGACCGGCGAATCATCCGATGGAAATTTTCTCGAACGATATGAAAAATACAAAAACAAAATACGAACAGCAGAATGTTCTAAATTCAATTTTTAATTTTTGAATGCTGACCAGGCGAGTTGACCGGATTATTTAAATAATTTCAATTAGTAAAGTAATTGAATTACAAGGTATAATCTTTTTGATTTTATAAAATTTGTAAAATTCAAAATACTAATGTTAATTTTAATTGTTGTTGGAAAGAAGATTCTCGCTTTGATAATTTTATTATCAAAACTTTAATTTTTGTTTGTAAATTCTAACTAAATTTCAATTTATTAATGAAAATATTGTGCGAGGCAAAACGCCGCGTCACAATATATATATATAGTTTTCCCCGCTGAATCCAAACTCAAAATCACAATTGTCAAATTGTCTTAAAATTCTGAGAAATTCAAGAAATGTGGAAAACTACATGAATACATTTGTATAATATTACATCGAAAAATTTCCTTTTTATTTCAAATAGCTTGTTTATCAATTTTTTAAGTTCATCTCAAAATTTTGAGGAATTCTCTCAATTTTTATATCAAATTCGGATTCAGCGGGAAAAAATACACAAAAATATACTAGTGCGTAGTTTCAAACAAACAGATGTTCATTTTTTTTATTTTAATTTGGTTTTTTTAGTTAATCTCAAAAATTTGGAGCAAATCTGCTAATTCTGACTTCGAATTCGGATGCAGCGGGAAAAAACTGCATAGAAATATAGTAGTATTGTGGTATACACAAATTTTTTTTTTTTTTATTGTAATTCGGTTTTTTGATTTTATCTCTAAATTTTGAACAATTTTGTCAATTCTGAATTCAAATTTGGATTCAGCGGCGAAAAATACATAGAAATATGCTACCGTAATGTTATAAACAATTTTTTGGATTTTAATTTGGTTTTTTAGTCGTTGTTTTGAGTTGATCTCAAAATTTTGAGCAAATCTGTTAATTCTGACTTCTAATTCAGATTCATTGTCAAAAAATACATAGAAAAATATACTACTGTAGTATTAAAAAAATGTTATTTTTATGATTTTAATACGGTTTTTGAGTCGTTTTTTGAGTTATTTCAAAATTTTATCAAATCTGTCAATTCTGACTTTAAATTCGAATTCAGCGGCAAAAATACATGAAAATACACAACTGTAGTGTCTTAAAATAGTTATTTATGATACAAGTGCGTAAAATCGTTGATTATACGCACGAGTGTCATACAAAATTTTTTGCAACACTAAAACAACTAAACTTGCAGCAATATTGCCAATATTATTGTAACTTTAGGTGCAGGTTACATAATTTTTTTATTTTAGCTTCTAGAAAACTTCATTTAACAGTTCCCCAAACTGTTAAATGAAGTTTTCTAGAAGCTAAAATAAAAAAATGTGATTGTAAATTGTTAATTAAAAGCATTATTTCATTGTTTCTCATCAAACAGTCTCAAGAATGCATAAAGTAACCTTTTTACGCACTGAAAAACACTTTACACACTGCTAGCGGTGTGTAAAGTAACACTTTACACACCGCTATAAAATGAAGTACTTTACACACAGTTTTCTGTGTATAAAATTCAATTTTACAGGTTAGTGTTGCAAAAAAATGTTTTATTTTGTTGATTTTAATTCACTTTTTGTGAGTGTAACTAAAAAAGATAACCAATTTGACAATTCGGATTCGGATTCAGGTGGAAAAATAAACGGAAATACCAAAAACTACTATTATCAAAAAATAATTTTACCTTCAATTATTATTAATTTAAAAATATTATTACTAATCTCGCTAAACAATTTCTTTAGCAGAGTATTTTTTCAATTTTTTGGAATTCTATAAATTTTTAGGAAAAAAATGAGGGTCATTTATCAACAATTTCGAGTATTGTTAATTTATCAGTTTTTTGGATTATTGTAACGGTCATGCAAGGAATTTGCAGAGAAAATTAGAACTCATAAATGTGCAATCGTTACGAATAATTAACACCCTATTTTCAACTGCTAAAATATTGTCCGCGAAAACGAAATAATATTTCAGTTCAACACAAAAGTATTACTGAAATTTTTCATTTTTGAAGCTCTACCCTTCAGTTCTTATTAGTTGATTATTAATTGCAATAATTTGTATCACAATTACATTTCTATTATATTTTTCCACTAAATTATTATTATAATTATATTTTTTGTTAAAATAACTTATGATAAATATTTAATAAAAATTTATTTATTTTTATTTTATTGTTGAACAATATTATTAGTTTTCATTACACTCGAGGTTAATATTATTAAATATGTAATAAAAAATATTAATAATAAACAAAAACAATAAAAAAAGAAACAAAATAAAAATATTATTGTATTAATTTTTTCTTCTCTCTTAATTTGAATTATAGTGACTTTCTGGTTTTAAATTAGTAAATTTAACGAATAGTAATTTATTAATTAGCATAATTTATTTATTAATTAGCAAAATTTACTAATTCAAAAGCAAAAAGTAATTCTAATTCAAAACCTAATTCTAATTTACAAAATATTTTTACTAATTGACATGTAGAGTGTATTATAATATTAATAATAATAATAAATTATTGTTATAATCCAATATTTCTAAGAATATCAAATTGGGAAAAAAGTCGAAGCAAAAGCCTTTTGATGCGACGTTTTCGTTCGTTTTGTTGTCTCAATTTGATATTCTTAGAAAAACTGTGAATTTATTGTAAATAATAATAATAATAATAGTAATAATAATAATAATAATAATAATAATAATAATAATAATAATAATAGTCATTAATTAACTACTTCTTTATAGCTGTTGAACAATTTTCTTAAAAAGAAAAATAATAAAAGAGAAAAAAGCAAAAGAGATGAAGAAAGGAGACAAACTCTGACAAAATGTTTAATAAAAACATCATATAATTAATATTTATCGCAAGTGATTGAAAAAACTTGTAAAAATTTTTGAGAAAAAAAATAATTTGTAAAGATTAATTACAAGTTATTGTGGACAATAGAATTACAGTCGTCGTCACTGTTAAGATACAGTTACAGAGTCTATATATAGGAGGTTCAAAACTTGGTTTACTGGTCACTTATACAAGTATTGTTCAGAGAAGATGAAGAAAAGATTCTTTACTCTTCTCTTTTTATCATTGTCAATTACGATTCCGCAAGTGATTTCGTATTCAAAAGTAACGAAGAATGGCAAGCAAGACGAGGAACTTCAAGGAGAACACGTCGTCGGAATATCCAGGTAATCAAAGGGCGCGAGAATTGGTGATCATTAAAAAAATTTAATAAACAATACATAGACAACAACGGTTCATCATCACCATCGTCTTCCATCAAATCAACTAAACACAATTATTTATTTCTAAAAATAGAATTTACTCGTCATTGAAACCGAAAATTATTCTTCAAAATTTCTTAATTTAAATAATTTTTTCAATTCTTGTAAATAAATCATTTATTTACATCATTTCTTACTTACTTTTTTTCCTTTAGTTTCTGTTATTATTTACCTGGTAATTATTATTTATAGTCCTAATTTTCAATTTTTAGTTTTGAATTCAAATTTTGTAATTTCAATTCAACTTTTTCTGTAATTTAAACAATAACAATAAAATCACTGTATAAAAGTTTTTATAATTGTATTATTAATTTATATTTTTGTTTATCTAATTATCATACTGTACGTGAATATTATATTGTAACAAATTATTTAATGTTCTTCTCAGTTTTGAATAATTTTTATTTATTGTGTTAATAATTAATTAATAATTATTATCAATTACGAAAGTACTCAATTATGATGAAAATGATTGTACAGTCATTTTATTGTTTTACAATATTTATTTGACTACAGATTCACTCAAAAAATCCAAGAATCATTCATTATTAATTTATTATACAAAATTATTCCTTGAGATTAATTTTATTTTCAATTAAAAAAACTTTATTTAACGAAAAGTATTTGGTAAAAAAATACTGTTATAGATAACAAATAATTAGTGGTTGATAATGATTTAAGTGAATTTAATAGATTAATTAGAACAAATACTAATTGGAAATATTAACCATAGTGTTACAATTCAATGAAACTATGTTTCTGTGTAAAGTCGTTTGGAAAAAATATCGGTTCGTTAGAAATTTTGTAATTTTAATAGATTTTAGCTTTTATTTTTGTTAAAGTTATTTATTAGAAATATTTACTTGATCTTTAATTAAAGGCCTCGGATTTATGCGACTATGGATACTTTTTAACACTTTTCACCAAATACAATTACTATTTTTCCAAATAAGTTACAAAAGATACTTATTTTGTTAGAAGAAAGTAATTTAATTTATGTTAATTGTTAATCAAATTTGGTTATAAATAATTATATAGAATTACAAAAATCTTGATTCAATATGGATATGCTATGCTCCACTTGCGAACGCCAAGGTCACCGCTAGATGGGAGTTCAGTTGGTAAAACAAGATTCCTCGACACCTGGTGGCGACTTTGGCGTTCTCAAGTGAAGAAATTGAACCACTAAATCATATTTGTTTTTACGAACATTTTATGACATTTTGGATACTATTTTTTATTTCTTCAGTCCGAGGCCTACAATAATTAATATTAGCTTGAAATTATTTCAACTGTCGTTTAATTATATGTCTCAATAAACAGAAGCTTCTTTTCTTTAGGAATAATTACACTCACAAAAATGATCTATTAACCATAAAACTAATTTCCTTTTAAATCATGTCCTTTAACTGTTAGCAGAAACAGTTTTGTTGTAAAAGCAATCTTTTAAATACATAAAGGTTAGAAGTTTATTAGAAAAAAGAAAATCGTTTAAATATTATCTGATTTCTTTTGATTTTTAAATGAAATATTTTTATGTCAAAACGATAATTTCAAGTTATTTGACATTTGTAAACATGTCAAAATAAAAAAAAATTAATTATTCTTCAAATTAATGCAAAGGTATTCTGCACAATTTTTACAAAATAATTATTTATTTATAAAACAGTGGATAAATTTAATAATTAATAATATGTAATAATTATAAAACTAAATTATTTAATTGAAATATACAATGTATAAAATTTAAATAAAATATTAACAATTTTGGGTAATTGTAATAATTATAATAATTATTTATATATTCGAAAAATATAATTTAATTCATTAAAAATGTAGAATCTAATAAGGCATAACTTTTTAAAATTAAAAAATTGATAGAAGGTTATATACATGGAAATTATGATAAAAGAAATTAAGTTCTTATTTTAATATATTTTTTCCTGTCTATCAATATATTATTGTTTACAGGATTGTGTTATTATTATTATTTTTTAAATTTAATTTAAAATATTTTACAAATTTGAGTCAAAAATAAATAAATTATTATTATTATAATTAAATAAATTAATTTCTGAACTACTGATAAGACGAATAAATAAAACTATTGATAAAATTTTTCTTTTTAATAGTAAACAAAAATTATTTAATAATTAAAGGATATAATTAAAAGGAATTTCCTTTGAGTAGAAGAAGAATTCCTCTCAAACAAATATTAAAAGGAAAATCCTCTTATCGAAAAAGGATTCCTTTTTACTTAAATAGACTGTTTTATGAGTGTAGTCCAAATTTTCAATATTTAGTATTGATTTTAAATTTTATAGTTTCAATTCAACTTCTGTAATTTAAAATTTGCTAATTTTTTTATTTGACTAGACAGTGACGTCATAATGTGTCATCTACAAAAATTCTCCCCATTGTTAATTTATCTTCTTCGGCTTCTTCTTCTTCTTTTTTTTGGACAAGAATAGACTCGTTAATGACTATTATTATAAGTCGGTAATGTTATTCTTTTTTTTAAGGATTTAGACTTCCGAGAAAAAATATTTTATATGCACTTTTAAAAAAAAGTGAGAAAAATAAAATAGCGAGGATTTGTTTTTTTCCTCTCTTTCTCAAAGAACTATGTATATAAAATTATATATTTTTATAAATAATGATCGCTTTTTATAGATCGAAGGGCCAAGAAAGTGAAGGTAGAAGTGTGCAGGATATCGTAATTACTGCCTCTCCAATGTTCGTCAATGCCAGGAATCCTATTCTCAAACCCGGAGAAGCTATTGATTATCCAACCACTAAAGGGTAAGAGAAGACAGACGAAAACATTTTTTTCTCTCTTTCTTTCAAGGAATAAAAAATTTCCATATATATTTATTCGCTTTTGGTGGAGTTCATAGTATTTTTTTTCTTTTCTATTTTGTATTTTTAGGAAGAACGCATTGTTTAGAGCCGCGTATTGGAATTTTTTTTTGAGGAGAAAATTTTTAGTTTTATTGTAGTTTCAGTTCATATCAAATTGTATTCGTCTTAGCTTCAATTAATGGGAGCTTTAATTATTATTCACTGTAACTTCAATTTATTCTCGACTCGGTTCACTTTAGAGTCAATTTAATAGAATGTTCAATTATTTGTGGGACATTTCACACCAAATCGGAAATTATTTTACTTTTGGACCTCAAATTTTTTTCAAATATTTTTTTCCTTTTAGTGCTCGTTGAAACGAGCTACCTTTATTTTTTTAATTGTTTCATAAAACGACTAAAAGGATACAGATTTTTGAAATATCACATTTT
The DNA here is from genome assembly GCA_032873175.1 of Leptopilina drosophilae. Lineage (NCBI taxonomy): Eukaryota > Metazoa > Arthropoda > Insecta > Hymenoptera > Figitidae > Leptopilina > Leptopilina drosophilae. The sequence goes on from CM065478.1 coordinate 56,687,963, forward strand.
TTAACTAAATTTTTTTTTCAAATGTTTATAACTCGGCCAAAAATTGGTCAAATTGGACGCTCTTAGAACGAAAATTTTTGATTTCACACGTAGTTTGAAAAGGAAAACAATTTTTTCAAAAAATATACGATAAAATTTAAAAATTTTTTAAATAAAATTTTGTTTTTACAATGTATGTATCGATGAATTTTTTTTGAGTCAAATTGCAAGTTAGGCATTCATGGCTACCAACTGTTTTACAAAAATTAAAAATTTTCAAAATAAATCCCGTCGTGCATTGAAAGAAGAGGAATCCGCTTAAAACAAGAAAATTTTTTTTCGGTGTAAGTTTAACTTGAAAAATAGTGAAAGTTAATTTATTCTCTTTCTCCATATAATAATTTTAATTTACAATAGTTTCGATCAATGATAGTTGTACAAAAATATAATAGTTTTCATTGAAAATAGTTTTTATTATTAATACTAAAATACTTCAAAAATTATACCTATGTTACAATTATTTTTAGCATTTCACTTTTTGTTTCATAAAATACTAAATAACAAATATTAAATACTAATTTTTTCAGCTATTCAACTTTAGATGAGGAGATGATAGCGAAAATAAAGTCGCTGCACTTGAAGAAGAATGTTCAGGATAGATTTCATCCCCCAGCGGCTTTTGAACACGTATTAGCTCACGAGAATGCAAACCGACAACAAAATCGACCAAGCTCAGGGGGATTTTCGAATCCTTCAGCTCTAGACATGAGGCCATCGCCAGTGGGTCCCGATATTACATTCGAAACAAAACCTATGATTTCTGGTACCTACGATTATCCACCCTCTAATTTCGACTCCGATGGAACCATTGATTCCAATCCTGATCTCAAAGTAAAGTAATTAATTTATCAAAATAAACATCATATATCTATAAATACTGCTATTATTTCTATTATTGTATCATTATCAGGAGTCTAAATTCTGAACACTTCCCACTGATTCAGTTTTAGAGTTTCTTTTTATTTACTATTTTTTCAATTATTATTCTCGGTATTTCTATTAAAAATTATATTATTTATTGTTATTTTCAAATCTATTGTTATGTTAACTATAAAATTTTTTATTGGTACTTTAATTATTATTACTATTTATTATCCCCAAAATTGTCAGGGTGGTCATTTTTTGTGGAAAATTGAATTCCTTGTTTTCCCTGTCATTTTTTTTTTTTTTTTTTATGGCTCGGTCAGTATACAATATATTTAAACAAGATTTTTATTTTATAAAATTTAATTTATTTTTGAGTCAGAATTCGTGAAATTTTTACAGAAAACAAAAAGTATTTTTTTTAAATCTAAATGTTGAAAAAACATTTATATTTGGTCTTAGGAATGTGTCCACCAAAAAAAAAGAAAAAAATTATTTTTTATAAGTTATTGCAAAATTGATTTTTTGTCAACTTTTTAAAAAAATGTTATTTCTCCTAAATGAATAAACCGATTTAAATGAACCAAGTGGAAATATAAAAAGGATAAAATATACTTTCGTTTAGAAATAGAAAATTTTTAAAAAGTTTATATTTTAACAACTATTTAATAAATTCTTTATAAACAATTAATTTTTTTTAATGTTCAGCGCCTTTTAAAAATTAAAAAAATATTTACATACACTTAAAATTAAAAGAAATCAAAAACGATGAAAAAATTTTGGAGCGACAATTGAGGAGCAATTTTTCAAAAGTTGATAAATCCATTTTTAAAAAAAATTAAGATAAACACATATTTAAAATATTAAAATCCTTAGAAATCCATTTATCACTATTCAATTTAAGAAAAAAAATTTATTAATAAAGAATTTTCAGTTTAAAAAATATTTTGGCCTAACCTTGATGATTTTTAATTTCTATCTTTTTTTAGAAAAAATTATCAAAACCTTTAAATTCTCTATTACAATAGAATTTAATTACAAACATAGCATTTTAAATAGAACAAATATTAAAAAAGTGAATAATTTATTACAATTTTTCTACATTAAAGAAAATTTTAATGGTTATGTGAGAATTGTCATTTGTTTAAATTACTCGAAATGACAAAATTTGGATTTATCAGGTTTTGAAAACTTACTCCTCAATTATTTTAAAAGTTATAATGGAAATTATATTGGCGCGGTGTAGTGCATCAACACTGAACTTAGTTTTTGATAATTTTTATGGTTATATGACTGAATAAAAATGTTAATTCGACAGTGTTTTGTTCATTTCGTAGTTAAAAATAATGTTTTAATTCTGAAAATCATCAAAATCGCATCTTCGTTTGATATAATTTTCATTTTTTTAAAAAAGTTGCAAAAAAATTAATTTTGCAATAACTTTTATAAAAAATAATATTTTTTTCAGTTCTTTGGTGAAACGTTCCTAAGACCAAATAGAAATGTTTTTTCATCATTTTGATTTAAAAAAAGTACTTTTGTTTTCTGTGAATATTTCATAAATTCGGACCTTTTTTAAATTGTTTAACAGCTAAAAAAAACAGAAAAGTTGTACATTTTTTAAAGCTTAAAAAGGTTTAAAGAATTAGTAAAATTTTTTTAAAATTAAAATTTCATGAAGAAAGTGGTTTTTTACATGTTTTTTACAAATAAACAATTTTAAAAATAAAAAATTTTATAAAGCTTCAATATCTTTGAACAAAATAATTTTTATTTGAAAGTTGGATTCAAAACAAAAGTAATGCCAGTTAAATCACTGAAATCGGCCAACAAGTTTTTCTGCTATTAATTTTTTTTATAAAAAGTAACAAAAAATTTTGATTTGTTAATAACAAGAGTACATTTTTTTTGCAAAATCCTTTTACATAGTAATTTTTTATGTAAAATGCTACCAAAAAATGAACATTTTGAAAAAAATAAAAATATTTCAGTTTTAGATGGCTCGTTTTAGAAATTCTTACTCTAAACTAATGAAGATTAATGTTTTTTAGAGGTAAAATTTTTTTTGACGTTCTTCCGAACTTATAATAATATGAAAATGGTAAAAAAATAATAAAGTATTACTATTTTGAAAATTTCTTATTTTTTTCTTCTTCTTATTTTTTTATAAAATTTTATAATTGATTCTTTAAAAATTAAATAAGCGTATGAAAAATGTAAATAAAAAGTAATAGAAATTATAAAAAAAAATCCTTTGGAATAAATATAAAAGAAAATCCGCTTAAACCGTTAAAAAAGTTTGTTAATTTATCTATTAACTGCTTACATACAATATAGTTTTCAAGTAATAATTGAAAAAGTTTTTTGTTTGGAACATTTTTAAAATAGAATTAAAAATAAATTCACGGGTTTAGTACTTGAAGCAAATACCATTTAATTGACTGTAATAAATATTATTTGAATCAATTAAATTTTGTTCAGTGTGGATTGAAATATTCTTTTTATTTAATTTATTTTATTAATATTTCTCTTAATATTTCTTTCAATTATCTCTTAGTTTTATTATTAATGTTTATTTACTTTTTTATCATTTATTATTGTTATTACTATTATTATTCTCAGTTCCTTTGGATTAAAAATTGAATTGGAATATTCTATCAATTTTTTACTATTCCATTCCATGGAATTAAATTCAATGACATTGGTAAAATTATTTTTATTATTACACAGAGAAAACTTTTCTTTCTTTCCTTTCTTTATTTTTTCAATTTGAAAGCCCGTTTATAGTTCAAAAAGATAATATAATCATTGATATAATAAAATAAATATTTTGCTTCTAATAAAGTCGGAAGAAATCTCTTTGCCTTCGTCTTCTTTTTTCCCTTCTTTAATTTTTGCATACTATTTTTTGCCAACAGGCACCAACATATTACCCAAAGGATTCCTATCTAAATGGTCATCAGATAAATCACGAATCATCACACAATCCCTATGATAATAAAAAGCCAATGTATGGTGATGATCCTCCAAAATCAGTGGACTATGAAACACAATTTGACGCTCCACCCATTCACGAGAGTGGCAGCAGTGGCTTTGTTTCTAATCACGACTATCATCCTGATGTCATCTATGATGATCACATCGACGATGATCATCATCATCATCATTATCATGATTATCATGATTATCATCATAAGACCACAACAACAACAGAGATGCCTGAAATGAATGATCAACGTCTCAGCAAGAGGCCTTATTCCTATTATTATATTGGCAGAAAACTTTGGTATATTCCACTCTACTTTAGCATTTATTTTATCATCTACATTGCTGCACTTGTTCTAAAGAGTGTTGCCAGGCATAAGATCAATTTCCCTTCAAATTTAGCAGCGGCTGCTGCTGGTAACGGAAGAAGTTCCTCTAATCAAGATAGTGAAATGAGCTGGTGGGATTATACAGTGTGGATTCTTGATGCCATTGAGAAATATCGAAAAATGTGAAAATCACAATTTTTATATATTCTTTCATACGAAATTTGTATATCTTCTTTCATTGCTTTGAATTTTATTTTTTTTAATTTTTTCTTATTTTTATTTATTTCCTATTTTAATTTATATTATCCCACGTCAAAAAGTTATTCACTACTTTACTGTTTATTTGTATATTTTTTTCTTTTTTTTTCTTTAATTGTTTGAGAAAAAATAATTAAGGGAAACTATAAAAATTTTACACTTGAAAACAAGCTTTACCTGCTCTCTAAATTTGAATTAGTAGAAAGTTACTAATGAAATGGTGAAAAGTCGTCCACTAAATGATTTAGTAATAATTCTACTAACAAATAGTAAAATTGAACTAATTGTTAGCAGAGCTTTACTAATGTTTTAGTAGAATTCTACTAACAATTAGTAGAACTGTATTATTAATAGTCGATAAAATAGTTTCACTAATTCATTTAATGAAAAAATGACTTCCAATTAGTAGAATTCTACTGAAACATTAGTAGATTTTTACAAAAAATTAGTAGAATTCTACTAAACCATTAGTAGAATTTTACAAAAAATTAGTAATATTCTACAAATTAAAAAGGTAAAAAGTCATTCATGAAAACTATTAAAAACTTGTAAAATTTTACTATTTATTATAAGAATTCTACTAATTCAGATTTAGAGAGGGGAGGAACGATAAGTTTCTCTATAATAGAAAAAGTTTTTACTAAAGTAACTAAAAGTTTCGCTAATACAGTCAAAATTATAGTTTTTTTCTGGTAAAACTCTTTTTTCTTGTAATGTTGATTATTTCTGGATACAAGTTTTGTTCACGAAAATATTAATTTTCGTTTGGAATTAAAGATAGGTTTTTAAAAATAACAAATTAGTTAAGAATCTAAACTAAAAAAATTGACCAAAGACTAAAATCAAATTAAATGTTTACTAAATAAACAATTTATTTATTAAATAATAAAAAAATAAAAATTAATTATTAATTAATTAATTTAAATAAATAATAATTGAATGTCTAAAAAATATTTTTCAATATTAATACATTAATATTTAATATACATAAAAATTGTCTAAATCTGAAATAATCACTATTTAATTGACAATCAGTGGTATATTTTTGTTTTTGTAATAAGTAAAAAATAACAGATTCTCAGTTAAACATTAATTATTACAAATTCAAAAGTAGACATTAGTAAAATTAAAATTTATCACTCAATGGCAATTAATAATAGATATGTTAACATAAATATTTATTTATTTAAATTAAAAAACAACATTGTAAATAGAAAATTAAAATATCGACTGTATGATAAACAAGATGTAAATTATTTTGTTATAGAGTATGATCAAATAATAATTAGATTTTAAGAACACGATGTAATTATAAAAATTAATTATATTAGTCACGAGTGTGAAGAGAAATTAATAAACATAAGTTTCCTTCAGACAAATTAATTACTTTTTTTTTTCCCTTCCTGATAAAGCTATTTTTGAAGTTAAAAATTTAATTGTAAGATTATAAAATGAATTAAAAAATGTACAAAACGAATTCATTTTTATAAATATGTGACTAATTTCGATTGAGTTGATTTTGAATTTTCCTGTTTATTACTTAAAATAAATTTCTTTTATCTTTTATTAACATATTAATCGTAATAATTAGGGGTTATTTACTTCAGTCTAATTGTTAAAACAATGCTAATTACTTTGACAAGAATTTTTTTAAATAAAAAAAAATACTGATAGTAAAAATAACAGTGATTATAATAATAATAATAATAATAATAATAATAATAATAATAATAATAATAATAATAATAATAACAGTAATAATAATAATAATAATAATAGCAATAATAATAGCAATAATAATAATAAAAATAGTGTAATATCATTTAAGTAAATCAGAGCAGAATAATAATAATTGAAGTAAAAGTCACAAAAGAAAAACAATGTTTTCCTATAACTGTTTGATTTTTGATCTATAACTGAACTATAATTGAAAAAAAATTCTCCCAATTAACACTTGAAGATTAGATTATTATTTTAACGGGATTTTGTCGTGACTTGCTAATCATTCACACTAATACAGACAATGAAATAAAGTGTCTGAAATTTTGTTGTGTCACTGCACGATTGACGATTCTTATGCAATTAAACAACAATCACTGATTGTTTATACAATCGAGAAAAATTTCATACCACCTATTCATTTACTCAATAATCAGAACTTTCAAAACTAAAATAACAAAATCAATTGTAGTACAACTTTTAATGTAGAAAAATATCAATAACTGAAATTACAACAAATTGAAGGTACCACTGAAATTCAAGTTACTATTTTAGTTACAACTATTTATCAGTAAAGTTAAATGTCACTAAAGCTACAATAAAATCAATAAAAATTGGTGTTATGATAAAAAAACTAAAAACAAGTGAATTAAAATTATTGTACTTAAAAGTTACAGTTAAAATAGTTTTGTATAAAAAAATATTAAAAGTTATGGTTAAAATAAAAAATTAATTAACTATAATAATCGTCGTATTCATTCTATCCAGTCTGTCCACACCTAAAGTAAGTCATGATTATACTTTTGTTTTTTTGATATGTTTTTATAGGATAACATTATTTTTCTTTATTTTTTCATTCTTACTTTTTAAATTTAATAATAGGTATTTATTTATTTTATTTAGAAATATTATTTTTATTTTTCAAATAATACTAAACTATTTTTATTAATTTACAAAAATTATTAATGTTATTTTTTAATATTTCTCCTCTTTCCCGAAACATTAGCACTTTGTAACAAACATTTTAGGACTAGATAATTAATTTTTTCATTTTTTCTAAAAAAAACTAAAAAACAGTAGGAAAATTGAAATTAGAAAATATTTTGCACACTTTCTGCTATTCAATGACAATTTATAAACAAAATACAAGTTTTAAGTAAAAAAACAAATTATAAATCAAATTTTGATTAAGAAATTTGATATTTATATTGGAAAAAATATTTACAGAATTTCTATTTGCTAAAAACTATATTATCGAAATTATAATAAAAAATAAATAAATAAAACAATTTTTATTTTATAAAACAATTTTTGGATACCCCAATTTTTAATAATATTTTCAGTTATTTTCAAATAATTTAAATATATTAGGTACGATTATTCTTATTCTGTCTTTTGGGCAGAAATATTTTTATTTTATTCTTACTTTTGCTTGAGAAATTTATTGAACACTTGATCAGGGTTGTCTTGCATTTGTTCATTTGAAAGTTTCTGGTTTTTTTCAGTTTAAAAAATGGAAATTTTCCAGGTTTTTAAAAAAACATTATTTTTTACCACATTAATAATACGAAATAATTGATTTCGTTTGACGATTTTTAATTTAACATTTTTAAGAATAAAGAAATTTATAAACAATTTGTAAATAACAGAATTCATATGAAATTGAGGAAAATTTTTGAAAATAATTCAATTTTTGTCAAGAATTTTATTAAAATTTTTTTAATTATTTTAAATAATGAATGAAATGAATATTAGAAAAATATAACGAATTTTATAAAAATTTAAATTATTAAAGTTTTTCATGAACCTAAATTATCTTTAAAATCTTTAAAGTTCAATTGTCGTTAAAAATAGAAAAAGTTTGAAATAAATAAAATCTTTTCAATGATGAGGAGTCTACACTGAAAAAACCTAGTCTCAAAATGAGTATCATATGCTACTCATTTTGAGTTGCAACAAAAATGAGACTCTTAGGTGGCGCCACGTTCTATGGCGTATAACATAGTCTCATTTTGAGATGCAACAAAAATGAGACTGGGTTTTTTGTGTGTAACATTCAGAATTTTCTTATGAATTTTCGAAATTGAATATTGTTTCAGTACTTTTGACAAAATTTTCCGACTTTTTCCCGACTTTCCTGAATATATTTAGAAAAATAGTGATTTTGAGTAGAATTCTTCTGAATAATTGAATTTTTCAGTTTTAATGAAACAAGAAACTTCACGCGCGATTTATTTTAGCTAGTAAATTAAATAAAAGTTAATTTAACGAAGAAATTAAACTACTATTTAATATTCTCTCTATTGATTGAAAATATCGCCACCTTTTGTTCAACAATTCTTAGAATTATCGCTAAAAATAACTACAAACAAAGACTACTGACATTTTTTTCAAACTACAATCCAATTTTTATTTTCATTCTCAAAAAAAACATTCGACCTTCGCTAATTACTCTAAGAATTTTAAAAAACGAAAATTTCATTCACAAATCGACTGTAATTTTAGTCGACGACTCTATGTCTGGCTTGCGGGAGCAATTTTCTAGTCTGTTTCCCACATTTGTAATATTGGTAACAATTAGGAAACTTAACACCTCAAGGGATAGTTTACTTAACCGTTTCTGGGTGATACAGTTACGAATGTATGCAAAAGACAAGAGCATATTTTGCATTCAAACTTGAAACGTTTCATCAGTTATTCATATATTATCTCTATGAAAAGTTCTTTGTATGCAATAATTTTTTTTTGCAAATAAAATAAAAATAGTAAATTTTTCTTCTTCTTCTTCTTTATAATGTATAGTTAACAATTAGCTATGGGATGTAAGAATGAAAAAAAACCATTCAATGGCTAATTTACAAAATCAAGAGTGGATTTTCGTTGAAAGTGAAATAAACGACGGGGGCAAAAAATTATTAGTCGCAATTAATCATTGTGACATGATTGTTTATAGTGTTTTAATAATAATGATATACGAATCATTGGTGAATGTTTGAAATAATTTCGATTTAATTGTCAGGTAAGTGGATAAATTAAATGAGCTTTGTTTTTTATTAGAAGTTTTTAATTATTATAAATGACAATTATTTTTTTTCTTTTATTTATTTAAATAAATAATTAAATAAAAACATTATAATTATCGTAAATTATAATTACTGATTACATCGAGCATTATGTAATTTATGATAATAATTTTCTTTTTGTACGCTCGTTAATAATTATTAATTAATTATTTGCAATATTAATTTATTTCAAATAATAAAAATATTTTGCCTCCGGGTACAGTCTCCCCCCCCCCAAAAAAAAAGTGCCGTTACGTTACGTTAAAAATGAGGTCAAATTTGACCTGTTTTAGACTTGAAAAACGAAGACTTTTAATTTAAGTAAAAAATTAGGATAAATTTAACCTATTTTAGGTCGATTTTGCCCTGTCATTTGACCTACCGGTAAAAAAGTTGCAAAGGTCTAATTTGTCCTGCTGGTCAAAGGTCAATTGTTTTTAAATTTACGTTTGAAAAAACTTTTTTTTTTTTAACAAAAATAATTTAAATAAGCTTTATAGATGAAAAACTTAAAAATTTTGTAAAAACCTAAAAATTAGTTCCTCGAGTAAAAACAAATTCTTAATTTAAGTGCAAAAAATAGTATAATTAAATATTATTTATGTTCAAAAATAATAACTATAATTTATAATTAATCTAAGATAGTTAATAATTGTTTGAAAAATTACCATGCAACTACTTGATTTTAAGTAACATCAATTTATTTTATTTTCTTTTAATTACGTTAACAATCGTATCTCTTGATCGTCAACTACAGAATAATTAATTTACGCGATAATAAATTAAGCATACGAAATGTAGATAATTTTCTTTTTTTTTCTAGAATGGAAACTCGATTTCTATGTCATTTCGCACTACTTTTAATTTCTGTACATTGTGCAACAGCCGATGAAAGAGAATCGAAAGAAAATGAAAGGCAATTAGAAGAAGAAATCACGACACAATCTACTGCAGCAGTAGCAACCACTGAATCATTCAGGTAAACGGTAAAACTATGTATAATGACATCAAGACTTAATTGTCCGCAAATGTTAACTACTTAGACATTTAAGAATTACTGCTTATATTGATGAAAAAAAATATCAAACATTTTATCAAATAAAAGTAAATAATATACAATTATTATAAAACTATACGTTAAATGCGTAAAATTAATGAAAATTATCAATTCTAAACAGTTAATTAAGTTTTTTTAAAATTAAGACAAAAATTTCTTCTTTAAATTAGTGAAAAATCATTCGCTGCTTAAGTTAATTTTTATTTATTTATTTATTTATACAATTCTCAGCCCTCATTTTAACAATAATAATTTAATAAAATGAAAGATGTTCATTATATTTTCAAAAATCAAACCACATTTATTCAAAAATTATTATTTAAAATGTGGATTGATTTTTGAAAAAAACAATAAACATCTTTCACTATATTAGAACAATCCAAGAAAATAAAACATCTATAACTAATAATTTTATTATTAAAATATTAATTTTAATTAAAGGGAGTGATTTAATATTAATAATTTACAGTTGTAATATTTTTAAATTTTACAATAAAATGTTTTTTAACTTTACAATTTAATCATTTATAAAGGAATTCTTAGCCAAAAAAAAAAAAAAATTCAACTGGAACAGTCATAATTTTCCCTAGAATAGTGAAATAATTAACACACTGAAAAAAAAATAGTATTGAACCAAGAAAATTTTTCTTGGTTGAAGCAAATGGTGGGATTGAATACGGCCAAGAGTATTATAGTATTGATTCAAGAAAACGATTTTCTTGACATAGTATACTTGGTAGGAGAGTATATGTTCTTGATCCAAGAAAATATGGAATCCAGTCAAGAAATTAAGTTTCACGAAAGAAATGCAGATTATATTAATTCAAGAACATTTGTGTATCAAATCAAGAAAATATTTTCTTGATTTGAGAAAATTATAAATTTCAATAAAAAAAATATTTTCTCAATTCAAGTAAATTATTTACTTGAATCCCCCCCCCTTCTCTCATCCCATGATTTCTAATACTTAGGTCAAACATTTTTATTATTTAATTAATTAACATTTATATTTTTTATTTAAATAATTAAACAATTGTTATTTTACATAATATTTACATTTAATTAATACTTATCACAAATACAACAAATATACCTTGAAAGAAAATTTTCCACGGTCGGAGGAATCGAACCCGGGTTGCACGCGTCAGAAGCCGTACCGTTGCCACTATGCCATCCAAGTCTCAATGGATAGTTTTCAAAAACTGCTATTTAAGTTGCACATCCATTTGAAGAAAAATATTTTCTTGGATCAAGAACACCGGCATTGTGTTAAGTAAAAAAAAGTTTCAAAGCAAATGAATGAAATGATTTGATTTAAGAAACACGAATTCTCTAGACAATACTTTACTATTTCGCTTAAGAACATAATATTCTTGATTCAATCCTTTTTGGTACTTCGGATAAGTAAAATATTTGATTGTAATAATAACATATTTACTTCCACCAAATACTGAATTATTAATACAAGAACTATACCCAATGCTCATAATTACTTGGCACAAGAAAATAAATTTCTCTCTTCAAATAAATATAGGATTGATTCAAGTAAATTCTGTCAAGTAAATACATTTACTTGGTTCAATTACAATTTTTTTCAGTGCAGAGACAACTAAATATTTCGCTAATTTAGTGAAATTTGTATAGTTGATCCAGGTACATTTTTTCCGTGCAGTAATTTTATAGTAAAACTTGAGTCAAATTTAAAACTACTAAGTAAAAATGTATAAAGGAAATAAAAACTTAAAAAATAAAACAATAGTTTGACTAAAAAGTAGTAAAATTAAAAAAAAAATTTACTACTAAATTTACTTTTACATAGTAATACCAAAACTGTCATTAATTTCTGAGTATTTCTCTCAAATTTTTACTCATTTTCATAAAAGTTAATTTTACAATTCCAAAAAAAATTAAATAATAAATAAAATTAAATTAAATAATACCCAAACTGTCATTAATTTCTGAGTATTTGTCTCAAATTTTTACTCATTCTCAGAAAAGTAAATTTTACAATTCCAAAAAAAAAAATTGAATAAAAATTCACAACCTTAACTAAAAATAAGTAAAATTCTCTTCATTTGCACAATAGTAAAATATTCTGCGAAAATAGTAAAATATGTCATATAACGGAATTTCCAAATAGTTTAAATTTTACTTTGTACTATATTTATTATACACTAAAAACAGTACTACGATTTTTTCTGTGCAGTTAAATCTAAGTTGACCTTCTCCTTTTAGAATCAGTGAAAAATAACAGACTTTCATTGTAAAAAATTATCTGTGAAAAAATGACTGATTAGTAGCAAAAAATACTAAACTAACTAATGTAGTAACAAATTGAGATTAAAAAAAAGTTTAGATTACTATTAGTGAAAATCATTATCAGTTACTTTCAATCAAATCAAGATCAGTAAAAATTTAATTATTTTAAGTAGTGATTGAATTTTTTTCTTTGCTTATGTAATAAATATATAGGAATTAAATAATTAAATAAAAATAAAAATGATGGTAGAAAAAATGCGAATATAAAAAGTAGAATAGAGAAAATAAAAGAAAATAATAAATAAATAAAATAATAAAATATAATAAATAAATAATTAAACAAAAATAAAAAAGATGGTAGAAAAAATGTGAATATAAAAACTAGAATAGAGAAAATAAAAGATTTAGAGAACAGGATATAATAAAATTAAAAAATTATTAAAGTTAATTAAAAAATAAAATTTTAAATAAACGGTCTACAAAAATATTAATTGCAAAAGAAAACAGAAATAAAGTTATAATAAAAAATAAGAAAAAAAAATATATATGAAAATACAAGTTACACGTCGGGAGAAAACAGAAAATAAACCAGTAGGAGAAAGATGGAAAAGAATTTAAAACTGTTTTCTTTCTTTGAGAAGTTAATTATTGTACTTTACTTGGACAGGCATTCGCGATGGTATCGTTATGGTAATGAGATGAAAGAAGCCGAACGCGGCTATCACAATGAGGACGATGAACACTTTGATGATCATGACATGGATCATGATATGGACGTGGAAATGGAGGATACAAAGGCCATGACACAGCCAAAAGCCGAATATTGGGGTGGCTACTATGATTTTCTCATAAATGAGGGGAGCTACAAATTCTGGGCAGTTTTTCAGGTAAACTTTACATATTTTTACCCTGTAATTAAATTTACATAATTTTCCATATGAATAATACAAACATTTTTTTTTGGTTTCCATTAAAAAAAAAATTCCAATCGTAAAATTGAAGAAGAAAAAAAAAGTTACTTTAAAATATTAATAAAAATTAGTTGTGAATTAATGACTCCATATTTACTCATTTTAGTAGAGAATTTATTTATCTACTGATTTAATTAGTCAAATTTAATTTTTCAGTTATTTTTTTTACTGTAAATCCGTAACATTTAACTTTTAATTACACTGAGAAAATGATTTATTGGATTCAAATATATTTTGTTTAAATGTTTTTATAAATTTTTTAAATAAAATTTTATTAAATTTTTTAAATCAAACTTAAAATATCTTTGCTCTGCAGTCAAACATATTTTGTTTAAATCAAACTTAAAATTTCTTCGCTCTGCAGTCAAATATATTTAAGTTTAATTCAAAAGTATTTTTTGGTTCATTTAAAGAAATAATATATTTAATTCAAACCTAAGTTATGGTTGATTTTAAATTATTTATAATCAACTTTTAAGTTTGAATTAAACATAAAATTTTCAAACATAATTTTTATTTCAATCAAAAACAGAAAATATGTTTGAATTAAATATAATTCTTTAAACAAATAATATTTTTGAATCAAAGCAGTAAATATTTTCTATATGTTGAAATTAAGCTTACAAACTAATTTCAATTAAACAAAATAACTCTAAATTATTTTTTATTTAAATTAAGTATAATGTTTTCTCAAAATAGTAGTTTCGAAAGTGACAAAAATTAATATTTTAACAATCAGTCAGTTATTATTAACTACCAATCACTTATTTTTAACAATAAATTAGTGACAGATTTTCTGCCTTTAAATTAGGAAATTTTATTAATAAATAGTAACTCCTACTAATTTATTAATAAAATTTACTAATTCAAAAGAAAAAAATCAATTACTGATTCATTACGAAAAATATAAATTAAATTTAACTATTGGGTCAATCCATTTTATTTCAACTAAAGTGGTCGCCGAATAATTTAAAAAAAATTTCATACTCTGTAGGAATGATACTAATGTTATTAAAATCACAAAATAAAATGATTTTTAAAAATAATTTTATATCTTTTGTGAAATATAAATAAATATTAAAAATGCTAAAAACTGTCAGTTTTCTGACATACATTTTTAATTTTACAATAAAATGGAAGAAAACTTTTATCAAGAACATAAAGTTCATCACAATTTCTTAATGTTACGAAAGTTTTTACATAATTTTATAATTCTATTTCCCCATTATTTGTTAATAAAAAACCCAAAAAAAGGTTACTTTTAAGATGAACATTGGAATAATATTTTATTCCTTATTTTATATTTTTAAATGCTTATATCAATTTATAATAATAAATTTGGACATTCTTAACAAATGCCAAAAATTTGTATTATATTTTTGTACTAAATTGTGTTTCTTTTAATTATTTTCTACTGTCCAAAAACTGACAATTTTTAGCATTTCTAATATTGAAAATTCATATTTTACAAAAGATGTAGAACTATTTTAAAAAAATCTTTTTATCTTGTGAATTTAATAACATTAGTATGATTTCTACAGAGTATTACAATTTTTTAAAATTATTCGGCGACCACATTAATTGAAATAAAATAGATTAACCCAATATTAAAATATTAATTAATATTAAAACTATTAAAGTATTAATAGTTTTATGAAGAATACAAAAATCTAACACTCTAACAAAAACATTAATGCCAATGTCGACAGCTTGCAACAGCTGCACTGTTAATATACAGCGGTTTTGCGGCACTTTATTACGCAAAGGTGAATCCGCCAGCATCTCCCGACTACGAGGATTATTTCCTCAGAAGAAGGCGAAGAAGAAGACGAAGAAGATCATTCGAATTTAGCCCGCAAGAAAGAATATTCTTCAGTCTTGGGTCAGAGAGGGTTCAGCGAATACTAGACGCGATTGCGAAAGAAATTCACTAGATAAGAAATAATATATATATAAAATAAATGTACGTGAATTTTCTGCATTCTTGTCCTATTGAAAATTTATACTATTATTATTGTCGTAATTCTTCAAATTCCTTATTTAGTGAAATGATAATTCACTTAATTACAAAAAAATTAAAAGCAAGAATTTTATTAAAAATTAAATTTTATTTTATTGAAAATATTATTAAATACTTTTTGTTTATTAAATTGTTATTTAAAACATTACAGTCAGGAAATTAAAGGGGAAATATTTTTTAATTTCTTTATTTTTTGCTGTATAAAAATATTAAATAAATAATAATTAAATAAATATTTAATAATATTAAATAAATATATATTTATAAGGAAAAATCTAAACTATTTTCAGATATTTAGCGTAATTTTTGTTGAAAATTTTGCTACTTCCATATAGTAAATTTTCTTGCGTCTGAAATACACCTCACTAATTTTTCCTAAAATTTATCTGTAACGAATAGCAGAAATATTATTTATATCCTAGTATTTTTTTTTACTTATTAATAATAAGTAATAATAATCATATTAATAATAATAAGTTATTATTATTAATATTATTATTATTATTATTATTATTATTATTCTTATTATTATTATTATTATTATTATTATTATTATTATTATTATTATTATTTATTATTGTTATTTACATTATTTCACTCTAGGGAATTTGAAGAGTTCAATGCAAATGTAAATATATTAAATTAGGTTTAAAAAAAACTTTTGTTTAATACCTGCTGAGAAAGCGCTACTTTACATTAATAAAATTGTAAGTAATTGATTTGATTTGTTCTTACTGAAATTTTGTTTCATACGGTACAAAAAATTACATTTTATTTCATCTTTTATTATATTGCTGTATAGTGCACAAAAAAGTACAATTTCCCACATTGTTTTTTATAATTTTGCTGCTAACGGTGCAGAAAAGTAGACTTTTCTGTGCTGCTTTTAAAAATTGTTGTACATACTGTGCACTTCACTGAACTTTATTTAATTTTTTTGTTTACAATACAGAAAAGTATACTTTTCTTTACGATTTTTTCTTGTAATTTTCCTCCAATACTGCAAAGAACAGTATACTTTTCTTCATTGCTTATTTTAAACTCTTTTGCATAGTGTACAGAAAATCATACTTTTCTTCACCGTTTTTAATAATTTTTCTATCACAACAGAACATTTTCTATCCCAAGTGTGAAAAATAACATATTCTATTCCAAGTGTGAAAAGTAACATATTCTATTCCAAGTGTGAAAGTAACATTTTCTATCCCAAGTGTGAAAAGTAAAATTTTCTATCCCAAGTGTGAAAAATAACATATTCTATTCCAAGTGTGAAAAGTAACATATTCTATTCCAAGTGTGAAAGTAACATTTTCTATCCCAAGTGTGAAAAGTAAAATTTTCTATCCCAAGTGTGAAAAGTAAAATTTTCTATCCCAAGTGTGGAAAGTAAAATTTTCCCACCAGATAAAATTGCTATAGGCACCCTTTTCTACTCCTGGTCCTAAATTTCCTAATATTATCCAAAAAAAATTCTTAAAGAATTTTCTGTTTTATAAACTTTGTTAAAATTTATATAAATACTATAGGAATAGTTGATTTTTTAGTGTCAGCAGTGTGTTTGTTTATGTGTTGCGTGTGCATTGTGATAAATTTTACCCTCTATTGCCACATGGTGATCGTACAATTTCATGGAATTCAGTTAGTTATTCTGGGAAAAATGTTAAAAGTGTCTGCCGTCTGTTTGGCTGTCTACCAATACAAAACTTTCTTATTTACTCCTGTAATATATACAATGCATTTGTGCTGGAATAAAAATAAAAACGTCAAGTTGTCGTGGATCTGGATCATGGATAGTATACTTCATCTTGAATGAATTGTCAAGAGGAAAAACTGGTATTTCTCGACCCTGAATTAGAATTCAAGGTCCACATTCAAGAAATGCTGGTTTCTCAATCTTCACTTTACTTATTTACAAGCGCAATTTTTTTCTCCCTCTCTTCCTTTTGTCTAAACAACACTTAATTCGAAAAAATTTTACCATATACAGTAATTTAATTCGTTAATTCACGCCTCGAGTGAAACAAACAATAATTGAATTTATTATATCAGTTAAAATTATCATAATAATGGCAAATTGTCATTAAATCGAAAATCTGTCAAAAAGAAAATTTATTTTTGAAAACTAGAGATTAAAATTAAAACAGAAGTTATCAGAGACTACAAATACGATTTTATTGAAGCTAATAGATTTTAAATGTTATAAATTACAAGTAATTCGAAATTAATGATAGTTTCAACTATCAGTGTAATTCAAATATTCAAGATTAACACAAAAATTTAATTTTCTGCTCCCTTGACAAAATTTTTACTTTTCCCTGAGACCATAAACAAAAGTTTTCTGATTCACTCTTAAAATGATTAAACACTCAAAAGAATTAATAATTTAAAAAAATTGATTTAAACTTTAAAAAAAAATTAATTCTACAGAATTGTTAGTTAAAACAGGAAATATTGAAAATTTTCAAAGATTTTAAATTCAAACCATTTAAAAATTCAATTCTATATAAAAAAATCATGCTTTAATGCTTTTAATATTTAATTATTATTATTATTTAAAATTTTTAAATAAAAACCATTTTTAAATCCATATTTTTTTAGAAAATTCTACAAAAATTTAATTATTTAAATTAAAAAATGATCACTTTATAAACTAATTGAATGTTTCTTAAAACTAAATTCTCATTGAGAATTTTATCAACAAATTTGTAAACAAATGAATTTTTTGATGAATTTGAATAAAATTTTAAAGATTAATTACATTCTTGATTAATTCGATTAAAATTAAATTAAAAAATAATACAAATTGTGCAATGAGTTTTTTTATTATTTACGAAAATAATTAAATTCTTAAACAAAATTTCATTTTTTATGAAAAATTTTGTTTCCTAAACAAAATTTTATTATTTATGAAAATAATTGAATTCCTGTAGCAAATTGTATTATTTAAGAAATGAATTGAATTTTTTGCGAAGAATTTTATTAATATTTATTTTAAAAAAATTAATAAAATCGAATTGAAAATGTTATTATAAAATAGTAGACATTGAAAATAATTAAATTGAGGTAAAATTTTGAAAATAATTGATATGATGTCAAGAATTTTATTAACATCATTGAAAATAATCAACTTTTGAAGAAAATTTTTATTAATTTTTAAAGATAATTTAAATTTTGACGATGTTTTATTAAGAAGAATTTTATTACTTTTGAAAAAGATTGAATTTCTGCAATGATTTGAAACTTTTCTGAAAGTCAATTTTTCTTAGTATTTTTAAATAAGATTTTAATAGATAAAAAGTTAATTATTTTTAATAATTTATTCATCATCTATTTATATGGAAATTATAAACGCAACACTTTTAAAATTGAATTAACCTTGAAATATTTAAGCAAATTACTCATAAAATATATAATTTAATTAGTTAAGAAGTAATTATTGTTAAAAATAGAAAAATTAACGATTTTGTATCAGATTTTTTGGTAATTTCATAGTTTATGAGTCAAACAAAAACGATACCAAAATTCAGAATTTTCTCATGAATTCTAAAAATCTAATTTTTTTCCAGTACGTTTAATAAAATTCTCTGACTTTTCCTGACTTTTCCCTAAATTCCTGTGACAACCCTGTTATATTTGTAATGTAAAACTAATTTTAACTTTAAAAAAACATAATTTATTTATCGACTCTAAAAGAAAAATTTAGTTTCATTTGTTTAAAGAAAGAAACTTCTAGAAATAACTATTCAAGTAAAAAAAACATGAAAGAAATGCGCTAATAACAAAATCATGTGAACAAGCTTTCAGCGCGGTTTTTTCGCCTATTGAAATCAAATGATTATAAATGAAGTTCTTTTTTGAGTTGCCAAGTGTATCCATCAAAATCAGGTGGCTATACGAAATTGATTTAAAAAAAAAGAGAGAGGAAAGACGAAGGAGAAGAAGTACCAAAGCGCAGAGAACTTATGTTGGAGGCTAATAAGAAAAAAACAAATTGCAAGGAATTCCGTATACGTACAATTGACGTTTATAGATGCATTAAATCAAAATCACAATATGAATAATAAAAAGCAATTGGTTAAATTGTCGGACGTGTTTTTACAAAATGTCGCCAAAGTTTTATAGTCAATATTCAGTCAGGCTGAAGAAAAGGAGATTATAGAATTATTATTATGAGCCCTCAAAAAGACGCGTATAATAAAACAATGAATAAATTGACAACGCATTTATGGTTTCAGAATAAATTTTCTTTCAATCATTGAGGGAATATATAAAGAGAAATAGTTTTCAATTATAAAGTATATTTCTTTATTGATTTTTATTTATTCCAAGAAATAGTTGTTTTAATTGATTTTAATATTTTGTTTCGAATCAATTATGGTTTTGCTTCATTAATTGAATCCACATTCAATTAATTGATGTTTCAATTTCCACTGTACCTTTAAATAAGTTGTTCCAGTTGTCTCCCATTAATTGTAGCCCCGAAATCTCTAATAGTTTTGATTAATTCAATCTTGAATTTTTTGAAGCTTCAATTGATTGTGGTTTAAATTTCTAATATCATTAATTAATTGTACCTTCGATCTAATTTGGCT
This sequence comes from Leptopilina drosophilae, assembly GCA_032873175.1. NCBI lineage: Eukaryota > Metazoa > Arthropoda > Insecta > Hymenoptera > Figitidae > Leptopilina > Leptopilina drosophilae. Next base: position 56,708,118 of record CM065478.1, read on the forward strand.
TCGATTCTAATTAAATTTATTCTTAAAATTTTATTTAACTTAAATATTTTAAAATTAATTCAATTTTAAAAGAGTAGCGTTTGCGATTTTTATAATTAAATGAACTTGAAAAGATTTTTATTTGTGTAAAATTTCAATTTTAAATGAATTTGATTAAAATTTTTCAAAAACCTAGATTTTTAAAAACATTTTAATAACTAAAGTTGTTCTGAAATTAGTTTAATTTTTTAATATACATTGAATTGATTTTTTAAAATAATAGATTTATAGAAGAATTTTAGTTAAAAACACAAAAAGAAATTTAATTTCTGCAGTAATTAGATATTTCTGCAGAAAATCAATTATTTTTGAAAGTAGTAAAGTTCTTCTCAGAAATTCAATTATTTTTTTATTTATTCATCGAAGAATTAAATTATTTTCCAAAATTTTTATGAAATTCATTGTAGAAAATCAAATTATGTTAACAAATTTACAAATCATTTTAACCAAAATTTTAATAATTTTTTTATACAATTTTTATCCGAAACTCAATTATTTAAGAAAATTATAATGAAATTCTGAACAAAACTTCAATTATTTTTAATTTCTTTTAGAAAAATCGTTTCATCAAATTTCTCGAAAACTGAAATTATTCTTAAAAATTTTATTAAAATTTTTCTCTAAGAAGTTAATTATATTATTAAAATTTTTAGAAAAGTTAAAATTTTTAACTCAAATTCTTCTTTAAATCAATTAATTTTAAAAATTTTCGAAAAAGTTCTTTGACAGTTTTCAAATTCATTTGTTTACAATATTCAATTTTACAAAATCTTAATCATTCGTAAATTCTTTAATTAATCACTTTTAAAAATCGATTATTCTCAGAAAATTCTACGTGAAATCAATTATTTAAATACAAACAAAAGATAATTTACTGAATAATTTAATTTTTCAAAAAATATAATTGTGGAAAAGAATTTTATGAACAATTTTTTTAAATAATAGAGTTCGTTTGACGAATTTTAATAAAATTCTACAGAATAATTCCATTTTTTGATAAATTCGATTAAAACTGTATTAAAAATAATTAAAACTCTGCAATGATTTTTCGAAATTCATATTTTTTGGAAAAATAATTGAATGTCCCAGTAACATAATATAAACATTTTTGTTTAATAATATAATTTTTTGACTGTGATTGTATTGATAATTTTAATACAATTTTTATGAATAATTTCATTTTTTCAGAAGTTTTGTAAAATTTGTACATATTTTAAAAATCATTTAAATTCTACCTATAATTAAAAAAAGTATAAAAATTAAAATTGAAAAAAAGTATATTACATTTTTTTAAACAAATTTTAATTAAATTAAATTATTAAAATTGTAATAAAAATTTTCAGCAATATTTGAATGTCAGAGAAAAATTGTATTATTTATGAAAGTAATTAAAAATTGACGAGAATTTTTGTAAATTTTTTAACACAATTGGATTTTTGGAAAGAATTATATTACTTTTGAAAATAATTGAATCTTTTAGATGAATTTAATTAAAATTTCTTTTGAAATAAGTAAATTTTTTTGTTGCAATTTTTGAAATAGTAGACATTGAAAACAATTGAATTTTGACAAATTATTTTGAAATTAAAATGAAAAAGAGTTAAAATTTTTGAAAATAATTGAATTTTCTGAAGAATAAATAAAAGAAAATAATTGAATTTCTGACAATTCTAATTTCTATTTAAAATCAATAATAATGATTAAATATTTATTAAAAAATGATATTAAAAAATGAAGTTATTGATGTTTTTGAATAACTTTCTAATTAATAATAAATGTAGTTTTAAAAACCTGTAAAAATTCCATTTTTCAACCTGGATAACCTTGAAAAGTCAGGGAATTTGAAATGAGCAAACGCGTGGCAATTCCGTCAAATATCTGGAATCTGTTATAGTTTCAAATAATTGTATTTTGAAATTTAAATCTCTCATAGTTTTGATTATTGAACAATTGGCAACGTAGTTTATAAACGGCTTTTAAGAATAGAGTCACTGATTATTCTCAAGCAAATTTCACTGGTTCAGTATTGGAGAGCATTGAATGATAATCAGTATGAAATATTCGTAAATTCAGATTTAGAATATCATTCTTAACTTTTATCAAAACTTTCCGTCTTTAATGCAATTTCAAACAATTTAAAACCTTTAGTACTTAACACTATACTTAGAGATTGAAAATCAGGTGCGCAATCATTTCGAACAATTTTCTTTCGACCCTCAAGAGTATTAGTTTTCTTTTTTACTATCGCGATACTTAAGGTGAAATGTGTGAGGCTCCAGTTCTTTAAAACAATGTTATCAGTTAAATTCTCTTTCTCTCTATAAAGACGATTCACCGCCGTGTATATATATATATAGTGTAGGTTTCAATGGTTTTTAAAGGTACCCATCATCTGATGAACCTGGGAAGCAAGTGGAGGAGGATGAGGTATATCATGCAGAAAAAAAGGAGGGCAATAAGAACAACTCCTGTCTACTTACGATACAAACAGGATTCTATACGTTGGTGAAGCTGATGATGCTTCTGCTGCTGAGAAGAAGCGATGAGAGTTGGAGACGCAAAGAGAGGGATGGCACCTAAATAACTGCAAAATACCTTGCAGAGAAGAGAAGAGCAAAAGTGGTCCGACATTATATGACGAGGGGAAAAACGAAAGAATGTCCCGTGGAATTCGCGTTCGACTTTTGCTGCTCTTGAAATACGTCGGAACGCTTAGAACTTATATAGTATTTTTGTAAATAAGGGGAAGGAACAATCATTTCTTCTTTTTTTCCCCACCATCTTCTTCAAAACATAAAATATTACCCTACCGTTATGCAGAATTAAATCCCTTTAAATTCTTTTAAATCAAATTTCACTCTCCTTCTCGATTCCATTTTTTTAATACAATCTCTAATAGTTCCGCTAAACAATTATCTAACAATCCGCATTTTCTCCTATTTCCTACAAATTCAATTCGGTCTATAAATAAAAAACAAAAAAAAATTTTAAATACTTATACCTCATGACTAAAAATAGCATTTAATAATGAGTTTCATTAAAGAAAAGACATAAACGAAGAATAAGAAAAAGAAGATGATGATGATGATGTAAAAATCCAGTAATACATCTGAAGAATTCATATTTATCAAGATGAGAATCAAGAAACGATTCTAATCATCAGAAACATTCGAGGCATAAAGATCGATTTGATAAAGCATGCGAATGCCGTGCATAAAAAAGAAGAGGATACATTAACTTGATAATTTAAATTTTTACTCTGAAATTCTCAAGCTAGGGGGAAAAAAATTGCACCCGCTCTTTACTCAATAAACCAGAGGAAGTACAATTTCAATATAATTGAGCGAAAAAGAAAGAGAGAGGGAGAAGAGAAGAACCATCCGCACAGTTTGATACACCAAAGATCCCTTCACATTCTATAAAGATACGGCGCGTGAATTATTATTGATCGTCTCATACAACATGTGCTCTAAATTATCGTTTTTTATATACATATATACTTGCTCTCGATTCCCTTAGGAGTCTGGTTTACACCATATGCCTCCCCGGGCGCCAAAATTATCGCTTTTGCCCCAACTTTCAGTATAGTTTCGCTTCAAAATTTCAAGGGTCTGGTTATACTTTTGGATTATCATCGCATGAGAAAGTATTATAATTTATCAATATCATTAATTTAAGATGTACAAGGAGAAAAAAAATTAAGTTTCCAAATTTTCTCACTGAGGCTAAAAGTGATTGATTAAACTATTATTATACTAAAAGTATCATTGAATGCACTATACGTTCTGATGCTAACAGAAATTAAAACTTCTGCTAATTGGAGCTAACAATTTGAAACTATCACAGAATTTGAATTACTAGTTCAAAATTGATATAGTAATTGAAACAACTATACTGAGAGAAGATAACAGCATTTGTAATTTCTACTCATTGAAACTAACAATTTACAACTGTCACATCTATTCTTCAAAGTTTGTAGTTATTGAAACAACTACCGATTAAAGCTAACTGTAAATAGGACTATTACTGATTGAGGCTACCAATTTGAAACCGCCTCAAAAATTGAGTTGAAAATTAAAAATTGATAGCAATTGAAACTACCGATAGTAGTTACTATAGTAATTAAAACTGCTACTGATTAAAGCTTTCAATTCTTAAAATTTACAGTGATTGAAACCACAACTTATTGAATCTAAAAGTATATCTCTACTGATTGGAGCTAAAAATTCGATACCTTCACGCAAATTGAATATACTACTGGTTCAACATTAAAATTGTTATTGAAACAACTATTGACTGAAGTTATTATGCCGATTCAAACTAATACTGATTAAAACATTCAATCGTAAATTTTATAAAGATTAAAACCACAACTAATATAATTGAAGGTACCTAACAGTCACTAAAACTACTAATGATTAAATCTTTCAATCGTAAATTTTATAATAATTAAAATCATAACTAACTGAAGCTGATAGTTATTAAAAATACTACTGATTAAAGCCAACAGTAGTTAAAACTACTACTGATTAAAATTAACAGTTATTGAAACTGGTACCGCTTAAAATTAACAGATATTAAAACTACAACTGATTAAAATTAACAGGTATTGGAACTACCACTGATTGAAGCTAATAATTTAAAACTTTCAATAGTTGAAATCATCACTGATAGAAGCTGACAGTACTTAGAGCTGCTACTGATTGAATTTACCAATTAAAAAATACAATGAGGGCAAAACCAATAGTCAGTATCACTAGAGACATCATTGATTGGAATTGCTACTGATTAAAGATAAGATCAATTATTAGAATTGATAGCTACTACGTTTCCACTAATTGAAATTATCACTGAACCAAACTATTACTCATTGCATAATTCCCACTAAATGATTAAACAACTAATTAAAAGCCATTTATTTATTAATACTAATACTGACCGAATCTATGAAACACGGTGAAAAAATTAAAGTAACTATTACTACTTTTACAGTAAAACATTTCTGGTTTAGCATTTTTGGTAACTTTTACTATTTTTGGAGTAAATTTTGCTATACGTTTGAAGTAAATTTTACTAAGTTCAAAAAACATATTTGTAAAAGTTAGTAGAATTTACTCCGAAAGTAGTCAAAGTTATCAGAAATACTGAACCAGAAATGTTTTACAATAAAAGTAGTTAATAGTAATAGAAACTGTCTATTCAAATTACAGTTTAGTATACTAATATTTTTAATTTAAATCTTAACTCGGTTGCCACAATAGATAAAAAATACTGACACATCTATTATTGACTGAAGATTTTGCTAATGTTCAAAATGCCACTGCCATAACCATTTGAAACTATTACTGATTATAGCCACTTCTAACAATGGTTTTATTATTAACAATTTAATAACAAAGGTAATTGGTATTACTACTGATTGAAAGTACCAATTACATTGTAACAATTGCTGATGAAAACGAAGTCAATTGGTAGCTTCTTCGAACTACTGCTCAAAAAATCACATCAATCTAAGGCATATTATTCTTTCGAATTTCTTTAGGTTTAGCATAATATTGGTGTCGCTTTATTCGATTGCACTTCGGACAGTCAATATTCCCATGTATAGTCTCAGAGAGTTTCGTGTTTGAGTGTTATTTAATTCGAATTTGCCGAGAAACTCTAAATTTCTCGTGACATCGTGTATACATATAAATATATACATCTGTATATAGATGAAAAAGCAAACTCCGTCACGCAGGGCGCATACATAAGAGGCAAAAATTCAGGAACCCGCGTGCACGATATTCTTATACCTCGATTTTATTTATATGGGTAATTCCACGATAAAAAAAATTCCACTATATACCAATTCACAACAACAACAATAACAAAACAACAAAGTCGAACAACTTTTTGATAAGACGAAAAGACGAATAAGAATTAATTTTTTTACAGATGTCACAATTCCATTCCAATTACCATTCGAAAACAGAGAATTCTACTATAAATTAAAAATTTTATAAATTCTACGATAACTGAAAACTTTATTATTTTATATAATCATTTCAGTAATCGACAAAGGACTTCGCAGAAAATACATATTAGTTTTGGGTCCCAGTCGATTTCTTTGTAACTTAGGGGTTTTGTAGTTTTCGTAATTCTAAACAACTTTTCTCTCTTAGAAAGTTGTTTAATACAACACCCCAAAGTTACAGAGAAACCGACTGAGATCCAAAACTAATCCATTTTCTGCGGGGTCTTTGGCAAAAAATTTTAAAAATTAATTTTTTTGAAATGTTTTCAAAACTGCAGAAAAAATTCGAATCTTACATAGGGTGTGTGATTAGTCAAGTCCCACTTTTAATTTAAAAATCTTATTCGATTCGCGAGATATCATATTATAAACGTCCAAGCATTTTCATCTAAAAACCGTCCAAAATTGACTAATTCAATACATTTACCAAAAAAACATACTCCAACGTTCTTGATGATATCTCGCGAACCAAATAAGATTCATCTGTAAAAATTACGAACAATATCAGTAAATCCCCACTATTTATTAGTATAATATTTCACTAATTCAAATGTAAAGAATACAAAAATAATTTTCTTCAATTTCTTAATTAAATTCCTACATTGTAAAATTGAAAACTTAGCAAAAAAGGAAATACCTTTCCCGACCCATACCCGAAAATTTATCTCTCATGGTAGAATCGCCCGCACATACATACATACATACATACATACATACATATAATGTGTTCTTCAAGTAGTCGTTAAATATTATGCGATGGATTAAAACGTAATAAAAATCTTGCTAAAAATGTCGATCGATAAATCAAGGTGGGCACTATATCGTTGAACTTCAGAGGCAAATTTTCTTGCCGATACGCCGCGTACATCGAATAAAAACCGCATTGGCCCCCTCAAGGGGTTTTGTGTACGTGTATAGGGTGGGAGAGCTTTATAGGGGCGTAACAACAGTGGTCGAGTATTAATCTCACACCAAAATGCTCCTGAAACTTGCAACATTTCTTTTTTCCTCTATTTTTCAAGTATACGCAGTATACGTCGTTGTGAAAATCACCCACAGCGTCTCAACATTCCCACACGTACATAAGTGAACGCTTCCTCTCGCGTAGCTTTTGCTGTAAGCCGCGGACCATTTTATATATATGTATATATATAAAATTCATCCTTTGCGCTTCTTTCTTTTCCTTTGCCTCCTTAAGGGCATCTACCACTTGTGACGCCACAAATTACCGACCGATATTGTAATATTTCTCGCGGTCTTCGTGTTTTTCATACATATATATTTATATGTATTTATTTATATATATATATGATATGGTCGAAAAGTCATTTCTCAAATAAAATTATTGCGAATTATTTTCTGGTAAATTTTTCTGAAGCACATGTAAAATCGCACGAATTTCTTTCACCTAATCTGATAAGGGATTATATGAGTAATTACATAGGAGGAAACGTGGATATTCGAAGTAAATATCTATATGGGGCGTTCACACCAAATCGAAAATTATTTTACTTTTGTATCTCAAATATTTTTCAAATTTTTTTTTCTTTTAGTGCTCGTTGAAATTAGCTACCATGATTTTTTTCAAATTTTTTCATCAAGCGGTTTAAGAGTTACAGGTTTTTGAAAAAACACGTTTTTCACGTAATTTTTTTTTGAAATGCTTATAACTCGGACAAAAATTTATCAAATTGGACGCTCTTATAATGAAAATTTTTGTTTTTTCACGTAGTTTTTAATAAAAATATTAAAAAATTATTTTTTTTTAATTTTCGAAAAAATTTAAATTTTAAAAATAAATTTTCATTTTTAAGAATGTATGTATCGATCGATTTTTTTCGAAATTTTTTGTAAGCAACTGGAACTAATTTAGGAAATTTTAATCCTTGTCTGATTGTTTGGCAAATGATGTGATCTACAAATTTTGAAATTTTTAATTTTTCTAAAACGGTAGGTAGCCAAATTCCTAACTTACAAATTGACACAATCTTAATTTTAAACAGTAAGAAGGTTAAGTTCGAAGAGACTCAGTCTGAGAAAATTTTTTGTGTGAAAAATTTGTGTGCTTTGGTCAAATTGTAAGTTAGTCACTTGGCCACCCACCATTTTAGAAAAATTAAAAATTTCAAAATTTGTAGATCACATCATGTGCCAAACAATCAGACAAGGATTAAAATTTCCTAAATTAGTTCTAGTTGCTAACAAAAAATTTCGAAAAAAATCGATCGATACATACATTCTTAAAAATGAAAATTTATTTTTAAAATTTAAATTTTTTCGAAAATTAAAAAAAAATATATTTTTTAACATTTTTATTAAAAACTACGTGAAAAAACAAAAATTTTCATTATAAGAGCGTCCAATTTGATAAATTTTTGCCCGAGTTATAAGCATTTCAAAAAAAATAATTACGTGAAAAACGTGTTTTTTCAAAAACCTGTAACTCTTAAACCGCTTGATGAAAAAATTTGAAAAAAATTTTGGTAGCTAATTTCGACGAGCACTAAAAGAAAAAAAGTATTTGAAAAATATTTGAGATGCAAAAGTAAAATAATTTCCAATTTGGTGTGGAACGCCCAATATGTAACACTAAATCCTATTTTTCCTTCAACTGAAGATAATTCTCCTGCTGGTACTCTTGAAAAATTGATTTTCAATAGATTTTCATCAAATTTTGAGAAAATGTTCCTTTGGGTACCCTTAAAGTGTGGTGAAAATTTCAAAATCCTTTGCCGTGTCAAAAAACGAAATACTGTGCTTGACATTTTTTTATTCTTAACATAATCGCATGTAAAAGTGAATGTTTGAACTTGAATAACTCAAAATTTATCTTCGCAAAAGATTTAAAATTTGTACCACATATAAAGGGCACCCTAAGAAATATTTTCTCAAAATTTAAAGAAAATCTATCGAAAATCCATCAATAATTAATTCATAAATTGCTCTTAGTTTCGTTAATTTTAAATTTAAAGTGATTATAATGTTTTCGATTTTGATACATAAAAATTCCTATGGATTAAAATTGCACTTTATCAAGTAAAATTAAAACAGTTTACATTTAGATAAACCAAAATTTTGAGAATTTAACTTCAAAACCAATTAAATTTTCTATTAATAAATTTTTTTGACCAATAAAAATTGGAATATTGAGGTAGAATTCAATCATTTAAGAATTTAATGAAAATTTTAATAAAACTGAAATATTTATGTAGGGTCGAAGATGAAAGAATTTATCAATTATCCGAATCAAATCTTTCGAAAATAAATTTCTTGAGTAAGCACTAGATTTCGTTATGAAAATACAATATATTTTTCATATGTATCGACAGCGCAGCTGTCCTAATACAGAAACCTGCTTTTTCTGAAAATCATTTTTTCGAAATTAATTAATAATTTCAAAATTATCAAAGAACTCAGAAAAAATTGGTTAGCATGGTGGGATACTACCGAATGATAAATTCACTTTCTTCAATTTATGTAGGGTCATTTGTGGTAAATGTAAACCTAATATTTATTTTTCACCAAAAACATTTTTTTTTTTTTGTTAAAATGTAAAACGGACGGATTTTTTTGCATGAACTTGTTGCTTTACTTCCCTAGAAAAATTTTATGAGATACAAAAAAATATTGATGCACCTGAATCGCCTAAAACTAACTGTTTACATTTACCCCGAAATTTAAAAATTTTTCTAAAATTAGGGGTAAATGTAAACACCACTGTAGTTAAGCGAGGTTTATGAAACAAGTTATTTCAAGTATACTATTGTTTTAAGAGATGGAAATCTGAAAAAAAGTTCTTCGTAGAAGTATAAAAAAATCAACCAGTTGACTGATAATGTATCATTTAAATAAACAATCAACCATTACAAAATTAGTAATGTAAAACTTGAATAACTTGAACAAATTTTAATAGATTTTCATTCAACTTGGTAATAAAAGTTTTTAAGGTTGCTGAATAAGAATCTAAAATCGAATTTTCAAATTTCAAAATGGCAGATCCAATAATTTATTAAATTTTTTTTTTGAATGTTGTTGAAGTTCTTTTTACATTTACCTCGAGTTTTCGAATTCTCGGGGTAAATGTAAACACCTAATTATTTATTAACTAAATTGACGGAAATCAAAAATCAAAGTCAATTTTTGTTAAGGCATTAATAAGGAAGAATGAACAATTTTAGTTTGATTTTTTAATTTATTTTTATGCAAATGCGAGACAAAATACTGAAACAGTAAAATTTTGATTTTCAATCTTTTTTGCATTAAAAGATAACTTACTCTATGACATTTCCTATAAAATTTTTGTTTAAAGTGACAGCATCTTCTCAATTTTTTTATTTTTGTTGTTTGTATAGACGAAGATTTTTATGCATATTTGAAAAATAAAACCAGTTTTTTTTCTACTACGCATATCACCTGAATATTTTGTCAAAAAAAGTTTTATTTTCGATTTTTCTCAAGTCGATAAAGTTATTTAAATTTTTGATTTTAGATAGGTATAGATCGTTATAATATTATTTATTTATCATATAATAATATTCTAAAATGATTTTATTAATATTTTGTTTGTATACAATTTTTTTCTGGGTTTCAAAAAATGGTGTCATTTACCCTAAGATGGACACTTTCAAGACCCTAAGATGGACACCATATTTCAATGTATTTATTTTCATGCTTTCGATTACACATTTTTTTAATAATTTTGTAAGCCTCGTAATTGAGATTTTTTATTTTTACAGCCATGGAATGTAGAGCTATCGATAGAGAATTCGATATATCGATATATCGAATATTAATTAAATTAAAGTTAAATATGTTATTTTTTTTATTCTCATGTTATAAAATTAAGATTTTTAATAATGTTATTCCTAGTAAATAGAATAAAAGGATTAAACATTAGTTAAAAAATAAATACAGAATGTTTATCTTTAATTTACCACACTTTAAAGTGATTTTTAAGAAGGTGTCCATCTTGGGGCCACTTTTTTTTGGTCAAAAATTTTAACAATTAGAAAAAATGCTATAAAAAATGTTTAAGTTCAAAATAAAATTTTATCTCAGTGGCCATAAGTTACCTAATAAATTGTACTTTCATTTAGTATAAAACATTTTAACATATCTTATTCGGTTTGGATTTTAGAGCCATCAATCGAAGAGGTGTCCATCTTGGGGCCCTCTCCCCTACTAATTATTTTTATCAAGAGTAGTTTTGTAATGATATTTTCAGTAACTTCAAACATTTCTAGTTTCAATGAATAAAAAAAAATATATTAATAATAAATGTAAAACTTGCTGATAAATATCAGTCAATGTGATACAAATATTATTAGTGCAAAGTGTTTATAAAAAAACACATAAAACTGATCAAACGTTCATCTAAAAATACAATAGTACTCAAAATAATGGTATATAGTTATTATACGTAGTATCAGTCAAAGTAAACTTCAATAAACAGATACTTTTAGTGTAGAAATTATTTATTGCTATTTGTCTCGCAGTGGAGAAAACAAAGTGCAGAAATCCGTTATGACATCATCCATATTAGTGCGCAGAGTCCTCTCTCATCTTATGCCATAAAATTGTAACGTGAGGAGTTGATCCTCTCTAAGGCTAATTTAATAAATTATATAAGAAGGGTTAATTCCAGTTATTTAATAATCATCTTCGTAAATTTGTAGTGCACCTATATACCTTGATATCGTAACCGTTGTGTGAGAAAACGGGCTCTTTACCGTATATTTTCATTATATACCGTTGCGCTTTGCCATACACTCTATGTATGCATATGAATATATATATATATATACATTTCAGTAAACAATATAACATTAGAGACCTATTCTCCTCCCTTGCCTTGTTTAGTTTATACCTTGTATTGTTGACTAAGAATACAGTTTACTCTCTAATCTGCATACGCACCATGTAACTTAAATCCCTCGCCATATAGCTTCAGCTTTAATTTTAACTCACGCATAATATTTTAAGAGTTATTTTCAAGAGCATTTCTGGAATGTTTTTGCTATTGCCAAGAATTTATGTACTGTATACATCAAACAGTAAACTCCGGAAAAATATATTGTTTTTTTATGTTCTGGAATTAGGTATTTAAGACTATAATGATTCGAAAAATTTCTTCTTAGAATTAGAATATGTAGAATTATGAATTCTTTGGATTTTATATCTAAACATGTGATTTTGCTTGGATTTTCGATTCATGATGTTTAATATCCGTAGGGATGGATTTTTGAAGAAATTGTTAGGTTTTAATCTATGGAAACACTCTCTTATTGGATTATTTTTGTATTAATTGATAAAATTTCCTGGTGGAAGCTATTCGTGGCTATCGCGTTGATAACAAATATTAGTGATCGATTAAATAAACTTAAAACGATTGCTGATTGAAACAACGATTTTTACTTAGTGTAAAACCAACCAAAAAGTTAAGCAGCCATTGCTTAAAGTTGCAATTGTTTGCTGACACTATTAATTTATCGATAGCAACTACCATACTACCAAACAGTTATTCCAGCCATTAATAAACAAAACTACTGTTCATCATAACACGAAAAATCGACTCTAAAAGTTAAAACCTAAATAATAATAATTAACACTTCTATGTAGAACAGAACGAATGTCTGTAAATTGCACAATAAAATTTAATTCTTTAATTACATGAAATTATAATGTTTCAACAAACAGCGTATACGTATAATTGCCTTTACTATTGACCTCGACTCTGATTTTTCGATGTCAAGAACTGTAGCTGAACGAGATTAAAACGATATAAATGAATAAATAATATGATATATACAGGTATATGAAAGATACTATATTAGATAGGTTGATGAGTGTATGTTGGCATAACTTTGTAAGCATCATATCAATGTGTGTACATTATAATGTTGAGTGAATCTAAGTCCAAATAGCAGTATAAAAGAAAACAAAAGCTTTCCTTGAGAACTAACTTGCATTAAAGCCTATGGTTTAAAAGACGGTGTTTCCCACACTGTACCTTGCCCATCACACAATCACAAACGCGATGAGGAGAGCACCTTCACTAGGAGAGAAGGCTCATTCCACAATCGCAACATCATTAAAATCATTATTCAGCATATATTGTGTTCCCTTTTTTCTTCAATTATAAATCTACATAATTCGAGCATTGTCGCTTTATGCGATATTGTAAATTAATACTCCTATCCTAACATTTATCTCTTGTCTTCTCTATATGAATACATCAGTTCTATAAACCTGGAAGTTAATTTTTATTGAGCTTTCAAATTCTTTTCAATTTTAATTAAAAAACTTCCGCGCGCGGCTGACTTTTCGCTCACTTTTTTAAAATACAATTAGCAATTTTAAAAATAACAGAATGTCAAAATTTTTAACACAAATTTTTTGTATAAAAATAAAATGTAAATTTGAAAATGCAGTTATAATATTACTATAATTACATGTATAATCTTACATAGGGAACTTAGGGAAAAATCTGGAATTTTTATTAAAAGTACTGAAAAATTAAATTTTTTAAATTTATACGAAAATTCAAAATTTTTGTTTCTTTTTTTAACTCATAAACTTAGATTTTTGATTATGGATTTGCAGAAGAATTTTATAATTAAAAACACTAAACAAATTGAATTTTGAAGAAGTTACAAATTATTGCAGAATTTTAATTTTCCTTGAAAAATTTTACCTAAAAACATTTTTGTCAAAATTTCAATTATGTTCAATAATTGTAATTATATTACAAATAAATTTGTAATTATCTTTAAAACCAAACTTAAAAATTACGGACCATTTACGGACCAACTGACGAAAATAGAATCAGGCCGAATCAAATATATAAGAGAACATTTTACTCAAAACTAGAAATTCAATTTTTCATAACCATAAAACATGAAGAAATCGTTAACTTATAATAATTAAAATCATTATCAATTCAATTATCATTTTTCAGAATTTTTATCTAAAATTCTTCTTTATATCGATTATTTTTAATAATTTTCGAAAAAGTTCTTTGACAATATTTAAATTCATTTCTTTACAATATTAAATATTACGAAATTTCAATTATTATTAGATAAATTCTTTTATTAAATAAATATTATAAAATAGAAACTTAAAATAGTAGGCAAAAAACTCAACTAAACTTTTTCAAAAAAATTAATTACAAAATTCTATTATTTTTTAAAATTCACGCTATATTGCTTTTAATATTTAATGATCATCTAAAATTTGAACTGAAATTCATTTTTATGACATAAAATTCAATTTTTATTAGAATATTCTCCTAGAATTGAATTATTTAATTGTTATCAACAAATTATCAAATACTTGAATTCTATTAACAAATTTTAATAAAATTTTTAAGAATAATTCCATTTTTAGAGAAATTCGATTAAAATTGTATTAAAAATATTTGAAATTCTGCATTAAATTTTATTATTTATGAAAATAATTGAATTCTTGCAAAGAATTTTATTAAAATTTTCAAAAATAATTTAATTCTTGTTAACAATTAACAGTAATTCAATTATTTTTAAACATTTAAATAAAATTCTTTGCATAAATTAAAAATAACAAAATTTTTAGCAGATCTTTAATTACTTTCAGAAATTTTAATAAAATTTTTCGCAAGAATTGAAATATTTTCGTAAAATAATAAAAATTTTGCAGGGAATCAATTATTTTCAATAGTCTTAATAAAATTCTTCGCAAGAATTCAATTATTTTGAAAAATATTAGAATTTTAGCAGAAATTCAAACATTTCAAAAAGTTTTGATAAAAATTTTTTTGGTAGAATTTCAATTGTTTTTAAGACAATTTTAACAAAAGTTCCCAAATTCAATTATTTTTTTATAATCTAAGATTTTAACTGAAATCTATTTTTAAATCAATGTTTACGAGCAAATTCTGCAAGAAATCAATTATTTAAATACAAAAATAAATAATTTATTGAATAATTGAATGTTTCTTGGAATTCAATTACTATTTAAAGTTTTATCAACAAATTTTTAAACAATTAAATTCTTTGGACGAATTTTAATAAAATTTTAAAGAATTTTTTCGAGGAATTCGATTAAAATTCTATTAAAAATAATTGAATTCCTAAAAAGAATTTTATTTTTTACGAAAATAATTGAATCCCCGTAAAATTTTATTAATTATGAAAATAGTTGAATTATTGCGAAGAAATTTATTTAAAAAATTTGTTATTAATGAAATTCTTGTTCAATTTTTATTTTTTTTTGAAAATAATTAAAAATTTTTGAAGAATTAAAAAAAATTTTTTGTTTAAATAATTAAATTCTTTTAGGAAATTTTATAAAAATAGTAGATATTGAACAATATTTAATTTTTGCGAAGATTATTATTACTTTTGAAAATAATTCAAATTTTGTAATGGATTTTATTAAAATTTTTGAAAATAATTGAATTTTATTACTTTAGAAAATAATTGAATTCGTGTGATAAATATTGTTAATTATAAAAAGAATTGAAATTTTTTTATTGAATTTTATTTTTAATAAAATTTTTGAAAATAATTGAATTTTGTTGAAGAATTGTACTATTTATTTATACAGATAAGTAAAATGTTGACAATGTTTTTTACTTTTTTTGAAAATATATGAATTTTGGAGAAGAATTTTAATATTTTTAAAGATAATTGAAATTTTGACGAGAATTTAAAAGAAATTTTGAACATAATTGAATTTTTGCGAAGAATTTTATTACTTTTAAAAATAATTGAATTTCTGCAATCATTTGTAACTTTTCTAAAATTTTCCAAATTATATCGTAGAATTTACGAACTTTTCATCCTTTTTGAATGAAATTATGGACTTTACGGACCTTTTTAAAAAAACGGACTTTTACGGTCTTGAAGCAAAGTTACGGACTTTTTTAGGATTTACGGACCTACTTCGAGCCCTGATATTTGTTGAGCGAATTTACTCTACATAAGCGAAATTAGCCTCTCATACGGTATGAATTTTCTTCTTGGAAAAATAAAAAAATCGAATTTTCTAAATTAAAATAAATAAAAAAAAATCAAAAGTATATCTCAGGCTCTGCAATGAAGGCGCACATATTTTATAAATTAATACAAGTTCATACACTATCGAGTTAGTTTAAAAGCGTTCCTTTAATAAGATTGCGTGTTGAACTTTTATTTTTCAAAGTGCAATAGATATTACACTTTTGCGTATAAGAATATATTCTTGGATAAGCGCAGCACAGAACTAGTATTAGAGTGGATCGCATTTATCTTGAAAAACGGAAGGGAATCGAAGAAAAGAGAAGGAGTGAAAGAAAGAGAAAGAGCAAAATGCTGTAAAAAGGGAGAATGGAACACGGAAATATAATCACGAGTTGGTATAATTGTGTCTGTGTTGAGAAATGTACACGTAACACGTGCGGACGTTAAAATCTCCAGACGAAGGCAAAGGTCCAATGCACTATATGGAAGAATTAATATCCCAATAGTCGTGCATCATATCTTTTGAATTCCTCTGTATATTTATATCGAATCCGATAAAAAAAAGGGAAAATAAAACAATTTTATTTATAACGGATGGAAATATTTATATACTTGAAGAGAAAAATTACCAGCAATCTAGTTGTAATCGGTTGTTTCATTAAAACAAAAAAAGAAAATTTGTTTCAATCTAAATCAAATATCTATTATTTCAATTAATTAAAAGTATCGAAATAATCATAAATTATAATTTAAGACATTACAAAAATGAGTTCATCAATATTATGCTTGACAGATGAGCAAAAAAACCAAAAATTCTTGCCAAGAAGAAGATTTTTTTAAGTTCTGCTATGGATGAACAATAAAAAAAAGATTTTTTCACTGTTCACTCTTCAGAAATTGATTTTATAAATAATCAAACGAGTAAATTCACAGGATCAGCAAAATCGGATAATAACAAAGAAATTATATAAAAAAAGTCCAAAAATTTTTTCAAAAAAAAATGAATTGTTTTTTAAAGAAGTTTAATACAATTTTTAAGAATAATTGTATATTTTGCCAAGGTATCTTTAAAATTTACAATAATTTAATTCCCACTGAGAAGAATTTTGTTATATATGAATATTCTTTCGAGGAATTTAATCAAAATTATATTGAAATAAATTGAATTCTTTCAAAGGAATTTATTAACATTTTTTAAAACAATTGAATTCCCCTGAAAAATATTATTATTTGTGAAAATAATTAAGCAGAATTTTCCAAAAGTTTATAAATCCATTTTTTTTTAAATTAAGATAAAAACGTATATTGGAAATATTAAAATTCTTAGAAATCGATTTATCACTGTTCAATTTAAGAAGAAAATTTATAACTGAACAATTTAAAAAATAAAAAAATAAAAATAAATAAATAAATAATATTTTGGCCTAACTCTTGATGATTTTTCAATTTCTTATTAGAAAACATTACCAAAACCTTCAAATTTCCTATTACAATATAGAATTAAATTGCAAACAAAGCGTTTTAAAATGGAACAAATTTTAAAAAATGAATAAAATATTACAATTTTTCTACATTAAATTCAGGGTTGCCACGCTTTTAACCATTTCAAATTCCCTGACTTTTCCAGGTTTGCCAGGTTAAAAAACGGAATTTTTCCAGGTTTTTAAAACTACATTATGTTCTAAAATTGCCAAAAATTCCTGTCAAAATTTAAATAATCTTTATAAACAATAAAACTTTTCTTCGAAATTCAATTATTTTCAAAAATCTTAATAAAGCTCTTCATAAAAATTTAGTTTTAAAAAAAGTTCAATTACTTAATAAAATGTTTATTTTTAGAGTTGAATAAATAAATTCTCGTACAATTTTCAAATATATAAATATTTTTTAATATAATATTCAATTATAATCCATAATTTTCACTGAAATTTATTTTTAAATCAGAAATTATTAGAAAATTCCACAAGAAATCAATTATTTAACTATAAAAATAAACAATATATTAAATTATGAAATGTTTCTTAAAATTGAATTTTCATAAAAAATTTTATCTACATTTAATCTTTCTGTTTATTACTATTTTTTTTCAAGAGACAAATTTAAAAGAAATTTTAACAATAATTTCATTTTTCGAGAAATTCGATGAAAATTTTACATGTTAATAATAATTGAAGTTCTGCCAAGAATATTATTAAAATTTTTGAAAATAATTGAATTTAGGAAAAACATTTGATTATTTCTAAAGTCAAATCAAATTTTGCCAAGAATTTTTGTAAATTTTCAAACATAATTGGATTTTTGCGAAAAATTATATATTGCGTTTGAAAATAATTGAATTCTTCAGACTAATTCTTGCGATAAATTTTTTAAAAAATTTTATGATAATTGTACTTTAAATAATCGGAAACTATTTTACTTTTGCATCTCAAAGATTTTTCAAATATTTTTTTTCTTTTAGTGCTCGTTGAAATTAGCTACCATGATTTTTTTCAAATTTTTTTATCGAGCGATTTTTTTCACATAGTTTTTAATAAAAATTTTAAAATAATTTAAATTTAAAAATATTTTTAAAAATTTACAATTTGACCAAATAACACAAATTTTTCACACAATAAATGTTCTCAGACTGAGTTTAATTATATAATAGGGGAGACCGGGGCGTAATGGCTAAGGGGCGTAATGGATAATTGTAATTTATTTAAAATTGGTAAATCGAAATAATTTCGTTCTATAGACAAGTTATTGTACTTGGTATACTGCAACTTTGTACGAAGTTTCAATAATATTTGTTCACTATTGTAAGAAATATAGTAGAAAAACTTTTTTTGACATACGAAAGTAACTTTTCAAAATTTTCATTTTTTCGTTCTCATTCTTTCAAAAATAGCTTTGAAAACAAAAATCAAATTGGGTTTTGAGCTTGATACATTTGTTTTTAAGGGCCAATTGGAGATTTTTTATTTACACTTTTTGTATTGATAGAAAATTACAAAATATTGGCCAAGTACCCCTGGGGCGTAATGGCTAGTTTTTCCCGGGGCGCGATGGATAATGCAGCGTAGGTTCGTTTTCGCGGTTACTTGTTACTTAGTTGCAGTATGTTCGTGTGTTTATCAACTTATTTATTTGTTTTGATCTAAAATCGATAAATAGTAGATTTTAAACGATTGAAATGAGAAATTACAAACCAAAAAAACAGCGTTTCAGGAGAAGAGTGGGTTCAGTGCACATCGTGTCAGCTTTGGGCCCACGACGCTTGTGCTGACGATAACCGATTTTTTATCTGTGATTATTGTAAAAGCAAATAATTTTGCTAGTTTACTAGACAAGAAAAGTATTTCGAAAATTCTTATTTAATTGTTATCATTTTATAAATTAAAATAAATTTACTATACAGTTACTTACTTTTTTAAAGATTACTAAAAAAGTTAAACTTCCGATTTGTAATTTTGCTATATTAAATTTAAAAAATAACCAAAAAAATATTTTTTTCATTTGTGAGTAATGTAAAAGCAAATAATTTTGCTTGTTTATTTAAGACAGGAAAAGTATTTTAAAAATCCTTATTTAATTGTCATCGTTTTATGAATCAAATTAAATTTACTATAAAGTTACTTACTTTTATTAAAGATAAATGAGAAAGTGAAACTTCAGATTTGTAATTTTGTAATATTAATTTTAATAAAAAAACCGAAGAATATGTCTTTACACTGAAAGAAATTTTCCGACATTACTGCCATAATTATGGCTGATTCTGCCAGAATGAATCACTGTATTATAATGAAATACAACTGCCAAAACAGTTTGGTTAATCCAGCCATACGAATGACAGAAACAGAGGACAGTAAGTGTGAATCATCCTTCACATGTCTAACATAACCTCACTTATGTGCTAATCTGACAGATTGTATGACTACTTCAACCAAAATCCTTAACCAGAAGTTTATGGATGAATTCTCGAAAGTATTTCTTTCAGTGTAGAAAATAATTGTAGTTATATTTTTTGATCTTATCTTCTATACAATAATTATATTTACAATATTTTTTACATAAAATTTAATTCACAAACCTTAATTTACAATATATAATAAAATTTGAGGCCGTAAATATTAATTTTCACTCATTATTCATTACGCCCCGGGAGTTATCCATTACGCCCCGGCCTGGGGCGTTTTGGATAGCTTTGCATTGCTCCAGAAAAATTATTGTAGAAAAAAAAGTAAGAGTCATATCGGGATGTTTTTTTTTTAAAAAGAAAGCTGAGATACCAGAGTAACTTTTCCAGAAGAAAAACATTTAATTAAAACAAAAATGGCCAAGAAAAAGCACAAAGAGTGAAAAGTTAGCCATTACGCCCCGGTCTCCCCTATTGAATATAATATCGATATTAATTATATTAATATCGAAATTAACCTTCTTACTGTTTAAAATTAAAATTTGGTTAAATTGTAAGTTAGGCACTTGGCCTCCTACCGTTTTAGAAAAATTAAAAATTTCAAAATAAATAGATTCCATCGTTTGCCCACAATTAGACAAGAATTAAAAATTCTTAAATTAGTTCTAGTTTCTTACAAAAAATTTTGAAAAAATCGATTGATACATACATTCTTAAAAATGAAATTTTATTTTTAAAATTAACATTTTTTTCGAAAATTAAAAAATATTTTTTTACATTTTTATTAAAAACTACGTAAAAAAACAAAAATTTTCATTATAAGAGCGTCCAATTTGATCAATTTTGTCCGAGTTATAAGCATTTCAAAAATTTTTTTTTAATTCGTAATTGAATTCTTTAAGGGAATTTTATTAAAATACTAGATTAAGAAATCATTAAATATCGAAAAATTGTTTGAAAATAATTTAATAGTTTCAAAGATTTTATTGAAACTTTTAAGAATAATTTGCAGATTTCAACTATTAGTGAATTTGAAACAGTGCAAATTACCAAAAAAAAAGAAAAACATATCTTCAAGTGTCAGAAATCTAAAAAAGAATCCAAATAGTATCAAGTCATTTAAAAAAGTAGTAGATAGTAGGTTTTACTTCTATCCCAAGAATAGGTATCTCTCATTGAAAATAAATGACACAGAGAAGAAATAAATGCGAAATGAATTAATATGGGAATATATTCGATTAATGTGCATTATGAATGCACTCATCCCGAGTTAAAGGATTGAAAAGAAAAGAGAGGGAGTAAGTGGGTACAAGCAGGAAGATGGTTTCAGGAAAGGTAGGGAAGGAATGAAGATGAAGAATGGAGGTGCGTGAAGATCTCGGTTGTCAGTCGGTGGTCAACCGTCACGGAGGAAGGGCTCTTATGCCAGTTCGTTCTTTAAAATAAAAACAAGTGTTTCAAAGAAAAAAATTAATATTTCCCAAACAAATTTAAATAGAAAAAAAAACCATTCACTTTTAAACAAACAATTTAAATTTTCTTATAGGAGTAAAAATTTTCAAAACGATACATTTATCGAAAAAAAAATTAAATTATTTATATACAAAAATTACACCACAATAATTTGATATTAAAAAGAAAATTATAACAGTAAGAAAAATAGGAAACGAATACAAATAAAGAACATTAAAAAAAAACTAAAATTTATACAAAATAGTAAAAGAAAAAATACAAAAAAAAAACAACACTAAAAAATTAAATTTATTCAAGGGTAAAATCAAGTCAATCAAAAATTAACTTTTTCAAAAAGAAACAAGTTGAGACAATAAAAAAAGACTAGAAAAAACAATGTTATCAAGTGAAGTGCAAAACAATTATTCTAATGCAAAAGTTAGCATTTAATATGGAAATTTGATTGTGGGGAGTAGCGAAAAAAAAGAATAAAGTGGTGAATTAAAAAAAGGAGGGAGGCAGAAGCAAAAAGAATAAGGAATTCGTATTTCATGTTCAGTGTTGTAATGACGATTAGGATAATAGTCGGTGGGCAATTTCTAGCGTCATTCGCTCGCATCCGCAGCGTTACAAAGGAGCATTTTGAAGCGAGAGCTTCTTTATTGTGAGAGACGGAGAATTATGCATTTTGCTATGCGTGCTTTTAAGTTGAATGTTACGAGAGAAGAAAGAATCACGTAAAACAATCTTAAGTTGGATTTTGTGTGACATAAGAGGTGGACATTTCGAAACATGGCTTCTATGTGCGGAAGTAGCAAGAGTCATCCGACATTAACAACTAACAGCTTCTATCGGCCTGGCGCTTATCCTTATCAGGTAAGTTCATCGACATCGCATATATTATAAAGTTTCTTTTCTTTTATAATTCAATGTCAAGCCACTAATTTCATTGCATATATAATTCCCACACATTAAGTGCATTTACCATCGTGAATCAGAGTTAATGGGGGCGATGAGACAAATTGATATTTTCTTGCACTTAAATTTTTTTTTTAATTTTTACTCGTTTCCTATTCTTTTTATTTTTACTTCTTTCTTCTTTCACTGTAAAATCAAAAAAGTAATTTAGTAACAATTTTGGTACTAAATCGTAATTTGGTTCTATTTTAATACCGAAATCAGCTGTAGTTTAGAATCTTTTTTTTACAATGTTTAAAATCGCGAACTTTTTTGCATCTAAAGAATAAATTTTAATTTTCAAATCTGAAAAAATTTTCAAAAATTTTTTACGGTGATATACTATACTAACTGCGATAACCAAAAATACTAATTCATTAATTTCATTACTTTATAATTAATTTATTTATAAAAAATAAATATCCAATTATATATATTTTATAATTACAATTAATTTTATTAGTAATTTTACTAATAAATAGTAACTTCTAATAATTTATTGGAAAAATTTACTAATTTCAAAGCAAAACGTCAGTCACTAATTCAAATTAGTTAATAATTTTAATGTATTTTTATTAAGTTATTATTATCACTATTTGCTTTATTCAATTTGTTGTTGTTATGAAAATTAAAAATTTTTATATTTTCAAACATAAATTTATATTACATTCTATTTTTCAACAAGAATTTTTTTATTTTTTAAAAATAATTCAATTATTGTCAAAATAATTATAAAAAAGAAAAATAATTTCATTATTTTCAATTATTTATATAAAATTCTTCACACCAATTTAATCATTTCTCAAAATTTTAATAAATTCTTCGAAACATTTCAATTATTTTTATAAATAGTCAAATTTTTAGCAATAATTCATTTATGTTTATAAATAGTAAAATCCTTTGCAAAAATTTAATTATTTTCAACACAATTTTAATAGAATTTCTCGAAAGAATTTTAGTCTTCAAATGCTAATATAAAATTCATTTGTTTTCTAAAATTTTAATAAATTCTTCGGAACAATTGAATTATTTTTGATACAATTTTAATAAAACTCGTCTTCATAAAAACCAATTGCTTTCAAAATTTTCAATGAAAATTTTTTAAAAAACTCTATTTGTTTAAAAAATATATAAATTCTTCAAAACAATTTAATTAGGATTTTTAAAATTTTTAATAAAATTCTTCAGGAAAATTTAATAAAATTTTTAGAAGGAATTATATTATTATCAAATTTTTTGATAAAATTTCTTTGCAATAATTCGATGGTTTTCAAAACATTAACTTTAAAATTGAAAATATTAAAAAAGAAAAATTATTAAAAAATTTAAGAAACAAAAAAGCAAACAACAACTAACTTCAAACTGCGAACAGATTACCGGATCACGAACTTTATTAATATAAATTATTATTATTATTAGTATTATTATTCATTTAATTACTTACTATTATTAATAAACTTTACAAATTCAAAAGCAAACAATAAATCAATCATTCAAATTTTGAGAGTACACTTTAATTTCCAATTAATCACTTCTGACAAATTCAACAGCACCAATTAAATAAATTAGTAACACTTACTGATTAGCTTCTAGTCAAGAATGAATAATTCATTAGTTAATGTAATTTTAAGGTTATGTTAAATAATTAAAAATTAGTACATATTTATGTGAACCAAATGTTTTAGTATTTTTTTAAAAAATAATTGCAAGTAAGATTTAGAGAAAAAAAGAAAGAAAAAGTAAAAGAATTAATTAATTAATAATTAATATAAAGTACGCTACTTTACAATAATAAAAAAATTTTACGATAATTTTGTGTAATTTTTCATAAAAAATCTGACTGAAAGTTGACTAAAAAAAGTTAGTTGATTCAAATAATACATTATATGAATATTATTCAATAAATATTTACTTATTTACCATTTAAAAGTATAATAAATAATTTTTATGTATAGACACAACTTAAAAAATGTATTTAATTCAAATAAACTTTCACCTCTAATAAAATAATCATTTACCTAGATTTTTTAATTATTTATTTTTATTTTTTAATTTTTACTTTAAAAATATACTTTATTTGTTTCAATAGAGAAGTTGCCGGTTCGACCAGATTTTATTTAAACTGAATAAAAATTATTCGTTTTAAGTAAATATTTCTGAAACTTATATTATTAATTTTAAGTTTTTTAAAAATATTATAAGTAATCGATTGTTATTTGATTTAAATCCTTTTTTTCTATGTTTAGTAAATAATATATTTTGGATCTGTCAAACAAAATGGTAAAATTGTTGCCAAGAATAATAAAAACTAAATTTGAAAAAATGTAGAAAAAATTAAAATTACCAGAGAATAGGTATTCACGTAATAAAAGAATTAATTAACTAAATTAATTAATCAAATTAATCAAACAAACAATAAAATTTTGTTATTTAATTACTGAGAATTATATTGAGCTTGATTTTGAGAATTGCTTCTTCCATTTTTGTAAATTTAGGTTTTAAATATAAGTTTTATTGAAAATGAATATTAATTTAAATTATTCATAATAGCTAATTAAATTATTTGATACAAAATAATTAATTGTACATAGAATTAATTTATATTTATTTTATTTTAAGCTTTAAATAGAAGTCTTTTAAGAATAAACAAAAGAGTCAAATTTAATAAAACTTAACTATATAAATTTGAAATCTGATTAAAATCTAGTTCCTATTTAAATCTGAATTATTGGAAAATAACTTTAATAAATTAGTGACAATTAATTAATTAATTTAAAGAAATTAACTAACTTCTTTCTAAATTTAAATCAGTTAAGTAAAAATCAGTATTGACCTTGCAATTTGTGATCAGTGAAAAAAACTGATTATCGGTAAAAAAAAACAGAAAAACAACTAAAATCAGTTATTTTTAACTAATTCAAATTTAGAGAGTGATAAAAATTAATCAATCCAAAAATATCAACTAATTTCATCCAACGAAATTAATAAATAATTAATAAATAATTAATAACCAATAAAAATAAGATAATTTTGTTTTCAATTCAGTTCGCAGTTTACTTGCTTCTTATGATTATTACTATATCACAAATATTTAAAGACTCATTTAATTTAATGCAACAAAACTATTTACTTCATAATTTCAAGAAAAATAGAAAATTGTGTAAAAAGGTGTAATTAAATTATCAACAGCAATTAAGAAATTAACTTTAAATAATAAAAACCAACTCAACTAAAAGCAAATCTATTTAACTTTTATACACCTCACACAGAGAACTCAGTGTTGTTTTTGATGCGGGTAAATTTCGGTAGGGTAATTTAGTGAGGATAAATTTTCTATAACAGAAAATTTACCTTATTTTCGGTAAAAAAACAACACTTCCGAGCTAAAGTTTGATGCAGACACTTTTAACACTGATTTCAGGTTGAAACAACACCCATTTTTCTCTGTGCTTCCTTTTACACTTCTATAAATTTAATATATTTTTACACATAAAAAATAATTTTTAAAAAAATTCAAGTTATTAAAATTTATTACCATCAGACAAATATTCAAATTTGTCATGTATTCGTAATTCAGTGTATAATAAATTTTCTCACTCCTCCCGCGCACACGCTTTTAAGATTGAAAAACCTGTGTAATTGAAACTAGCAATAATTCGCTCGAAATTGCATTAATTAGTAATTCATGAGTTTTAATTATGAGAGCAATGAAACGGTACACTATAAATTTTCTATATAGGGGAGACCGGGGCGTAATGGCTAACTTTTCACTCTTTATGCTTTTTCTCGGCCATTTTTGTTTTAATTAAATGTTTTTCTTCTGGAAAAGTTACTCTGGTATCTCAGCTTTCTTTTTTAAAAAAAAACATCCCGATATGACTCTTACTTTTTTTTCTACAATAATTTTTCTGGAGCAATGCAAAGCTATCCAAAACGCCCCAGGCCGGGGCGTAATGGATAACTCCCGGGGCGTAATGAATAATGAGTGAAAATTAATATTTACGGCCTCAAATTTTATTATATATTGTAAATTAAGGTTTGTGAATTAAATTTTATGTAAAAAATATTGTAAATATAATTATTGTATAGAAGATAAGATCAAAAAATATAACTACAATTATTTTCTACACTGAAAGAAATACTTTCGAGAATTCATCCATAAACTTCTGGTTAAGGATTTTGGTTGAAGTAGTCATACAATCTGTCAGATTAGCACATAAGTGAGGTTATGTTAGACATGTGAAGGATGATTCACACTTACTGTCCTCTGTTTCTGTCATTCGTATGGCTGGATTAACCAAACTGTTTTGGCAGTTGTATTTCATTATAATACAGTGATTCATTCTGGCAGAATCAGCCATAATTATGGCAGTAATGTCGGAAAATTTCTTTCAGTGTAAAGACATATTCTTCGGTTTTTTTTATTAAAATTAATATTACAAAATTACAAATCTGAAGTTTCACTTTCTCATTTATCTTTAATAAAAGTAAGTAACTTTATAGTAAATTTAATTTGATTCATAAAACGATGACAATTAAATAAGGATTTTTAAAATACTTTTCCTGTCTTAAATAAACAAGCAAAATTATTTGCTTTTACATTACTCACAAATGAAAAAAAATATTTTTTGGTTATTTTTTAAATTTAATATAGCAAAATTACAAATCGGAAGTTTAACTTTTTTAGTAATCTTTAAAAAAGTAAGTAACTGTATAGTAAATTTATTTTAATTTATAAAATGATAACAATTAAATAAGAATTTTCGAAATACTTTTCTTGTCTAGTAAACTAGCAAAATTATTTGCTTTTACAATAATCACAGATAAAAAATCGGTTATCATCAGCACAAGCGTCGTGGGCCCAAAGCTGACACGATGTGCACTGAACCCACTCTTCTCCTGAAACGCTGTTTTTTTGGTTTGTAATTTCTCATTTCAATCGTTTAAAATCTACTATTTATCGATTTTAGATCAAAACAAATAAATAAGTTGATAAACACACGAACATACTGCAACTAAGTAACAAGTAACCGCGAAAACGAACCTACGCTGCATTATCCATCGCGCCCCGGGAAAAACTAGCCATTACGCCCCAGGGGTACTTGGCCAATATTTTGTAATTTTCTATCAATACAGAAAGTGTAAATGAAAAATCTCCAATTGGCCCTTAAAAACAAATGTATCAAGCTCAAAACCCAATTTGATTTTTATTTTTAAAACTATTTTTGAAAAAATGAGAACGAAAAAATGAAAATTTTGAATAGTTACTTTCGTATGTCAAAAAAAGTTTTTCTACTATATTTCTTACAATAGTGAACAAATATTATTGAAACTTCGTACGAAGTTGCAGTATACCAAGTACAATAACTTGTCTATAGAACGAAATTATTTCGATTTACCAATTTTAAATAAATTACAATTATCCATTACGCCCCTTAGCCATTACGCCCCGGTCTCCCCTATAAATGTAAAATTATAAATTCGATGTCTATACATTCATAATTTAGCGAATTTATAATGAGATGGCACTTAATTGTTATACATAAATATATATCTATCTATCCATCTATCTGTCTATATATCTATAGGGTAATACACGCGTAAAATTAGTATAATAAACATGAAATTCATTGAATGCAGATAAGAAGTTGATTGTAATGAAAGAAAAGAGACTTGATGCTGTTATTCAATAATGGAAAGCAAGGCTCTCGCGCAGGTTATACACTGGAAACCTTGGCCTTGTCTTGCATGAAAGCATTATGTAAGCCTGTGCGCGCCTCCACTCGACATTGCGTGAAGATGATCTTGATTCTGCTTTCATCCTTTCTTTTCTTTTGCATTGTTTTTTTCTCTCTCTCTTTTTTTCCTTTTTATTGCACCGCAACTAATATAACGTCAAATTCCTTTTTTTATATGGGTGATTCTCCTGAAAAGCGCCTGTTTTTTCTAAAAACTAAAAAAAAATTATTTTTACATTTTCTGAATTTTTTGTCATTGGCACGTTTTAAATACGTTTAAAGACAAAAATCTGAGTTGCGCAAAATTAATTTTCAAAAATAAGCCTTCCAGCATCATTTTAATATTAAGTGTTTTGAAGGTTAAATATACTGTAATCAATATATTGGGGTTTTTGTGAAAAAATTTCTTTTAAATTTAATTTCTTTAATTTATTAAACTTTTAACATTATTCACTTATAATTTAATGAATTGCGTATTTAATAATTTATTCATAACTATTTTATCTTTTAAAAAATAGAGATCTGAAATCATGACGTCACTAACAAACATGGCGGTCGATACGTTCCAAATATTTAATATATTTAGTAAAATAAATCACATAAGTAAATGCACCTGTCAATAAAAGAATTGTTTTCATATCGAAAAACATTATTTACTCGAATAAAAAGTTAAAAAATATCTACTTTAAATATTTTAAAAAAATTGAAGTGGATATACAGTTTCTTTTTCAAGAAAAGTAAGGATTAGTCGAGTTAAAGAATAGTTTTAAGGTTATGTTTTAGGTTATGTTGTGTCTCTTGTTTATACCAATCTAAAAACATTAAATAAATATGTTGTAGGAGACACACTGTAACGAAAAAATAATAATTATAAACTACTTTTAATTTAAAATCTTGATTAACTGCGAGAATACAATTAATTAAACATGTTTTAATGAAATATTTATTATGACAAAATAGAGTGAGATTATTGCTTTCACACTTTACTTATGAATATCTCAAAATATTAAGCAATATTATTTATTGTACTGAATGTCACTGGTTCGTAGTATTTTCTTTTTTACAAATTAATTTAATTATTAATCATCATGCTATATTTTAGGATTTTTAAATATAAAACTTGCGAATTTAGAAATTATTTCATGTAAAATGTCAAAATCGACCCCGTTGTATTAGTTAAATTTTCTGTCATCAGAATGCGTATCGCAGTATTTCAGATCCCTATAACTAATATATATTTTTTTATATTGAACGGAAAAAAAATTGTAATGAATTTTTTAATTTATCATTTTAAGTTCAAAATTGATATTTTCTGTAAAAAATTTTTATTCTTACTTATAATTTTGTTATTTATCTAATTTTCTACTTAATATATTATATTTTAAAAAATTAAAAATATTTTATTTTAAATAAAACGGAAAATTTTTTTATAATTCAAGGGTTAGGTATTTGAATAAATAATTATTAAAAAATTAAAAACAAAACAGTAACGCTTACTAAATATGAAAAAGGTTTCGGAGATGAATAGTATGTCAAATAAAAAATTCACCTTTTTATTAAATTTGAAAATATTGAAACATAATTTAACAAATTTTTTGGGCTACAACTTCAAATATTTATATATAGATTGCGTATAATTAAAAAACAGTTAAAAAAATTATGATGTTTTTAACTGAAAAACGCGGCTTCGGAGATGAATTTGAATTTTTACTCCCATTGGCAGTAATTTTTAATTAATTATTTAAACAATTTCTTTTGTTTTCTTTGAACTAAATATAAGTAAAAAATAAACGGTAGAATCTAAGCTTCAATTTGATATATATTCAGACTATATTACAAAAGTTTTAATTATATTAAAAAATAATTAAAAATATGTATCATATTTAAACAAAGCCAAAAGACAAAATTAAGTAAATTTTTTGACTAAGAAAAACTTAAAATTTTAACATTACAAGATTATGTAAAGATAAATAATGTTTCGTAGATTATGGATACATTTTTTTTTAAATTTATACTCAACAAAATATCAATAAAAAGTCAATGCAAATATTGAGTCTCACGTTGGAGAGACGTGAAGTGGTCCCTCTAAGGAGAATCACCCATATACTCTTCTAAATCTTCTGTTTCCAATTATGATTCTATCTTCGTATACACTGCAAAAAGAAGTATCTTAATTAAGATGTTTTGGTAGTCATTTCTAAGATATTATTATAGTAACTTTTTAGTCATTTAAAATATCTTAATTTAAGATGTTTAAAGTATCTTCGTACACATTTTTCAACATATTTTTTGGGGAAAAAGTTTTGAGGTTAACTATGGGCTTATATGTAAGATATTTTATGCATCTTAGGTTTTAGTAACTTAAATTTTCTTCGCATCTTACAATTCACAAGTAACTTATCGCTAAACATCTTATTGAGACAGAAACATCTTAATTTAAGATACTTTAAAAAACTTACAGAAGTATCTTACTTTTTTAAGATAGAAAAAATATCTAAGACGTATAAAGCATCTTAAAAATCTATAAGATACTTTCGAAAACATCTTATTTTAAGATGAAAGATACCATTTTTCCATCTTACATCTTATGTTAAGATATCAAATAAGATACTTATTTTTGCAGTGTAGCTATAGGGTAATAACACGAAATAAGTTCAACTTGTATATATATATATAGTTTTCTAAATCTTCCCATTTTTCCTCATTCGTTATACTACATTGCTTATGTACCGTTATATAGTCAACGCCTATATTCATGTATATAGTGAAAATAATCATTTCCAATAGTGTGTCTGTGTGTTGTGCAATTATCGAAATTACAACGAAATGAGAGTAATTGCCAATTGCATGATGATAAAGAAAGTAGGTTTTAGAATTCACGGTTTATTTATTTAACTCTTTCTTTGTTTCCCTTTTTTTTTCTTATATACATTCGAGAATGCAGTATTTTTACTACGGTGGATAGAAAAAGGAGGTGTAAAAATATTCGATAATTGAAAAATTTAAATACCGTTATTTTGTTACAACAGTCGTTGTATTAAATTGTATCTTGTGTTGAATAATTGAAGATGTATCAAAACTTTTAATTAAAATTATCAGCGATTGATGAATACTATATAAATTTTTTAGAATCATCAATTTTTTTCTTTGAGAGTCATCAAATTTATCTTTCCTTAAATCTCAATTAAAGAAAATTGAGTCATTAATTTAGTGAGAATATTTATTCATTTTTACCATTACATTACCATTTTTTGTAAACAATTATTATTTTTAACTTATATAGCGTACTTTTTATTAATTATTAATTAATTAATTAATTCTTTTACTTTTTCTTTCTTTTTTTCTCTAAACCTTCCTTGTAATTATTTTTTAAAAAAATGCTAAAATATTTGCACTTTTAAGAATTTTTCAATAATTTTAAAAATATTTTCTAATTTCTAAAAAAGTACCATTTTTGCTCAGTCTCCACTTTAGACCCATATTTTAAGAAAGTAATAAGTAAGTAAGTAAATAAATAAAAGTAATAAATATTTTAATATAATTCTTTACATTTCGTTCTTCAGAGATAATACAGATTCATTTCTAAAAGTATCAATTTTTTACAAATTAGGCCGCAACGACTTTATTTGAAACATAATGGTTTGACCCAAAAGTTTCATTAAAATAACAATTGTCTTAACTGGATCAACTAAAAATTACGCTAATATATCTGAAAAATTTGCAACAGATAAAAATTTATTTCCGAGCATATAATAACCAATAATAGTCAACAATAGTATTAGTCGCGACATAAACATAACATTATGACAGAAATTGAAAAATGATTCAATCTTCAGCACCTCTCATTTGATTGATCATCTTCCGAAGAAAACATAAACTATCAAGGTCCTATCCTAATTTACAATAAATAAGTACCTATATATACAATAACCAGATGAGTAGCCTATTCTAATTAGTCATTCCATCATGACTTGAGAAATCAATTTTTTTCCACCACAAACATATAATTAAAACTAAGAAAAAAAAATCAAATGGAAAAATAATAATCCGGAAGGTGTTCTTTGTTTTTTTCTCTTCATTTGTCAAAATCAAAAACGAACGTTTGATTGAAGAAAAATGAAAATACACAAGTCATGCAACAGTTGTCTGTATACATATGAGCGCGCTATATAAACCATTTAAATTCTCTGAGGTCATTTTATCTTTTCGAGATGGAAATATTATTGTGGCGCGAATTGTAAATTGTTGAGAGTATTATACATATATAGATATATGTATAATTATAATCGCGTCTTCTAACAAAGAGATGAGATTTATCTATCCTGAATTTTTTTTTCTTTAATTTTTTTTGTACAATAAGAAGAAAAAGAAGTTGCGCCACAAGCGACGTGTATAAATTTTATAAATAATTATTAAACGTTTAATCGGTTTCGTATATGCGTACTATATTATATATATGAACATCTCTTGCACGATGATCTCAGTTGTCGATAAAGAAATACCTTTGCACACTTTACTTCTCAATGTGGAACGCATTTGATGGCTTGAAGATTCCGTTTCATTAACGTTTTTATTACGTTTATTATTAGATTTTTATTATTGATTATTTTTTATTATTGTTCTTCTAGTCGTTATTTTCATTATGATTTTTTATTTTTTTAATTACTATTTTTATTATTTATAAATAATTTAATTGAGTTTTTCAATTTCTTCGAGTTAACGTTTTTCAAAGTAAAAATTAAGCAAAAAAATTGTTATTATTATATTATTTTTAAATTACAATTGTTATTATAATTATAATAATATAATTATTTATAATATTATAATATTATATTTATATAATTATATAATTTCTCCGAAAATTATGGGAAAAAAGATTTGTTATTATCATTACCGCTGTTTTTATCTTTATTAAATAACTAACAAATTTTGTTTTTTCAATTTATTATAATGCAAAACATAAAATTTTATATTATCAAATAAAAATTTTTTTAACAAATTTTAAAAATTATTTTTTCCAAATTTTTAATACAACATTTTTTTTGTACCTCTAAGTAAAACAGGAAAACATTGAGAAGCGATACTTTGAAAATAAGTACAATGCGAGAATAAAGAGTTCGATCTTTGTATTATTTGTATTTTACAGGTCGTTGACTTGAAATTCTATCTGCTTTTTTTTGTCCTCTTCACCATCAAGCATAACTGAAATAATATGCCTCAATAATGTCTATGTAATTTACAGTCATTTTCTTATTTGATTTTCAAGTTGAAATTGAATTTCGAGGCAAAGGTTGTGTTTGACTAGCAAAATAGCCACTAAAGGAAGTTCAAATGCGAAAATCGGTTAGAAATCATCTTTAATGGCAAATAGATTCATTTCTAGGTTCTTCACTATGTACTTAGGAAAAATCAATGACATCAGACTTTGTCCTCGTCGCATTTCACGATCGAAAGTAGTTTTTTTTGTAATTACATTATATCAGAGAGAATTTAGCTTTTTTATTCTTTGTATCCGATTTTCTATTGCAATAGAATTACATCTTACATCGATAAAAATATAATGATATAATAATAAAAATAAAAAAATAATACTTTTTTCATTGCACACAGTATTTTTGTACCAATGGATTTTACACCGATTTATTCAGTATATTTTTTAAGAATAAAACAAAGAATATTTTTTTCTTTTTGCATGATTTAAATTTTGTATTTTATTTTTTATTTTTAAAGACTAGAAATAAAAGTTATTTTCCACATTTAAAAACACAAACAAAGATGCGATTGTTTTCAATTCTAAGCAATTCGCTTTACATAACAAGAATCAAAAATTCAGAAACAGGATTCAGTAAACGGAATAAATGAATAAAATGTTCGATGTAACCTGCAATCATCACTGTATTTGAATTTATTCATGAAAACAATTTTTCATTATATTTATTGTGAGTCTAAGACGATTAAATAACGAACAACAATACCAAGATAAAAGTAAATTTTGCAAAACGTTTAGAAAAAAAAATCAAAAGACTTGTATGAAGAAAAAAATACGACAGCTTCTAGGATAAAAATAACGAATTACTGACATACCACAACAAAATAGCTTCAATTATTATTATTACTATTATTATTATTATTAATAGTAATATTATTATTATTAGGTATTCTAAAACAGATTTTTGATCAATTGTAATTTTCCCCTATTCAAATTTAAAGATGGCTTTAAAGTTCAGAAAGGGGTCAGAATTCATGAAATTTTCACAGAAAACAGAAAGTATTTTTTTTTAATCAAAATGCTGAGAAAACATTTCTATTTGGTTTTAGGAATGTGTCCACCGAAGAACAGAAAAAATATCATTTTTTATAAAAGTTATTGCGAAATTAATTTTTTTGCAACTTTTTAAACAAAATGTAATTTCTCCTAAATGAATGAACCGATTTAAGTGAACCAAGCGGGAATATAAAGGGAATTTAAAATACTTTCGTTCAGAATTAGAAAATTTTTAAAAAGTTTATATTTTAATAATTATTTTATCAATTTTTTATAAATAATGAATATTTTTTAATGTTTTGCGCGTTTTAAAAATTAAAAAAAAAATATCTACATATACTTAAAACTATAAGAAATCAAAATCCGTTGAGAAAATTTATGAGCGACAGTGATTTTAAAAGTTATAATGGAAATTACAGTACCGGCCAAAATTGTCAGTCCACCTATTTTTGAAGGAATGAAAAAAATTTTTTAACATAAAATTTATGAAAACCTAATTTTTTTTTTAAATTTATATTTTAAAGACGATAAAATTTTGAAAAGAATGAGACCTCACAGAAGTCATTTGGCAAATATGTTTTCAAGATATTCTTAAAAAACCGTCATTTTCAATGTTTTACAAAAATTTAAATAACTTTTAAAATAATAAACGCTTTTTAATAATCTTAGACTTATTTTAAAGATCATTTTCTACGGAATAAGAATTATTTATAGTCATTAACCTGTAATTTTTTTCTTGGAATAAGCATGACGTCAAAGTTGGGCAAAAAAATTGTGAAAATTTGAAATACATGTTTTGTACTAAAAACTATTCTAGAACATATATAAAACATGATATGGTATAGATTTTTCAAGAAAATTTAATAAAAAAATATGTTTGAATTTCAAAAATAATTTTTCTTTTAATAATATTATTTCAAATTTTTTGAATTTTTTTTATCCAACTTTGACGTCATGCTTATTCCAAGTAAAAAAATACAGGTTAATGCCTATAAGTAATTGTAATATATTTAGAAGTTATTCAAATTTTTGTAAAACATTGAAAATGACGATTTTTAAGAATATCTTCTACAAATTTTGGCCAAATGACTTCTATAAGGTATTATTCTTTTCAAAATTTCATCTTCTTTCAAAATATAAACCAAAAAAAATTTTTGTTATTTTTAATTTTATGCTATTTAATTTAATTTTATGCTTAATTTATGAATTTTACGCTAAGTTTTTTTTCTTTCCTTTAAAAATAGATGGACTGACAATATCGGATGGTACTGTATATCGAACGGAGATGCAATTTTGGTGATTTTCAGAATTAAAACATTATTTTTAACTACGAAATGAACAAATCACAGTCGAATTAACATTTTTATTCAGTTATATAATCATAAAAATGATTAAAAACTAAGTTCAATGTTGATTCACTACACCGCGCCAATATAATTTCCATTATAACTTTTAAAATCACTGTCGCTCATAAATTTTCTCAACGGATTTTGATTTCTTATAGTTTCAAGTGTATGTAGATATTTTTTAAATTTTTAAAAGGCGCAGAACATAAAAAAAATTAATTGATTTTAAAAAATTTATTAAATAAATATTAAAATATAAACTTTTTAAAAATTTTCTAATTCTGAACGAAAATATTTTTCATTCCCTTTATATTTTCGCTTGGTTCACTTAAATCGGTTCATTCATTTAGGAGAAATAACAATTTGTTTTAAAAGTTGCAAAAAAATTAAGTTTGTAATAACTTTTATAAAAAATAATATTTTTTTCTGTTCTTCGGTGGACACATTCCTAAGACCAAATAGAAATGTTTTTTCATCATTTTGATTTAAAAAAAATACTTTTTGTTTTCTGTGAAAATTTCACGAATTCTGACCCAATGCGAAAAAAATTTTTCGTTTAAAATTTACAAATCTCTTTTGAGAGGAAATTTAAAGATAGCGAATTAAAAACTGATTATACCCAGATATTTATCATCCTTTATTAAAATTTAAGAATAATTTTATCATATTGAATAAAAAATTGAATTCTCAAGGAAATAAATTCGCGTTAACCACGTTGTAATAAATTGAATGCAATTAGTGAGCTAATTTATGATTATATAAACGATTACGAAATGCATTTTGACGTATGTATAATAAATAATATCTTGACACATTTATATATACGAACTAAGAAACTGATACATATATACAGAAGAGAGAAAACAGGTTTTTATTAAAAAGAGAAGAAAAAAAAGAAGAAAATGCGCAAGAGCAAAAAATAAATTTCTATACAAATGCTGGCGTGGATTAGTTGAAAGATAGGATAATACATCAAAAAGAGCCGTTGTAGAGATGTTTTAGCTGAAAGTATCGTATAAATTGGATGTATTAAAAGCAGCAAGTCAGGAGAATAATATGCAATAAGAGAATATTGCCCGACCATATAGATAGATTTCGATTAATTACGGAGTTTAGTACAAAAATGGAAGTAGAGAGGAGAGTCGTTAAAAGAAGGCTGGGTCGGTAGCCTTGGTCGCGATTCTAGTTCAAGTTGAAATTCCTGATGCATTATCGTATCTGGAGTTGTTTGGTATTCTGAGCGAAGTGTGTCAGCTGAATAACAGTACCAACCGAGGAGTGTTGAGGAACGGTCCACCAAATGTGGTCCCGAAGCTGCCAGCTAGGTCAGTGCCATCGCAATTTCGTGTCACTTCAACCTGCACCGGATCAATGACCAAGACCTCCCAAATATCAAGTGTTTTATTATTTTCCTTTTAAAAAAACAAATTAATACTTTACGCCCAATAAGTTTGTACCTGATATTTAATATAATTACTTTTATTTTTCTTCTATTAGGTACTCTCCATCAGTATTATAGGTATTCCAATTCAATTCAGAATTAATTTTGAAACTTTTCAATTCTATTATTTGATTCCTAATCAATTTTAAATCCTTTTCAATTATTTTATTACACTTTGGACATAAGTTTGAATTAATTTTAATCTTTTTCAATTCTTTTGCAATTTTAAATCTTTTTCAATTCTTTTGCAATTTTAAATCTTTTTCAATTACTTTACTTTATTCACACAATCAATTTAGAATTAATTAAATTAAATAATTAATGATAACCTTTTTCAATACTATTATTCCATTTGATATCAATTCTAAACATTTTCAATTCTGTTATTTTATTCTAAATCAATTTTACATCCTTTTCAATTCTTCTATTTTATTTCAAATCGTTTTTAAATTCTTTTCAATTGTTTTATATTATTTCAAATCAATTCGGAATTAACTTTTAATTGTTTTCAATTTTCTTATTTATTCGGAATCAGTTTTAAATCCTTTTCAATTATTTTATTTCACTTCAGATATAAGTTTGAATCAATTTTAATCTTTTTCAATTCTTTTGCAATTTTAAATCTTTTTCAATTACTTTACTTTATTAACGTAATCAATTCAAAATTAATTAAACTTATTAAACAATTATTGATATCCTTCTTCGATTCTATTATTCCATTTGAAATCAATTCTAAACATTTTCAATTCTGATATTTTACTTCAAATCAATTCGGAATTAACTCTTAACTGTTTTCAATTCTCTTATTTTATTCGGAATCAATTTTAAAACCTTTTCAATTATTCTTTTTGAATCGGTTTGAAATCAATTTTAAATATTTTCAATTCTGCTATTTTATTCGATGTCAGTTTTAAATCATTTTCAATTATTTTTTATTTCGAATCACTTCTGAATAATTTTGATTCTTTTGAATTTTTTAATTTCGAATCGATCCCGAATTAGTTTTTAATTGTTTTCAATTCTGTTATTTTATTTCCACTCAGTTCTAAATCCTTTTCAATTATTTTATTTTATGTCGAATCAATTTATTAATTTTAATTTAATTTTTAAGCGTTTTTAATTATTTTATTTTACAGTTAATCAATTTTAAATCCTTTTCAATTATTTTTTTCGAATCAGTTCGAAATCAATTTTAATTCTTTTCAATTCTGTTATTTTATTCCGAATAAATTTTAAATCCTTTTCAAATATTTCTTTCGAATCAGTTTGGAATAAATTTTAATTCTTTTCAATTTTGTTATTCTATTCGGAATCAATTTGATTTAAAGGATGATCTTCAAATTTTGATTGAAAAATTCAATACTTTTTTAATAGCGCAGGCACACAAAAAAATAGTTTTTTGACCGAGACACTACAATAGCATATTCCCATGCATTTTTGTCTGAATTCGAATCCGAAATCAGAATTGTTAAATTAGTTCTTTTTTGGAGTTATACTTAAAAATCGACTCAAAAAACCAAATTAAAATAAAAAAAAATTTTTATGACACTACAGTAGTATATTTCCATATATTTTTCCCCGCTGAACCCGAATTAAAAGTCAAAATTGACCGAATGGCTCAAAATTTTGAGATAATCTCAAAAAAAACATAAGAAACCGAATTAAATTATTGAAAAAATTTATAACATTAACTAGTATATTTCTAAGTATTTTTTCTCGCTGAATCCGAATTCAAAATCCGAATTTCTTAATTAGCTCAAAATTTTGAGATATTCAAGAAAATCTGTATAAACAAATACAATTCAAGAGATTCAACTTTTTCTTGCAAGTACACTAGATTTTTTTGTGTGCCTGTGTAATTTTTCCAAAATTAAGAAAATAATTTTGAAAGTTTTCGAAATTAACATTCTACTAAAAATAATTTATAATTTTAAATATTGGCAGAAAATTGAAAAAAAAAATATTTTTAAGTTCAATAATAATGTGTCAGTAAAAATGGAAACGGTTAAAACAATACTCTATAAAATTAATAAGCTAGAATTGTCACTTCGCAGAATTTTATTCAATACAAAATTTACTTTTAGCTAAATTTTCATTTCTTCAAATTAGCATTTAACAAAATGTCGTATTAAAAAAATTTTTATACAAAAAAGAATGAATTTTTAATTAGTTGAAATTTCGTTTTTCCAAATTTTACATTCACACGAATAAATATCAAACAGACTTTAAAGAGAAAAACAGGAAATAAAAATTTGGACGAATTTATTAGTGAAATATTATTTTTATTTTATACACTAGAGATTAAGATTCAATTAAGTAAAAATAATGTCACATAAAAATTGACTTAAATAAAAAATTTTGCTAAAAACTAATTCAAAAAATAAAAATTAATTCAAAAATAATAAAATAACTAGTAAATTACGAACCAATAAAAATTCCAAATTCATAAATTTCGTGGGAATATTCATGATCTCATTTTTATTATATCTGGATCATTAACTAATAAATTTTTCTATTTTGAATATCGATTGACTCGGAATGAAAAAGCAAAATCCAAAAGAATTAAAATTAATTACAAAATGAGAGCGGAATATTTATTATTCAAAATATTAAATTTTACATCTATTACAAAATACTTGATATACAACTTACATGTCGATAAAATGTCGAGTTGCATCTCCTGAGAGACATGTTTTTCAATAGCAAAACAAAAAAGAAGAGAATGAAAAAAAAACTAAAGTATATGCTCACTGAAGCGAGAAAAGAATATCTTCGGACGAGGTACATCATCCATTTTCTTGTGGTATCAATTTGTCTCGAGTTGAAATTCTTGTGGCTTAACCGTGAAAAAAAAGGAGGATGAGCGTTTTACGGTATACGGTCCACGCAATGTAAGATCTTACGTTACATGCTTCGTAACTTCTCATGTGTCATACAAAGAGTAATGTACGCAGCGAACCACTTACAATTATTATTATTGTTATTACCATTTTATTATATAATGTACATTATTACTACTACAACTACTATATCTTTATTGAAAAACAAAACAAAAATTTATTATTTTTAATAAAATTTTTATTATTATTTATAAAAAAATATATATATATATATATTATATATTTATAAATTTATTTTTTTATTAGTTTTTATTATTTCTGTTTTATTCGAAAAATTTGTATTTTATTATTATTAATATAAATAACAATATTAGTAATAATGTAACAATGATGATAATAATAGTAACAGTAGTAATAATAGTATTATTTATTAATCAAATTTTTTTTACTTCGGAAAGAATCGAACAAAAACCCTAAATTCTACAGAACATTTCCAACGCCTTAACGGTTGCGTCTACTGCCGATTCTAATAATAACAATATTTCTATATTATTTGTTTTCTTTATTATATTAAAAATTTTGTAAAATTCCAATTTTAAATGAATTTCTTTGAAAAATTTAAAAACTTTGATTTTTA
The DNA here is from genome assembly GCA_032873175.1 of Leptopilina drosophilae. Classification (NCBI taxonomy): domain Eukaryota; kingdom Metazoa; phylum Arthropoda; class Insecta; order Hymenoptera; family Figitidae; genus Leptopilina; species Leptopilina drosophilae. The sequence continues at coordinate 56,748,724 of CM065478.1, forward strand.
AAAAACCTTAATAACGAAAATTCTTCTAAAATTATTAAAATTTTGTATTATATATTTTATTGATTATTAAAAATTACGGATGTATAGAAAAATTTTAGTTAAAAACACTAAAAGAAATTGAATTTTGAAGCAAATACTTATTATAGGAGACATTTAATGAATTTTTATCTTATATTATTTATTCTTCAAAGAATTAAACTGTTTCAAAAAAGTGATTGAAATTTTTTTGTAACAATTCGATTTTTTACAAAATATTTTTAATAAAAATCTTCGTCGAAATTTAATAGAATTCAAAAATTTTTCAAAATTAAATTATTTTCATTGTTTCCTATTTTATTAAAATTTTAGAAAACAATTCAATTATTTAAATCGAAATTTTAATAAAATTAGTCTGAAAAATTTAATTATTATCAAAAGTAATTTTTCAAAATTAAATTATTTTCAATGTTTGCTATTTTATTAAAATTTTACAAAACAATTCAATTATTTAAATCGAAATTTTAATAAAGTTAGTCTGAAAAATTCAATTATTATCAAAAGTAACATAATTCTTCGCAAAAATCCAATTATGTTTGAAAATTTACAAAAATTCTAGTTGAAATTTAAATTGTTTTTATAAGTGATAAAATTTTTCTCCGAAATTCAATTATTTTCAAAAATTTTAATAAAATTCTTGGCGGAATTTCAATTACTTCTAATATACAAAATTTTCATCAAATTTCTGGAAAAATGAAATTATGGTTAAAATTTTCTTTAAATTTTGTCTCTTGACAATAAATAATAATATTATTATTTATGTTTTTAATTAAAAATCAAATAATTAAATTTTTATAAAATTCTGTATGAAAAATCAATTTTTAGAAACATTCAATTATTATTTAATAAATTGTTTATTTTAATAGTTAAAAAATTGACTTCTTGTAGAATTTTCTTATAAGTATTGATTGAAAAATAAATTTTAGTTAAAATTTTGGATTATAATTGAATATCATATTTAAAAATATTTATTTAATAGAAAATTCTAAGAGAATTCGTTTATTAAACTCTAAAAATAAACATTTTATTAAATAATTGAACTTTATCAACAAATTTTTAAATAGTAATTGAATACTTTTAAAAAGTTTAAATAAATGTTTCTAAATAATTGAATTTTTCTAGAAATTTGAAGAAAATTTTGTAACCTAAAAAATAATTGAAATTCAGACAAGAATTTTATTAAGATTTTTGAAAATATTTTAATTATGGGAAATTTTTTTATTATTTATAAAGATAATTTGAATTTTGACGGAAATTTTTGCCAATTTTGGAACGTAATTGGATTTATGCGAAGAATCTTTGGAAATTAAATTGAAAATTTATTATTATCTTTGAAAATGTTCTTGAAACAAATTTTATTAAAATTTATTTTTAAATAATAGAATTACTTTGTGAAATTTAATTCAAATAGTAAACATTGAAAACAATTATTGAAAATTGAGACATTTTTGAAATTAACTAAATGTCTACGAACGATTTATTAAAATTATTTTTAAAAGAATTGAATTGTCATATAAGAATTTCATTGGAATATTTTATACTAATTTAATTCTTTCAGGAATAAATAACAAAAGATAAAATTATGCCTAGCAAAAAATAATTCATTTGCATCAAAAAAATTTGATTTCAGTCAATATAAAATTCTATTTGATTCGAAGAAACATTTATTTGTACCCAAAAAAGATATATATTAGACTCGGAGCAAAATTAAATCAACCCAAAGCTTTTATTTGTTTTGAATAAATATAATTTTGTTGCAATAAATTTTAATTCTTCCAAATAAATTTTACATTGTTCGAAAAAAAGTTTTATTTGCATCAAATAAATTTATATTAAAACAAAAAAATAATTCAGTAGACTCTGAGAGGTTCTTTGAATCAAATAAATTGTTTCCTACTATAGTACTAATTATACAGTAATTTAGGTGTTAAAATTCGGAATTAAATTATTAGTATTAATTATTATTATTAGAAGTATACAAACAGACATAATTAAAAAATAACATTAATTGTGTCACTAATAAATAATAATTACTCGGTCAAATTAGTTATATTAATGCTATATTCTTGTACGTCTAAATATACAATTTACCCTCTACTCTAAACGCGCAACATTCTCACATTCTAATTAAGGTCAAATAATTCTGTATATTTAATAAGTCATTATTTCTCAGTGCGCATTCCTTTTGAATAGAAAAGAAAGGGAAGAAGGCAAAAAAGCGTTAATCTCTTAATAAAACTCCAAAGAGCTTTCTATAAGTGTTGATTACATCTCTGCAAATATAAGATCTATGAGTATAAAATATGCATCAGACGTCCACGATTATATACGTTCCATAATGTTTATAATTTATAATTTATAATTTCAATATTAGCAATGCTCTACTTTATTTTCAATGTTTTTTTTTGTTTTGAAAAGTGTCTACAATAAAGAATAGGTCGTCGTCGTCATCTCCTTGGGAAAATATAAAAGGGATCAAATAAATGTTATATTGCGAATATATTAAAATTCATTATACTGCGTATATCCATAAAACCCAGACCTCGTATTTGTTTTAAAATGAATCAAAACACGCAAGAGCCTTCATCAAAGTGCTGCGGGTCTAATTGTTATTATTCAAATGATCCTGACTATTTTCTTTTCAATGTCGACCTCGAGATGCGAAATTACACACACGGAAAGGGAAGCTGGTACACGTATTGCTAAAACAACCATATTATATGGTTAGAATTCTTACGATAAATTTTAAAGGAATAATAAAACAGTGAAAAAAAAGTATTTTTACTATTTACGAAGTAAATTTTAGAAAAAGTAGTAAAGTAAGTTTTATTTACTACTTAGCTAAAATAACGCGCGCGTGAAGTTACTTGTTTCATTGACATTGAAAAATTCAATTATTCAGAAGAATTCTACTCAAAATCACTATTTTCCTAAATATATTCAGGAAAGTCGGGAAAAAGTCAGAAAATTTTGTCAAAAGTAGAGAAACAATATTCAATTTCGAAAATTCATAAGAAAATTCTAAATGTTATATTCCTCATCTTCATTGAAAAGATTTTATTTAGTTCAAACTTTTTCTATTTTTAACAATTAAACTTTACAGATTTTAAAGATAACTTAGGTTTATGAAAAACTTTAATAATTCAAATTCAAATAAAAAAGTTGAATTTTGGAAAAATTATAAATGATTGCAAAAACTCAATTATATTTAAATTTTTTTTAATATTCTCGTCAAAATTTCAATTATTTTAAAAATTGTTAACAAAATTTTTGTCAAAATTCAATTATTTAAAAATTTTTTAATAGAATTGAGCTCCCGGATCAAAAAACTCGATTTGCGTTCGGACAGAAAATTTTCACTTCAGTCAAGTCCCCATGAAAAAGTAAAAGAAAATAAAATATAAAAATTTTCAAAAACATAGCCTTGTAGATATCGAAAATGTACAACTCTTTTTCATAAAATTATTTTTTAAAATTATTTTTTTTTTTTTTTTTTAAATATCTGAATATTTTAAATAATGTAAGCCTTCCAAACGTTAAATCGAGTTTTTTTATCCGGAAGCTCAATTCTTGACAAAAATTCAATTATTTTTAAAAGATTTCCTCAATTTTATATGAATTCTATTATTTACAAATTTTTTATAAATTTCTTCCTTCTTAAAAATGTTATTAAAAATCGTCAAACGAAATCAATTATTTTGTATTATTAATGTGGTAAAAAATAATGTTATTTTAAAAACCTGGAAAATTTCCATTTTTTAAATTTAAAAAATTAGGAACTTTCAAATGAACAAATGCGTGACAACCCTGATCAAGTGTACAATAAATTTCTCAAACAAAACAAATAATAAAATAAAAATATTTCTGCCCAAAAGTAAGAATAAGAATAATCGTAATATATTTAAATTATTTGAAAATAACTGAAAATATTATTAAAAATTGGGGTATCCAAAAATTGTTTTATTTTTTTTTATTATAATTTCGATAATATAGTTTTTAACGAACAGAAATTCTGTAAATGTTTTTCAAAATATATATCAAATTTCTTAATTAAAATTTGATTTATAACTTTTTTTCTACTCAAAACATGTACTTTGTTTAAAAATTGTCATTGAGAAGCAGAAAATGTGCAAAATATTTTCTAATTTTAAATTTTCCAACTGTTTTTTAATTTTTTTTAGAAAAAATTAAAAGATTTATTACCAGTCCTAAAATGTTTGTTACAAAATACTATAATTTTTCTTGAAAGAAAAGAAATATTGAAAAATAGCATTAAAATAATTTTTTTAGATTAATAAAAATAGTTTTGTATTATTTGAAAAATAAAAAGAATATTTCTAAATAAAATAAATAAATTAATACCTATTATTAAATTTAAAAAGTAAGAGTGAAAAAATAAAGAAAAATAAATATTATCTATTAAAACATATAAAAAACAAAAGCATAATCATGACTAGCTTCAGGTATGGACAGACTGGACAGAATGAATAGGACGACTATTATAGTTAATAATTGAGGGGCAATTTTTCAAAAATTGATAAACCCATTTTTTAAAAATTGAGATAAACATATATTTAAAATATTAAAATCTTTAGAAATCCATTTATCACTGTTCAATTTGAGAAACAAAATTTATTAATAAAGAATTTTCAGTTTAAAAAATATTTCGGCCCAACCTTGATGATTTTTAATTTGTATCTTTTTATTAGAAAAAATTATTAAAACCTTTAAATTTCCTATTACAATAGAATTTAATTACAAACATAGCATTTTAAATAGAAAAAATATTTAAAAATAAATAATTTATTACATTTTTCTACATTAAAGATAATTTTAATGGTTATGTGAGAATTGTCATTTGTTTAAATTTCTTGAAATGACAAAACTAGGATTTATCAGGTTTTGAAAACTTACTCTTCAAATAATTAATTTGTAAAGTAAATTTTAGAAGAATATGTACTAAAACAAACTTCGGTTGTATACTAAAATTCACTTCGAACCTAATTAATAATAATCATAGTTTAAAGATCATACCTTTAAAGTTCAAACTTTTAATCTTCAAAAACTTATCTCATTCCTAAATGAAACAATCAACATTTTTCATTTTCTCTATATTTTATTTACCCTCTTCACTCTCATCATTAAATTTATGAAAAGGAATGAAAATAGTTTTAGTATAATTAACACGTGCACATTTATATTATATATATATATACATATAAATTCACGTATTATTATCGCGTTTATTTTCTTTTCTGATTTTTCATTCGTCGGGTTAAATGCATTTCTCGAGAAATGGCAGTTGGAAGGTGGTGATAATTACTGTTTAGACTTCAATCTCCCTTTCGAAAAAATGTAGTTGAACCACTGTGTGTTTGCCTCTTATAGGAACTATAAAAGAAGAAAAGAACACGAATAAGGCATAGACACAGGTGTGGATAAGTCAACATATGTGTGTTTATACCACGTGTGCACTCAAAAGAAGATGAGCATCATAGCAGTGTGGGAATGTTCTTTCTTGTTGTCAGTTATATATATATACAGTCAGTCCTAGAGCAACTTCACACAATTGACTTTCACGTTTAGAAAGAAAAAAAAAAGAATTACATTTTCACACGTTCGCTCTCTTCATGTCTCAATCAATTTTTATTTTTCATTTCAATTCATCCCCGCAAAGTTCAATTCATTCCATTCAGTTTTCAATTCAGTTTTTTCTTATATAGAGTAGTGGCCACTTTTTTTAATTTTTACTCCATAAAATCAGAATTCAAATTTTTTTTCAAATTTACACCGGCGATAGTAAGAGTTTCGTATTATCAAAAAGTTTTATTTTCGAAAAGAAATATAATTTTACATCTAGAAGAAACTTGAAGAAAAAAAATTAAGTTATCAATTTTTCTTTAAACTTACAAAGATCTGAAGCTACAAGCGACTATATATTAAGTACAAGCTACTTAAGTCCTCAGTCTGTTATCAGAGTCTAAAATTTATTATAAATTGAAACTACCGTCAATATTAAATCTCTACATTATGCAAAAACGCTTCAGGACATTTTGAATGTAAATGATTATTTAATAAATAAGTGGTTACGAATTTCTTTTCAAAAAATCAAAAGAGAAAAAAAAAATTCAGAAAATTATGATAACGGAACATTGAGAATCGTGATTCTATACCGTAATATATCGGTAATTCAATGTCTATTTCTGAAAAACTGATTTTAATGTTACGCGTGAACAACTATAGCGTGACAAACCCCGATAACGTCGATAACGTTATGCAATTTGTGCACCGAATGCAAGAAACTTTATTTCCATTTATGAAGCAACAAACCATCCGTTATAGACACTACCTCGCAACTTAAGAGTTTTCCATAGAAAAAAAATAGAAAATTAATTATAATTATAAATATTACTTTCTAACCAAGGGTAAATATTAAACAGCCTTCTTCTTCTTCTTCTTCTTCTTCTTCTTCTTCTTCTTCTTCTTCTTCTTCTCTTTAATTCCACACTTCCTAACTTATAAACTTATTCAAAAAGGAAAAAATTCCTTTCCGTTCTCTCTGTAAAATATTTCCTTTCTGATGAAATATAAGTTCTTCTTATGAAAAGTAAGTTATTATTAGCAATTTATGATTTAATAATTGACAATCGATATCAGGGACCGTCACGGAATCAAAACAAAATTAAAAAATACTTTTGTTTTGATTCGGATATGGGTATCAGAATCAAAATTCCACTCTGATTCCAGTTCTGATTCCAATATAAAAATAAAAATTCAATTCTATTTAGTTTTGATTCCAATATGAAAATCAAAATTCTTTTTTGTTTTAATTTTGATAAAATACTACTGCGCATGTATAAGTCTCATTGAATCTAAATTTTGTTGCAAATGTCAAATATATCAGAAGATAATATCGTTTTTACATACGAAATCTGAAGTTGAATTCGAATCGACTTCTGTTTTTATAAGAAAACCGAATTGCAGTATTACAGTATCAGAATCAAAATAGGAAGTAAATTTTGTTTCGTTACAGTATCAGAATCAAAATAGGAAGTGAATTTTGTTTCGTTACAGTATCGGAATCAAAATAGAAAGTAAATTTTGTTTCGTTACAGTATCAGAATCAAAATACATTAATAATTTCGTTTTGTTTTGGAATATCGTAACGAAATCAAAATTTGATTTCCGCGACAGTCCCTGATCAATATAGAAATATTAAAAAATGCTTTTAAAAAGCAAATAATAACAATAATAATAATTATTATAATTATAATTTTTAATAATAATAATAATTAATTAAATAATCTATAAAAAAAAGAACAAACAATATTTATTTACGTCTTCGTGATTAACAACAGCAGTGTCAATTATTGTGTAAAATTATTCATAAAAAACGAATTAATGAAATTATATCAATTAGTCCATTACACAATAAAAGGAGCTCATTACAAACTCATATATTTCAATTTAATACCGGAATAAAATTTTCTAAATTGCCTTATTAGAATATTAAATATACATTTAAAGAATATAAAATAGAAAATACAAGAATAAAAAAAGCAATATATATATAAAAATTCAACCACAAAAAGGAACCTTCGTAAAAATTAGAAAAAGCTCTCCAGACAAATTTATCCATTCGACACGTTTAAAATTTAATTAATTCCTTCTGTTATTGAATTAACTGGTTATAAATACATAGGAACCGTGCAGTCCAATCATTTCGTCGATGGGGTCTCCTCTTCCTTTTTTTCGACCATAGCGACGGACACTACAATGGCTGACAGTTAGGTTCAACGGACCCGGATTATTATTATTGTGGCTAGTCATTTTATTCACTCTGTGTGTGTGTATATATAAAGTGCTGAGCCCATGACCAGGTAAAACAATTTAAAATCAACCAAGAGCTTGTTACTTTAATTACCACCAAACAACAGCCTAACGTGCGCGCTTATATATATAGTGTATATATACATATATGTACATATAAAGAAAGATATAATCACGTTAATGAAGAATGTTATAATGCGCAACCATAGAATTCCACGCAAAGATGAAATTTCAAGTGAAGAAGATTAAAAAATTTACATATAGTACCCTAGCTACTTTGTAGTTCCGCAGTTAAAAGGAAAAATTTTCATTTTTCTTCTAAAACATGCGGAAAGAGACAATATGGTCCGTTAATGGAGTGCGGAATTTCAATTTCCTTTATTTTTATAACTACCTTATTGTTTACTACCATATGCATAAACCTTGTATTAAGTATCTGAATAAAAATAGTAAACAGGGTTGCCACGCTTTTATCCTTTTAAAAATTTCCTGACTTTTCCAAGTTTCCCAGGTAAAAAAGCGGAATTTTTCCAGGCTTTTAAAACTACATTTATTATTAATTATAGAAAATTATTGGAAAACTCAAGAATTCAATTGTTTTCAAAAGTAACATAATTCTTTGCAAACATTCAATTATGTTCCGAAATTAGCCAAAAATTCACGTCAAAATTTAAATAATCTTTATAAACAATAAAATTTTTCTCCGAAGTTCAATTATCAAAAATTTAAATAAAGCTCTGTATGATAATTTAATTTTAAAAAAAGTTCGATTACTTAATAAAATGTTTATTTTAGAGTTAAATAAATAAATTCTCGTAGAATGTTAAAATAAATAAATATTTTTGAATATGATATTCAATTACAATCCAAAATTTTTACTGAAATTTATTTTTAAATCAATATTGCTTACAAAATTCTACAAGAAATCAATTATTCAACTAAAAAATCAATTTATTAAATAATAGAATGTTTCTTAAAATTGAACTTTCACAAAAAATTTTATCAAAAATTAATTATGTTTTTCATTATTTTTTGTCAAGAGACAAATTTTAAAAAAATTTTACCAATAATTTCATTTTCCGAAAAATTTGATCAAAATTTTGTCTATTGAAATTCTGATAAGAATATTATTAAAATTTGTGAAAGTAACTAAATTTTTGAGAAAAATTTTATTATTAATAATGACAATTTAAATTTTGACAACAATTTTTGTAAATTTTCAAACTTAATTGAATTTAAATTTGTTTATTTTTTGAGTTAAATAAATGAATTCTTGTTAAGTTTTCTAATAAATAAATACTTTTGAATATGATATTCAATTATAATCCATAATTTTTACTGAAATTTATTTTTAAATCAATATTTATAAGAAAATTTTACAAGAAACCACAATTATTTAATTAGAAAAGTAAACAATTTATTAAATAATGGAATATTTCTTAGCATTGAATTTTCATAATATATTTTATCCAAATTTAATTTTTATGTTTTTTATTATTTTTTGTCAAGCGAGATAAATTAAAAAAAAAAATTTAACAATAATTTCATTTTTTGAGAAATTCATTGAAAATTTTGTGTATTAAAAATAATTGAAATTCTACCAAGAATATTATTAAAATTTTTGAAAAAATTGAATTTTGGAGAAAAATTTTATTATTTATAAAGACAATTTAAATTTTGACAAGAATTTTTGAAAATTTTCAAACATAATTGGATTTTTACGAAGATATATATTACATTTGAAAATAATTGAATTCTTTATACTAATTTTATTTAAAACTTCGGTTTAAATAATAGAATTTTTTTTGAAAACTGAATTCTCATAAAAAATTTTATCAAAATTTAATTATTATTATGTTTTTTAATATTTTTTTGACAAAAGACAAATTTAAAAAAAATTTTAACAATAATATCATTTTTCGAGAAATTCGATGAAAATTTTACATGTTAAAAATAATTGAAATTCTGCCAAGAATATTATTAAAATTTTTGAAAATAATTGAATTTCAGAGAAACATTTGATTATTTTTAAAGTCAATTTAAATTTTGACAAGAATTTTTGTAAATTTTCAAACATAATTGGATTTTTGCGAAAAATTATATTGCGTTTGAAAATAATTGAATTCTTCAGACTAATTTTATTAAAATTTCGGTTTAAATAATTGAATTCTTTGTGAAATCCTATTAAAATAGCAAACATTGAAAATAATTTAATTTTGAAAAATTTTTGAATTCTATTAAATTTCGACGAAGATTTTTATTAAAATTATTTTGAAGAAAATTGAATTGTTATAAAAGAATTTAATTAAAATTTTTGAAAATAATTTAATTCTATGAATAATAAATAATAAAACATAAAAAAAATTGAATTTCCCCAATATAATGTATTTGCTTTAAAATTCAATTTGTTTTAGTGTTTTTAACTAAAATTCTTCTAAAAATCAGTTATTTTTAATAATCAATTAAATATATAATACAAAATTTTAATAATTTTAGAAAAATTTTCGTTATTAAGGTTATTTAAAAATCAAAGTTTTTAAAATTTTTAATGTAATTCATTTAAATTTGAAATTTTACAAAATTTTCAATGCAAACCTTTTTAAGTTCATCTGTTTATGAAAATTGTAAATGCAACTCTTTTGAAATTGAATTAATTTTGAAACTTAAATTTACATCAATTAATGACATTCTCGAAGACAATTTTTATTAACTTCATCTGTAACAATTAAAGCTATCACTAACCGAAGCTGCTGGCAACCATAAATAACTTTAATTGCAACTATCATTTACTAAAGCTTGCATAACTTTAAAGTAGTAAGCTGAAAATTAATTGATACTACCAATCGATTAATATTCATTACAAAAACAATTTTAATTAACTACATCCATTAAAATTAAAGCTGGCATTAACTGAATATGCTATCAACCATAACTAACCACAGTAGCAACTATAACTTACTGAAGCTTATAAATACACTAAAATACCATTAGATCAACTTAAAATTTCATCAATTAATACTAATTTCGAAGACAATTTTTATCGACCATCGCGATGATTTAAAAATTAGAACCATTCAAATTATTTTTAACCCCAATTGCTAGCAACTATATAAATAACTTTGCTTGCAACTTCCATTTACAGAAGATTACATATAACTTCAAAATACTAAAATTAAAATTCAATTCATGGAAGTCTAAGCTCGATTAATAACCAAATATGAAAATCATTTTTATTTACCAAGGCAGGTAAAAATTGTTACCTGAGTAAAAACTAAATGCAATCATTAAAGTTGATACCAAGAAAGAAAACATTAGTTACAATTAGCATTTATCAAAACTAGTGTTAATTAAAACGACAAAAAGTTATAGATAATACGAACTACAAATAACAATTTGCTTAATTTTTCCTAGATAAGATTATTCTTGAATTCAAATATTAAATCTGCGTCTAAACCACTCCAGTTGCAGTTGAAGTTTGTTGTTTTAATAAAAAAAAACGGTGGCCTATAATCAATTTCAGAAAACCTTGTAATATTCAAAGTCAAATACTATCAAAACGAAAGAATTTACCCAACAATTTTTAAAACCCTATCACCAACACTATTATCATCATTATCATCATCATCGTCATCATCACCACAGATAAAATATTTCCTGAAGAAAGTGTACGCCAACGAACAAGACAATATTACTGGTAGTAAAACGAGTGGTGAGGTCTCTAATTACACTTTGGAGACGCATCGGCGCTCGGGATATTACCCTCTCGCAGCATTGCATTCATACCAGTTCATATTCAAGGTCAATGTTGCGCTATTCACTCGCCGTCGTTGTGTATTATACCAAACAATCTCCCTCTGAAAGCCATACATATACACACACACACATACAACAACTTAACTCGATAATATAACAATACCCTTACTTTGGTCCATCTCTAAATACTTAGCAATGATAAATCACGATATCGCATCTTGTTATCTAACCAGGTGTTCAGTCCGGTGCTTGAAAGATTAGAAGAATCTATATACACACACAGCATATAGAAATACCCGATCCGATAAAATACGCATGCGACTTTGTCTATATATCCATTCACGGATCAGTAGATGTGATGCATTGGTCAAAATAAGTTACTCTCTAACGGTTTTTCCCCTTTGGATTATTTTAAAACGAGCAATTCCTCCAAGGAATCCTCAAGTATTTATTTAAATCTTTTTTATATCAAAGGCGCGCAAATACCAGAAACATTCTTTACGCGAGAATAGCTTACTCAAGACCGGAGGGGTTTGTATCTATAAATATTGGAACCGATCAGTCATTGATTTACAACACGTATTAAAAAGCACTTCATCTAATCAGAATAACCACTTCTGGATTTGATCAGGAATTTTATCTCTCTCATCACTGTTGCTTTTTATACCTAACTTGAAAAAAGAAAGAAGAAAAAAAAACAGAAGCATCCTCTGGGAATCTGACATTTTTCTACCATGCTGTCTGTTGAAAAAATATTTAACGTTTATATAAAGTTCAACACTAGTTCAGAAATGAGACATTTGTGTCTTTTGAATCAGATTAAAAAGTACCGGTTTTATACAAAGTAACATTATATTTTATACAGGTGTAAAAATGTTTATACCATTTGTATTCAGTAGTTGTGTTCGCTTTAAGTTCTGGAGTAATTAAACCTTGTTTATAATATCGCAATTTTTTTAAAGAACAAAAATTAAAACCATAAAGTGTATCAAATTTTTATACAATACAATTCTACAGTACAATTACTACCAATTCTCTCAATTTCAGTTTCTTTAGAAAAAACTAATATTTTTCTATTTTAAAATATTTCAATTCAGGTAAATCAGATTGATATATTTCTGATTTTTAGAATTCATAATTCCAGATTCAAAAATGCAGGAACTAATATACGGAATTTTTCACGGATGGTATTCATGAAGTTGTGTAGAAAACAAAGGGGCCATTGTTAATGGGTTTTTTTTCCCTAATTGGAATTCATGAGATCTATATATTTATATTGCGGTATGTAAGATACCATTTTTAAAAATGATATTTATTGTACGTTTTGAGATTTATCAAGTAGTCATTGTTTAAACTTGCTTAGAAGCGTATTATAAAAATGATACAGGACCGAGAATATCATTTGCGATTGTGATCTCAGCTATGCAGATGTAATTGCTATAACTGTTACCAAGTTGTGTTCAGCAACAAACTCTTCTTGTTAAATTATTGCGTTTAAGTCTCTACCGTTTCTTATGGATTTACTTCCCGAATAACTTAAATTTGCAAATTATGCAATATGATTAACTCTCAATTAAATTGCCTTGCGATAAATTCTAACATCATCTTTTGCCCCGACAATGAAGTTTCTAACAACCTATAGTTAACATCAAAAATCTAACATTAATAAAGTTAAAAAATGTTTAAATAAATGTTAAAAAGTTAAAATGCAAAGCTAAAAAATTAATGATGTTGAATAAAAACATAAAACAATCATTTCTTCTGCTAATTCTTTTATTTAATTACAAAAATATAAAGTAGCATGGGATGATCCTTTGAGATTAATGATCTTTTCTACTAAAATAATCAATTAAACAAGTGATACAATATGATGCAACCCATTTCTGTATATCTTGTATTGGATAAATATTTACGATTGCGACAATCCAAATTTACTAGAAACGAAACAAATGTAACAAGAGAACTGAAGCAATATCTCATAACATCTTATATCTAGGATCTGACAAAAACAATAGTACACAGTTTTCTCAACTTTAAACTTGAGAATTTAACAAGAAAGATAAAGCAAAGACTCTTGAGATGTTAGATCTAACATTCGAAGACAAAAACATGAAACAATTGTGGTATAAAGTCGAGAATGCATCAACTGAAATAAAGCTACATTTCTCAATAGATCTAATATCTGACAACAACATATTTATTCGAAGAGATCTAAATACCTGAACACATCTCAAATGATGCTTAACATCTAATCTAATTCCTAAATAGATCTAATATCTGCCAACATGAATAATTATGTTATAAAGTTCAGGCTGCACTAAGAAAAATAAAGCAAAATCTCCTAATATTGTAGAAACTAGATAAATTCTTTTATTAAATGAATATTATAAAATAGAAACTTAAAATAGTAGGTATTAAAAAAACTCAATTAAACTTTTTCAAAAAAAATAATTACAAAATTCAATTTTTATTAGAATATTCTTCTAGAATTTAATTATTTAAATAAAAATAAAACGCAATTAAATAATTTATTGTAGTATTAAACGTTTCTTAAAATTCAATTCCCATAAAAAATTATTGTTATCAACAAATTATCAAGTACTTAAATTCTATTAAGGAATTTTAATAAAATTTTTAAGAATAATTACATTTTTAGAGAAACTCTATTAAAATTGTATTAAAAATAATAAAAATTGTGCATTCAATTTAATTATTTATGAAAATAATTGAATTCTTGCGAACAATTTTATTAAAATTTTCAAAAATAATTAAATCCTTGTAAAAAGTTCCCAGGATTTCAATTATTATTAAAAACTTTAATAAAGTTCTTGACATAAATTAAAAATAACAAAATTCTCAGCAGATCTTTAATTACTTTCAGAAATTTTAATAAAATTTTTCGCAAGAATTTAAATATTTTCGTAAAATAATAAAAATCTTTGCAGGAAATCAATTATTTTTAATAAAATAATTGATAAAATAATAATTGATTTAATAAAATTCTTCGCAAGGATTCAATTATTTTTAAAAATATTACAATTTTAGCAGAAATTTAAACATTTTAAAAAGTTTTGATAAAACTTTTTTTGGTAGCAATTCAATTATTTTTAACACAATTTTAACAAAATTTCCCAAATTCAATTATTTTTTTATAATCTAAGATCTTAACTGAAATCTATTTTTAAATTAATGTTTATTGGAACATTCTACCAGAATTCAATTATTTAAATACAAAAATAAATAATTTATTGAATAATCGAATGTTTCTTGAAATTCAATTTCTAATAAAAATTTTATCAACAAATTTTTAAACATTTAAATTCTTTGGACGAATTTAAATAAAATTTTTAATACTTTATACGAGGAATTTTATTAATTATGAAAATAGTTGAATGACTGCGAAGAAATTTATAAAAAAATTTGTTATTAATGAAATTCTTGTGAAATTTTTATTATTTTTTGAAAATAATTAAAAGTTTTTGTAGAATTTTATTAATTTTTTTTTAAAAATAATTATGGGAATTTGAACCACTATGACGTCACAATGTGTGAAAAGCATGAGTTTTAAAATTGTGACGTCATAAAGGTTCAAATGCCCTTAAATTCTTTTAGTACATTTTATAAAAATAGTAGATATTGAACAATATTTAATTTTTGCGAAGAATATTATTACTTTTGAAAATAATTCAAATTTTGAAATGGATTTTATTAAAATTTTTGAAAATAATTGAATTTTATTACTTTAGAAAATAATTGATTTCGTGTGATAAATATTGTTAATTTTAAAAATAAATGAAATTTTTTAATGAATTTTAATAAAATTTTTGAAAATAATTGAATTTTGTTGAAGAATTTTGCTATTTATTTATACAGATAATTGAAATGTTGACAATGTTTTTTTGAAAATATATGAATTTCGGAGAAGAATTTTAATGTTTCTAAAGATAATTTAAATTTTAACGAGAATTTAAAAAAAAATATTGAGCATAATTGAATTTTTATACGAAGAATTTTATTACTTTTAAAAATAATTGAATTTCTGCAATCATTTGTAATTTCTCTAAAATTCTCCAAATTATATCGTACAATTTTTACGGACTTGAGGCGAATTTACGGACTTTTTCAGAATTTACGGACCTACTTCGAGCCCTGAAAACATTTAGACATCTAACAACATCTATAATGATTGCGCTTAAAGTTCACGATATAAACTAAAATTCGGCAACAACATATGACTATAAATTGAATTCTCAAGTTTATGAAAATTTAACAAGAAAAATAAAGCAAAGTCTTTTAATGTTAAATGATCTAAACATCCAAAAACATTCAACAATTATGCTTTAAAATTGAAACTACAATAAGAGAAATAAACCGAAACGAAAAAGCCAATTCTTTGACATTTAAAGCCTACGTGCAAGTGTGTTTAATTGGAAGCAATTTTCCACCAAATTGTAATTCGTTTTTCGACGATATCTATTTTTGCCTTTTTCGTTTCGCGACGAAGAATCATTAAATTGAACATGATACACAAAAACATTGATGCATTTATCGTGATGTACCTACCGGCCGTGACAAGCTTGGACTGTTTAAACTTAAAGAGGCATGACGAGTGAGAATCTTCTTGTCATTGGACGACTGGACACGAGAACCCATGACCAATTAACTCTTTACTGGGGCAGAAAGAATAGATTCTTCTCCGAAACGTTCACTTTTCAGTTTAACGCATTTAATCCCTTACCCCCTCTTAACAAACACACACACACAAACATATTCTTGATAAACATCATAAGGAATTTGTCAGAAAACCTTATATTCCTTTATAACCCCCTGAAGGAATGGAATTTTTTTTCTCTCCCTCTACACAAAATTTCTTCCCTTTGACAAATAATTCTAGAGAACGAAAAGTATCAAAACAAAAATAAGAAGCTGTTTTAACATTTTTTAAATAATTATCCGTAAAGACATTATTTCATTTTATCCTTTTCCAGAATTCATTTTTAAAAAATTCTTCCTTGAAGCATTCTTGAAAACTTCTTTGAAAAATTAAAAAGAAGTTAAATAACATTCAACATGTAGTAGAATGTTGAAAATTCTACATACACTCGAATGTTTTGAGAGATGCGCGGCAAAAGTTGAAAATAGATTCAGGTTTTCGCTGAAGAGAAATATTAACTTGCAGGATGTATTGCTGCTGCTGCCGAGAAAACAGGAAGTGGTCTTGACTACTATAAGAACTTTGAAAGAATGATTTGCATGCAGACAACTTATCGTTGTACTTCTTCTTCTTCTCCTTCATCTCGAGGCACATTTTTCACCGTTCGAATACCAAAGATATTTCGATTATTGAAAAAAATCTAAAATCCCAAGAGCTAAAACATTATTAACCATATATAGAATTTCCTTAAGTATGCCAAATTCTACACATTACAAAAGTCGCAAAAATGAAAACTTTCGAGAATTTGGATTTAATTAACAAACATTTGATTTTGATATAAAGCTAAAATCTCATTACTACACCACAACTATTGTGGTACCACAACCATTTTTTTCCACAATTTTCCATTATCAAAAGGTATCATCAATTACAATCACCAGTAGGACCAAAATTACAAGCTGCTACTATAATTCCCTAGACAGCACAGATTTTCCGTTCTAAATAGTAAAAGCAGATACATTATTTTCCCAAACGGAAATTAAAAATAACTACAGAAAAACACTGTGTCGGTATAATTTCGTAAATACTAAGTACTGTCGATAGATGTTACCATTAATTGTAAGTACCGTTTGTTCGAAAATACCATTAATTTAACT
Source organism: Leptopilina drosophilae (assembly GCA_032873175.1). Taxonomy (NCBI): domain Eukaryota; kingdom Metazoa; phylum Arthropoda; class Insecta; order Hymenoptera; family Figitidae; genus Leptopilina; species Leptopilina drosophilae. The sequence goes on from CM065478.1 coordinate 56,766,154, forward strand.
TTAAGAAGATTTAAGGTTCAAGATAATTGCAATTCTCAAATTGAAGCACACAACTTTAATCCGAAGTTATCTTCAAGTAACAGTGAAGTTAACGATTAGGTCGAAGATTAAAGTTACAACACGCATCAACTATATATACACAGAATCAATCGAGCACCAAAGGCAATCAACTGCAAAAGTTATAATTCGAAAAAGAATTCAAGAACTATTTAGAAACCGATAATAAATAGGGTAGATGTACCAGTTGTGGCCACTTTTAGCGGTGTGTCGTCTTTCATTAAGAAAATAAATTTATTGAAGCACTAATTTCATTATTATTTTTTTATATTATATCTAGCAAATTGTATTATTTTAATTTTTATAATCAAAAACATGATTTAACTATATTAATTATTTAAAAAAAATGAAATTGTTTCAAAAAGCCTTTTTCACCAGTAGTGACCACACAAGCACCCCTTGTGGCCACCCTTTGTCCCAGTTTTGGCCACTGCTTAAAAAACTGTTATGATATTATTAAGTGAATTATATTTTTTTAATAAATAATTAGAATTGATTAATCAATCAAGCACAACAATTAAAAAATGTAATAAAGAACAAAATTTAGTATTAAAATCAATAAATTTATATTTTACTTAAAATCACAAATGTTTTTTTAACATGATTAATCAAAGCTTATTTATTATTGATTATAATAATAAATAAAATTTTTATTTTAAACTCTATTTTATACAAAAAATATAAACTTTAATTTTATTTAATTTGTTTTTTAGAGTTATAGAGGATAAATAATTAAAAATTGCTGCATCAAAAAATGTATTACTTAAACATTAAATAACTGTTATTTATATATATATATATATATATATATATATATATATATAGTATATAAGAGATAGAATATAAGAATATTGACAATAATATCGAAAAATAATCATTTACTGACCAGTGATATTTCATCAAATTTACTAAGAATTGTAGTTATTCGACACTGTCAATGCATTCGTACAGTTTTCTGTCATTTTAAATTAAGCCAACTAAATTTCTGTCAAAAGTAAGTTAACAGAGTGTCATCTACTTATATCAGGAATCTAGGAATATATCTACAATGCACTAGCAACTTAAGAAAATTTAATAATATCAACTTTAATCCAAAAGTGGCCACAACCGGTGCAGTGGCCACAAACGGTACTTCTACCCTATTATAATTTTCCAATTTGTAATTACTAACATAAATCAATATTGACACCCCAATTAAAATGTTGCTGTAAAATTATTTGCTATTTGGGAATACATTCCCATGTGAAGGGAATGTAAAAAATAGCGGTTCAAAACTATCATCTAACAACATTAAAATGTTGTTGTAAAACTATTTGCTATTTAGGAATACATTCCCACGTGAAGAAAATGTAAAAAATAGCAGTTCAAAACTATCATCCAACATTTTGTTTTTGTTTCTATCATTTTGCATATGCTCTAAAAGATATAGAGAGCAAATTTTTGTTCTTGTACGCGGAAGTAACTAATTTGAATTTTCTCTCCCTCCCCTTTACCCTGGAGCAAAGGAATACATATATATATATATAATCTCGACAAATGTCGATATAACTTGCGGACTATCTCTCATCCCTTCTGGCTGAACAAGTGACGCTAATTAAAGTTGTAGCGGAAATGAGAAGATCGGAATGCAATGTAAAACCTCGTTAAGGTCCATCGAAGCGTGGATTCCACGTGCGATATGTCACGATGTGCCGGACGAGTTGCGAGCGAGCATCTCGCAAACCGGCAGGTGTATAAGACTTTTGTCAGTTTTATTGGAGAGAATGGTCGTTATCAGAGAGTTGAAATAGCGTTCATCAGCGGTAGGCTGCTGCCGCCGTTGCTGCTGCTGCGAACGCCTCTTTTTTATATTTTACAAACACGCCTGTTTTATATATATATATACATGAACGTACACATTCACATATATATATACACTATATATCGATACGATGAATAAGGATGTTGATCTCGTATAGATGTAAATTGTTAAGTTATGTACAGGTTTACCCCAGGAGCAGATATAGCTATAGGGTTTATTCCTACCAACTAGAGCCTCATTAGCGAGACAAGGATAAGAGAATCGAGCGAGTAGTCTACGTCCTTGAGAGATCTTTGCACTCTAACGTCGCGCATCTCCTCTGTGCGCTTCTTTTAAGTTTTCTTTCGTTTCATTGCGACTCCCGAAGGTCGTTCTACCACCTCCCAGGTCATGGTCCACGCAATACCTATGTACCTGCCATTATCTTATACGCCTTCAACTTCAGAGATAAAGAAATACCTATTGAAATTCCCGATTGTAATTAGATTTTTAAGTAGCACCTCATTAACTTCCAAGCCATGAGCATTTTACTTTCTATATCGAAAATGCATTCTAGAATATATAAATTATTCCCGTATTAATTGAACTTCCACCGCTTATTTGAAGATATCATCGAATTTAATTACTATCTAAAAGAATTTAAATATTTAAGTTTAAAATTAGCAGAACTACTTTATCGAATTGGGGAAATATTGATTCAAACTTCTAAATCTGCTACTGATTAGAATTATAAATGATTAAAAAGAATTATGAAATAATTTACTGATTAAAACAGCACACTGTAAAAAATTTAGGGAGTTAACGGATTCGGGAGTTTGGAGTTAAATTTTTCGAGTTAAGAATCAACTCCAAAAGGGAGTTAATTTACTAACTCCCTTTATTAGCACCCATGCGAGTTATTGTTCCATTGGGAGTTAGCATTTGGGTGTTAAATTTTAACTCTCTTTATTTAACTCCCCTGGCATTAACTCCCCAATGGGTGCGATTTTTATAGAATCCCCTAGGGAGTTAAAATTTAACTCCCTTTTTTTACAGTGCAGTAATAAATTGAAAAACAAAGTTCATATTTGAAGAAGACTACTAAATCTGCTACTAATCAGATTTATCGCTGAGATTAACAAACTCATACTACTACAATTGCAGGCTTCGCACTCCATTAAGAGTTTTAAAAAAGTACACTGAAAAAAAATTTGATTAAAATTTTCAACTACTATTACCTAGTTAAGTGGAAAGTTGTTAAATTAATTACTTTTTTAGTTTCGCGAACAATTTTTGTGTAGTTGATTTAACTACTTTTAATGTGGTTAATAAATAATAGTTTAAATGACTAAAAAAAAGTAGTTAAATTACAAGAACTACAAAATATGATTACACCAACTACATTTTTAGATCTCTTTACTACTTTTCAGTAGTCAATATAACTTTTGAAATTCAGTTAAGGACCTATTGAACTACGGAGAGTAGTTAAAAAGTAGTCAAACCTACTAGAAATTTTTTTGAGTGTAGAAAAAAGTAGCCTTGATGACAAAAAAAGTAGGAAATAGTAGCTTCGATGACAAAAAAAAAGAATTACATTAAAAACTTTTTTAAAAAATCGAATTTTCAAAGTATTTTAATTTAATAATTGACAAATAATTAAATTTTATAAGGAGTCACATTCTAATGTATTCACGTTTCTTAGTGCGAAGATTAATAATTGAAATTTTTATTAGTTAATTTAAAAAAATACACACTTCAAATTTTTTAATAAAATTAAATTTTCGATGTTTTTTTTAAATTTTGAAAAATAAGATTTTTTAATTCTGTTATTTTAAGATAATTGAATTTTTATAAACAAATAATTGATAATTTTTCATATAATTGAAATTTCTATACATTCTATTAAAAAGGATTTACTCCTTTTAAAGAATATTTTTTTTAATTTTCCTAAATAATCAAGGGATGTTAGTCACCGTATAATTATAATTTTATTTTTTAAAATTTGTTCGCAATACATTTAATTATTTTCATAAATAGTAAAACTTCGACAAAATTAAATTACTTTTAGGAATTCTATTAAAATTCATTGTAAAAGTTCAATTATTTCTATAAATAACAAAAATTCATTTATATTCACCACAAGAATTCAATTATTTTCAAAAATTTTTCTTAATACAATATTTTCTATGTCTACTATTTTAATAAAATTTCCAAAAAGTATTCAATTATTTTCTAAAAGAATAAAAATTTCATAGGAATTAAATTATTAAAAATAGAGTTTATCTAAATTTTATTTTGAAAAATTAATTATTTGAATTTTTTTTATAAAATTCTCGCAACAATTCAATTACTTTCATAAATAATAAAACTAATTGCAGAAATGGAATTATGTTTAATACAATTTTAATCAAATTCGTCGAAAAATGCAATTATTTTTAAAAATTTGATTAAATTTTGTCTAAGGAATTCAATTATTTCAATTATTTTCATAAATAGCAAAATTTTTCCGATTTACTTAATTGTTTTAAATATTACTTTTGAAAAATATTCTGCACAAGAATTCAATTATTTTCATAAATTTCCATAAAATTAAAAAAAACAATTCAATTATTTTCAAAAGTAATAAAATTCTTTGCAGAAATTCAATTATGTTTAAAATTTTTTTTGAAAATCTCCGAAATTTCAATTATCTTTTTAAAAAATTAAATTGTTCTCTACAATTAAATTATTTTCAAAAATTTTAATAAAATTCTACGCAAATATTTAATTACTTTTATAAATATGTAATAACATTCTTTTGAAGGATTCAATTACTTTTATAAATAGTAAAATTCTTTGCAGAAATTTAATTAGTATCAATAAATTTTAATGAAATTGAATTAATCAAATTTTCAATTATAATTATGAACAGACAAGATTTTTTTTGAAAAATTGAAAAAATTCTTTATTTATGATTCAATTATTTTCTAAATTGTAGATTTATGTTCAAAATGAAATAAATTAAAATTTGATGAGAAAATAAAACCGGGAAAACCGGGGAATTTAAAGATTAAACACAATTTATAATCAGTCACTATTGATAGAGTAAATGTCGGTAAAATTATTTCCTATTATCTTATTGGCGATCGTTTTTCATTAACGATTTTAGTTTTTAACACTGTTGTTAAATGGAAATGTGAAAACTAAAAATCTAAATTTGACTATTTGTTCAGTAAAGTAGCTTTTAGTAGCATTAGACTAAAAAAAGTAGCCAAAAAGTATCCTCGTATCAAAAAAGTAGCAAATAGTAGCTTTTAGTAGAAGAGTGCAAAGCCTGTAATTGTCAATTAAGAACTTAATCTTTAACGAAAACTGCTGAAATTAAACCTAAGCAAACTGCAGATAAAATAATTAAAGCTGTAGAACTTGAAACAAAAGGAACTGAAGATTGAAGGTTAAGTATAGTTAATGTTACAGAAATCAAAGCTGTTAAGAAACTAAGATTAAATTTAAGGTTAAATTTATAAACCAGTAGAAAACGAAGCTAAAGAAACAAAAGGTTTAGGAACTTAAAATTAATATTCATTAGAATCAAAAATCAAATAAATGTCTAATTTTCAAGTTCGATTGAATCTGTTACAAATAATGACACACTGAGAAAAAGGATTGGGGCAACAATTTCTTCTTGGATAAGACATCGTTGAATGCAGTATCTAATAAAAAAACTTATAACAACTGAAGCAGATTGTTCCAGTGAACAGTTTAATTGATTCTATGTAAAATTAATACCACAACCATTATTTAGTTATATCAGAACCAATAACTTGACCGGGAAAACAAACTACCTAATGATTTGAAGCATTATTTGTTAGAGCCATCAATTAAAAATACTGCACAATTAAATTTAAATTCAACTATGAAGCTGTAGAAAATAAAACCAAAGAAACTGAAACTAAGAATGAAAGTGTATATGAATGGAAACTACTAGATCTGCTACGGATTAGATTTATTGTTTAGATAAGCAACCATAAATGAAAAATATTGTCTAATTAACATTAACTTTAATGAGAGCTGCAGAAACTGAAAATAAAACTGAAAGAGCATATTAAAAGAAAACTACTAGATCATAAAAGCATAAATTATTGTCGTTAGAAGCAACCATCAATGAAAAACATCATGTCTAATGGGTTCAGCTTTAATTGAAGCTAAAGACACTAAAGCTAAAGAAACTGAAATTAAAATTTCAAAAACATTCAAGAAAACTATTACATCAGCTTCTGATTGAAATTATTGTCGACATAAGCAGCCACTAATAAAAATACTATCTAAAGAATTTAAGCTTAACTGAAGCTAAAGACATTAAAGCCATTAAAACTAAAACTGCAGATTAAGGTAATTATTACCAAAATGCTACTGTTTCTGATTGTAATTAATTATCGAAATCATAAAGTGAAAATATTGTCTAATGAATTTTATAGGTTTGACTACAACTGTAAAAATTTAAAGAATTCTGAACTTAAATGTTTAAATTACTATTGATTCAAATTACCATAACGTCCATAACTGATAGTAATGACAAATATCACTGACAATGCAACCAACAATTAAAATACTGCCTAAAGACCAATTAGGTAATGACCTAATTGGTCATTTATTAAGTAGGTCATTTAATTTTCAATTAAATCTGAAAAATTGAAGTACCCGTTTTGAAGAAACTAATGAAAATTACAGAAAAAACGAATGCTGAAAAGTACTAAAGAAACTACCACCTGAAGAAACAAGCAATTAAACCCATTAATCAATAAAAATAGCAATTTCCCAATCACAATATAATTGAATCATGATAAACAGAAATTACCACCATGATCATGATCATCATCATCATCATCATCATCACCAGCATTATCCACGTATATACAAAATTAATCATCACACCGATCGAATCTGACATTATAAAGACATGACTGAAGGAAAATAATTGTGTAATGAGATTTTGATGAGGACTCGCATGCACGATGAAAGAAAAGGGTTTTCATACTTTTTCTCCCCTTCCTACAATTGATCTTTATAATAATGGTCAGTAAAGTGTGAAAATTATGAAGTATGAAGGGCTTAATCGCGGCAGCTAGTGTCACTTCCGGTGGTTATTATAAGACATTTGTGCTCGGTGGAGTTAATGATGTTTCTGGAATCGCACCTAGCTGTTACCACGCTTTGTGATCCACATAGTTGGATATGCTCGGTATCGTGCCTTAAGTGGACAAGCAATAAATGGTGGAGGCGAGAAGAGTAAAAAATGGAAAAATTGCAACCAGAAAAAAAACACATTACAACTCCTTTTGCTTCTTCTTCTTCTTTAGGGAGAGCAAAAATCATCTTTGACCACTTCCTCTAATTTTAAATCCACAATTGTACAACATAAAATGTAAATACAAAAGGATAAATACAAAGTACAAATTATCTTCTTTTCAAATAACAAAAAATGGATACAAATGCACTAAACGAAGCAATAAAAATTAACTCATCTTTACTAACAATCATTAATTTTTAATTAGATTCCAAGAATAGGGTTGTTACAAAATAAAGATTTTCTTCTTCTCTAGCTTTTTTCTTTTACAGCCAAAAATTTTGATACTTTCTCCCTCTGGCGCCTCCAGTAGTTTTGATTAAATTCAGTAACATTTCCCTGACTTGTTCGGTAATCCTGAAGAAGTATCAAAAACAAATTGTAATCTACTACATGCTACGAAAAAGGAGTGGAAAAATTAGGAGTACCAAAAAAATGCCATCTAAAAAAAACCCCAACCGTTACAAAAATATTTTAGCTAACTGTTTATACAGATTACTTATTAAATATTACTACTGAATGCGTTTAAGATAAATCTTGTGGCCGCGCATATAAATCTATAACAACGATGAGACATCTTTCAAGGTAGTTGACTTACGGACTCGTTCGGCTGACCGGTCTATATTCTCGTTTTAGAAAAAAGGGAAGAGAGAGAGAGAGAAAAAAAAACGGCAACGACTATATAGTTACGAAGCGAGAAGACAGTGGAAAAAGAAGCTATAGGTATGAATAGTATTATATCGAGGTATAAAGCGAGCAGAGCGAATCGAAACTCTCCCTGAATTGACTACAACAACCTGCTTCCCAGTCAGACCGAGTGGCCCCAATCATCTATTATACGACCTATGAAATTCTTTCATTTTCATAAATTGATTTTTTTCCTTCTTCATCTCTCTTTTCTTCCATAATATTTATGATCGTACGCGCAGTCGCGAGAATTGATCGTAAATAAACAAAAGGAAAAATAAATATACATAATTTATCGATGTATAACAATTACGATATATACATTGTATAACAGTATTTTATACTATATATTATATTATCTATATATTTACAATCGTAAATAATAAAAAGAAATAATGATCGTCCAAATATCCGTTATAGAAAGATTTGAAATTTTAATTCTAGGATTTTTAGACAAAAATTTTTAAAGGCTATATAATGTTTGAAAAATCCTTAAAAATACCCTTTTTTGTGTTCAACAGAAAATTCTGTTTCATTCCTTCACAAGGGAGCACTAATTACAGTGTGAATTTTCACGTCCTCAATAAAGCAGGGTTTTCATTTTCTAATCTCTCTAAAGGTTAAAAAGTGTGTTCTGCTCTTTTGATTTCACAGTTCCGGTAAACAATAAACCCTTTCGGTTTCATTTCGTTAATGACAATGTTTTTACTTCGAATCCCCATCTGATAAAATAATTTTTTTTAATAGATTTTTTATAATACGAAGGAAAGAAAAAATAAACTAACTTTTAGTATTTATAAAGTAAAATCTAAAACTAACAGACTTTACTACTCATTTAAGCGGCAACTTTTATCATCTATTAAGTAAATTTAGTTGTACGTTTCAAAAAAATTTACTTTTTTCAAATTTACTTTATTATCTAAATTTCAGGATTAACAGAAACTGTAAAAAATTATGCTGCACTGAGAAGAAGAATCAGTTCTCTCTAAAATAAATACTGCAATTACTATTTAGATATTACAAAAAACGAGTTGATCAGTACAACAAACTTGATATGGAAAATTATTTATTAGAGAAACCAACATCAAAAATAACATCCAATGATTATTGTAGGTTCAACCTAAACTATAGAAAATAAAATTAAAAAAACGGAAACTAATAATGAAAGTAATAAAAGAAAAGTACTATTGTAGAACTACTACAGATTAAATTTATTGTTGAGATAAGCAACCATGAATGAAAAATATTGTTTAATTAACTTTAGCTTTAATTAGAGTTGCAGAAACTAAAGCTAAAGGAACGTAAACTAAAAAGTAATTATCGTATTAAGGAAACTAGATCATAAAGATAAATTATTTGTTGACAGAAGGGACTGTTGAGAAAAATACTATCCAATGAATTTCAGCTTTAATTGGAGCAAAACAAACTGAAGTTAGAGACATTAAAGCTAAGGATACTAAAGCTAAACAAGCTTTAATTAAAATTTTTTAAAAGTATTAAAGAAAACTATCAGGTATCAGCTTTTGATAGAAATATCCACATAAGCTTCCAATAATTAAGATGCATACTAAAGCATACCTGCTACTGATTGGAATTAAATACATAAGAATATAATATACAATATTATAAGAACCAGCAATTAAAAATATTGTCTACTGAATTTTAGGTTCAACTACATCTGTAACGATTAATGCTAACGAAATGTTATTATAGTTTATTTTTACTTATTCCTGAAGCAATTAGTTATTTCCCACTAATTTAGATTAAGGAATTTAAAAGACCACTCCTAAGTTTTATGTCTTTAATATAATTTGTCCACTTGGAATTAAATTCGAAATTAATGTTTTCTACGAATCTCAAGTTGCCATGACAATTTCAGACGCATAGAAATTTTATTCCCATACGTGGTAGTTTTACTTCATATGGTTGTTTTACTTGTTAGTAAAGACAATTTTTTTTTCACAAATTTATTATCTCGTAAACTTTATTCTCAACCATCTTTAATACCAGCAGTAGAATTGAATAGTATTTTCCCTTTTTGGTAATTCCAAACAATAATAATTTTTATTGTATCCTCAATGATAGATTCAATGATATATAGCTTCAGACCCAAGCATTGAAACATTGCTTGGAATTCCAAAACAGGAAGCAATTAGTGACAATTAAAAATTCGTTAACTAGCAACATGACGAAAAAAAGAAGGAACAAACAGAAAAAAATGGAAGGAAGCCGCAACATTGGTATCCTATACCTGTAAATTCGAATCTCTATTGGAAATATTCAAAGTAATAGTTGAACAAAATAAAATCGTGCTCGAGATTAGATTGAAAGTGTATATAATACTTGATGAGGTATTTTGTATTCAGTGGAGCAACCAGTTCTAGCCGCAAATGACCTGATATACACTTGTGAAGACATGCGACTATAAGCGACTTCGAGGAATTCTTTGCAGTCTGTAATGTCGTAAATGAAGACTCTTGTAGTCCTCGACTCTGATCACGTAAAGGACAAAAGAGACCATTTAATTCACGATGTTTTGCACTTGAAGGACGAACATATTCAGGCTTTGAGTTCATTCTCAGACTCAAGAGCAAAAGCAACAAAAAAAAAGAGAGTAGAAAAAAAACACAGATAATATTAGTATTTAAAAATCCCATTTGTATTACGAATTGACACTCTTTTCACGTCCCTGAAGATTGTATCTTTTTCATGAAGAAAAATAGGGTTGGTGATTAAATATTTGGTGTCAATTTTCGAAATTATAGAAGCAAAATTAATTTTCTAAGAGAGTTGCATAAGTTGTTAACACGGTAAATCGTTAGGTATTAAAATAACGCCAAAAAGAATTAAAATAATCCAATTTAGTGTTATTTTAATCCATTTTGGTGTTATTTTAATACCTTACGATTTACCGTGAAACTTTACCCAAATTAAATATGGAATAAATAAAAAATCTGCAATCAGAAAAAGTAATAGATAAAATAATTTTTCAAATCCAGCAACTGGGTCGTTGATATTTTTTGATTTTTAATTTAATATGTAATTTAATAATTTCAAAAATTAATATAAAAAATTTTTACTCCTATTTTCCTACATGTTTGTACGCATTTAACATTTTCGCATTATTTTCTATACCGCAAAGGTGCAAAAATTCTACACTAGGGATAAAGGGGCACTTTAGGATCACCCATATACGTCCCGGGACGCATCCGTCACCTTAGCTCAAAAATCACTGAAAGAAAGAAAAACAATTCTAAGTACTATTTACAAGTGAAATCAGCAATAATATTAAACTTCTTTTTACAAATATTAAATTTTTACTGAAATATTATTATAAACTGAAACAAATAGAATGTTCAGTAGCCGTCAATTTTCTAAGTTATTCTAAAAGAAATTAATTTCTTTTAGAAATGAAAAAATAATAATAATTACAAAATAAAAAAATTATTTCAGAAAAAAATAATTATTACATATACTTTGTATTAAACATTTTTAAACAATTAATCTATATAAATATAAAAAACTTAATTCATATAAATATTTTTCAAAAACATTGCTAATAACACTTGTAAAGAAATTTGTTAAGAGCACATGACTGCAAAAATAAAATCTTATTTTAAATTAGGGCAGAGATTAACTGAGTCTTGAAAATGAGATTTAGTTTTATTCAAAATTAAGCTTATGTGAAAATAATTGTGATATAAATAAATATGAAATAAATAAAATTTTTACAAAAAATGTGCAATTTAGATTAAGTAAAATATTAATTTAACAGACACTGTCTTAAATTAATCAGAAACCTAATGATTTTTATAGATAGTTGTCTCAAATCTCTTTATATATAAAGGAAATAAAGATCAGCATTAAAAATCTATTTTGAAAATCAACGAAAACTGTCTAAAAAATGTTGCAACCAAAAATAAGGCACCTGAAGTTGGCATCGATGCTCAGCATCGAAAAGTATTTTTCCTTATTTTTAGTAAAAGAATTTTAACTAATTTTACTCCTTTTATTCACCTAAGAAGTAAAAAACTATTTAATAGTATTTTTTTAACTTTAAATTTTGGAAAAAAGTTGAATGATTTTTTTGGTTTTGTTCAAAAAAATTTTTTCGATGCTGAGCATCGATGGCAACTTCAGGGACCTCAAAAATAAGACTCCTTTCTTCCCTTAAAACAAGATTTTCTTTTTACAGCAATCAAAGAAGAACAATATAATATACATAACATGATACACAAAATTATCAAAAAGAAACATAAAACATATAAATTGTAAACAACATAGTGACCAAAATAAATTTCATGCAAAGTACTCACAATATTACTGATAAATCCAGTAATTCTGACCCAAATTATGAGCCAAAAAGATAAATCGCTACTGGTGAATTCCAGTAACTGTGGCTCAAATTTTGACCCAAATGGATCCATCAATACTGGCAACTTCCAGTATCTGTGACTCAAATTTTGAGCCGAAAATATTCCCGATTTTTCCTATCTACAGCTAGTCCTACCTTCCCGATTTCTACCTTCCCGATCATTTTTCGTTTATGTAAGCGCCTATTTATTGCAAAACTGTTTCTAATTAACGGCTCGCCTGTAAAAAAAGAACATTCTCAATCACTCTTCTAAAAACTTTACATCGCACCCTATAATTCAAAATTTCCAAATTTTATACTCAAATTTTTGTTTAAACAAAAGACATTCACTCCACAATCCTCTCTCATACCGCCAAGGTGCAAACAGCCTACACTAGGAATAAAGGGGCACGTTAGGCTCACCCATACGTCCCGGGACGCATCCGTCACCTTAGCTCAAAAACACTCAAAAAAAGAAAAACAAAATTCCTGAAAGAAAAACGTTCAATTAAATCTAAAAATGCCATTTGCCAAATCGTCAAAGTTCTAAACGTTCAAAAGAATGAAATATTTCTTGGCAAAAATGTTTTCATAAATTACCGACTAATTTTCATTAATAGCAATTAATAAGTCATAAAATTAAATTTTACATTCAGAAACTATATATTAAATTTTTTTATAGTGACCTAAAATTACTGCAACAACAATTTAATTTAAAAAAGAAATTAATAAATTTTGTTCATTTTAACGTTTAGAACATTTCAAAAATTATTTAATAAAAGTTCAACCTTAGACGAATAACTGAATAAAAGATAAATTAATCGAATGAAGCTTTTAATAATTTAATGAAACGAAAGAATTGAACAGAAATGTAATGATCTGAATAAGAAAAATTTTAATTCCAAGGAATTGTAAAATTAATATAATATTACTTGAGGTAAAAAATTAAAAATAGAAATCTATTTTTAATAAATCTTAATGATAAAAAAAAGTTACTTGGCATCATAGCAAAAATTACAAAGCATTGCAAATTAAACAATCAAAAAGACACATAACAAATAATAAAATAAACATTGATAATAATATTGTTTACGTTGTAAAAGAGAATACTACGAAATAATAAAAATTATCAATGGTGTCACTATGTTGTTCTTGTTCCTTCCCTGTTTTTTTTTAAATTTACTATCAGCTTTTAACAATGCGATATATTTATTTAAAAAAGTCAATAGAAAATTTCAAAATTCAAAAAATTTAAATTGATTAAAAAACAATTTTAATTTATAAGTTAATTTTAACTGTATTTAAGTAAACAAAATAGTCTCAAGAATTAGTAACAAATTGATTTTTAATTCTCAAAATTAATTCACCGTACTAGTTTTAATGGAAAAAAATAAATTTAAAAAGCGCGTTCAACAGGGAAGGTTAAATATTGGAAATGGAATTTCGTAATATTGAGCCGATTGTTTAATCGACTCACTTGTTTAGTGGCATCACAGTTTGTGATAGACCACTTTGTGATTCCCACGGTGGATGATGAGCCCACGTTGAGGCGATGGGATCCTACGACATCACCCTTTCTGGGCCACCCTTGAAGATCCCTGACTCTTGATCGCACTTCTGCGCCAGGTCAAGGGCCACACGGAACCGTGAAATTAAAATTTAAACAAAAATAAATACAAAAAAATAGACTATAGTCAATTTTTAATAGAATTTCATAGAAAATAGACTAACTGTAAACTACAAAATGAAAAAAAAAATTTTAAAAACACGGCAGTGTGCAGGGACCTCTTTTTTTCTCCAAATTTTCATCGTTTCCTCTTCTTACACTGAAAAAGAAGAACTGATTAGAAAATTAAAGAACTTTAATCCTCTACCTACTTATTTGACCGTTGTCACAAAAAAAACGAAAAGTAAAAAGTTAAAAAAATTTTGTATAAATCAAATTTTAATCAATAATCTAAGTTGAAATCTAATTTTACCAATAAAAAAATACTTACAATTAGGAATTATAAAGTATCGTAATGGAAGATACGGTGATTTTATAACTGAAAAAATTAATTTTTAATCGATTAAAAATTGATTTTATATTTAGAAAAAACGAGAGATTAACTATTTCTCAAACAGAGAAGGAGGTAAAGAAAGAAAAAACCTTGACTCGTTCAATTCGCGGTGAGTCCCACGTTGGTCGATAGATGTTAAACCATTTGCGCCTTCTCCAGGAAAATAATCTCTTTTCTTCTTCCCCATCTTTCTTTCCTTCAGGTTGCTCTTTGGAATTATCAGGAATGAACTGAAATAGTATACTTTTTATTAAAAAAATAAAAAATATTTCTTAAGTGCAAAAATTTCCAACACATTTACTTTTTTACCCATTGAATCATTCAATCAAACACTTAATCATCAAAACATTCATTAATTCTTCCATAAAACTATAAAAAAACTATACAACAATTTTCGATCACAAAACACAATTAACATTTTTTTTATCCAATTTTTCAAAAATGAAATAAAATTCCCCTACTAAGTATTCAAGATTTAAAGCAGAAAATGTGTGGATACCCTGTAGTTGCACAGAAATTATTATTCATCTATCGAAGTTTACCCCATCAATTGAAATCAATAAGTAACAGGAACTACAGATTACACTCCGATTGGAAACAATTTTTGAAAATATACTGTTACATTCTATCATAATTTCCCATCGCTTCTTTCTAGATTTTATGGCACGAATACATGCAAAAAAAGAAGAACAGAAGAAAAAAGGTTGAACACTAAAACTCAAAGAGTGGTTTACATTGTTGTTAAATTCATGTGTAAAGATACTTAAAATTCTTTCTTTAAGTCGTAAAAACAATCAAGAAACACATTCAATTCTTCGCATTTTTACTTCTTTTTCTATTTTTCTTTCTTTACAAAATGTATTTTATTTTTCAAACTCTTTGCATATTTCCTTCACAAAGTAAGAGATGGTACACGGCTTTTGTTATACGAGAACTATTATCGTTTATTACTCAATCATAAAAATTTATTTGTCTCAATTTTTAGAGTTACGGAATTTATAAAAATTGGTAATTGTAAACAGTAAATCTGTAATTGTAAATTTTAAATAGGTCATTATGAATGGTAAAATTGTAAATTTTGTAAATAATTCTCTAAAACTGAAATTATATTATGGCTGAGAAAATATTGTATTCTTCGATTCAGGAATGAAATATCAGAGTTTCATCTATTGGTAACTGAGAAGAATGACGGTACAATTATTATTGTTCCCGTACCTTTATAAGTGTATTATTGTATATGAGAGTTCATGACTAGTCGCAACAAGCAAGAGGAGCAACTCTTTGCATGTCAGTTGGTTAAATGTACCGCTAAGCGAAATTTTATAAAATTTCTGTGAGGTCGTTCAGAACGAGTATTCACAGCTGACCCAAACACTTTGAAAATTCTCCTTCTTTTTTAATGCATTCCTTATGTGGTACCGTTATCAATATTACCATATGCCCTACCCAACGATCGCCGAATATTATAAAACGTTCATTAGAACCGCTCACGTAATTAAAAACAAAAAAAAACCAAATAATCAATTTTCAAGACGTCTTTCCTTTCAAACCTATCCGTTTAATTGACAAACATTCTGAAAATTTATAGACGTTCATAACAATAAATTTTGAATATTTTTTTTACATTCTCAATATTTGGTAAATTAGGAATAAAATTCGAATTTCTAATTAAACTAAAAGTCTAAATAAAATTACAATTGCTTAATTTAGAACAGAAAACAATTTTTAAAAAAATTTTTTTAACTTTTTCTGAACGATTAATTTTCTTGAGAAATTTTTTCGAATAGAGAAATAAAAAATGACGTTTTTCTGATTGCAGAGCGATTATTTCCTTCCGCCGAGATCAGCATGGTCGAGAGTACCTCCACAAACATC
The DNA here is from genome assembly GCA_032873175.1 of Leptopilina drosophilae. Taxonomy (NCBI): domain Eukaryota; kingdom Metazoa; phylum Arthropoda; class Insecta; order Hymenoptera; family Figitidae; genus Leptopilina; species Leptopilina drosophilae. Next base: position 56,782,293 of record CM065478.1, read on the forward strand.
AAAGAAGAAACAAGCCGATTCTTCATGGAAATTTGGCAGCACTATGTTAATTATTATAGCTATGCTAGTTTTAATGGCAGTCTTAGCAATAGGAGGTTTAGCTTTATGGATGGGAGGTTTGTTACACACCGCTATAATCCTAATTCCAATCACATTTCTTCCAATATATATTTAATCAAAAATTATTTTTAGTCACTTCTATAATTTTTAACCTTCCTTGTAATATTTATCACCGAGGTTAATGTCCCCATTCAAATCAGATAGTTTTAAATATTCGATAATTTTTTTTCAGCTTAATTTTCAACCTCTGTAATAATAATTCTCTCAATAATCCCAGTTCGAATCAATAAAAAAAAATTTTTTAATCAAAAAGAATTTTTTCCCGCTTCTTAAATTTGCAACCTCAGTCGTGATACTTAATATCAAGATAAAAAATTTGTTTAATAATTTAATTTTTAATAATTTTATCCAACCATTATTCTATTTTTCTATCTACTTTAAATAATAAACATTCATATTTTGTTACAGCTCTTAGAACAGATTCAAAAACAGGTACGTAAGAAAATTAAAGATAAACTCGTGCGAAATGCTAAAAGTTAATTAATAAAGAAATTCTTTTTCTCTTTTTGTTACAGCCATCATAGGTTTTTTCTGTAGCTTCAGGATAGTAAAAGGAGAAAAATATAACCCAATGTTGAAGCTTAATACCAGTATGGTATTCAGAGATAAGGAGCGCAAATATAAAAATATTGTAAGTCCATCATCTCGTATATATAATATTATAGAAATCGAAAAAGAATTTCTTAATTAAAATCTCAATTAAATGCAACCGACATCATTTTTCCTTTTTTCCCTTACATTTTTAAGGTTGAACACCTCTTTAGAAGAAGTATCCTGGGCCCCTCCTACAAACAGGCAATTATCGACCGATTCGAAAATGAAACCTTGAAAGTCTTCTTCAGACTCTATCTTGATAGAAGGAAGGTTCCAAGGTCTGTTGCAAATTTAGAAGACTCAATCGAGGAAATTATCGTCAAAGAAACGTATTCAATAACTTCTGTTTTCAAAGACATGGAACTCGATCTGACCAGTGTTTCCGTAAAGAGTACGTACCTTCAAAAATTAACACAAATTAATTTACATATTAATTTACGAACAATTTCTAAATTCACAAATTAATTTACATATTAATTTACGAACAATTTCAAAATTCACAAATTAATTTAGAAAGAATTTAAAAATAAATTTTTTTATTAAAATATACCCAAATATTTATTTTCTAATTACTAACTATTATTTCCACAATTCAGGAATGAATTCAGACACAACTTCCGGTCAAAGATCGAGTCTAACAAGTCAACAGAGAAACGCAATGATCACCAAGAACGGAATTTTGCGACCCAATAAAAATAGTTCCCTTCTCACGAATTCAAAATTAAAAACAAGACCAACAAAATTTGAATCAAGCGAACCGGAAATTGATTTCAATAATGTCCCAACAATTCAAGGAACCTATAAAGCAACTAAATTGATTCCCTTCCAAAATACTTCAACCAAAGAACAAGAAACATCTTCGACAATTACAAAATCTTCGACAACAACAGAAACAACAAAACCAGTTTCATCAACAACCACTACTACAACACAATCCGCAAAAACAACAATTACTACAACAAAAGTCCCAATAACAACAACAACAACAATAAAAATAGACGACGAACTACATAAAGATTTTATAAAACCACATTTTGAAACATCACCCTGGAAACCAATAATTCCACCATTTATTAACACCGATCTGAAACCATTAACCGAACGCAATGAACCGCAATTTAAACCAAATCCGACAAAAGTCACTAAACCCTTCATCAGAGATGAGGAATTAATAATGGGCACTCCAATATCTGAAGTGAAACCGCCAGATCTATTTAATGCAAATCAATCACAAATTATCAATCCACCCGGAATGAATACATTCGACGCAGAGGAAACCGATTTTCCACACGATCGAATTGTTCCCAATGAGGAGTCGCCATCATCATCGAATACTAAAATAAAGAATAATCTTTTAATATTAGAAAGAAATTTTACAATCGACACTGAAGATCGTGTCCGACGACCTGACATTGAAATTTCCGGTCAATTACCTCCAGATACATTTGAATTACGACTGAAAACATCCTCAGAATCAGTGAAAGAAATCGAAAAATTAAATTCTCAAACATCAACGACTGTCTCATTCGATGATCGTCGGCCCGTGAGTCGTTTGGACGATTCACATTTTTCCAGTACAAAACCAGCGTTTATTATCGATTCCGAAACATCCGAATTGCCAACACTACTCAAAGATACGGATAATTTCCAGGAAACGCGAATTTCCGGCATTGGAGTCGCCGAACCAGTCTCCGATTTGGAAATCGATCTCGAGAGTCGAAATCGATATTCCGAAATAGCAGCAATCGAGGACGAGAATACAAAGAAGAATCAGCCAATTTACACGAGTTATAGAACACCGGATTTAAATGGTGGCGCGAGACCCAGTTTAGTAGAAAATGTCGGCACTTTGAAACCATTTAGACACACGATTCCAGTGGATAAAATCACCTCTGTTTTGGAGATATCAAAGGAAGAATCCCCAGAAGAAAAGAAAGATCCAGAAAAACATCTACGTACCGGAGTTGCCACAATAACCGCCGTTGAATTCGAAAGAACCGACGATAAACCCAATTCAAAGTACATTGTCACAGGAAATCCTCGTCTTCCAAGTAAAATTCGCAACGAACCCCTACCAAATTTAGAAAGAATTGTCGAATTCGAAACCTTCGTGAAAGACTCTGCCAGTGAAAGTTTGAATTCATCGCCCAACACTTCGAGTATTCAAGTATCAACAGAATCGGAAGAAATTGACGAATCAACGCCAAACTTTAGTTCAACCGAAGAAATCACAATACAATCTCCAAACTTTCCAAACTTGACAAACTCCAAAGAGACCGACTCGATAGAAATACTCCGCTCCTCACCAGACGATTCAACGACAAGAAAATGGCTAAATTCCAGAAATTCCACCTTCGTCGAGATAAACACAATGAAACATGTCCCCAACAAGGGTCAAGTGTCCCCAGGAGTCGAAGAACCTTCCCTGTGGACCGCTCCATGGAACGAAAATTCCACCACACTCGATTCAAAACGTAAAGTCTATAACGAAACCCTAAAGGCGAATATCGTCGAAAATAACCTCGTGACCCTGGCGCCAGTCAAGAGCAACACCGGCGTTCGGCCAATTCGCCCCCGACCGAAAGTCGACAAGGAAAAATCGACCCGTCTTCTGGAGAAAACAACAACCGACACGCCTCTCCAGGCTCTCAACGAGGCTGCTCTTCTAAACAGACTCTTCAATCTAGAGTCCCTGGAACCGATCCGAAAGGACATTTTCAATCAAACGAAACCACTGACTCATGAAAATGGCACCGTCGAGCAAATCATCGAAGTCGTCACCTCAATCAGCACCAAAGTCTCATCAACCGTGCAGGGGAATCCAGTGTCTCTGAAACTAATCGTCACAAACACCTCCTCAACCCCTCAAATAAGAAACAAGGAAAGTACAAATACAAATATAAATCAAAACACAAATACGAATCCAAACAAAAATATAAATACAAATACAAACAAAAATATAAATACAAATACGAATACAAACAAAAATATAAATACAAATACGAATACAAACAAAAATATAAATACAAATACGAATATAAATACAAATACGAATATAAATACAAATGCGAATATAAATACAGATGCGAATATAAATATAAATAAAAATTCAAATAAAAATACAAATTTCGGCAAAGTCGAAATAATCGAAACACGTTCATTCCACGAGGACTCAAAACGTCATCATCCACTCTGGATGGATGATTCGAAAAAAATGCAAAATTCAGACAGAAAAACCTCGAACGGACAGCAAAATCAATTTCTAATTGATAAACTGAAACAATTTGCTGACGTGAGAACGGTTGATGATTTAAGTACAACAACGAAACAGAAAGTATTTAAAAATAATTCCCCCTTGGAAATTAAAGATCAACAAGTTGTGACATCAATGACAAATGTTGATGAATTGAAAAAAATTGCCGATGTCGCCGCTGGCAATGAGACAGTTTTCAAGAATAGTTCATCGAGTTTCACTGTCAGTCGCGATGGCGTTGAGGTAATGATGAAAGTACTCACAAAGAAGGATGAGAGGATCGATAAAAAAATATCGACCACTGAAGAAAATCTTCTTCAAACAGGTAAGAATCTTATAGAGGAGGAAAAAAAACAATATCCAAACCAAATAACTCGTTAAGAAAATTAATTAATTTAATTACACACCCCTTTAATTACTAACGGCAAAAAAAATAATTAGTTCCCTTTATATATGAAAAGAAAAAAAAGTTCACCAAAAGACAAAGAATTTAAAAAAAATTGTTTCTTTAGTTTGAAGTTTTTAATCGTTTTATTTCTTTGAAAAAATCGTTTTCATAAATCTTTTTAGAATTAAAATTTTTTGAAAGGAGCAAAATTTACAAATCTTAGGATTTTATATCAGAAACTATTATTTCTCCCTCGTCACAATATTTCACGCTTCTTCTATTTTACCGCATTTTTTATTTTAGAAAAAAATCATCTCGTTTTCTTACTTCGGTGAACGAATAATTGGTTCGGAAACTTAAATTCAAGAATAAAGTTCATTTCTTTTTTGTTCATATTACTCAGTTGAGATTATTACCAAACGGTCTTAAAACCTAGTTTTCTGTCGACTACAATTATGATCGTAATTTATTTTCTTTTCATATTTTTGCATAAAAGACTTGTTTTAAGTCAAACTGTTATTTTCCATTCTTCTTTTTGTGGGAAAAAAAATTGCAAAGGCAGGCCAGTGTTACAAATTCTTATTGAAATTAAAGAATATTACTATATACTATTTTAACAGTTTTGTGACCTTCTTTCAAAAATTGTGTCATTCTGTTTTTTTTATATATATTATGTTATGTTTTCAAAGAAAAGGAAAAAAAGTACTTTGCAATTAATATTATGTTTGTCAATTTTGCAAATTAAGTAAAATAAACAAACATAAATAATGATTCAAGAAAGTTTATGTTTTTAAATTTTAATAAATAATTTCCATACCTCAAAAAACTTGAATTCGAAAAATTGACCGCCATCCTTAAAATGAAACAATCTGAAAAAATATTTTAAATAAATATTGTGATTGTTTGGAAATAAAATATTTATAATTATCAATTAATTGAATAAAAAAATGTAATCTTAAAATCGAAATCGAGATAAAAATTTAATAATTTGAGATAATTTATTTAATTGTATGTTCTAGTTTAAAATAAAAATAATTTTAATTTCTTAAACTTATCATTAACTATCGATCGAAATTGTAGATTATTTAATTATTAAAAACTAAATTCACTGAAAGAAAATTGAATGAATTAAAATTTAGAAAATTGAATTCACGACTGTTTAAGATCATAATAATTATTAATTAATATTGTTCCGAATTTTATTTAACTAAACCTGGAAACAATAAAAAAAATCGAGAAAAATTGAAATTAAATGTAAATTCAAATTTACTTTGTTAAATATTTCAATAACAGGTTCCAATGAAAAATTTGATTTTATTTTTCTCAGTTTTTTGGAATTCTTAAGTAAAATTATTTATAAAATAATTTACAAGTAATAATTTTATGATAGTTCATCAATAATTAAATAATTTTAAATAAATTCTATATCATATTCAGCAAAGTTTAATTATTGTTAAAAAATAAATAAAATCCAAGGTTTTGGCATAAAATTCGTTGTGATTTTAAAGCTTATAATTAATTGTTATATACCGAAATGAAGAATTTTTCCTGAGTTGATTAAAATTGTAATCTTAATTAATTAATTAATTTTAATTTTAATCTTTTAATCTTTTAAGATTTAAAATTTATTTACAATTAAACCACATTAAAAATTAATGTTAATATTACAAAATTAATTATTCTGTTATAATTATTTAAAAACTAGTTGATTATTTAAAAATACGGTTTAACAAAAAACAAATATGAAAAAATTAAATTCATTCAAATTTTCCAAACGATTAAATTAAAATTTTAATAAAATAAAATTTGAAAACAAAATAAATGAAAAAAGTAACAAAAAAAAAGAAGACGCTAATTATTTAAGAGGTCTTTTAATAGTAATTATGAATTTTATAAAATGAATTATAATTTTGCTTACTTAGCCGTTAGTAGAAATAAGTTCTAATTTTATTAAAATTTTTTTAATACTTTTAGTCCCTTTTAATTTTTTTAATTTAAATACTTTGTAAATTTTACATTTGGACAAAATAAAAATTTTTGAACAAATTTATAATTTATAAACATTGAATAATGTTTATAAAGATCTTTTTAATTAGACAAGAATTATTTCCCTTTTAGAAATAAGTTGAAGAAAGAAACAAAATTCAATAATAAATTTTCTTACCAGCAGAAAAGTGTTCCGGTTTTCGTTGTAACGATGGAAAATGTTTGCCATTTGCTGCTCGATGCAATATGTTAGGTGAATGTACAAATTCCGAAGATGAGGCTAATTGTACATGTGCCGATTTCCTCAAGGCACAGCTCTTTCATCAAAAAATCTGCGACGGCGTTCCCGATTGCTATGATTACTCCGACGAAACGAATTGCGGTAAGGGACTAATTCCAGAAAAAGAACCTAAAAAAACAAAAAATTTTAAAAATGTGACAATTGCATTTAAATTTGTCTCCTATTATATTAATATTCCATCAAAGAATTACATAATTTACAAGAAAATAAAATTTTTAACATCAAATAATTAAAATTCTTAGTCGAAATCATAATTGTTTTGAAACAAGAATATTTTTAACTAATTAAAATAATCTTATTAATTAAAATTAATAGCAATAATATTAATATTAATAATAAGACGATAATTGTTTCCGAAAAATATTTATAAATATTTTTCATAAAAAGAATTTCAACAAAAATTTTCTTTTCAGACTGGTGCAAGGAAGGACAATTTGTTTGCGGAAACAATAGATTCTGCATCGATCAAAATAAAGTTTGCGACGGCATTAGAGATTGTCCAGCGGGAGAGGACGAAAAAAAATGTGCTGCCCTAATAGATGAGAAAGTAGACGATGAAAATTCTAACAACACTCCAATTAGAAGTACAGAAAAATTTCCAGTCAATGAAGATAAAAAAATTGTTGAAACACCCATAGATTACGATCAATTAGCAGTAGAATCGCTTGTTCTTGAAAGTTCAACATCCCAAAACACGAAAGATAGTGATGAAAAATTATCTAATACAACCGAAAGTGATTTTCTTTCATTTTCTAATGATAAAAATATCACTCACGACGTTGCATCGGGTAGAGAAATTAATTCTCATTCGAAAACAAATTTAAATTCTCAAAATTCCTTTCAAACGAATACAAAAGGTGGTAGCATTTCATTTGTCAAAAATAGTATTCGACGAGAAGTGAATAATTATAATGACAGGGGTTTCCTGCATGTGAGAAAAAATGGAAAATGGGGTAAACTCTGCCTGGAAAATATTGACAGTTTAATTCTAGAGAGACAAACGTCCTGGACTGTTGAGGATTTAGGCAGAGCCGTCTGTAAAGCAATTACATATCAGTGAGTTTTATTTAAAAGGCGGAGATTTCTATCTAAAGGAGATCATTCATTTCTTGAACCCTCGAGAATTTGAATTTTTGAATTTAAAATTATGCCTTCTATCATTTTCGGTGCATTTCCATTTAATTATACATATAAACGTACGTTAAAAGAATTTTTCATTCTAGAAATATCTCAAAAGAGGAGGAAACTAATTTGAAATTTTCTTATTGTTGAGTTTTCAAAAAGAAACTAATACAAAAATTTGTAATTTTCTTTTAGAGAAAAAATAGTAAAAAAAATTTCAATTTACTCAAATAAGAGAAAAAAATGTAAAAACTAGTAATTATTTTTTCGACTCTAATATTAGTGAAATGATCGACTTTAGAAAGAGAATTTTACAACTAACGGCACTTTAAATGTAACTTTTGAAAAACAAAAAATTCTTACAGAGACTACGAGAGGGTGGAGAAAGTTAAGGAGGACATGACTTTGATGGATCGGAATTATTACAGTTTATCACTCAACGACAAAGTGTCAGACAAGCCGAGTTTAACTTTCAAGCCAACGACATGTCCAAGTGGAGAAGTTCTCAAAGTAAAATGCAAAAATCTCGAATGCGGAATTAGAACTCAAGTTCCCTCTCAAGCAAGGTAGTGAAAAGAATAAGGAAATATTAATTTCAAATTTCGATTTCTCATCAAAATTTTCCATACAAATGGATTTTAAACTTTGTAAAATTTACTATTTATATAATTTATGTGGAAAAATAATTTTAAAAAATAATTTCAAATTTAGATTTTCTCTCAAAATTTACCGCGCTAAATAATTTTGTATTTTTATTAAAAATTTATCAAAAATTATAAAAAATAGTGGAAATTAATTTCAAGTTTAGATTTTTCCTAAAAATGTTGTGTTCTGAATTAATTAATATTTTTAAAACCTAATAATACACAATTTAGAGGAAAAAATAAAAAAGTAAAAATAAAATAATCTTAAATTATCAAAAAAAAAAGTTGAAATTTTGATTTTTTCTGAAAACATTTTAATATTTAATTGTAATAATTAATTCAGAATTTGAAAAATCGTAAAATAATAAAGAGAAAATAAATTCAAATTGATATTTATCCTAAAAATTTTCTCTTCTAAATGAATTAATATTTTTTATAATAATTAATTTACATTTTAGGGAGAAAATAATAAATATAATAAATATTTTCAAACTCCTAATTGAATTAAATTAAGTTAGAAATTATAAATAAACTAGCAAAACGCAAGTGAAATTTTCTTCTCAATTTTAACAATCAAAATTTGCTTTTCCAAATTTAAGGAAAATTCATAATTTTTTAAAAAATATAATGTTTCTTAAGGTTTTTCATTAAATGTAATTATTTAAACAACTTTTATAGTAAATGCTAAAATATTTCCAACAGCAACTTGAATTAAAATTCAAAATTTATTTCAATAAAAGTTGGCAAAATTTTCAATTGTTTCAATTTTTTTAAATTATTTTCAGAAATAGAAGTATTTTTAAAAGATTTTAGTTTCATTTTTACAAGAAATAATTATACGAAATTTCTGAATTAAATTTTTCAAAACTTTAATACTTTTTGTTAAACAAAAATTTAAAAACTTATTCATATTTATTTTTTCCGATGAATTAAAAATTCAAAATAATTTCAATGAAAAACCTCATGAAATATAATTATTTCTAAAATTTACAACAGTAATTCATCAAAAATTCAATTCTTTTTTTAGAATTTTTGAATAAAATTATCGAGAACTGTAATAATTTTTAAAGAAAAATAATTTTATTAATAATTCTTTAAAATAAAAATTTAAAGATTTTAAAACTTTTTCTTCCCTTAAATCTTCAAGGAGTTTAATTTAAAAACCTTTTAAAATTTAATTAATTCTTAAAATTTCTGTTACAATGGTTTAAATATTTTATTATTTTTAAAATTTTAACAGAAATTTTTGTAAAATCAATTCCTATCAGAATTATTGAAAGCTTTCATAATTTTTAAAGAAAAATAATTTTATTAATAAATTTTTTAATTTTTTTTGAACGAGTTTTGAATTATTTAAATAGAATAATTTTTGTAAATTCATAAAATGATATAATTTCAAAAATATAATTATATTTACAGACAATTTTTAAAGAGGAAAAAATAAAATTCTTTAAAATGTAAAATTTTATAGAATTTCCAATTGTTTGAATTTGTTAAAATTATTATTGTGAATTCAAGTATCTTTTTCTGTAAAAAAATTTAATTACTATTTTTCAAAAACTTAATTTTTTTTTAAATTTCCAAATTAATTTTTTCAAATTTTAATAACTTTTGTAAAATAAATATTTAACTAATTATTGTTCTTTATTTGCTTAAAATTTTTAAATACTTAACAATTTGAACTGCAAGTCTAACTTCAGGTGAGGACAGATTATGTCGATTATTATAATATAATTCTTTATTGTTAAAGTTTATTAAAATTGTTTCGAATATAATTGAATTCCTATAAAAAATTTCATTTTTTATGGAAATAATTAAATTTTTGCGAAGAATTTTACTATTTTTTAAGAATTTATTAGAAGTTTGAAAAATAAATGAATATTTTCGAAAAATTTTATTAAAAATTAGAAAAAATTCAACTGAATCCTTCAGCAAAATTTTATTTAAAAATTGACATGATAAAATTTTTTAAATAAAATTATGTCATTTTTTTATTTTTAAAGAAAACAATTCAATATTTTCTGAAAAATTTAGAAAATAATTAAAATTTTTGAGATTAAAAAATTATACTTTCAGAATTATTTTTAGAGAATTAAACGTTTGCAAAGACTTTACTAAATATTTGAATTGTTTCTTTGGATTTATGCAAATTTCAGAAAATGATGGAATTTTTTCGTGAAATTTTATTACAATTGTATTCAAAATAATTTAATTTCTGCGAAGAATATTATTATGTATGTAAAGTAAAAAAATAAGTTCCTAAAGTTCTGAACGTTCAAATGAACGAAATTGATTTATTTCTTCTAAAAATTAAATTTTTATTGCAATTATTTTGCTTAACTATCAAAAAAATTAATTACTGAGTTTGTAAAAGTAAAATTTTGGTTTTTAAATTTTTTTATTATTAGTAATTTACTAAAATATCTTCAATAAAAAATATTTCGTTCATTTGAACGTTCAAAACTTCGGAATCATAAAAAAATTTGAATAAAAAAAATTGAATAAATATAAAAAAAACTTAAATAAATAATATTGTTTATAAAAATAAAAATATTAATTAATTCATTTAGAGCAGAAAAATCAGTTTTCCCTTGAAAATGTTTTGACCAAAAAGCAAAATGAATTTTTCGCCGAAGAAAAAAAGAGTGAGATAATATAATTCTTTTAAAGGATACCTCTTGAGTAACAAAAATATTTAAGTAGATTGTTATCTCGACATTACAGAATCGTCGGTGGCGGTAGTTCCTCAACAGGTAGTTGGCCCTGGCAGGTTGCCCTTTACAAAGAGGGCGATTATCAGTGCGGAGGTGCTCTTATCAGTGACAGATGGGTCCTTTCAGCTGGGCACTGCTTTTATCAGTAAGTTTCCAAGTTCTTTCATTGAGTAGGTGGTCCTTAAACTCCTTTAAATTCCAATCCATATTGCTCCACTTTTTATTTTCATTCGTCTCTCTTTCTTCTCTCTCTCTATAAAGAACCAAAAACAAAATTTATTCGTGTGTCTAAATAAAAATTGAAGAAATGTTTCAAACAGAATCAAAGAAAATGAATTAAAAATTTTAAGTAAACATCTTTTTATTCACCTCTAAATAAAAATAAAAAAGTCAAACAAAATCGAAAAGTGACATTTCTCTAAAAAATAAATTTTCTAGAAAGTTAAAAATTCTTTCTTTTCGAGATAGTGGCTCTGAAATAATTTTTAAATAATTAAATAAATAAATAGTCAATAAATAATTCTTCAACAATTCAATTCATAAAGTAAACAATCTAATTTTTTTCGAAACATCGAAATAGAAATTCACAAAATTAACCCTGTGATTTAATTTTCGAACCTGAAATTAAATTTTTCCAAAGTTAATAATTATTTTGTTTTTGCGATAATTTTTCAGTGCGCAAAATGATCACTGGGTGGCTAGGGTTGGAGCGACTCGTAAGGGAAATTTTCCCAGTCCACATGAACAATTACTGAGATTGGATTACATTTCATTGCATCCCGATTATATTGATAATGGATTTATTAATGATATCGCTCTCTTGAGACTCGAGGCTCCTGTTACTTTTAGCGATTATGTTCGACCTGTTTGTCTACCAGAATCTGAGCCAAAAAGTGGAACAATGTGCACTGTCACCGGATGGGGACAGTTATTTGAAATTGGACGAATATTTCGTAAGTAGTTCCATTGTTTTCTCAATTCTAAATTATATATTTTTTATTAAATTAATTCTTAATAACCCTTTTGACTGAGAGTCTTTTTTCACAAGATTGTTATTTAATTGTACAAGGTGCACGCGGATAGAGTGCGTAACACTTGTTACGGAAAAACAAATACCTTTGTGCTGTTGCAAAAGTGCCAAAAGTACTAAGTAATTTGAGGTTATGTTGTCCGATTGGGAATTTAGAATTTTTAGTGTAATTACAAAGACTGATAAATATTATTTATTATTATAATAAAGAGATTAGATTATTATTATAATACAGAGATTAGATTATCATTATAATAATTATCCTTTATATTATAAAGGAATGAGAAATTAATAGTACGAGAGGCCAAGAAACAAAATATTTCTCACCGATTTTGAAAAAACGATTTTCGCGAAAAATGTTTCTTTAAAATTAAATTCACTTAGTTCGTTTTGTTTTTGGAAGAAGAAATCTAATTTGTCTTTGTTTTACAAAATCAATATAAATTATCTCAAATTACATTTATTATTTGATGAATATTTTAGGATTATGTTTTCCGATCTTGTTGGTGCGTTTACTGCTAATACGGCTAAGACAATGACACTAACACTCATATTTGGTTTAGATTAATCTTATTCGTGAATTGGAAAATTTATCATTTAAAAAAACTTTTATTTAAAAAAAAGTAAATAAACATGTTTGAAATATTCATCTTTCGTCAACTTCCCGCTTTCTGCACTTCTTTGTTTTGACGGAATTTTATTATGAAACTTACCCGGAATGATGCTAGATAGAGCTACTTGTCTACACGACAAAATGCTTTATTCTTTTGCAAAATTTCAAATAATTGTTGTAATAATTTTAAACTTAACCGATTAAATTCATTAATCAAGAGCGATAAATGCCAAAAAGTTATTATTCGCCCCGAAAAATTGTAAATTTGTACGACATGTAAGTATTACACTGTAAAAAAAGGCAGTGTAGAATAACATGTCGCAAGTAATTTTACATAGTGAAATTATAAGTCACACGTAGTTAATTTTCTATGCTCCAAATAGTAAAATAACTTTTCTGAGTAATATTACATCACTGAACAATGTAATAAAACAGAAATGTGTAAATTTATAATGTTTGACGTTGGAAAATTTGGCCACAGGTACAACGTGATAAATTTACATGGAATTGTTAATACACATTCATATGGTATTTTACCAGTGCTACGTATTTTTACCGTGTACGGGAGTGTAGAATAACATGTCGCATGTTTTTTTTCTATATTGCTGCGGACGCTTCGGTCCTTTGGTTTAAAAACGAGGTTATGTTGTAAAAGCTTCTGTGTAAGTCTATACTTTAAAGTTAAACAAATACATAATTTATTATTTTTGTTTTTATTAATAACTTTTTAAAATAATTTGTTTGTTATTAAGAACTATTTAAAATAATTTAAATTAAAGTAAATATAATGTTTTGTTTATTTTTATAAAAAATAAGAAATGTTTAAAGCAGAAAGAAATTTTAATGCGTCGCATATGGTTGTTACATGAAAGTTTAATAAAAAAATGTATTTTTAAAAATCATTAAAAATAATAATTATTAATTTAAAACGTTTATTTATTTTAATTTTAAGCGAATTATATTTCAGTGCGTTAAAAAAAGCCAGCTAATATTAATATTACGGAAATTTTAGGTTAAGTTACATGCTTTGTGTCAAATTACATGCGACATGTTATTTAACAGAATGACGAACAGAATGATGTGATTTTACATAAGGCTTGTGAAAAAACTTGAAGGTTATGTTTAATTACTATGTCATACATGTGGCCATAATTTCCAACGTCGGACATTGTAAATTTACACTGGAATTTTTTACAGTGTACATTATGTGCGCCAGGTACAGAATGGGAAATTTTTTCCGACGATTTTGAAAGTAATCAATCACGACGGAAAAGGTTTTTCCTTATATTAGGTGCAGATCATACCTTTTGTAGTACCTTTTTGAAGGAATAACACATTTTGACCTATTAAAAAACGTAAAAAAAACGTTTCATTTTCAATTACCTGTTTGATGAACATTTTAAGGTTATGATGTCCGATCCCTTTCGATTGTGCAACATGTCGCCATAAATTAAAGAATTATTGTAAAATATTTATCGCAATTTAAGTAAATAGAGCTAATTGTTCAAATTTAATGTGAAAAAGATGATTTGAATGATATAAATTAGCGATGTTTGAGGATTTTGACGATGACGACTGACGATATTGATGGCGGCCATGACACTGAATGCTGCGCAGTGCGCACCACAGCACCTGTCAGTGCTGCCAACATTGCCATAGTGTTTTCACGTTATTACAGCAACTGCATATTTATTCATTATTCATAAAAAAAAATCCTACTTTTTATGTAATTAATGCATAAAAATAATAACAATTGTTAATATACAAAGATATAGATACATATATAAAAGAACAATTTTAAGAAAATAACAAAGTTTGCTACAATATTTCCGCAGCACTGAAATACGTCAATGTTGGCAACATTGTTGCAAATTTAGGCGCCATAAAAATTATTTGAATTTAGAAATGTAATGAAGAAAGAAATGTTTTCTAAAATATTGTTTACTAAAATACAAATTTTTCGCCAAAAAATAATAATTTTGTGAAAAATACCTTTTTTTCAGCTGACACTCTTCAAGAAGCGGAACTTCCTTTAATCTCCACTGAGGATTGTCGAAGGAAGACACTATTTCTTCCTCTCTACAGAATCACGTCCGGAATGCTTTGTGCTGGCTTGAAAGATGGTGGGAAAGATGCTTGTCTAGGAGATAGTGGAGGTCCACTCGTTTGTTCAGAATCTGATAACAGATTCACTCTTCACGGTAAAATAACTTGTTCAAAATAAATAAAAAAAATTTCAATTTCCTAAAATAATTTATTTTTTGTTATTATTATTATTGTTAATATTATTATTATTGTTAATATTATTATTATTATTATTATTATTACTACTATTATTATTATTATTGTTATTATTAATATTATTATTATTATTATTATTATCGTTATTATTGCTAATAATGATAATTATTGTTTGATAATTATAAAATTATTAATATTACAATTTATAATTAATTATATTTCTATAAACATTTTTTCATAAAAAAATTAATTAATTAACAATAAGAAAATATTAAATATTCTAAATTTCATTTCTAGAAATTATTTTAGAACATTTATTCATAATGTAATTTATAATTATTAAAATTAAAAATTTATTGAAAAATAAATTTCCGAAGAAGTAGAGTAAATTGAATAAAAAATTTTTTTGCTATAACAAATTAGAAACCAAATTTTTTATTCAATTTAAAACAAGCCTGATTTAAAAAAATTAATTTCCATTACATTATCAATTAATTGATTGTAAATATATTAATTCTAAATTTTATTTTTAGAAATTACTTTAGCATATTAATTCATAAAGTGATTTACAAATACAAAATTTATAATTAATTAAAATAGAATGAATAATTATTAAATTTAAGAATTTTTTTTTTAAATTTACTATAGTTAATTAAAAAAAACAATTTGTTTACTATAAGATATTATAAATAAAATTTTGTTAAACTTCTAAAAAAATTATTTTGCATGCACATAATTAATTGATTTGAAATATCAAAAAAAAATAATAATAATAATTTTTAATATTTAAATTCTAAATTTATTTTTATAAATTACGCTAAAATAATTGTTCATAAAGTAATTTAAAATAATGAAATTCATAACTAATTAAATTAGTATTTATTATTTCTAAACAGAAATAAACGAAAAAAATGTATTTGAATTAAATAATATTTATTGGAGTTAATTAAATCGTATTTGCTTCAAATATTGAAATTATTGATTCAAACACTATTCAATTGACTCTAAAAAATATTACTTGATTAAAGTAAATATTTAATTGATAATAGTCAATTTATCGGTCTTATTGAATCAAATAATTTTTTTTTTCAGTGAAAGACAAAAAATTTTGTAATTTTTTAAAAAATGAAAATACCTTTTTAATAACTAATTTTAAAAAAAATTTTTCATCAGGCCTAACGTCCAATGGATATGGATGCGCAAGACCAGGAAGGCCGGGAGTTTACACAAAAGTTTATCACTATTTGCCATGGATGGAACGAACGATAAGTCGAACGGAAATTCCCTCAATGATGACTTCTTGCAAGGGTCACAGGTGTCCATTAGGTGAATGCCTTCCAAAATCAAGAATATGTAACGGATTTCTCGAATGTTCCGATGGCAGTGATGAGCGCAATTGTACAACGAATCAATCTTGAAAAGACTGATTAATTCACAAATTTTTTTAAACAATTAAAAAAAATACACACACATACATCCTACAATGATTCATGACAAAAGACAAATTCGGCGTTATTTATTCTTCTAGTCAATGCTGTAACGTTGAAGAAGAATTTTGCACACGAAATAAAAATTCAGTTTTGTCGAACATTGAACAAATTTTCTCCCCCAAAAATAAAAAAAAGGAGAAAAAAACTGTACAAAAAAATCCATGACTTTGGTTGGAAAATTTTCTCATCCACCAATTTTTGAAAAAAAAATAATATTAATAATACTAGTGCTATTTAATTTAAATTAAATTAATTGTTAAACTAATCAAATTCATTAAAATGAAATAATTAATGAATTCTTCAATTAAATGTATCGATTGTTAATTAATTTTAAATGAAATTAATTATTGATTTTAATTAATTTAAAAAATACAGGAAAATTATTATTAAATTGTATTAAATGTAATAATGACAAAATTAGTTTTTTAAAAAGATATTTTTTAAGAGTTTATAGACTGTTTGTGATATATTTTGTAAATTTCGTTGGAAATAATTATTTTTGACTCTCTCAATTTGTGAGATCGTTTATAGAAATTATTTAAATTTTTATAGAAAAACATTCGGACGCAGAGGTTATTTTATTACTCAATCATTATAACGTGTACATATTTGGAAAATAATAATTATAATCTATTTATATAAGTGTAAAATAATCTATTTTAAAATAACACATTTAAAACAAAAACTAAATACTTATTTATTTCAATCCCTTTATTTCTATTTTTATAAAAATCAGAATTTAATCATTTTTTCTAAACAAAAATTGTACTTGATTATTAAAAATTGTGATATTGAAATATTCAAATATCAAAAGTTTTAATACTAAGTACAATTTTTGTTTAGAAAAAAATGTTTCTAAAAGAAACCAAAATATCTAAAATAGAAAATTGTTTCAAAACCGATGAGAAAAGAATTCGGGACAAGTAAGAACAAAGCATTTAGGATAATTTTCGTTTTATTTAAGAGAGAAGAGATTTTTAAATGGATGACATTATGAAGAAAAATGAATCTCTTCACAAAGAAAAACAAAGGCTGAACATTTTATTGGAGACTTTACTGGAATTTAAAAAGGATATTTAAAATTATTTCCTTTAAAACTCTGTCAATATTTTTATAATATCGAGTCGAAACCCATTCTCTTTACTTTTTTTTTGATCTGTTACTTCATTCTTTTTCCGCTAATCTAATCTTCATTATTTTTTTTCTCTAGGAAACTCGCAATTGCGAAAAAGAATCACTTCACAGTGATTATTTCGCTAGATTAGAATAATTTCGATTAATATTAATAATTAATCGATATTTCCTGCTCATCATTATTATTTTCCTCTCATTTCTCTTTTGACCTTTGCTCGCACCGAAACAGATGGTAGTATTCTATCTAGATATGATTTTCGAAAAAAAGAATTCCAAAAGCTCTCAAATTAAAATTAAAATGCATACGATAAAATTTAAATTTTAAAAATTATTTTTTAAAAACAAGGAAGCCACTACAATACATTTGTAATGTTTTTTTTGCATTCAAGCAATATTAATTCCCGCTATCTAATGTGTGATAAAACAGAAAAAATAAAAAAAAATTTTAATTCTGATTGCGAGATATTCTATATTAATTACAATTCTATCAGTTCTCAGTATACAATGCTTCGATTTTAATATCGAAATAACGATTCGCAATGTAAATGTGTGGAACAAAAGTTCCTTGTTAATCGAACTCTACAAAAATTGCTAGAATGCCAATAAGAAAACTAACATTCGATATTGTAAAAAAAAGAATAATTATTTTTTTCACTAAACACTATTTAAGAACAATTATTATAATCACAATTTGATTATAATTTTGTTACAATTATCGTTAATTACTTATTTATTTTTCTCATATTATTCGTTGGTTATTATTAATTCAATTAATCGTTCTTTATTATTACAATATCGAGTGTTAGTTTACAATTTTTTTTATGTCGAATTGTCCGACAATTTCAATTCATTTTCGTTTCTTTTTAAAAAGCCACTTGGTGTGCACTAATCAATTTTTTTTATAAAAAAATGAAACATTTAAAACAATTCCAGGGCGAAAAGGTCTTCAATTCGAAAAACTGCGAGTCTGAGCAAAAATTTTTGGATTACGATACAATATAGAAAATTGTGTAAATGTATAAAAGTGCGGGAAGAGAATAATTCAACTTTTGTCAGACCGCATTGAACACCTTTTTTTTCTATTGTACTAACAAGTACAATTTGCTTCCTTTTTGAGCAAATATATTTAGGCGGAATATCTCGTTCACAAAAACAAAATTCTTACTTGCGAGCAAACAAATCTATTATTTCCCTCACACTAAATTTTTCCCAATTAAAAAATGATTCTCGCTAAAGAGAAAAAATTGTCTAGTTTTTAGCATCTACGATTTACGAAAATGTTTGTTTTCTTTTTTTTTCATTAATTATGACAATTTCATTTCAAAAATTCATTACTATAAAGTGGCAATCTTCTGAAAAAGTTTTTAAATCGCAAAACAATGTTAATAAATTTAATTTTAAAAAAAGACCAAAAGTCAGTCCTTTGCTTTATAAATCTATCTACGAGTTTTTCTTAAATCTCGTAAAGCCTTAATTAAAAATGAAAATAAATTACATATCATGCTATGGTGATATCGAAAAATCGTATCGCTAATTAAATTTTTTTTTCGTTTTAAATTAGAGTCGGATTTCTTTAGACTACAAAGCAGCGAATAAAAAATTTGTTTAGCCCAATGAATCAACAGCAACAGTGGAGAGGCCCTTAGGACTAACAGTCGTTTTAAATTGTTCCGGTACTGGCAATTCAGTCTAAAAAAGAAATTATTTTTTTACATTAGACAACATTATTTTCATAAAATATTTATAAAGTTGAAAAAGAAAGAAGAAGTTACTCACATAATCTCCATTTCCTTTCGGGATCATAACATTCATTTCACTTGATTTACTAGAAATTATTGCTACATCCATCGAATCTGGACTTAGATACATTTGACATCCGTCAGTCTTATCAACGGAAATTGTTGGAACTTTTCCGAATACCTAAAAAAAGAAAATGATGAAATAAAATTTATAAACTCAAATTCCACAGGAATTTATATTATAAACCTGTTGGATTATAAACAATTACAAAGGAAGTAAATACATAAATAATATTTTTCCATTACCTTAAAAAAAATTGAACTTTACATTTTTCTTTCAAATGTAAACAAATTCACGCATATGGGAAATGTGAGTGACTGTGAGTGACCGAAACTCGACGGAAATGTGTGAAATAAAAAAAGTGCTATCAAATCAGATTTATTATAATTATTAAACAGTAAACAATAAAATAATACAGAATAAATTTAATGTACAAAAAGGAAAAATAATAATTACCGTAATTTTTTGTTCGATAAAATAATTTCTTTCGGCAAAAAAAAGTATTCCAAATGTATAAATGTATAAAAAATAAATTTCCTTTCTAACACTATTTTATTATTAATAAATTTTATTAATAAAATATTAACAATTTTATAAATATTAAAATATTAATAACTTTATTAATTGCTTTATTAATTTTATTAATTTTATTGAATTCTTATTCAAGAAAATAAATTCAAAATACATTTTTTATTTGATAGTATTTTGGAAATTTGCCACACGTAATAGGAAAAAAATTTCAAAAAATATAAATAATCGACTCGCAATTGTTACTAACTTCGAGAATAATGAAATATGTAACGTGGGCAATGAAAAATAAACCGTCAAAGATGACAAGTTCCCGATTAATTTAAGGATAAAAATCTATCCACAAAAAAAACGGATTTTATTTACAATAGTAACTTTTCTATCATCTAATTAACCTGCATGAAAATTTTAGATATGCGTTGGCAATTTGGTTAGTAAAAATTTCATCATCAAAACAAATAATCATCCAGAGGTAAAAATCAATTTTTCGTTAATAAAAAATTTCCCTTAACCTTTAATAGGTGGCAATTTTCAACCTGTTCGTGAAACATGTACGGAAAATTGGAAAAAATGTTTAATCGAAGTTTGGAAATATTTATGGTCCGAAGTTGTAACGGAGGTTGTGGATTATTTAACAGACGACGTCTTTATTTGGAAAGTGAGTATGATTTATAAATTTTCCTATGAGCTTTTTAGAAAAAAGTGGTAATATTTTTACTTTTTCTCTATTTTTTCTTGATTATTTATTAATCAAATAATCGAGAAAAAGAAGTAGGTAATAAATTTGTGAACCTTTTCTTTAAGGTCCTGATCGCTTTAGTGGTTGTTATCATTTTGATACACACAATGTATTACAAAATTCGTTGGGTGGACGAAAAATCGAGTAATAAGGAAAATTTAAATAAAGTTGGTTTCAAGGTACAAGACCTAGAATTGAAGGTGAACATTCTAACGTATAAAATGCAATACGGCACGTGGCCATTGCCCCATTATATCTGCAAATCGAATAAAAAAGGGGAGTTGCAAAAAATTAGATTAACTTTAACAAATCCCGAGGACAGAAATTCTTGGATCAAGCATTTGTTATTGAGGTAAGAATTTTCGACTACAAATAATTAATTTAAGGTTAATTTCGATTTAAGTTACTTACTTCATTCTATTTTTACTTTTATTTTCCACTTTTCTTTTTTAATTTAATTATAGACGATAATTAAATAATAGCATTAATAAAAATAATAATTAATACGAAAAATTAGAATCACATCTATTGATTTTAGTTCGAGAAAAATTAAGGACTACAATTTTCCCAACGGAAGTCTAGTTTCCTCTGTAACGAATTTAAACGGATTGGTCGATTTAGAAACAAAATATATATCATCGAAATTCCATAATCAAATTCAATCGATTGAATCTGGAGATCTCACGGACAAAAGCAGCGGCGATAATTCCCTAAGGTGTGTAAGAATTTAATTTTTAAATTAAGAAAATAATTCTTCTTCGTAATGGGAAGAAAAATTACATTTTTGAACTTTTACCCAGCAGAGAATGGAATAGATGTAAAAGATATTTCAGTTCTAATAAAATGAAAATTACTAATAAGAAAAATTTGAATAATCGAAATTCAGAATTTCCTCCGATCTCCAAAAATAATTCGACAATATTAAACGGTAGTAGTAATTCAAGTGAAAATTTTAATTCCCAAATATTGCCAATTAATAAGCAAAGAAGAAAACGCTCACGAAATTTAGACAATCACAATCAACTACGTGAATTAGCAGAAAGTTTGTCCGGATTTTCGGAAAATACATTTTCAGCAAAACGTTTATGTAAGAATAATCAGGTAAATAAAAATTACAAAACGATTTATTAAAATGTAGATTCAAATAAATTAATTTAGATTCAAATGAAAAAAAAAGAAAATATAAAGAATAGAATATTAAAAAATAAAAAAAGAAATTAGAAATAATTTTAAAAATAGAAGGGAAATAAAAAAAACCTCTTCTCGAGGAAACAAAAGTAAAATAACAGATTTTATGTGATTTAGTTGAGAAGAGAAGTGAACGAGCAGAAAAAGGAAAGTGACATAAATTGCAAGACGAAAAGGACTGATGAAGGACATTTAGAAAAACTGGAACCTCTTGAAATGGAGAAACTTACTAAAACAGAAGACGGCCGAGAATCGCGAATAGAAGAAATGAGTTCAATAAACGAGATTCAATCATTAACTACTGATGACATATTAAAGGAATACTCCAACTTGTCTAATTCAAAAATTACGTTCCCGGCAAAAAGCGAGTCAAGACCTTCTTCAATTGATAAATCAAATTTAACATCAACTCAAGAAACCCTCGATCAAGTTAAAGAAAAACTGAAAAATTTACACGATATTTTACTCACTTACGAATCAAGTGACTGCGAACAATCAAACAAAAATTGTCCCTCAAATAATGAACCAATATCGAATATAAAAATAGATACAAAAGAAAAGAAAATAGAAGAAATTTCAATTTGCTACGATACTGAACAATTCGAAAGTTTAAATCAAAGTTCCACTTCCTCCCCATCGTCGTCTGTCATGAATTCCAAATTATTTACAACGCAGAACGAAGAAATCGAAAAAGAGAAATGTTTAGAAACCGAGTGTAAAATATCCAGCAATACTTTTACGAAAATCGATTCGAAATGCCACCTACCGGAACTGAAATCCGATCTAATGATTGAATCAAACGATAAAAATTTTAATAACAATCAAACAACGACGAATAAAATAGAAAATGATACCAATTATAATTTGGATATTATTCCAATGGATACAAGTGACGATCAATTTTCACAATCCTCCAGTCAAACGGAATTCGCAATTGATGAAATTTTAGACAATCGATCACCATCTTTAGAGAATAAAAACAATTTCCAACGTCAATTTGAAACATCAAAAAAAATTAATCGAGAAAAAAGTCTTGTAAAAAAAATTCAAAAAAGTAAAGAAGCTAATAAGTTCGCTTCAAAAATCAACGACGAAAATATTCTAAACTTGGAAATGAATATTGAGAATATTGCAAAAAATTCCAATTTCGACAGAAAAACAGACGAACGGTTCATAAGCAGGTTAACTGAAACAGTAAATAAAAAATCAGACGAAGAAGAAGAAGAGGAGGAGCAAAATTTAGACAAAAATTCAAAAACTCTTCTCAGTTCCGCCTCGTCAGAGTATTTCAGTTTTGTAAATTTGTCTAATAAAGAAAAAAATTCGAACTTTAAATCAGAATTATGGGACGATTCTGAAATCGATAGTCAGTATAAAACTGATAAAATACCCGAGGATTCGAATCAAGGGGAGAAAAATGATAGCGAATATTATAACAATAGTAAACAGATTACATTTTTGAAGAAGGATAAAAAATCGGAAAAGCTACAAGAAGAGAAAAAATACGAAATGGAAAAAAAGGAAGAACTGGAAAAGAGAAGAAATCAGGACGAAAAAAATAAAAGTGAGATAGAAAAAATTAAAAATGAAAGAGAAAAAATTAAAAATGGAAAAGAAAAAAATAAAAAGGAGAAAGAAAGGAATAAAAATGGGAAAGAAAAGGACACAAATGAAGAAATAAACGAACAGTTAAAGGAAATGATAGATCAGACTAAAAACGAATCAGAGGAGAACCAAAATGAAACTAAAAATTATAAATTCGACACCGAAATTAAAAGAATAAATCGAAATTTTGCCTCAACCACTGATTCGTCGAGTGACGAAAGTATTGTGAAATTTATCAAAGAATTAACGAGTGATAAAGTAAAATCAACTCAAGTCTTTAGAGAAACTAAATTCAGCAAAAATTTTACAAAATCAACTGAAAAATTATTTAACATCGACGAAGTGCAAGAACAAGAAAGTGTTTTATCACTTCAAAGACGTCCAGGATCATTTTCCCTAACTGAAAACGAATCGAAAGAAAATATCTTCAAGTCCCTTAATGACAATTTACCCTTAAATCTAGAAATGACTACAAATTTTCCAAACAAAAAAAATGAAACCAAAGAAACTGGTAATGTTACTCATAAAAATCTTCAAGATAAAGTAATTTTCGATTCAAGTGATTCGCAATTAATAAAAAGGGACCGAAGAATCATCAATGAAAATTTAAGTGAAGAAAAAAATCCCAAGAGTAAATCAGTCAATGAAATTTCAAAAATAAAAAAAGAATCAGAAAGTCCAAAGCGAATAAAAAGTCCAAAATCATTCAATTCAGAAAGTGAAAAAATTGACAAGTTTGAATCTTCGAATCGAAATATTTTCACCTCCCCATCTTCTTTCTGTGAAAAATCCGAAATTATTATTCCAGAAGCACAGGAATCAATTTTGAAAAATCTCAATAAAGAGGAAATAAAACAAAAATACCATAAAAAGGAGGCTAAACATCAAGAACAATCAGAAATTATGTTAATCGATTTATCTGACGACATAAACCGAAAACCAAACTTCAAATCACCAAAAAGTATTTCCCAAAATGAAAAATACAATATTTTCGATGAAATTCTAAAAGAGAATAATATAGAAAAATGTCTAATTCCATCCGTTTACGAATTGAACATAAATAATAATTATAATATTCAAAGTGAATCGGAAAATTTCAGCGCAAATTATACCGCAAGTGGAAATAGTATTTTTGAAAAACCCAACAATTCCCAAACTAATAAAATAAAAATTCCAGAAAATAAATTTGTCCCACAAGATTTTCTCATCGATGATAGGAAAATGAAATCGCCTCTCAATTCACCGGGAAGATCGCCAAAAATTCTGAAGAATACCACCACAAAGGATAAATTAACGGAAAAATGTACCTCTAATAATGAAAAAACAATTAATTCCCCAACCAAACAATTACGAGCGAAAAGTAATTTAAATTTGAATCTAAATAAGGAAAAATTGGAAAATCCTCTCCAGCGAAGATCGCGTTCCTTCGCATCACCAAGAATGATTCAACGCGACATTAACAAAGAGACAAATTCCGAAAATACGATCGAAAACCAATTAATATCAAGAACATCCCTGAAATCTTCCGAATCGCAAAAATCATCAAAATCATGTATTCCAATTCTAAAGAGTCGATTGGAAAATATAAGAAAAGAACCAAAACCACGTTATCGAAGTCCAAATCGAGGACCATTGACAATAAATCCCGCGCCCGACGAACTAAATTACGAAGTAACGAAATTTTTAAACAACAATTTGAACACATCTGAAAACAATAATAACAACAATAATGATAACGAAAAAAGTTTCGGCGACAACACAGGTTGTGATTTACAAAAGGAAGAACAAAAAGCCGACGAGAAAACAGTGATCTACATTAATATAATGACAGGGCACGATCAAAGTACAAGAAAAGTAGTGAATCCAAAAAAATTCCTCGAACTCATGAAGGATCGTGAAAATAGTAAATTTCCAAAGAATCAATTAACAAGCTCAATAAATGAAACGAAGAAAAATCAATTTTCATTCCATGTCGAACAGAAGGAACGTGAAGTTTCAGTGAAACCATCGGTCATCGATAATAGTACATCAATTTCTGATTTTCCACAATTTTGCAACGAGGAAAATAGATTTAAAATTTTCGACGTACCTGAAGAATTAACCAAGGAGGAATATATTCATCTACTCGATTTATTAAATCAAGATTCAAATTTAGAGCAATTGAAAAAAATGCACTCGCTGTGCAGTAAACTTGGTTTAGGTTTTCACGAATAGCGAGGAAATAATTTTTCATCATTATCATCATCAGTGAAATTAGTTAGTTGAACACCTTTTTGACGGGTTGTGATTGTTTACGACAACATTTGTGTTTGAAATGGAAATAAAAACACGCTCTCGGGATCATGGAGGAAATTTTTCGTTTTTTTTAAATCAATAATTAGATTAATTTACTGACCTGCATTTGTACACTTTGACAATTGACAAACTCAATACTGGAGACGAGCGAATCAAAAATGACGGAAGATTTTCTGCATGAGTCCATAACGACAGAATTCACTTTTCCCTTGACAACTAGCGTACTCTCTTGACAGCGGAACATGTAAATGACGTTATTCATTTCCGCATTTTCCACCAGTAAATTCTTATTGCCCTTGTGATATTCCTGAAAAAATAACAATATTAAAAACAAGAAAAATTTTAAATGTTTATAAATAATGTATAATTTAAATTTAAAAAAAAACAGAAATTTGGGGATATTTTCTCCCTTTTTGGTTTAAAAAAAAAATTACCACAAGCCATTTTTTGCCGTCGCGTGTAAAAACTGGTGGTTTATCAATGGGAGCATTAGCTGGTAACGTGGTTTTCATTGGTGAACCAGAATTAGCCGTCGCTGGTGCTTTAAATGGTGCTGGACCAGTCCTTAGATTAGGATTCTTGTGTGTCTGCATTTCGGACGTTACTTTCTTCAAATCTGAAAAAAATGAATTTTGTAAAAGAAAATTTGTCATGTCGCATATTTCTGTATTAAATGTACTTTTATATAAATATATCTGAATTTTTTAAGAGATTCATACTAGTTTAAATTCTGATTAATTTACAATGCAAAAAAAATTTGTAGTAAATATTTCAATCTTTGTAAAATTTACAGGGTGTCTACTATTTTCCTTCAACAAAATTCCCGGTTTTTCCCGGTTATGGCCTAATTTTATCCCGGTTTTCTTTTCTCATAAAATTTAAATTTAAATTTGATTTCGAACATAAATAAATCATAATTTTAATTCAAAATTTGGAAAATAATTTTTACAATTTTTTAAAAATAATCTTGTCTTTTTATAATTATATTTGGAAATTTTCTTTTTCAAGTTTATAACAATTCTATTGATAATAATTGAATTTCTGCAAAGAATTTTATTATTTACAAAAATAATTGAAATCCTTCCAAAGTATGATATTATTTATGAAAATAATTTAATTCCTGTGAAGAATTTTATTATTTATGAAAATAATTTAATTCCTGTGAAGAATTTTATTACAATTTAAAAAAAACAGTGATAATTAATTAATTAGTTAATAAGTGATAAACATTAAATTTGCTTAAGAAATGATAAATATAATTTATTTGAACATTCAGAAGTTTGAAATTTTTAAAAATTTAAGAGAAGTTTAATAATTATAACTATTGAATAATAATAATAGAATAATATAATTATTAGAAGCAAAAAATTGATCTAAAACTTTGAGAAGGGCTTAATATTTTAAAAATAAAATTATAATTACGGTCACTAACTTCTCTTGATTATTATCGAAAAATTTAAATTAAAATTCTTTCATAGAATTAAATTATCTAAAAAAAAATGTAAAGAAATTTCAATTATAAATTTCAATTTTAAAGAAAAATTAAATGATCTTGAAACAATGGAATTGAAAAATTTCAACAATTTTATTTTTCAGAATTTAAAAAAAAATTTGCGAGAATTCAATTTTAATAAAAAATTTGAAGTGCATATCGTTTTTTTTAAATTAACTAATAAAAATTTTAATTATTAATCTTCGCACTAAGAAACATGAATTCATTAAAATGTGACTATAAAATCCAATTATTAATTAATTATTAAATTAAAATACTTTGAAAATTTTATTTGTAAAAAAGTTTCTAAAGAAATTCTTTAAAAAATTTAATTTTTTTAAATTTATTTCCATATTATATTTAAATCAGTGATTCACTTTTTACTGTAAAATTGATTATTTTCCAAAGAAAATTAATTCATATGAATATTTTCGAGAAATGTTATCAATAAATTCAAAATTCAATTGACTGGGAATTTTTCAATTTTTTAACTAAATAAGGGCAAATTTCTAAACAATTTAAAATTTTGTTTTCAAAATTCCGAAAAAAATTGTCAATTTATATAAGTTATTCGAATTCAGACGAAACTTTTAAATTTACAGACCAAAATATTTTAAGAAAACTTTTTTTTTACTTTCCAAATCTAAATTAGTGAGAAGTTATTTATTAATTTAAATTAGTAATCATTTTTATGGACAATGTTTTAGTAGAATTTAATTGTTTTCTTTAGACGTTCAATTTTCTTTTACTAATTCAGATTATTTAAGAGTAAATAAAACATAGGAACTTGTGAATCAAAGTAAATTTTTAAAACTGAATTCATAAAAAATTACAAAAAGAGGTATTTTAAAAACGTATTTTGAAAATTATTTAAAATTAAATTTAAAATTTATTTTAATAGAGAATTTAATTTTTAAAAAAAGTCTGTTTTACGAGCTAGGAGACTTGAAAATAAAATCAATACACATCAGAAAAGAGTGGAGATTATAGTAATTATTTCATACTATGAAAATTGAAATAAGTATCATGTTATCATAAAAAAGTGTTGCTTTCTTTGCAACTGGAGAAACAATTGTTGAATAGATCAGATTTTCTAAAATAAGTAGAAAAAAGTTGCAATTTTTAAAAAATAGTTCCGGGAGGCCTGATTATGTAATTTTCAATATTAATGATAAAAATAATCTCGAGTTTAATAATTAATTATTTAATAATGAAATATTATCAAAACCATAGTAAAAATAAGAGAAAAAGAAGAAGGACATAAATAACTATAATTTAAATAAAATTCTATTATCCCTATATAACTTACTTCTAGTGATATTTTCGCCCTGATTGATCTCGGCGAAAAGTGCGCTACGATCGTCATTTAAAACCGGTGCGACATCACCAAGTGGCATACAGGGTGGCGGCGGAGGTACACCTGCTGGAGGTGGAGGAACTGCACCACCTTTTGCCCACACCAGTCCCGTTGTATGATGTTTTCGCACATATTGATTCAACTCCGACAACACCTGTATCCACGCTTTGCACCAATCAACATGTGTTTTGTCTCTAAAATCATTTCAAAATCACAATCTTTAGTAATTTCCATTCAGAACAATGAAGAAAATGTAGAAAATCAAATTATTTTCAATTAAAATTGTTCTTAAATATAAAAATCTTATTTTTAATTAAAATTATTATTAAATGTAAATTATTTCAATTCTATTTTCAATTCAATGTTTTAAGTCTTAAATTTAAATCAAACAAATTCAAAATTTGTATTATTATTAAATTATTTTACCAAAAGTTTTAAACATTCAAATGAACAAATTTCGTTCATTAATTATTAATTATTATTATTAATTAATTATTAATTATTTTACCAAAAGTTTGAAACATTCATATGAACAAATTTCGTTCATTTGAATGTTTAAAACTTTTAATAAAATAATTTATAATACAAATTTTGAATTTGTTTGATTTAAATTTGAACTTAAAAAATTGAATTGAAAATAGTTTACAATTAGTGTTCGAAACTTCAAGTACATTAAATATAAAAAACTCTTATTAATTTAATTGGAAATTATTCTTGAAGTTAAATTTAACATTTTAATAAATACAATTTTCGAAAAGTATTCGATATTTCAATTAACATCTAAATAATCTTAAATCTTTACTTAATTTTAATTTGATTTTTCAGCTTTCTAAGGATAGAAAAATAAATTAAAACAATGAAATTGGAAGAAATTCTCACTTTTCCTTCCAATCCTTTAGAACACGATTCGTGTAAAATTGACCAGCGTCATTCATTTCTTTGACGTAGGGCGCCGGCGTCGGGGACACGGCGACCCATCCTAATGCTGGGATACTTTCGCTAATTGCCGACAAGTGATTGAAGAAAGGCGATGCCCTGTGTTTGTCACGGAATTCCTGAATTTGTTGAATTTGGGTCGAAGTTGGTCCAAGGAGTGTCACTTGTTCGGTCTGATTCACTGGCGCTGGCCGAGTGGACGTCATTTTTATGAAGGCCAATTGAATTCTAAAATAAAAATTCAAAAGCATGATAATAACATAAAAATAGGCGTAAACAAAGAAAAAATAAAAAAATACTGTAATATTAAATAAAAAATCGAAATTAGTTAAACTGAAATTATAAGAAAATTTTTTTAATTGAATTAGAAAGAAATTTAAGCAAAAGTATAAAAAAAAATTGCAAGTATAAACTCACTGGAAGGCCTTATCCACCAGTTGACTGTGAGCGTTGACATCGCCCCCGATTTTTTGACTCAAGGCCAAAAATTCCTGAACTGGACCTGCAACAATATCTTCATAGCCAGCAACTGACATGTTGTTAATTTCAACGATTGAAGATGCAGCGGAAGATATTGATGATGTTGAACCCTGTGAGCACTGATCCTCAGATGAGATACTGTCCTTCAATGATTTTTTTGGCGATGGCGATTTTTCCGGCGATGGCGTTTTCGTTTGCACTGCAATTTCTTGTGTCTCAGGAGTTCCCTGTGGTACTCGTTCGAGACGTCTCGTCACGTTTTCAAGTCGTGTCACCAATTCCTCCAAGTGCTCGTCTCTTTCATCACTCTCGCAACCTGTTGATATTCGAAGAAGAAACATTAATTCATCACTCTCAAGATCTCAGAATAAAAATTGTTCCCTTCATTTAAATAAAAGAAAAAAAACTTATTAGTATCTACAAAAAAAAATTGGTACAAAATTTTTGTTTACTGAAATATATTTTAAACATTTCTTATAATATAATTATAAACATAATAAATATTATTTAATAATCACGACTTCCACAGTTTCATTGAGTAACAGAAAAAATTATGTAAATAATTATAGTAACGATTATTGTTATTTATTTAATCTTTTTTGTTATATTAGATGAAAATTTTAGATGTTGTGATATTACAAAATTGTAAATTAAATTACTTAAAAGAAACAAAAGGAATAAGAGTGAAAAACAAACTAAGAATAATAAAAGCAAAAAAATTAATTTAGAAAACAAAATTAATAAACGAGAGAAATAACAAAACGCAGTGGAAATAATAATTTTTTGCTGAAATTCAGAATTTCGAGCGAATTAAATATAGAGGCGTACACAAATAGTTATGTCAACATCTACAGCCACTAGGTCACTAATATGTTGCAATCAATTCATAATTTAAAAAGAAAAATATTTTTAATCAAACATTTTGAAACTCGGGAGCTAAAGATTAAATTTCATAATTAAAAAGTGCAAAAAAGCTTTGCAACAAAGTGTGTAAATTAAAAAAAAGGCAATACGTAAATAAAAGAAAATCATTATTTATATTAAAAAAATAAAAATAGAAATATTTTGGAAATGACAGAATGTGTTAATAATAAATTATCTAGAGCGTGGAGGAAGAAAATTTTGCATGTAAACGCAAGAGAGAAGAGATAATTTTGCATTATTTATTGTAAAAGCGGAGGAATTTTGCTTGAAACAAAATCTAAAACAACAAACTAACGCTCCTTCCTTTGAAGAAATGCTTTGATTTTTCTTTTTTTTTTATTTAGAATAAAAATAACGTGCTTGTGTTGACTTTCCAGAAACTCTTTGAGGACTAAAAGACAAAGTCGAGTGATGCGAGAACTAAGATTCTATTCTTAGAGAAGCCGCGAAATGCTTATATTCCGCTTATGTTATTTGCGTGGGCGTCAATTTACGCTTAGGAATTAATCTAAATTTAATTAAGAATTTTTTTTTATCAGTAATTTTATTAATTATTAATTTATTTATTTAACTCGACGTAAAGAGTAAAAAATTCGTTAATTTTTTTAAACCCGTCAATATAAATAAATTAAATTAATTTCATTCCAAAGCTAAAGTGAATAAATAATAATAACATTAAATTTATTAGCTATTTTTAGGTTTTTATGAGAATTTCGTAGATTATTAATTTCGTCCTTAAGTAAAAAGTACGACCAATAAATAATATCAATTTAATTAATTTTTTACTGTGAATTGAATACCGAAGATGAAAAAATCGAAATTATACTCTACAGACAAAAATTTAATTAAAACTGAAGATTTATTCTACTCTCTAATGTAGTTTTAGTGATTTTTGTAATTAGTTTTAAAAAAAAATTAATTATTTTTTCAGGGTTTCTACTATTTTCATTCAACAAAATTCCCGGTTATTTCCCGGTTATGGCCTAATTTTTTCCCGTCTTTCTTTTCTCAAAAAATTTTAATTTAAATTTGATTTCGAACATAAATAAATAATAATTTTAAAAGGAAATTTGGAAAATACTTTTTTCAATTTTTTAAAAATAATCTTGTCTTTTTATAATTATATTTGGAAATTTTCTTTTTCAAGTTTATTACGATTCTATTGAGAATAATTGAATTTCTGCAAAGAATTTTACTATTTACAAAAATAATTGAAATCCTTCCAAAGAATGATATTATTTATGAAAATAATTTAATTCCTATGAAGAATTTTATTACAATTTCAAAAAAGCAATGATAATTAATTATTTAATTAATTATTGAAATTTGAAATTTATAAAAATTTAAGAGAAGTTGAATAATTATAACTATTGAATAATAATAGAATAATATAATTTTTAGAAGCAAAAAATTAATTTAAAACTTTTAGAAGGACTTTATATTTAAAAAATAAAATTATAATTACGGTCACTAACTTCCTTGATTATTTTCGAAAAATTTAAATTAAAATTCTTCCAAAGAATTCAATTATCTAAAAAAATGTAAAGAAATTTCAATTATTTCAAAAAATTTTCAATTATCTGTTTAGAAAAATTAAATTATCTTGAAACAATGGAATTGAAAAATTTCAACAATTCAATTTTTCAGAATTTAAAAAAAATTACGAGAATTCAATTTGAATAAAAAATTTGAAGTGTATATCGTTTTTTTAAATTAACTAATAAAAATTTGAATTATCAATCTTCGCACTAAAAAAACATGAATTCATTAAAATATGACTATAAAATCCAATTATTAATTAATTATTAAATTAAAATACTTTGAAAATTTTATTTGTTAAAAATTTACTAAAGAAATTCTTTAACAAATTCAATTACATATTTTCAGTCGAATTTATCAAATTATTATTTTATTATTATTATTATTTATTATAATATTATTATTAATATATTATATTATTTATTAATTACTATTAAATTAATTTTTTTAACTAATTCAAAGTTTGAGAAGAGTATAAATATCTATAAAAATTGAAATAAAAAGTAATTTTTTTAAAAACAAATTAAAATAATAAAACTTTTTTTAATTTTGGGGAAAAAATTCCTGGTTTTGTGTAAAAATCCCGGCTAATTCCCGATTTTTCCCGGTTAAATTAAATTCTCGGTTATTTCCT
This sequence comes from Leptopilina drosophilae, assembly GCA_032873175.1. Lineage (NCBI taxonomy): Eukaryota > Metazoa > Arthropoda > Insecta > Hymenoptera > Figitidae > Leptopilina > Leptopilina drosophilae. The sequence goes on from CM065478.1 coordinate 56,815,440, forward strand.
GGTTAGTAGACAGAATTTCATTCCAGATTTTATCATTTATATTTATGAATTAGAAGAGACGGAGTAATTATTATTGTACATAAATAAATAAAATCATCCGTCGGCTTGGGATGTAAAAAAAATTGATTAATTAAATTTTCTCTGAGAAATTTTGCTTGAGTATAGTGACACTAAATTCTCATGCGCTAGGGGGTGAAAAGAGACTATAAAAGGAAAACACATTGATGGGATGAAGTTTGATGATCTCTAACCGAGATGAACTGTGGGTCCCAGAGGGTCGAAGCTCACTCTGTGTTCAGCAGAATTTCTCGTTGCTTGTAACAAGTCTGAGAAAAACCTGTGCCGCCTCAAGGCCAACTCGTCACGTGCGACTGGAGTTGCAGGGGGTTCCTGCATCCCTCCATATCCCTCCGAGATGTTTTCATCGTCGTCCTCTTGAGACAGCCATTGGGGAATGGGTGGTGGCACTGTTTCCAAATTGGAAAATTCAATATTCATCACTCATCCGCTCTTTCGTTTTCTTTTTTTCTGTTTATGCTATTTTTCCTCATTCTTTTTTTCTTCTTCCATCAATTCCTCTTTTAGTTTTATTGACAAATATCGAAATTTATTATATTTCAATAAAAGCATTTTTTTCCCTTGCCGAGAGTATGAAAGGAAGGCAATATTTTTTTATTCTTGACGAGAATATCAAATGAGAAATTTTTTTATTGTCAATAAGAATATTAAGAAAGTCATTTTTTTATTCTTGGTGAAAATATAAGAAAAAGGAATTTCTTTTTATTATCAGCAAGAAAAATTATTCTTCAGATAGAAGAAAGATTTATTTTTGTAAATAAGTTTTTCTTCTCCTTGGTTTTTTCAGGGTTGCCACAAAAATTTGATTTTCTTTTTTCTGATTTCCAGACACATTTTTGATTTTTTTTTAAGATTTCAATTAAAAAACTTTAAGAGGAATTTATTTATAAAAAAAATTAGAAGCGAATATTTAATTTTTTTAATTACTGTGCTTAATTTCCATCAATTATTTATAAAAAATAGGGATAAAAATCTTTTAAAAAATCAATTATCTTTAATAGAATTTTAGAAAATTTTAATTATTTCGCAAATTATCAATTAATTATTTACAAAAACTCAATTATGTTTAATAGAATTTTAGGAAATTGCAATTATTTCACAAATTATCTATTACTTGTTTAGAGAAATTCAATTATTTTTAATCGAATTTTAAGAAAATTCAATTATTCCACAAATTATCAATTACTTTCGTACAGAAATTAAATTATCTTTAACGGAATTTTAGAAAATTTGAATTATTTCAAAAACTGCAAAAATTTTGGAAATTTCTAATTTTTTGTAAAATTAATTTTTTTTACTAAGTATTTAATTAAAATTTTTTACATAATTCGATTTTCTAAAAAAAAAAGAAAAAGATTGAAGATTGATTAAAAAGATTAAAAATTCAATCTTAATTCTTCAAAAAATATAAATATTTTCAATTCAATTCCACAAAATTTTCATTAAATTGATAATAAAATATTTTTTAAATAATACAATATTTTTTTTATAATTTGAAAAAATATTTTTCAGAAACCTAATTTTTTTTAAATCAAAATTTATCAAAATTTTATTTTTTATCAAAACTAAAAATTAAAATTTTTAAATTAACTAATTAATAACAATTTTTATTGTAACTTTGTCGAAATTTAATTATTTTAAATGCGATTTGTGACCTTCAATCAAACTTGATTGTTACTCTTCATAAACTTCAATTATTTACTAAAAATTTAATTACAATTTTTTTAAAGCACAATTCAGTTTTGTTTACACTTATTTTAATTTTTAATTAGTTTTTAATTTTAATTTTAAAAATTTCCACAAATTTGATAATTTTGTAATAATTATTTTTTATAAATAATAAACATTGATTTAATATTTCTGTTTCTATCTTTTTTTTATAAATCTGAATGAAATTTTGTTAAAAAATTCAATACTTTTAAATAGAATTTTAGGAAATGTTAATTCCTTGTTAACTTGTTTACTTACTAACAAAGACCGAATTATTTTTCAAAAATATAATTAAGAAATATTTTGAAACCCCAATTTTACAGAATTTGAAACAGATCTTTTCCAATCCTAAGATTTTTTATTTAGAATTTTCAATTAAATTTTTTGAAACCAAATAATCTTTCAAAGAAATATTTTATTTAATTATTAATTTCATTTTCAAGTGAAATTTTAAAATTTTTAGTTCAAAAACCTTGTGAAATTAAATTGTTTCCGAAAATTAGTACTAATTTTTTTTTACTTAAAATCAATGTCAATTTTTTAATCTTCTCCAAGTTAATTTTAATTAATAACTTTTAAAAAATTATTCTAGAATTGAATTAAGAAATTTAATTTGTTTAAAGAAATAAGAATAAAATTTTTTATGTTTAATTTAAGCTTTTTTTTAAGTATTTCAAAAATGTGTTCGAATACCAAAAATCAAAATATTTTCTAGCCGATTCTAGAAATTGGATATTTTTCCACTCGTGTTTTGATAAAATCCCCTGACTCTTCAGATATGTGGCAACCCTGTTATTGTAAAATTTCATCTGAAAAATAGGAGAAAAATTTATTTACGTTGAAAGAAATCTTTTTATTCGTTTTTAATGATTTTTTGATGGAAAGTAAATTGAAAGAAGAAGAAAAAAATGTGTCAAATACCTGCGCTTTTTTTATTGGTATCAAAATCAATATCCGGTGGTGGAGGAGGTGTGGGATATGATTCAAAAACTGAATCATCACCCTCGTCCTCTGGACCATCGTCTAGCGTTCTCTCAATGTATGCAGGTGCATGATGTAAGGGAGATTTGTCACGTTTCAGATTGCCGGCAATTCCGATAAATTCAGTAATTTCTATCGCACGTTTCTCCTCGTCCGTTGAACTCGATGTCCATGTATTCTGCGGACTTGGAACATCACTATCGAACGATGGACTCTTTTGTGAATTCAACAATAAATTCTCCGGCGATGGCGATGTCATTATTTCATTAACAGGCGGTGGTAGAAATTCCTCATTATCAGGTGGCGGAAGAAATATTTCACTTTGAGGTGGTGGAATAAAATCCTCATAATCTTGCGGTGGAATTAAATTCTCAGTTATTTCTGATTCTGTCGCTTGTGGTGGAAGAAAATCCGTTTGTGCTGGGAGAATATCCTCTGTTTCTGGTGGAAGAATATTTTCCATTTGTAGTGGGAGAATATCTTCAAGTTTTGGTGGAAGAATATCTTCCAGTTTTGGTGGGAGAATATCTTCCATTTCCGGTGGGAGAATATCTTCAATTTTCGGTGGGAGATTATCTTCAGGTGGTAAAATTTCCGTTGGAAGAAAATTTTCACTCTCTTTCGAAAGAAAATAATCATCTGTCTCGGATGGTGGGAAAGTATTTTCCGATGGTAGGGAGAAATTCTCATCGTCTGGCGGTTGAATAATTTCGTCAATATCGGGAGGCTGACCATAATCTTCGACTTCCGGTGGTGGAATAATATTCTCAGAATTTTCAGCAATAATTTCCTCCGATTGATTTTCAGGACATGGAATATTTTCTTGAAGCATTTGTGTCTCTAGTTTTTCTGTTTCTTCGATAATTTCTTCTTGCGTAAGTGGAATATCAATTTTTGGGGTAATTATTTCGTTGTCTGGTATTGAACTCGGTATGTGAACGACCGAACCTGTATTGGACGAATTTTCTGGACTTGGATCCTCGTCATCGAAACTTTGACTCATTTCACGTTGAAATATTTGTTCTCGCAATTTTTTTGGCTCTACTACTTTATTCGATGTTTCCTCTGGTGATTTTTCGTCAACTTTTTCTGGAATTGGAACTTTTTTCACTATTGTTGAATAATCTCCTTCTGGGGGAATTTTCCCAACGTTGGGCACAATTTTTGTTTCAATTTCTTCCGATTGTAATTCTGAATCATCTTTGACGGGCGATAAACTCTTGGGTAAAATTTCAGCGTACTCGACTTCTTCACTTTGACTATTTGTCGGACTGGAAATCATTTCCTGCGTTATTTCGTGAAAATTCCCCTCGCCTTCAAGCGAAATTTTTTGTGATAAAATTTCAGTAGATGTTGAACTATTTTGTGGACTTGATTCGGGGATTTTTGTTGAATTTCCATTTTCGATTGTTTCTGCTTTTAATGATGAATTTTTTCTATCGTCTTTAATTTTCTTTGTCACATCGTCGTCGTCGTCTTCATCATTATTAGACGTTTCTTCGTCGGAACTTTCGTCGTCGTTTTCTGATTTTTCATCTTCCTCGAGACTCTCATCGTCATCGTCTGAATCTGATGTCTCGTCTGATTTTACCTCCTCTGTATCTAATTTTGAAGGTCTCGTACAGGCGCAACAGCTAAACATTGTTTTCTATTTTTTTCCTTCTCTTTTCTTTTTCTCAGCGAGAATTCAAGATCTTTTAACGAAACAATTCATTGGGTATAAAATTTTAATAAGGTAATTACTCTGCATGTTTTCAGTCAACAAATTCTTAAAATTAATTTCAGTCTAATATAAAGTCTTTCTCAATATCAATAAAACTTTACAGTTGATAACAATATCTTAATTACACAAGAGATCTTTTAATGTTTTTCAAGAATTAATTCCTTCACAGCTTTTAATGTTTCTTTTTTGGAAATTATTTGCTTTTCGTCGGAATATCTCTCTTTATTTCCAGAATACCTCAATAGCTAATTAATTCACACGACATATTAACAGATTCAAATATTAGTATAATTTTTCGATAAATTTGTTCCACTTAATTTTTTCTTCACATAAATATTTTTCTTCTTCTTTTTTTTCTCTTCTTTAACAAACGATAACGAATAAATATTTGACTAAATCCATCACTAAATTTCTCATAGATTTGTATAATCACTTTTTTTTGAGATACTTTCTTAGAAAATTACTTAGATGAAATTTTTCTCCGGGTGAACTTGAATTGTGCACGCGCGGTCGATGCACCGAACAACGTCTGAATCGATGCAATCAAAAATCACTTGAGCATTCATCTCCGCGAAAATTATTGTCAGTTGTAATATTTTCAAAATTCTACCCAGCTAGAGAATAATTGTGTAAATATTATTTTGGTGTATATATTCTTACTATCTCTTTTGTTTTTTGGCACTGTTTCTTTTTTCATAAACTCGGGTAACAACAGCAAAAAACGGAAGACGAAGATTTTGGTGAGAGGTTGATCACACCGATAAGGGGGATTGCAGCTTCCGCTTTTATATGAACGATAGGAACGTGTTTTAAATTTACATCAAGGCGCACAAAACTATTTTCTTTTTTTACGTGAAAAAACTGAATTGCGTGGAAAATTGTTTTTTTTTTTGCGAATGATGAATATAGAAAAGCGGGGGATGTTTCTTGTGTCAACGACCTAAACTTAAATTCGCCACACCTGAAAAGTCACGGTCACACGCCTTAAAACGACATAACGAAACGACACATTGCGACTGCGTGCGCGACTGCGTTTTCACCCTTTTGGATCCTGCAAAACTATATTTTATCCCGGATGCTCCAGCCCTCTCCAGCATCTTTTCATAAATACACTCTAAGCCGATGAAATTTGAAAAATAATCTCGCATTTTTTTTTACAATTTTTTTTCACCTATAAAAAATTGTACTTTTTATAATCAAAATTTCCCTTTTTTTTAAAATATCAAATTCTCCTTTTTATCTCGCGTAGAAGATAAAAATCATCAGATCAAAAAATCATTTCTATTCGCACGAAATTATATTATCGAGAAGTGATAAATAATTCAAATAGAATAAAATTGTGGGCAAAAATTTCGTTTTCTTTGATTAAATTTCCTTTTAAAGTGTCTGCTCGTTATTAGTTTTGAAATTAACAAGGCTGATGATCAATTTACAATTATTTTTGTTTGTGTCTCGCTTCGTCTATGTCAGAAAGGTGAATGATCGATGGTATGTAATTATTGCCGTATGCTAGCCGTATGATTATGTCTGCAGCTTGTCTAAGAATCACATGTATATATACAAAACGAATTTTCTCAACCGGAAACAACATCATTATCATCGCTTCCTTCTATACTTTGACACACGTAGGTAGAAATATATCATCCGATAATTCGCTTCTCTTTTTTTGCCATGAATCGAAAAAATATAAACTCAACCCTCATTCTTTGGGAAAATGTATTTCTTTCGCCTAAAAAGCAAATATTACAAAATTTATTACAAAATAAATATTCATTGCATTACAATAATTAAATTAATTATAATTAAATAATTGAAGTAATCAGGATAATTAAATTAAAATACTGTGAATTAAATGTACTAGAACGTATAATTAAGATTAAAGTTAAATAAAATCGGAAGTGCTGTTAATTGGATATATAAAATATATTCGAGACGCAGTTGCATCGAAAAATTGTGAAAAAAATCGAATAAAAAATATATTTACAATACGAGGTTTTTTTTTTGAGTTTCCGTTTTAGAATTCAATTAAATCTCATTAAGAACACGACCTATTTTAGAAATTGAGTGTACAAAATAAATGAAACCTTACACAATATTGACAAAGTCTTTTAGAATTTTCCACCATCTTTACAAATGTTTATTCACAATTTAAAAAAAACTTTTTCTCAAAGAAACAATTTCAATTCTTTTCTATCAATAAAATTTACCGTAAAATCTAATTTTTTTCATGTAACTAAAATAATTAAAAAACTACAAAATTCAAAAAGTAAAAAAATCCCTAATAATTATTTCTAATTAAATAATTACACAATTTAACATAAATTTAATAATTTAGTCATATTTTCTGTAATTTAGATATTTTATTGTCAAATATCTCAAATATTGCCTTAATTAAAAGATAAATGTTGATGTGATATGATAATAAATTATCGTCTGATGATATGAAAATAAGTTAAATTCTTGAAATTCATCGTCGAGTGAGTTTTTGGAAATTTGAAAATTTATTTTATACTCACGATTTTTCCAGGTTTTTAATAGACTTTTGTAATCGTCAGGCGACATTCGTTGCTCACAATGATTTTCATTAAAACCCGGCATTTTAAAATATATTCTTCGCAATTATTATTTACAGAATGAATCTTTTGAAAATAAACTCTTCGAGAAATGATGATCGACTCGTCATTCCACAGTAAAAGGTGATGCACGATTAAACGAGTTTGACAAATCGGGAGTCATACTTCGAGTTCTGTGACTAATAAGTGGTGGAAAGATACGATCAGAGAATTAATTATGACATTTTTGAAAAAATCTTTTCCTTACAAAGAGAAGATATTTTTAGCGCTCTTCTCTCCTGGGATTATTGTTTTATAATTCAACTTCTTGTAATTTCGAAGTAAAACAATTTTTTCATTAAACATTTGTATATTTTTGTATATTATGTTTAAAATAAACTTGTGTTTGTTTAAAAAATATGTTTCAGTCCTTTTGTTTGTGTTTGTAATTAAAAAATCCCTAAAATTGAAAAATTGACCAACAAAAGCACTTTAATGTCATCAATTGTTTAAAATTAAGAGGAATCCAATGAGAATTAAATTCGGAATCAACATGTTAGGGAATAAAACTAGTTTTTTAAAAATAAGAAATAAAATTGAAACTATGGCAGAAAAACCGGACTGATAACAATTATTATTGTAAATAAATTGTTTCATAACCTCAAATATATTGCTAATGTTTGAAACCTAAAAAATGGATATGTTCAATAAAACACTGTATTCCAACAATTTCGTATCGATTTTCCAGTAAAAAAACAAAACAAAAGGGTATTAATTGTTGACCTACCACACTATTATTGACAATTGATTGCATATGTCAAAAGAAAAGCATGACTCAGACACAGTAGGTGGGGAATAAATATTCTTTATACCATTTACAATCAAGTGAAAAAGGTGTTATTCTTTATTTATTTGCCAAATGCAAATTAAATCCAATTACCTTTTAAATACAAAACAACTCTTGCTTAGAATAAAATGAATGAAATTAACTGTCAAGAAGAGAAATTATTTGTAACAGGTAAAAACGTTTTGAAAGTGACTGTACAAGCAACCTAGCGGCTGTGATAACATTAATTTCTTTTAAACATATAATACAATTATTTACTCACCGAAAGTGTGTCAAAACTTTGCAGATGATGCAAAACAACTATCCCTAATGTTTAAAAGAGCTGGACAATAATAACGATATGAGAATAATTGAAAATTTTGATATAAAAACTGTTTTGTGACAGTAGCGAATACACCGACACAAAATAGGGGTAGGGCGTCTGCCGGATACCGGAAGTACAACATGGGAGAATGTTGCGCACGCGCACTGCGGTTATATTCAAAATTAAAGTAAGAAAAATTTCCCAAAAAAATGTTTATTAAAAAAGTTATAACTTTTTAAATAAATTTTTCTTACCGGAAGTACATAGATTTAGAGAACATTGTTAATTGCCTGTTTTTTTGAGTAAATAATATTTGACTGACTTGATTTTCTAAATTCGGAGAAATAGAATTTGAATTTTTTGCGATTGTCGCGCCCTCTAACCTAACCTTCTTTTCTTATGTGGCGAACTTCAATTTCCTCGTGGTATTTATTTATTAATCTCTCAATTTATCTATCAAGAGACAAGAAACAGTGAAACATTCAAGGTTAAAATAAACATAAAATACTTTTATCTAGAAATTTTATCATTCTAAAATAGAACGTTTCTAAGACTAGTAAAAAGAAATGTTTTATAATTATTAAAGTTTATTCTGTCTAGTGTATAACCTCAAAATTACGCACGTTGTTGAAATTTTACATTTCTCTTGTTTAAATACTTGTTTTTTTAAGTATAAAATTCTCAATAATTTGTCTGCAGAAATGAGTGCGAAATTCATTCAACTTGAATCTATTGATATTTTATCAAAAATACCATCGTATCATATAATTTTGCAAGGATTTATCTTTCTCTGGGTTGCGTGGTTTATTTCGAAAAGACGACAGCGAGTGAATCGAAATCAACCCTCTGAGGAAGAGGTGGAAAGAAAATTATCAGAATGGCGACCTGAACCATTAGTGCCACAAAATCCGAAAGATCATCCCTCGTTAACGCCAAGGAGTGTTACATCTCTCGCTGGTAAGCGAATGACAATTGAAGGCAATGATTGTCTAAATCTTGCCACTCACAATTACTTAGGTTTCGTTGGCAATAATGAAATTCAAGAGAAGGCAGCGGCTACTGTAGAAAAATATGGAGTTGGTTCATGTGGACCTCGTGGATTTTATGGAACAGTTGACGTTCATCTTGAATTAGAGGAGCGTTTAGCAAAATTCATGAATATGGAGGAAGCTGTTGTTTATTCCTATGGATTTAGTACAATTGCCTCGGCAATACCGGCATTTTGTAAACGAAAGGACTTAGTTTTTGTCGATGAAATGGTGAATTTCTCGATACAAAAAGGCTTGGACGCATCACGATCAAATGTAAAATATTTTAAGCATAATGACGTCAAGGACTTGGAGAAACTTCTAATGGAACAGGAAAAAATTGATAAACGAAATCCAAAGAAAGCGGCAAATACTCGACGATTTTTGATTATTGAGGGAATTTATATGAATACAGGTTGCATTTGTCCACTACCAGAACTTGTCGTTCTTTGCAAAAAATATAAATTGAGAATTTTTATCGATGAATCCATTTCTTTTGGCACTCTTGGAATTCATGGACGTGGAGTCACGGAATATTATGACGTACCCAAGGAGGATATTGACATGATAATGGGTAAAATTTTCAATTATTTAATTAAAAATAGTTAAGTTTTTCAAATTATTTGTTTAATTTTAAATCATAAAGAAAATTTTGGTTTAAAAATATATATACTACAGACTTTGTATTCATCTAAATCCTACTATTTATTACTTTTCACTAAAAGATAATTTTTTCTTATTTTTTAAGCTGGCACTACTTTAAATCCTCTACAAGTTCAAATAACAAATTTTAATAAAATTCTTAGAAGCAATTCAAAAAATTTTAATATAATTAAAATCTTCGAAACAATTCAAAAAATTTTAATAAAATTAAATTTTTTGAAGCAAGTTCATTATTTTCAAAAATTTGAACAAAAATTTTCTCATGAATTCAATTATTTTCAATATTTACTATTTCCAGAAAATTCACAAAGGATTTAATTATTAACAAAAAATTCAATAAAATTCTTCGCAAAAATACAATTATTTCAAATACAATGAACATGAATTTTTTGTTGAAATAAATAAATTATTTATAACAATTTGTATAAAATTCTCCAAAATATTCATTTATATTTAAAAATTTAAAAAAAATTGTTTATAAGAATTAATTTTATTCTTAATACAATTGTAATTGAATTTCTTGAAAAATTTATATTAAAGCTCTTTAAAAGAATTCAATTATTCTCCAAAATAATAAAATTCTTCAAAGAAATTCAATAGTTTAAGAAAATTGAAAAAAAAATTTTGCAAGCATTTAATTATTTTCATAAATTGTAAAATTCTTTGTAGAAATCCAATTAGAAAAAAATTATTAACATTCGGCATAAAAATTCAATTCATTTCGTACATAATAAATTTCTCCACAAAACATTAATTTATTTTTAAAAAAATTAATAAAATTTGTTGCAAGAATTCAAATATTTTTATAAATAATAAAATTTGTCGCAGAAATTCAATTATTAAAGAAAAATAAAATAAAATTCGTTGCAAGAATTAAATTTTTTTCATAAATAATAAAATTCTTAAGTTATTTAAAATTTTTTGATAAAACCATTTATAAAAATTCAATCAATTAAGAAAATGGAAAAAAAATTTTTGCAAGCATTTAATTATTTTTATAAATTATTGTTAAATTCTTCGCAGAAATTTAATTATTAATGAAAAATAAAAAAAATTCGTTGTAAGAATTCAATTTTTTTCATAAATAATAAAATTCTTCAGTTATTTAAAAGTTTTTGATAAAATCTTTTATAAAAATTCAATCAATAAAGAAAATGGAATACAATTTTTTGCAAGCATTTAATTATTTTTATAAATTATTGTTAAATTCTTCGCAAAAATACAATTAGAAAACAAATTAATAAAATTCGTCACAAGATTTCAATTAATTTTGTAAATAATAAATCTCTTCACCAATCACTAATTTATTTTAAAAAAATTAATAGAATTTGTTACAAGAATTCAATTATTTTCATAAATGATAAAATTCGTCGCAGAAATTCAATAATTAAAGAAAAATAAAAACAATTCGTTGTAAGAATTCAATTTTTTTTCGTAAATAATAAAATTCTTCAGTTATTTAAAAATTTTTGAGAAAATCCTTTATGAAAATTCAATTACTTAAGAAAATTGAATAAAATTTTTTGCAAGCATTTTATTATTTTCATAAATTATTGTTAAGTTTTTCGCAGAAATCTAATTAAAAATCAAATTATTAAAATTCCACACAAGATTTCATTTATTTTCGTAAATAATAAATCTCTTCACAAAACATTAATTTATTTTTAAAAAAAATGAATAAAATTTGTTGCAAGAATTCAATTATTTTCATAAATAATATAATTCGTTGCAGAAATTCAATTATTAAAGAAAATTAAAAAACTTAGTTGTAAAAACTCAATTTATTTCTTAAATATAAGAAAATTCTTCAATTATTCATTCAAATTTTTTTATTTAAATAATTGAATTCTTTTAGAACTTTCTAAGTCGATTTTATTTGTATTTTTAAAAAAAATTAAATTTGTGAGGCAAATAATTATAACTAAATTTTTTTGAAAATAGTTAAAACCTCCAAAGTAATGAAAAAAAATTAAATTAAATTTCGGCAAATTTTATTGAAATAAATTTTATATTTTAAAGAATTTTATTCCTTTATTTTTAAAAATTATTTTTAATGATTTTCGAACCAAAATTTTAGAAAGTAATTGAATTTCAATAAAATTTAGAATTGAAGTTGAATATAAGAAAAAGAGTAAATATTTTTTATGCAAATCAGGGAAATACAAAATAAAATTTTGTGAATTGACTATAAACTGAATCTATTTAGTCGTTAAATTTAATTTTTTCAACAGCTACTTTTTACTATTTTTTTCCAGTTGTAAAGTTAAATTTTATTTCTTTTATAAAATTAATTTTGAAGTTCAAAGTCTGTATACACTAAAGAAAAGAACACACTTCTAAAATAATAATTTTTTTCCCTCAAAAAAATGCAGCATCTCTGGAATGGTCAATTGGTTCAATTGGTGGATTTTGCGTGGGCACATCGTTTGTTATTGAACATCACAGATTATCGGGACTTGGTTATTGCTTCTCGGCATCATTACCACCACTTTTAACCACGGCTGCAATTACTTCACTCGACATAATGGAGAGAAATATCGAAATTTTCAAACAATTGAAGCGAAATTGTCTAGCATTTGACGAAGGACTGAAGGAATTGGAATACTTTGAATGTACAAGCTATGAGGAATCGCCAGTGAAACATTTGCATTTAAAGGAGAAACGTGAAATTCCAGAGGAAATGAAAATTCTCAATGAAATTTCAAAGAGATGTATTGACAATAATTTGGCAATTATCGTACCAGCTTATCTTGAAGCCGAGAGAGAAGTGCCAAGACCAAGTTTGAGAATTTGCATTTCTTCGGCATTAAATCAGGAGGATATTCAATTTTCCCTTAGGACATTGAAGAATTGCTCGGAACAATTTTTAGGTTTTTATAAATAATTATTTTTTTTTAATTTCATTCTTTCTTCTCAACTGTTCTTTGTGCTGGTTTCTATAATATTATTATAGTTGAATAACTTTGGTACTATTATAGTAATTATTGTACGATTTTCGTTTCTACAGTAACTATGGTATAGTAATCAATTATAAATATACTTACCATAGTTTCCATAGTAATGATTGTGCACATTTTACCAAAAAGTTAAAATTTTTAAATAACGTCGCTTCAATAGTTCAACTTCTTTAAAACTTGAATAAACTTGAATAATCTTGAAAAACTTGAAAAAAATTTATTTGAAAAATATTTGTCTCAAAATATTGAACATAAAAAAAATATTTCTTTTGTAAATATTTGGTTGAAAAGTATTTACTTTAAAGAAATGTTTAGAATTTACATATTTGATTCAAGTGATTTCTCTCTTTTTAGTTATATTTATAAAGAAAAATCATTTAATGAACTTGATTGATTTATAGAAACAAATATAGAAGCACAAAAATTAAGTTTTAAACTGACATTTCAGTATTAATAGGACAGATTAAATTTCAGAGACTTATTATGCAAAGCAATTATCAATATCGACTGTTGTAAAATCAACTTATGTACACGGCTATGAAATTTTTATGTAAATAGGATTAGAATAAAAACTGTTAATATTTTCTAATCAAGTGAATTAATATAATTCCACATGTTTCTATCACAAAGTAAAGTTTTACACTTGAAATTCACAATTGAATTTTTTAAAATTTTTTTCGCATTTTTATTCTTTTATTTTGAAAAATAAATTAATACAATTAGTATAGATTAATATAAAAAAAAGTAAATAAATTAGTGTTACAATGTTTCCTTTTCTATCGATTATCGATGCGATGGTTGTTGATAAAAATAGTAAATATAACTTATTAAGATAAAATATTCTTTACGAATAGTTCCAGTAGTTTATAGATTAATTGTCAACAAACTGTCGTAGGTGATCTATCTTAATAATATTAGATTAGAAAATGAAAATATTACCCTATTAGCTCTAGTAAGTCTTGAAGAGTCATTTTACTCAAGTATTTATTAGCATTGATCATTATAAAACTATTGACAACGTTCACTAAATTTTTTTGATTATCACGAATTGCTTGCTTTACGAATTCAGTGAGAAATATGCTCATTGTATTTGAAACATCTTCGTCGTAGTACAATCCCGTGATAGTAAACTGTGAATTCAAAAATTTATCCAATTATTAACTTTCGTCAACAAGAAGAAAAACATTTAAATTATTTTAATGAGTCAGCAACGTTTTTAAAAACAAAGACTAAAGAATAATATTTACAATATTTATTATTTTTGCTTTAAATTTAAATTGTCTAACTGTCATTTAAAAAATTAATTTCTTTAGAGAAAAAATTGTTTTTATATTTTTAAAAACTCTTCGAACTTTAGCTTCATATTTTTTTAACTAATCGAAAATGAAATTTTTTAAATTTTAATTGAATTTTAATTTAATTTAATTTAATTTTTAATTAAATACATATGTATTTAATTCAAACTTAAGATAATTATTTAATTTCATTTGTTTATTTAGGAAAAAAAATTAACAGAACAAACCTTGAAATTTTTTAAGGTAATTCGAGTATCCATTTTTTTAATGTAGACATTTCCATTTTTCAAACCAAAGTAGACGACAGTATCAAATACTAAATCTTCGGTGGTTGTTCTAAAAATTATTATTATCGTCATTATGTTTAGATCGATAAAATTTATTATTCCTTCTTTCTTATCGTCAGAAAAACTAAATTTTCTACTCACTGAAAATCTCCTCCTCCGTAAATTTCAATCATTTTATTTTTTATAAATGCATTTATAAGGTAAAATGAAAATCCCTCCAAACGTGGCCACTTCAGTTGTAGACTTACTGCTCTTTTGAATATTGAAACATCACTTTTCATTACTTTATAACTTGAAAGTCCGGTAAATATTAAATTATCAATGGATCCTGAACCTCTGTAAAAAATTTTCTTTTTTTACTAACAAAAAAAAGAAGACAAAAAATATAAAATTGCATACAAAGTATAGTTAATAAAAATTCGATAGTATAGAGAAATTTCTTTAAAAATGAATTTCTTTCTTTTAAATTTGTATTTTGTAAAAAAATTATTTTTATTTACTTAATAGTGCCATTAAAGAGGTTGAGTTTTTCCTCCCAGTGATCTAATTTAAATGGATCACAAACGGGCAGTCCCAGAGATTCATTTCCATTTTTTAACATTTTTCTAATTTCTTCGAGTTTTGAATCTAAGCTGTATTCGAATAATTTCTCCTCAGGATTATTTACATCTGGAAATGTAGAAAAGTAGAAATGAATTTTCAATTTATTTGTTCGTAGAAAAATATTTCACTGAATTTACTATTAATTTCTAGAAATATATTTTATTTTCCTTACCTTCGGGTGATAAATTGACATCAACTTCATTGTAAATATCCAAAATTGATTTTGCCTGACTGCTAAGCAAAACAGTCGCTAGTATAATAATTTGTATCTTCATTTTTTGCTGAGGGGAGGGAAATATTTTTTATTATTCGATCGATAATTTCACTATGTACTTCAATTTTTGTTTTAATTTAGATTGAAAGAAAAATATTTTATCCTGAATAAATTAAATTGAAATAAATTGTCTGTCAGAGGAGAAAATTTTCGAAAAGATAAGTTTCTCTCGATGATTCTTAAATTAAAAATTGCATAAAAATAAAAATCTTAATGATTAGTTATTAATTATTAACTTAAGTTATCTGTTTTTTAGTTTTCTTTTAAGAATAAATTTTGTTTTCAAGTAAATTGTACTTACTTAATGTCAATTAAAGGAAAGACTAAATATTTTCCTCAATGGTGAAATAGCTTTTATAGAAATCTCATTATCTGATTGAAGTTTATTGGCTTCGATTCTTGTCTAACAATCTATTCCTTAAAAAAAAAACTAGAATTTTACCCAATTTAAATCAGAGATGAAGATCACACCATGTTAGCGATAACGAATTTGCGCAAGCTATTTCTTTATCAGCGGAATTGATATTGAAAAAATTGTTTCTTTTTTTAAACGCAAAAAAAAGTTTAACAATAATATTATACAATAAGTAAATTTTATTCTATAATATTATTAAATACAATTAAAATAATAAATTTGTTACTTTATTTTTATTAATTTTTTTGATATAAATTAAAACTGACAATGATATTGATTGTAGTGATAATTAAATTTTTATTGAATCCCTTTTTGTAGTTTTTTTTATTAACATTTTCTATGATTTACATAAATTATTTTGTACTTTTTCCATGAAAATTTTGTCAAATAGAATTTAGGGACGAAACAAAAATAATATTTAAAAATTTGTTACATCTAGGTACTTTAAAAAAAATTATTGACTATTAATTATTATTACAAAAATTGTTTTTTTTATTCATAACTGGATTTAATGACAATTTTTTACGAATTTGAATGATTTTCTTTTCGTTCGATACAATTTCTATGATTGAATGTAATAAAATTTCTATAACTATTTTATTATAATTGTGATCAGTAATTAGTGAATTTTTTTTTTAAATTTTAGTTAGAGTAAATGTTTAGGTAAATTGTTCTTTTATCCATTTATGAGACCCAACAAATCTTTCAGTGTCAGTGTACGTAATATTTTATTGGCTCTAGTCGTGACCGCATTGTTTATTGTGCCAGTTAATTTTTTTTGATAAGTTTTAATTGCAGATGGTACCAAATCGGTGGCAATAGCATTGGTCATATCAGATAGATCCTTATCATTGTAAAGTCCATCAATTAAGAACTGAAAAAAATTACGTAAAATTGCAAAAAAATAATACTATGTGCGAAAATATGATTTGTTAGCAATAATATTATAACAGTATTATTTGTAAAATTTCGCAACTAATTAAAAATGAAGTAATCAATTATAATTATTTAATTAATTCGCTAGTTATTAATTATTAATTTTTTGGCTCTATAGTTTTAACTATTATGTAATTGTAAAAATGGAGTTACATAATTGTTTATAACTATTTTTTAAAATTAATTATAATTTATTGTTGTTATTATTATTACTATTATATTATTATACTCGAATTATTTTTCTATAAGGAACTAATGAGCTTTTTCTTTTTTTTTATTTCTTTTCTTTAAAAAAAATTGAATAAAAAATGAATTATAAAAAATAAAATAATTACCTGAAAGTCTTGAAGAGCAACTTCACTTTTCATTTCCTTGATAAATAAAGTTTTGTCCGTTTTATTTGTACTAATGCTGACAGTCGTGGTAAAATTCAAATTATTTAGATTCATTCTGCAAAAATATGGAAATTAATAATTTATGTAGATTAACAACAAATGTGAAAGGCAACAAATTATTTTGTGAATATGAATAGAATTTTTTCGCAATTGAAAATTAAAGCTGTTTTTTTGTTAATTTTCTATTTAATTATTTTTTTGAAAAATTTAATAAAACAAATTTTTTTTCTCTTACTTCAAGGATCCTTTTCCATAAACGTCAATAAATTTAAGTGCCACACCATCAATATTATAATTATTGACAATTGCATTTAATCCTGGCCAATGAAGACCCAACAATAATTTAAGACCAACTATTTTTAAATCAACTTTTATAACATTAAAATTTGACAGTCCCAATAGTTGAAAATTGTCAATTTTCACTTCACCGCTAAAAACGAGGGAAAAAAATGATTTAATTTTTTTTAAAATTTTGTTTTAAAGAAAAAGTAATTTTTGGGATTTATTCTTTTTTCTTCGTAACAAGAATTGATGAATTGAAAATTACCTAAATAATTCTGATTTCATTGGCAATTCATGATGATTGATTGTGAGAGGATCCATGACAGGTAGTCCAATAGACTCATTTCCTTTTCTCAAAATATCCTTAAATTTCTCAATTAATTTAATCAATTTGTCATTCATTCCATTGTCTAAATGTTTATTGATAAAGGAAAAAATTCGATTACTATTTCGACATATTCGAATTGAATATTCTTGTTAAGTTAAACGAATGAAAAAGTTCTAATACTTAATATTAAAAATGAGAATAAAAATTATTATTATTAATATAATTGTCAGGAAGGAGTTTATTTAAAATTATTTTTATTCTTAATATTCTATTTATTCGATTTATTTTTAATTTTATTAGTTTTTCAAAATTATTTTTATTCTGATTATTATTACTAGCTCATAAATATTTTATGAGCAAAACATGACATTTAATTTTTTATTATTATGCAGATTACAACATTTTTTATTTTCAAAAACGTAAACTTTGATTTTTGAATAATTTCTGATTCAAAATGACAAAATTTACTTTTTAAATACCTATATAATTAATTATCATTGTTTACTGTTTTCAGAAATTTAAATAAAATTTTTCCAAAGGATTCAGTTATTTTTTTAAATGTCTGATATAGTTTTTAGAAATAATTCATTTATTTTTAAAAAATTTAATTAAAAACCATATCTCAGGAATTCAATTATTTTCAATATAATTTTAATAAAATTGAATAATCAAAATTTGTGAAGAATTAGATTTCAATTATTGTCATAATATTTAATAGTATTTATTTTTTTTAAAAATTCAAAAAATTTCAATATTTTAATAAATCTTCTTGAATGACTTCAATTATTTAAAACAAATGATAATAAAAATCGACAAAAAATTTTGATTCTCGTCTATAGAAATTGTAACGATGATTATTATAATAGAAAAAAAGGCGGATAGAGATAAATTGTTTTCATTTTTATTATATTATTATGATTACCCGTATTTTTATTCTCATTAATATTATTTATTATTTTTATTAATGTTTATGTTGTTAAAAATTATATAACTTCTTTAAACAAATAATTACCGTTTCCCAATACATTTTGCGATTGAAATGCTTCTAATTGATTGCTAATTAAAGCAACAACCAGAATAAATATTGACAATTGTTTCATTTTGTCTTGATTAATAGCTATAAGGAAAAAAAAATTTCCGAATTAAAATGTTCGATAAAACTATTGCTAATTAATAAATGATAATAAACTTACTCTTTGGGGATATTGACACCTAATGAAAATGCACAAAAAAGAAAAGAGAAATTCTTGCGAACTTTATCAGCATTTATATAAATAATCATTTTATCAAACTCAAGATTTATATCGCCTTTGTTATAATGATTTTAGAATATTAAATTAGAAAATTTTAAAAAGGAAAAAATGTACAATATAATTGTAGTAATAATACGATATAGTATTAATATTAAAAAAATAATGGTTATGCTTAGAATAATTTTATTAATATTAATTGATTTTTAATTATGAAACATTTTATTTACAAAAGATTTACGAGAGAGTATGAGATATAAAGTAGAACATCGATTTTACGAGATGTTTTTATTTGTTCCAATACGGAATAAATAAAACTTTAAAACCTTTTAATTATTTTTTATGTTTTAGAATAATATTGAAACGACAAAAATGGAGGAAATTTTCAATGCAATGAAGATAAATAGTGACATGGTGAAAAATTTTGTTTTTCAGGCTTGATCGCTCCATCCGTTTTGTTCAAGTTATTTCACATTATACGAGCATACATCGCAAATCTCTTCATCTGAATCAGACATTTCAGTCATTGGAATCGTGTCAAACTCTGCATTTGATAAAATTGTAGAAGTTAATGCATTTGTTAAAGCCGTAAGAGTTGGTGCATTTGTTAAATTCGTAGGAGTAAGCGATGCCTCGGCTAATAGAGGTTTTACTGTATTATTTAAGAAAGAACATACATCGCAAATCTCTTCATTTGAATCAGACAATTCAGTCATAGGAATTGTATCAATCTCTGCATTTGTTGAAGTCGGGGAAGTTAATGCATTTGTTAAAGTCGTAAGAGTTGGTGCATTTGTTAAATTCGTAAGAGTAAGTGATGTCTCGACTAATAGAGGTTTTACTGTATTATTTATGAAAGTACAAATATCGCAAGTCTCTTCATCTGAATCAGACATTTCAGTCACTTCAGTTATAGGAATCGTATCAATATCTGCATTTGTTGAAGTCGTATGATTCCTTGATGTAGTAGCAGACAATGCAGTCACTGAAGGATTCGGTATGGTTGTTGAAGTCGAAGGAGACGCTGCAGTCGTTGATGTCGTTGAAGTTGTAGTTGATGTTGT
Organism: Leptopilina drosophilae; assembly: GCA_032873175.1. NCBI lineage: Eukaryota > Metazoa > Arthropoda > Insecta > Hymenoptera > Figitidae > Leptopilina > Leptopilina drosophilae. The sequence continues at coordinate 56,835,412 of CM065478.1, forward strand.
TGAAGTCGTAGTAGTCGTTGAATTTGTAGGACTCAGTGTATTTGTTGACGTTGTAGAAGTCAGTGCATTTGTTGCAGTCGTAGGAGTTGGTGCATTTGTTGAAGTCGTTGGAGTCTCTGTAGTAGTTGAAGTTGTAGAACTTGGTGCATTTGTTGAAGTCGTTGGAATCATTGTAGTTGTCGAAGTTGTAGTAGTCGATGTAGTTCTTGAAGTCGTTGGAGCCGCTGTAGTAGTCGAAGTTGTAGAACTCGGTGCATTTGTTGAAGTCGTTGGAATAATTTTAGTAGTAGAAGTCGTTGGAATCGTTGTAGTAGTTGAAGTTGTAGAACTCGGTGCATTTGTTGAAGTCGTTGGAATCATTGTAGTTGTCGAAGTTGTAGTAGTCGATGTAGTTGTTGGAGCCGCTGTAGTAGTCGAAGTTGTAGTACTCGGTGCATTTGTTGAAGTCGTTGGAATCATTGTTGTAGTAGAAGTTGTAGTAGTCGATGTAGTTGTTGAAGTTGTAGAACTCGGTGCATTTGTTGAAGTCGTAGGAGTCGCTGTAGTAGTTGAGGTTGTAGAACTCGGTGCATTTGTTGAAGTCGTTGGGATCATTGTTGTAGTAGAAGTTGTAGTAGTCGATGTAGTTGTTGAAGTTGTAGAACTTGGTGCATATGTTGGAACCACTGCAGTCGTTGAAGTTGTAGGACTCGCTGCAGTTGTTGTACTAGTTACAGTTGAATTAGACGTTTCTCTAGTTTTCACCAAAATTTTTGTGAAATGTTGCATTAATTTTTTTGCTGATATTTTGCTAAGAATTTGATTGATACTCTTCGTTAAATAGGGATTTATTGCACCAACAATATTTTCTTGTAGAGATTCAACATAATTTGGAACGTTTTCTTCGATAAAATCTTTAATCATGTCTGCCAAGCTTTCATCACTTAGAGGATCCATTGAAACTACCTGTAAATTCATGAAATTTTTTTTTACCATTTCTTTACTAATATTTTTTTAAATTAAACAATTAATAATCTAATTTAATTAATTATTATTTTGGCAATTAATTCAATAACTAAATAAAAAAATACTACAAGAATTTTTTTTGTTTAAATTTTATTCTCATTTTTCTGTCTTGTTAGTTTAGTGTTGTTAGTTTAGTTAGTTTGTTTTTTAGATAAAAAAATGTTGAATATATTCAATTGAAAATTAAATAAATGAATATTTTTAAATATTTGGAAAAAATTGTACACAAACCTGAATTTCGCTTAGAGAAATATTTGATGTCATTTTAACTACAGACAATCGCTGTTTTCTTATACTTAATTTCAGTGGAAATTGTGTTGAAAATTTCAAATCTTTAACGGCAAATCTGAAGGAAATAAATTTGATATTATTTTTTGAAATACGTTTCGTAATTTTTAATCGTAAGCAATTATACTTATTTTTTGTTTGTTCAACTTACTCGGCATTTCCGGTTTCTTCTGCAGTCATGAAACTCATAACTGTACCATTTAAATTGTAAGAATTAAGTTTTAAATTTAATATTGGCCAATGTAGATTTATATTCATTATTAAATCACGTAACTTTAGTTGCATTTTATTAACTTTAAAGTCTGACACTCCAATTACATTTATACTTGCCACTTCAATATTTCCTCTGTAAAAGAAATTATTGTTAATTTATTAAATTTATAATTTTAGTGTGTCCAGTGGTCAGAGAAGTAAGGGAATTTTTTTCCCACTCCTTGCTGGACAACCTTTTTAATTTAATAAATTTTTTGGAAGTAAATTCTCTATGGTTTACAGAAAGAAAAAAATATAAATTAATAAAATTAATAGAGGAAACAATTTTTTGAAATTCTTTTTCTAAATGTTGTTTTGAAAATTAAAGATAAGAAAATAAGGTGAAATTACACATATAATTCGGATGAAATATTTGCGAATTTTTGAAATCCAATATTGAAGGGATCAAGAGGGCCAATTCTCAATAGTTTATTTCCATTTTTAATAACATCCCTGATAGTTTCAATTAGAATTCTAGACTTCATCTCAATTATATCTTGTGCTACCTCATGTCCTGTTAATTTAGAAAAAATTAATGTATTATTTATACAGTTTTTATTTTCAATAAATATTAAATATTCCTTTAATATTTATTAAAATATTTAATATTTATTAAGAATTTATTATTTATTAAGAATATTTAATATTTATTAAATATTCTTTTAATATTTATTCACTTGTTAAATTATAAAATTAATATATATGACTAGAATTATTTTTAAAATTTTATTGCAAACTATTGAAAAATATTTGAAAAGAAACAAAAAAGAAGAAAATATTGTATATTTTATAGAAATCTATTTTTTTTGAAATTACAAATTTATTTGTAAATTTATATTAAATTTTTTAAGAAACCAATTAATAAGTCTATAAATACGTTAAATTGTTTTAAAATAGGTTTTTTTATTATTAATTATACTTATTTTAATAAAATAATTTTTTTTATTAAATATTGTTAGAATATTCTTTCAATATTTATTCACTTTTTGTTTATTTCTTTAAAGACAAATAATTTAACCTTTAGAGGGCCGAGGTAAACATTATAATTATTTTGACGAATTTTTTTATCCACTTAACTTCTTACTTATAAATTTATTGAAATAAAATACTACTAAAATTTGTGCAAATTTACTGACCTTCTGAAGGTTAAAAAGTATTTTTACACACGTTATTAAAAATTTTATTTATTCGCTTTTCAATTTAATTCAATATTTTACCAAGAGAGACCATAGAATTCGGGAAAATAAATTTTTTATTTCCAACAATGGCATTTTTAGATTGCCTTTATTATTTTAAAAAAGCGTATCTAAACGACCATTGTAAAGGAAATAAAAAATGTACGTATTTTCGTGAAAACCCATATTTAATTCCCGATATTTAAAAAGTTTGATTTTTAAAATTTTCACTTTTTTCTACGTTATACATTTTTAATAAACTTTTTTTTCCATAAACATTTTTTTTATACTTTGTTTCTATAAATTTTTTTCAATAAAATTTTTGTTGTTTATTTAAACTTTTTTGCTGTAAACTTTTTTTTATCTTATAATTTAATATAAATAATATTGTTATTACCATTTGCTAATATTTCCTTTACATCTATAATTTTTATTCCACAGGTCTGATGACTTAAAAAGACAACTAAAAAAATTAGTGAAAATATCTTCATTACGAACTCTTTTTTTTGGCAAAATATGCAACGTGACTATTTAAAACACTTGAGAAAAAATTTTTTTCAAGTTGTGATTAATTATTATAAAATTTATTTAGAAAAAGCACTTTCTACAAAAGGTACGATCGAGTGGATAGATAGAAAACTACTGCACTAGAAATTAATTGAATCTTTTCATTTAAAGAGTTTTATATCAGAAGGAAATATTTGTTTTTCGAAAATCCCATAAATTAAAAATGTGAATATAGTAGCACTAAATGGAGATAATTTATTTAATTTAGAGAAGGTGGAAAGATTGAAACACTTTCTAATATTTAATTAAAAGCTTGTCATTGTCTTTTTTCGTCATATTTCTAAGATTATTTTTTTAGAATTGCATTTTATCAAAAAAAACTACAAAATTCATCTTATCATTCATTGTGAAACCGTGATAATTTATGAATACTAAGCTATATATTTTTGGATTTAATTTTGATAAAAAATTTAGAATTACATCTAATTTTGGAAAAATCTTTATTTTATTTTTGGTCTCAATTTTATTTTTGACTTCATTGAATATTTATATTTCTATAAAAAATACATATTTATTTATTAAAATATAAATTCATATTATTTTATTACAATATTTCTATAAATACATTATTTTACAGTCATTTTTATAAATAATTAAATATATTAGGAAAAGAGGCAACAAAAAGATCTTGAAATTTTTAATATTTTATAAAATTTAGACCTAATTCAATATTAACCCTCCCTCCGTCGCATCTTTTTCTTCTTTTTCATCCGTCGCAGATGAGGAAACTTCTCACCCATCGTAAATTAATCGAAAATTGTTATAAAATGCCAAATTTTTTTTGGAATGTTCATTATAATTTCCGAACCAACCTATTGCAAGTAAAATTAACTTTAATTTTTTGTTAATTATTTAAATAAAAAATTATTGACAAATGAAATCGAGTGTACGCCGTCAGTCGCACGGTGAGAAGTTTCCTCACTTTGCATAAAAAATTTTTGACATTTGCTGCTTAAAAATTCAATTACAAAAACGCTAAAATAAATAAAAACACAGAAATTGTTTTAAAATAAAAAAGAAGAGTTTTGTGAAAGGTGCTGGGAATATGAAATTATAATTTTTTGTATTTTAAAAGTTATAAATAAAAAAAACTGGGTGAGGAAACTTTTTACTATGCGACGGATGGAGGGTTAAATTAATATAAATTATTATTAATTATAAGTAAATTATGATGAATAAAATAATAATTAAACAGAGGTATAAATTACATAGGTTAATTTTAGTATATGACTGCAAATTAAAATAAAATATTATAATGGTATAAATTTTTATAATGAAATTATGTTTTCTTAAAACTATATTTTAACCAAAAATTAATCTATCATTGTCGATATAAAAATTAAATTTTATTTGATTGATAGTTTAAAATAAGAAAAGGTAAAATATTGTAGTTACTAATATCTTTAATGTTATTTTTTTAAACTGTATTTAAACAAAAATTTAATCTATCATTGGTGATATAAAAATTCCATTTTATTTGATTGGCGGTTTAAAACAATTAATAATCAATTAATAATAATTATTACAACTAACTATATTTTTCTTTTAAAATTTAATTTCTAAATGGATAAAATGATTCAAAGGAAAATTTTTAAAGAATTTCATTGAATAAAAAATTAAAATTTTATTCAAAAATTTTGTTGACACTTACGTAGCTAATTATTTTTTTCACTATTTTTGTTATTTTTTCAAATGAAATTTGTGACACTACGGATTTCATAAATATTTTTATACTTTTTAATACAAGAGTAATATTTGCATCGAAATTCAGTTCGTTGAGAGTAAACCTGTAAATATTGACAAATAAATCAATTAACAATATTTAATATTATTTATTTTGTTTATTGGTTTTTTTTATTTACTTAACGAAACAGAAACATTATTGTTAAGAATTGAGAATTACTTTAAATAAATTTTCTTTTTCGATTGAAACAAAATTTATATTTTGTAAAATTGAATTTTTAAATATATGAATAATGAAAATGTAAAATACAAAGAGAAAATAATGATAAATTGTAGGTAATTATAGTAACAATATAATAAATAATAACAATATAAGTATTAAATTAAAATGAAAATTAAATTACAAAATACTAAATATTGCAATTTTTAAAACAATTTATTTTATTTTTATTACAAAACAATATAATAATTAAATTAAGAAAAATAAATTTTATTCAAATAATTCAAATTTTGAATTTAAAATTTTGAAATTGGTTTAGTTTGTCTTAACCAATCAGATTGAATGTGTTCAGTGATTTGAATTGCCATTGGTTGGAAGTTTGAGTTTTAAAAGTCGCGCCCAATTGCACAGAGTCACGTGACTATTTTAGGCGGAAGGAAACCTAACCTCAAAATCATACTGCGTCAAAGCGTTGTTGTTCGGCTTAATAATAAATGTTTGTAAATCGAAAGTAATCTTTATAATCATTATTATTACAGTAGTTATATTGTTTTATTTGGAATATTGATTAAACTTGAATTAGTAGTGAAGTGATGAAACATTTTACCTGAGCGATAAAAAATATTTTATCCGACGAGATTTTTTATACTCGCAATTTTTAATCATCTTTTAAACTTTTACTTGTTTTATTTCTATAAAATGTTTATTGAGGGTAAGTTTTTGAATATTTTAAAAATATTTGTGTCATTCTGAAAATTGTTTAGTAATTAAACAATATCTCTTGGTTTTTTACTGGTATAAACTGCATAATTACGTTTATGTTTCTCATGACTTGTGTAATCAAGAATCAAGAACAAAAATGTTTCATATAAACCCGCTGGAAATGAAAGTAAATTCTGAAATGTGGAAGAATTTAACATGCTTTTATGTTTATTAATTATGGAAGTTGACTATTCTTTTCAATAGGTGATTGTTATTCGTTAAAAAATTGCAAGCACAATTATATTGCAGTATTATTTTCATCTAAATAAAACAACTTTTCATACTTTCTACGAAGCAAGTTTTAGTTTTTAATTTAATGACATTATTTATTTAGCACATTGGGATTTATTTAAATTAAATTATTGATAAATAAATCATGATATAGTATAGAAAGAGAAAAAAATGCGGAAGAATATTAACATAACCTATAAATTTACAATAAACAATATAGAGATACAAACAGGTGGAAAATGAACAAAGATTCTAAAGTCAAACTTATTAAAATCTTTAGTTAAATAATTTTAAAGAATAAATACTAGTGCTATTTTTATTATAAAAATAGATTAAAAATTAAAAATATTATATAATATAAAAAAAATGTTTTATTGTAGAGAAAATCTTTTTTTTTATTAAAACTAATGTCAACACTAGTAATTTGTTATTTGATTGTTATTGACAAATACTTTTTTTTAGGTACCAATTTACATACTGTACACAATAACGAAGGAAATGATGTTGGAGTTTTTTCAATTATGTAAAACAACTGGGAAATTTATAACAGGAAGGGAGGCTCAATCTATACTCCATTTTTCATTTATTTCACTTTGATGAGACTTTTATGAGGTATGAATTCAAATTAAAATTTTAAATTGTGAAGAAAGCAATTTTTTCCAAGCGATTCTTTTTTATTTGTAAATAATCAAATGATCTGATTCAGGAAAAAATTGAAGAGATTCTATCAAAAATACTGGAAAAGTATAAACTTTCTAGAATTGATGAGAGAATTATTGATTTTACTGTCCAGCAGTCTTTGAAAATATTTTTTTTTGTTTGATTTGTAAACTTTGAATTCACCGTGAATTTTAATACGAAACTTTAAATTTTTTCCATTTCTCAGAACAATTAATTTTTACTGTATATGAAATTGAATTTAATTCTATTCTGAAATTGTTACTTACAAATTATGTAGTAAATAACTACTTGAAGATTTGAAAAATAATGTAATTTTAGTATAATTACGTTTACAATTACTTTATATTATTACTTGAATTTCTAAAGGTTTCAAATTAAAGGTTTAAACAATTTTAATTCAATAATTTTGATAATCTTACATCATTATTATTTGATAATTTTACTCAGAAATCCCAATAATTATTTAATTTTAACTGATTTGCGTTTACAATTTTTATAAATTACTGGAATTTGAAAAAAACTTTAACTAAATATTCCAAGATCCTAAAGTTCTGAACGTTCAAGTTAATGAAATTGATTTATTTCTTCTAGAAATTAAATTTTTATTGCAATTATTTTGCTTAACTATCCAAAAAATTAATAACTGAGTTTGAAAACGAATAATTTCAGTTTTTAATTTTTTTTATGATTGGTAATTTATTAAAATATCTTCAATAAAAAATATTTCATTCATTTGAACGTTTGAAACTTGGGGATCATAATATTCCGGAAATGTTATTTTTTGATAAACATTATTCAATTTTTTTTCTAAATTAGTGGAGTTTCCGAATTTATTCTAATCTTGTTCTATTCAATTTCGAATGAATTTAATTCAAAATTCTAAAGGACTAAGATTTTTGAAAAATTTTAATAATTCAAATCGTTTTAAAATTACGTGAATTTTAAAATATATATTGAATTAATTATTAAAAATAATGAATTTATAGACATTTTATAAAAAGTACTAAAAAATATAAACTTTCTAGAATTGATAAGAGAATTATTGATTTTACTGTCCAGCAGTCTTTGAAAATATATTTTTTTTTTATTTGCAAAATTTGAAATTACTATAAATTTTAATAAGAAACTTTAAATTTTTTACATTTTTGAGAACAATGAATTTTCACAGAATGTGAAATTGAATTTAATTCTAAATAATTTAATTTAATTCAGAAATTGATACTTATAAGTTATATAGTAAATAACTACTTGAAAATTTCAAAAATGGTGTAGTTTTTGTAGAATTGAGTTTACAATTATTGTAGATAATTAATTGAATCTCTAGAGGTTTCAAATTTAAGTTTTAGACTATTTTAAATCAATAATTATTTAATTTTAACCAATTTGCGTTTATAAATAATTAGAATTTAAAAGGTTCAAATTGAAGAATTGGAAAATTTGGATTTTAAAAAAATTTAACTGAATATTCGGAAAATGTTATTTCTTGATAACCTTTATTCAATTTTTTTTCTAAATTAGTTGAGATCTCGAATTTATTGTATTCACGTTCTTTTCAATTTTGAATGAATTTAGTTAGAAATTTTAAAGGACTACAATTTTTAAAAAATTTTAATAATTCAAATCCTTTCGAAATTAGTTGAATTATTTAATATTAGTTGAATATATAATCAATTATTATTACAAATAATGAATTTATAGAAAAATTTTACTTGGAAATACTAGAGAATATTGAATTTTGGAGAAGTTCCAAATTATTGCAGAATTCAATTGTGTTAGATAATGGTTTTAAATTCTCGTCATTTCAATTATTTTTATTATAAATATAATAAAATAATTTTAACTTAAATTTTAATTATTTATCAAATTAAAAATTATTAACTTGTTGTTTTGGGTCTGGAAAGCCTGGAAAAATTATGGAAATTAAAAATACATGTTTTGTGGCAACAGTGAATTGAGTTTCTATCATTGTATATTTTTACTTTAATGTTTTATGCCCGATAAAATTCACAATTTTGAATATTTTTAAAATCCTTTTTTCCTAAAATCTTTTGCCTTAAAATACTATGCTTATGCAATAATTTTGTTTTCACTAAATTTAATTGATTTATTAAAAAGGGATATATGACAAACTGACTGTTGATAGATTTAAATAACGATTGAATCCGTATTTAGAGAAGAAGGTCTGGTTAAATTTTAAATTTTCTATATTTATATAGTGAGTCAATGTTTTTCATTCTTTATTAAGAATTTAAATTTATTCTACATTATTCAATTAAAGAATAACATATAATTAGTTGAAAATTTACATAATAATGTCTTAAAATTTTAAAAAATAAATTTAAACTTCTACTACATTTTTAATTATTTTTTATTGGCGAACTTTTCATACGCTTTTTCCGCAATTCTAAATAATTTTATTAGTTTTGATAATGCAGAATAGATTTGAATCCTAAATAATGTTTGAAAAACATTTACTCACTTAAACAATATAAATATACAATTGTTTCGTGAAAAATTCTGGGAAAATTAAAATTATTTATTTATTATACATTTTCCGTAGACCAAATCACATAAATGGGTATCTTTACATAATTCTATAACGTAATACAAAAAATGTCAACAAAAGAAGAAAAAAATAAGAGAAAATTATTTCTTATTTAAACTTGATAATACGTAGCCGAAAAACAAATTATATGAAAATCTTATTCTATTTGCTATCTAACAAAAACCATAATAATTAATATATAATTCTACTGCTGAAAGAAAATTATTTTTCAACCAAAAAAAAATATCTAAATCAGGGTCCACGTTATCGAACATTTGATTTATATGATAGTATGCATAAAAAATTGGAACAGTAGAACCTGTAGAAGTTATCTGATTGTTCAAATAAAACGGTGTATAATGACGAGCGTTTAAATGTGGAATTTTAAAATTTATGAGATTCAAAAGGTCTGCAGAACTGATTTGGAAATTAATTAATTTGAAAAGAAACACTGTAAGTGTAGTTATGTTGTTACGTAGGTAAATATTTAAAATTATATTCAAGTATGGTATGATCAACGGTGTCCGAACGCTTTAGAAAAATCGAAATAAATTACATCGACTTGTGAGCTCTTTAGCATAGAATCTAGCCAAGTAGGCATGTTGATTTTCTGATAAAACAGATTTCAATGAATAGTTTATATATGGTTAGATAGTGAATTCAAACACTTTTGCAAAATTAGGTATAGTAGCAATTGGTCTGTAGTTCTTCTTATTATTATTTGTATTTTTCCAGAATTAAATGTAGAATAAAACTATTGCTAATTAATAAATGACAATAATAAACTTACTCGATGTGAATATTGACACCTAATGAGAATGCATAAAAAAGAAAAGAGAAATTCTCGCGAAGTTTATCAGCATTTACATAAATAATCATTTTAACAAACTTAAGATTTATAACGCCTTTATTATAATGATTTTACAATATTAAAGTAGAAAACTTAAGAAATGTAAAAAATGATTATAATAATAGTAATAATACTATAAATATTATTATTATTATTAGAAAATAATAGCGGCACACTGAAAAAAAAATTTATTTGATTCAAATAACCGATTATTTGTCTATAATCAAATAAATATTTATTTGAATCAAATAATTTTTATTTGAATCAATTAATTAGTATTTGCTTCAAATACTGAAATATTTGATTCAAATACAATTTATTTGATTCAAATAAAAATTATTTGATTCAAGTAAATATTTATTTGATTATAGACAAATAATCGGTTATTTGAATCAAATAAATTTTTTTTTCAGTGCACTTAGCATAATAATATTAATTGTTTTTTAATACTAAATAATTTTATTTGTAAAAGATTTACGAAAGAGAATGAGATAAAGTAGGCCCTCGATTATACGAGGTGACGTGTGGGAGAAGAGGTACCTCGGATAATAAAAAATTCAGATAAAACAAAACAAATGAAAATTTCAAGCATTTTTATTACTTCTTATGTATTTACAGTGTTAGAGTAATACTAAAATGACATAAATAGATGAAATTTTAAATGCAATGAAGATAAATAGTGAGATGGTGGATATTTGTTTTTCAGTCTTGGTCGCTCCATCCGTTTTGTTCAAGCTATTTCACATTATACGAGTAGTGTTCGTTGCCTGGAAGAGCAGTCAGTTTCCGCTAACAGCGGTTTTACTGTGTGATTCATCAAAGAACATACATCGCAAATCGTTCAATTTATATCAGTCATTTCATCCTTGAGGAATCGTATGAGTCACTGCATTTGATGAAATCTTATGAGACGTGGAAGTCATTGATGTAATATTCTTTAAAGTTGTAGAACTCTCTATATCTGTTGATTTGTCACGAGTAAGATCAATTGTTAAACTCGTAGGAGATGATGAATTTGTTACACATGTGAAATCGTAAGATTCAGTGCATTTGTTGAAGTCGTAGAAGATAATGCATTTGTTACATTCGTACGAGTCAGTGCATTTGTTGAAATCGTAAGATTCAGTGCATTTGTTAATTTTATAGGAGTATTTGAATTTGTTAAAGTCGTGGAAGTTAATTCATTTCTTAATGTCGTCGGAGTTGATGCACTTGTTAAATTCATACTAGTAAGTGATTCCTCTACCAATAGAGGTTTTACTGTATTATTAATGAAAGAACATGTATCGCAACTCGTTTCATTTACATCAGTCATTTCATCCATAGGAATCGTATGAGTAGCTGGATTTGTAGAAATCATATGAGACGTAGAAGTCATTGATGTCGTAGTATTCTTTAAAGTTGTAGAACTCTCTATATCTGTTGATTTGTCACGAGTAAGATCAATCGTTAAACTCGTAGGAGATGATGAATTTGTTACATTTGTACCAGTAAGTGCATTTGTTAAAATTGTAAGATTCAGTGCATTTGTTGAAGTCGTAGAAGTTAATGCATTTGTTGAAGTCGTAAGATTCAGTGCATTTGTTAATTTCGTAGGAGTATTTGAATTTGTTAAAGTCGTGGAAGTTAATTCATTTGTTAAAGTCGTCGGAGTTGATGCACTTGTTAAATTCAAACCACTAAGTGATGCCTCTGACAATAGAGGTTTTACTGTATTATTAATGAAAGAACATGTATCGCAAATCTCTTCATCTGAATCAGACATTTCATACGTAGGAATCGTATGAATCGCTGCATTTGATGAAATCTTATGAGACGTGGAAGTCATTGATGTCGTAGTATTCTTTAAAGGTGTGGAACTCTCAGTATCTGTTGAACTGTCGCGAGAAAGATCAATTGTTGAACTCGTAGGAGTTGATGCATTTGTTAAATTCGTTCCAGTGTGTGCATTTGTTGAAATCGTAAGATTCAGTACATTTGTTGAAATTGTATGATTCGGTGCATTTGTTAAAGTCGTAGGATTCAGTGCATTTGTTAAAGTCGTAGGATTCAGTGCATTTGTTGAAGTCGTAGAAGTTAATGCATTTGTTGAAATCGTAAGATTCAGTACATTTGTTAATTTCGTAGGAGTATTTGAATTTGTTAAAGTAGTGGAAGTTAATTCATTTGTTAAAGTCGTCGGAGTTGATGCACTTGTTAAATTCGAACCACTAAGTGATGCTTTTGACAATAGAGGTTTTACTGTATTATTAATGAAAGAACATGTATCGCAAATCTCTTCATCTGAATCAGACATTTCATACGTAGGAATCGTATGAATCGCTGCATTTGATGAAATCTTATGAGACGTGGAAGTCATTGATGTCGTAGTATTCTTTAAAGGTGTGGAACTCTCTGTACCTGTTGTACTGTCGCGAGAAACATCAATTGTTAAACTCGTAGGAGTTGATGCATTTGTTAAATTCGTTCTAGTGTGTGCATTTGTTAAATTCGTTCTAGTGTGTGCATTTGTTGAAATCGTAAGATTCAGTACATTTGTTGAAATTGTATGATTCGGTGCATTTGTTAAAGTCGTAGGATTCAGTGCATTTGTTAAAGTCATAGGATTCAGTGCATTTGTTGAAGTCGTAGAAGTTAATGCATTTGTTGAAATCGTAAGATTCAGTGCATTTGTTAATTTTATAGGAGTATTTGAATTTGTTAAAGTCGTGGAAGTTAATTTATTTGTTAAAGTCGTCGGAGTTGATGCACTTGTTAAATTCGAACCACTAAGTGATGCTTCTGACAATAGAGGTTTTACTGTATTATTAATGAAAGAACATGTATCGCAAATCTCTTCATCTGAATCAGACATTTCATACGTAGGAATCGTATGAATCGCTGCATTTGATGAAATCTTATGAGACGTGGAAGTCATTGATGTCGTAGTATTCTTTAAAGGTGTGGAACTCTCTATATCTGTTGATTTGTCACGAGTAAGATCAATTGTTAAACTCGTAGGAGATGATGAATTTGTTACATTTGTACCAGTAAGTGCATTTGTTGAAATCGTAAGATTCAGTGCATTTGTTGAAATTGTAAGATTCGGTGCATTTGTTAAAGTCGTAGGATTCAGTGCATTTGTTAAAGTCGTAGGATTCAGTGCATTTGTTGAAGTCGTAGAAGTTAATGCATTTGTTGAAATCGTAAGATTCAGTACATTTGTTAATTTCGTAGGAGTATTTGAATTTGTTAAAGTCGTGGAAGTTAATTCATTTGTTAAAGTCGTCGGAGTTAATGCACTTGTTAAATTCGAACCACTAAGTGATGCCTCTGACAATAGAGGTTTTACTGTATTATTAATGAAAGAACATATATCGCAACTCGTTCCATTTATATCAGTCATTTCATCCATAGGAATCGTATGAGTAGCTGCATTTGATGAAATCTTATGAGACGTGGAAGTCATTGATGTCGTAGTATTCTTTAAAGTTGTAGAACTCTCTATATCTGTTGATTTGTCACGAGTAAGATCAATTGTTAAACTCGTAGGAGATGATGAATTTGTTACATTTGTACCAGTAAGTGCATTTGTTGAAATCGTAAGATTCAGTGCATTTGTTGAAATTGTAAGATTCGGTGCATTTGTTAAAGTCGTAGGATTCAGTGCATTTGTTAAAGTCGTAGGATTCAGTGCATTTGTTGAAGTCGTAGAAGTTAATGCATTTGTTGAAATCGTAAGATTCAGTACATTTGTTAATTTCGTAGGAGTATTTGAATTTGTTAAAGTCGTGGAAGTTAATTCATTTGTTAAAGTCGTCGGAGTTGATGCACTTGTTAAATTCGAACCACTAAGTGATGCTTCTGACAATAGAGGTTTTACTGTATTATTAATGAAAGAACATATATCGCAACTCGTTCCATTTATATCAGTCATTTTATCCGTAGGAATCGTATTAATCGCTCCACTGGTTGAAGTCGTAGAAGTTAGTGCATTTGTTGAATTCGTACGAGTCTGTAATGTTGTTAAAGTTATAGGAGTTGATGCGTTTGTTGAATTTGTATGCGTCAGAGATGTCTTTAAAGTTGCAGTAGTGTTTTTTGTGCTTTTTGTTGTTGAAGTCGTAGGTGTCACTGTATCCGTTGAAATTATAGTATTATCTGTAGTTGTTGAAGTTGTAGAACTTGGTGCATTTGTTAAAGTCGCAGGTGTCGCTGAAGTTAAAGAACTCGGTACTTTTACTGATGAAGATCCCGCTGCATTTAATAAATTTGGAACATCTGTTGAAGTAATAGTAGAATCTGTAGTTGTTAAAGTTGTAGAACTCGGTTCATTTGTTGAAGTCGTAGTAGTCGTTAAAATTGATGAAGTCCCGTTAGTAGTTGAAGTTGTAGTAGACAGTGCATTTGTTGAAGTCGTAGTAGTGGGTGTAGATGCTGAAGTTGTAGAACTCGGTTCATTTGTTAAAGTCGCAGTAGTCGTTAAAGTTAATGAACTTGGTTCATGTGTTAAAGTCGCAGGTGTAGTTAAAGTTGAAGCACTCGGTACTTTTGCTGATGTAGATCCTGCTGCATTTGTTGGAAGATCCGCTGTATTTGTTAAAGTTGTAGTAGACGGTGCGTTTGTTGAAATCGTAGTAGTAGGTGTAGATGTTGAAGTTGTATAACTCAGTTCATTTGTTAAAGTCGCAGTAGTCGATGAAGTTAAAGAACTCGGTTCATGTGTTAAAGTTGTAGGTGTAGTTGATGTTGAAGAACTCGGTTCATTTATTAAAGTCACAGTAGTAGTTGAAGTTGAAGTACTCGGAACATTTGTTGATGTCGCAGGTGTCATTGTATCTTTTGAAGTTATAGTAGAATCTGTAGTTGTTAAAGTTGTAGAACTCGGTTCATTTGTTGAAGTCGTAGTAGTCGTTAAAATTGATGAAGTCCCGTTAGTAGTTGAAGTTGTAGTAGACAGTGCATTTGTTGAAGTCGTAGTAGTGGGTGTAGATGCTGAAGTTGTAGAACTCGGTTCATTTGTTAAAGTCGCAGTAGTCGTTAAAGTTAATGAACTTGGTTCATGTGTTAAAGTCGCAGGTGTAGTTAAAGTTGAAGAACTCGGTACTTTTGCTGATGTAGATCCCGTAGCATTTATTAAAGTTGGAAGATCCGCTGTAATTGTTGAAGTTGTAGAACTCGGTTCATTTGTTAAAGTCGCAGTAGTCGTTGAAGTTAAAGAACTCGGTGCATGTGTTAATGTCGCAGATGTCGTTGAAGTTGAAGAACTCGGAACATTTGTTAATGTCGTAGGTGTCATTGCATCCGTTGAAGTTATAGTAGAATCTGTAGTTGTTGAAGTTGTAGAACTCTGTTCATTTATTAAAGTCGCAGTAGTCGTTGAAGTTGAAGAACTCGGTGCATTTGTTAATGTTGTAGGTGTCACTGTATCCGTTGAAGTTATAGTAGTATCTGTAGTTGTTGAAATCGTAGTAGTGGGTGTAGATGTTGAAGTTGTAGAACTCTGATCATTTATTAAATTGGTTGTAGTTGTTGAAGTTGAAGAACTCGTAACATTTGTTGATGTCGTAGGTGTCATTGTATCCGTTAAAGTTATAGTAGAATCTGTAGTTGTTGAAGTTGTAGAACTCGGTTCATTTGTTAAAGTCGCAGTAGTCGTTGAAGTTAAAGAACTCGGTACTTTTGCTGATGTAGGTCCCGATGCATTTATTAAAGTTGGAAGATCCACTGTATTTGTTATAGCAGAAGTAGTCGGGGCATTTGTTGAAATCGTAGCAGTGGGTGTAGATGTTGAAGTTGTAGAACTCTGTTCATTTATTAAAGTCGTTGTAGTCGTTGAAGTTGTAGAACTCGGAACATTTGTTGATGTCGTAGGTGTCATTGCATCCGTTGAAGTTATAGTAGAATCTGTAGTTGTTAAAGTTGTAGAACTCTGTTCATTTATTAAAGTCGCAGTAGTCGTTGAAGTTGAAGAACTCGGTGCATTTGTTAATGTTGTAGGTGTCACTGTATCCGTTGAAGTTATAGTAGTATCTGTAGTTGTTGAAATCGTAGTAGTGGGTGTAGATGTTAAAGTTGTAGAACTCTGATCATTTATTAAATTCGTTGTAGTCGTTGAAGTTGAAGAACTCGGAACATTTGTTGATGTCGCAGGTGTCATTGTATCTTTTGAAGTTATAGTAGAATCTGTAGTTGTGGAAATTGTAGAACTTGGTTCATTTATTAAAGTCGCAGTAGTCGTTGAAGTTGAAGAACTTGGTACTTTTACTGATGTAGATCCTGCTGCATTTAATAAATTTAGAAGATCTGCTGTATTTGTTGAAGTTGTAGTAAACGGTGCGTTTGTTGAAATCGTAGTAGTAGGTGTAGATGTTGAAGTTGTATAACTCGGTTGATTTGTTAATGTCGTAGTAGTCGATAAAGTTAAAGAACTCGGTTCATGTGTTAATGTTGCAGGTGTAGTTGAAGTTGAAGAACTCGGTTCATTTATGAAAGTCGCAGTAGTCGTTGAAGTTGATGAACTTGGTACATTTGCTAATGTCGTAGGTGTCACCTTATCTGTTGAAGTTATAGTAGTAATTGTAGTTGTTGAAATTATGGAACTCGGTACATTTGTTAATGTCGCATCAGTCGTTAAAGTTGAAGCATTCGGTACTTTTGCTGATGTAGATCCTGCTGCATTTGTTGGAAGATCCGCTGTATTTGTTAAAGTTGTAGTAGACGGTGCGTTTGTTGAAATCGTAGTAGTAGGTGTAGATGTTGAAGTTGTAGAACTCTGTTCATTTATTAAAGTCGCAGTAGTCGTTGAAGTTGAAGAACTCGGTGCATTTGTTAATGTTGTAGGTGTCACTGTATCCGTTGAAGTTATAGTAGTATCTGTAGTTGTTGAAATCGTAGTAGTGGGTGTAGATGTTGAAGTTGTAGAACTCTGATCATTTATTAAATTGGTTGTAGTCGTTGAAGTTGAAGAACTCGTAACATTTGTTGATGTCGTAGGTGTCATTGTATCCGTTAAAGTTATAGTAGAATCTGTAGTTGTTGAAGTTGTAGAACTCGGTTCATTTGTTAAAGTCGCAGTAGTCGTTGAAGTTGAAGAACTCGGTACTTTTGCTGATGAAGATCCCGCTGCATTTATTAAAGTTGGAAGATCCGCTGTATTTGTTGAAGTAGAAGTAGTCGTGGCATTTGTTGAAATCGTAGCAGTGGGTGTAGATGTTGAAGTTGTAAAACTCTGTTCATTTATTAAAGTCGTTGAAGTTGTAGAACTCGGAACATTTGCAGATGTCGTAGGTATCATTGCATCCGTTGATGTTATAATAGAATCTGTAGTTGTTGAAGTTGTAGAACTCGGTTCATTTGTTAAAGTCGCAGTAGTCATTGAAGTTGATGAACTCGGTGCATTTGTTAATGTTGTAGGTGTCACTGTATCCGTTGAAGTTATAGTAGTATCTGTAGTTGTTGAAATCGTAGTAGTGGGTGTAGATGTTAAAGTTGTAGAACTCTGATCATTTATTAAATTCGTTGTAGTCGTTGAAGTTGAAGAACTCGGAACATTTGTTGATGTCGCAGGTGTCATTGTATCTTTTGAAGTTATAGTAGAATCTGTAGTTGTGGAAATTGTAGAACTTGGTTCATTTATTAAAGTCGCAGTAGTCGTTGAAGTTGAAGAACTTGGTACTTTTACTGATGTAGATCCTGCTGCATTTAATAAATTTAGAAGATCTGCTGTATTTGTTGAAGTTGTAGTAAACGGTGCGTTTGTTGAAATCGTAGTAGTAGGTGTAGATGTTGAAGTTGTATAACTCGGTTGATTTGTTAATGTCGTAGTAGTCGATAAAGTTAAAGAACTCGGTTCATGTGTTAATGTTGCAGGTGTAGTTGAAGTTGAAGAACTCGGTTCATTTATGAAAGTCGCAGTAGTCGTTGAAGTTGATGAACTTGGTACATTTGCTAATGTCGTAGGTGTCACCTTATCTGTTGAAGTTATAGTAGTAATTGTAGTTGTTGAAATTATGGAACTCGGTACATTTGTTAATGTCGCATCAGTCGTTAAAGTTGAAGCACTCGGTACTTTTGCTGATGTAGATCCTGCTGCATTTGTTGGAAGATCCGCTGTAATTGTTAAAGTTGTAGTAGACGGTGCGTTTGTTGAAATCGTAGTAGTAGGTGTAGATGTTGAAGTTGTATAACTCAGTTCATTTGTTAAAGTCGCAGTAGTCGATGAAGTTAAAGAACTCGGTTCATGTGTTAAAGTTGTAGGTGTAGTTGATGTTGAAGAACTCGGTTCATTTATTAAAGTCACAGTAGTAGTTGAAGTTGAAGTACTCGGAACATTTGTTGATGTCGCAGGTGTCATTGTATCTTTTGAAGTTATAGTAGAATCTGTAGTTGTTGAAATTGTAGAACTTGGTTCATTTATTAAAGTCGCAGTAGTCGATGAAGTTAAAGAACTCGGTTCATGTGTTAAAGTTGCAGGTGTAGTTGAAGTTGAAGAAATCGGTTCATTTATTAAAGTCACAGTAGTAGTTGAAGTTGAAGTACTCGGAACATTTGTTGATGTCGCAGGTGTCATTGTATCTTTTGAAGTTATAGTAGAATCTGTAGTTGTTAAAGTTGTAGAACTCGGTTCATTTGTTGAAGTCGTAGTAGTCGTTAAAATTGATGAAGTCCCGTTAGTAGTTGAAGTTGTAGTAGACAGTGCATTTGTTGAAGTCGTAGTAGTGGGTGTAGATGCTGAAGTTGTAGAACTCGGTTCATTTGTTAAAGTCGCAGTAGTCGTTGAAGTTGATGAACTCGGTACATTTGTTAATGTCGCATCAGTCGTTAAAGTTGAAGAACTCGGTACTGTTGCTGATGTAGATCCCGCTGCATTTATTAAATTTGTAGGACTGGCTGTATTTGTTGAATTTATTGGAGTAGCTTTAGTTTTTGAAGTTGTAATAATGGGTGCAGATGTTGAAGTTGTAAAACTTGGTACAATTGTCGAAGAGGTTGAAGTCGCTGTATTTGTGGAAGTTGTTTGAGTCGGTAAAGTAGTTAAAGTTGTAGAAGACGGTGCATTTGTTGATGTTGTAGGAGTCACATTGTTATTAGAAGTTGAAGATGTTACTGCAGTTGTTAAAGTTGTAGAACTTGGTACTTTTGCTGATGTTATAGAACCCACTGCATTTATTGAAATCGTAGGAGTTGCTGGAGTTATTAAAGTTGTTGATGTCGCGTTAGTTGTTTTAGTTGTAGTAGACGATGCATTTGTTAAATTTGTAGTAGTTGGTGTAGAGGTTGAAGTTGTAGAACTCGGTACATTTGTTGAAGTCGTAGAAGTTGTAGCAGTCGGTGTAGAGATTAAATTTGTAGAACTCGGTACATTTGTTAAAGTCGTAGGAGTCACTGTATTGGTTGAAGTTGTAGGAGTCGCTGTAGTAGTTAAAGTTAAAATTTTAGGAGGCACTGTATAGGTTGATGTTAAAGTAGTCGCTGTAGTTGTTGAAATTATAGAACTCGGTACTTTTGTTGATGTCGTAGGAGTCGTTAAAGTTGTAGAACTAGGTGCTTTAGTTAAAGATGTAGAAGTTGCTGGAGCAGTTGAAATTGATGGTGGAGCTTGTGTTGAAGCTGTATAATTCGGTACTTTTGTTGATGTTGTAGAACTCGGTGCATTTGTTGAAGTCACAGGTGTCACTGTAGTCGTTGAAGTTGTAGTAGTCGGTGTATTAGTTGTAGTGGTAAAGCTTGGTGCATTTGTTGAAGTCGTAGCAGTCGTTGAAGTTGTACTCGTTTCAGTTGAATTTGATGTTTTTCTATTTTTTATCAAAATTTTTGTGATATGTTGTATTAATGTTTTTGCTGATATTTTGCTAAGTATTTGATTGATAGTCGTCGTTAAATAGGGATTTATTACACCAACAATATCTTGTTGTAAAGACTCAACATATTTTGGAACATTTTCTTTGATAAAATCTTTAATCGTGTCTGCCAAGCTTACATTACTTAAAGGATCCATTGAAACTACCTGTAAATTCAGATATATTTTTTAATAATGAAGTAAAGAATTTACTATTACTTATTTTTATTTATTATTTTTTTATTTTTAATATTTATTTTTTTTATTTTTTAAGAATTTTTTAGTAAAGAATTTATTCTTTAGTAATATTTTTTTAAAATTAAACAATTAATAATCTAATTTTAATATTTATTGCTTGGCAATTAATTTAATAACTAAATAAAAAATGATGCAAGAATTTTTTTATTCAAATTCTATTCTTATTTTTCTTTCTTCTTAGTTAAATAATACATTATCGGTAATAATAAATAAATAAATATTTTTAAATAATTAGTAAAAATATGCACAAACCTGAATTTCACTCAGAGAAATATTTGATGTCATTTTAACTACAGACACTCGCTGTTTTCTTATACTTAATTTCAATGGAAATTGTGTTAAAAATTTCAAATCTTTAATGACAAATCTGAAGAAATTAAATTTGATATTATTTTCTGAAATACGTTTTGTAATTTTTAATCGTAAGCAATTATACTTATTTTTGTTTGTTTGTTCAACTTACTCGGCATTTCCGGTTTCTTTTACTGTTATGAAATTCATCAATATACCATTAATTTTGTAAGAATTAAGTTTTAAATTTAATATTGGCCAATGTAGACTTACATTCATTATTAAATTACGTAACTTTAGTTGCATTTTATTAACTTTAAAATCTGACACTCCAACTATATTTGTACTTTCTACTTCAATATTTCCTCTGTAAAAGAAATTATTGTCAATTTATTAAATTTATTATAATTTTAGTGTGTCCAGCGTCAGAGAAGTAATGGAATTTTTTTCTTAACCCTTGCTGGACAACCTTTTTAATTTATTAAATTTTTTTGAAGTAAATTCACTACGGTTTACAGAAAGAGTAAAAGTAATAAAAATATAATTAATAAAATTAATGGTAGAAACATTTTTTTAAAATCTTTTTCTAAATGTTGTTTTGAAAATTAAAGATACGAAAATGAGTTGAAATTACATATATTTTTCCAATGAAATATTTGCGTATTTTTTAAATCCAATATTGAAGGGATCAAAAGGGCCAACTCTCAATAGTTTATTTCCATTTTTAATAACATCCCTTATAGTTTCAATTAGAATTTTAGACTTCATCTCAATTAAATCTTGTGCTACCTCATGTCCTGTTAATGTAGAAAAAATTAATGTATTATTCATACAGTATTTATTTTCAATTAATATTAAATATTCTTTTAATATTTATTTACTTGTTTAATTATAAAATTAATAAGTATAATAAATATAATAATATGATAATAATATATAGGAATTGAATTCTTTTAAATTGTATTAAAAAGTATTAAAAAATAATTAAAAAGAAACAAAAAAAGAATGTATTGTATATTTTATAGAAATATATTTTTTTCTTAAAGTTGCAAATATTTTTGTAAATTTATATTAAAATTTTTAAGAAACCAATTAATAAGTTTATAAATACGTTAATTTGTTTAAAAATAGTTTTTTTTATTATTAATTATACTTATTTTAATAAAATAATTTTTTTTATTAAATATTAAAAAAATATTCTTTCAATATTTATTCACTCTTTAGTCTTTGTTTTTCAAGACAAATAATTTAAACTTTAGGTTTTATACACATTATTCAAATTAAATTTTGTCGTTTTTCTTTTTAATTCAATTTTATTAAAAGGGACTATACAATTCGGGAAAATAAATTTTTTTCCAACAATGGCATTTTTAGATTTCCTTTACTATTTAAAAAAGCGTATCTAAACGACAATTATAAAGGAAATAAAAAATGTACGTATTTTCGTGAAAACTTTTTTGCTATAAACTTTTTTCTATCTAATAATTTAATATAAATAATATTGTTATTACCATTTGCTAATAATTTCTTTACATTTATAATTTTTATTCCACTAGTTTGATGACTTAAAAAGAAAATTAAGACAATTAGTGAAAATATCTTCATTATGAACTCTTTTTTTCACAAAATAAGCAATGTGACAATTTAAAACATTCGGGAAAAAATTATTTTTCAAGTTGTGATTAATTATTATAAAATTTATTTAGAAAAAGCACTTTCTACAAATGGTACGATCGAGTGGATAGATAGAAAACTACTGCACTAGAAATTAATTGAATCTTTTCATTTAAAGAGTTTTATATCAGAAGGAAATATTTGTTTTTCGAAAATCCCATAAATTAAAAATGTGAATATAGACCACTAAATGGAGATAATTTATTTAATTTAGAAAAGGTGGAAAGATTGAAACACTTTCTAATATTTAATTAAAAGCGTGTCAATTACTTTTTTCGTCATATTTCTGAGATTATCTTTTTGGAATTGCATTTTATCAAAAAAACTACAAAATTCTTCTTATCTTTCTTTGTGAAACTATAATAAATTATGGTTACCAAGCTATGTATTTTTGGATTTAATTCTGATAAAAAATTTAGAATTACATCTAATTTTGGTAAAATCTTTATTTTATTTTTGGTCTCAATTTTATTTTTGACTTCATTGAATATTTGTATTTTTATAAAAAATACATATTTATTTATTAAAATATAAATTCATATTACAATATTATTACAATAGTACAATGTTTTTAAAAATACATTATTTTACATTTATTTTTATAAATAATTAAATATATTAATTTACATTACTTTTCTAAATATAGGTATTTTATGATTTTTATTATTTTTTGTAAAAATAATTTATATTTTCATATTTTTAGGAATAAATATTTATTTTTGATGTTCTCTCTTTATTTCTTGCTTTTGGTCATAAATATTATTACTTTATTATTACCTATTTTGTTATTTCGATTGTGTTTTTTTAGTAGATTTTTTCGAAACTAACTATATTTTTCTTTTAAAATTTAATTTCTAAATGGATAAAATGATTCAAAGGAAAACTTTTGAAGAATTTCATTGAAATTCAATCTATTGACACTTATGTAGCCAATTATTTTTTCCACTATTTTCGTTATTTTTTCATTAACTATTGTTGTCAATGATGTTTGATAACTTTGAATAAAATCAGGTCCCATTTGCGAAATTACAGCGCACATCTCTTTAGATATATAACTATCGTTATACAAACCGTCTGTGAAGAACTAAAAACAGGAAAATTATTTTTTTATATATTTTTTTTAAATATGCCTATACTGTTTATTTTTATTTATTAAAAAAAGCACGTGATAATTTCTTTTTAAACTGTTTTTACATCTAAGAAAGAAATACCTCGAAATCCTCAAGTGAAATTTGTGACTCTACAGATTTTATAAATATTTTTACATTTTTCATTCCAAGAGTAATATTTGCATTGAAATTCAGTTCGTTGAGAGTAAACCTGTAAATATTGACAAATAAATCAATAAACAATATTTATCTCGGGATCTATTTTATTTTTATTGTCTTTTTCTCTTTTTCTTACGCGAATAGATAATAGATTTTGTTTATTGTTTTTTTTATTTATTTAACGAAATAGAAACATTATTGTTAAGAATTGGAAATTACTTTTAAAAATTTTCTTTTTCGATTGAAACAAAATTTTTATTTCGTAAAATTGAATTTTCAATTATATGAATAATGAAAATGAAAAATACAAAGAGAAAATAATGATAAATTATAGGTAATTATAATAACAATATAATAAATAATAACAATATAAGTATTAAATTAAGAAAAAAATTAATTAAATTACAAAATAATAAATATCTAAATAAAGTTAAGAGTAAAAAATATTTTTTACATTTTATACATTTTTCGAGTGAAAAATTTTAAAGTACCATATAAATAATTACACTGCGTCTCCAAATCCAAAAATTTGAATGAAATTCATAAAACTTCCATTTTGAATCTCGTACGCAGTAATATTTCCATTTATATTAGACCATTGAAAGCCCATTCTTATTATTAGTCCCTCAATTTCTGCTCTTGTAACCTGATAATTTGATAATTCTGAAATAGCAACACTATCAAGTGAAATATTTCCTCTGAAAAATTTTCAAATATATTTAACTGTTAAAATATATAATTTTTTTTAGAAAATTGATAAACATTCATTATGAAATAATAAATTATAAAAATTTAATATTGAAAATTTTTTTGATACACTTAAAAATAAAAATTGCAAATTAAATGAAATGTTTTTTTATCTGTAAATAATAAAATAAATATTTCAATGTAAAAATTGATTTTTTAATTAATTTTTTTCCGTTGTAAAATTAAATGAATTAATGAAAGAAATTAATTACTTTATGTCATCCGAATTCAGAATTGTATTTATTGGACCCGATTTGTAAGGATCCATTGGTGGAATTCCTAAAAATGCATTTCCATTTTTTAAATATTTCTTGAAATGCTCTAAAAACTTTTTAAATAAATAATTCATTCTCAAATTTTCCATATTATTAAGAAAAAAATCTGAAAAGAAATAGTTATTAATCATTTTTTCTTGCACTGCTCGTAAATGAATAAGTAAATAAGTACATTATATTAAAAGAAAATAAAGTAATTTTTCAAAAAAATATTACATTTTTCAAAAATAAATAATTACCAGTTGTTAAATAATTCTCAGTATCCACTGCTTTGCAGTCAATTAAATTAATAACAATCATCATGATGATTGAAAATTTCCACATTTTCCACATTTTATTTTAGGGAAAAAAAATTTTTTATTGGCACAAACTTGAATTCTTTTTAAGATGCAAAATTTTATGTATAGATAAACATTTTGTTGAAATTGTTTCGTTTAAATAAAAAGAGAAATAATATGAGTAAAATTATTGGCAACTATATTTATTATTTACAGAGAATGATAAAGAGATGCAAAAACTACTGTTTGTTAAATATATTCTAATCAGCTTTTATATTAAGATCACTTTATCAATGTACAGTTGCAGCTAAAAATTTTTGCATTTAAATTGACCATATTTTCTTCAAATATTTGCATATCATTTTCCTGATACATAAGTTTCTTTTTTATTATTTTACTTATTATTATCTTGAAATAAAAAATTTTTAATTATTAATTTATTTATTAGTTGTTTAATTTTATTTATTATTTGAGTAATTTACTATTTGTCTAATTTTATTCTTTCAGTGAGAAATTTACTGAGAATTGAATTTTATTGTGAACAAAATTTATAAAATAAAAAAAGAAAATATTATATATATATAATATCCATTAAATATTTATTCATATTCAATGGAAAAAATTAATTTTTTATAAAAAAAACTAATGTCGAAAGGAGAGTAATTAAAAATACGGAGTTTAACTTTTTTAATATGTATTTTTTTATAAAAATAATTTTTTTCAATAAATATAATATACAAATTCAAACAGAATACTGTTTTGAATAGAGTAAAACAGTTTAATGTTAGTTAGATATTATAAATTAACCTTCCACTTTTTGCATTTAAATTAATATTATATAAATAAAATTATTAATATAAATATAATTATTAATGTAAATACAAATATACAATTATTTTTATCGCATTCAAAAAATTATTTTCTTCTACAATGGCAATTTATTTTAAAAAAAGTTTTCATTTTTTCTCTCAATATTTATTTGATTTTTTATTGTGTAAAATATTATTTTTATTTGTAATTCAATATTAATTAAATCTGATTGAATTATTTTTCCTTTTTTTCAATCAATTCAATATTTTCTATTTATTTAAAGAAATAAACGGGCGAATGCCGTTAGTAATTAATAACAAATTAATGTTATAATATTAAATTTTCCATAAATAAAAATTTTTTGAATGCGATTTCTTTTCTTCTTTCTAAAAAACAACATTGATGAAATGATGATTTGGAAAAATTTACAAAAGTTCTTTTAGTTGCTCTAGGGTTTTCGTCTTGAGATATTCGTTTACTTCCAATTGTATTATTTCCTTTAATTTGCTTTCGATGAATTGACTATTTTTATTGAACATTTTAACTGCATTTTTGTTTAAAAGTCTAAGAAGCATTTTTGAAAGCATATTTTTCTTCCTATTACCCAAATGCTCCACCTAGATAAAGTAAATATTTTTCTTTTTAATTATTATTCAAAGAATGCAATATGCGAAAGAAAAATGGTAAATTTAAAATTACTACTGACCTCAATTGAATCTTTATCACCCTTATTACCAATGGAAAGATTATTGTTTATGTCTTTTAAATAAAGCGTTGAATCGTCTCTATTAATTCCTATCGTTGAATTAATGTTATATTTGATATTTTTGGCAGCAAGTCTGTGATGGTAAAAGAATGTTAGGGGGAATTTTGGATATAAAATCATTTTTGTTAAAAAAGGAGATAAAAAATATTTAAAGTAAATAAATAAATTTAAATAAAATTACCTTACACTTCCACTTCCTTTGGCTTTGAAAAATTTCATTATTTTTCCATTAGATATATTATAATTTGAAACAATTAGATTAATTTTTGGCCATTCAAGTGCAATTTGAAGAAGAAAATCATTATTTCGAAAAGCAACATTGTCTACGATATAGTCGGACAAACCAGTAATATTTACACCTCCAAATGAAAAATGGCCTCTGGAAAAAAATTATTTTTATTCTTTCACTATTATTTACAAGTAGAAAAAAATAAATAGAAGAAATTCATATGGAAATATTATATTTTTTTATTCATGAAACAAAAAATGTAATTTTTCAAAATAGGTTCATATTTCTTATTGTAAATTACTCAAATTTTGTAATTAAAAATAAATTATAATTAATTAATTTAAAAGTAATTTAATTGCAATTTAATTAAAATTAAAAGAATTCTTCAACAAATTTTTTCAAAAATGTTTATTTTTCTTTTTGTATTTAAATTAATTATATTTTTGCTTTATAAAATTAAATTAGAATTAATTTAAAAATTGATTTAATTAAAAATAAATTCAAATTTAAAGGATTTTTATTATTAATTTTATTGTTAATTTGTAAAAAAGGGCGTGGTTCTTGTAATATAAAAAAACAAAAACAATTTATTAACTTGAAATTAAATTAAAACTAAATAAAATTAAAATCAAAATTCATTAAAATTTCTTACCGAAATTGATTTGTATCTATATCAAGTTCCTTTGAATCAATTTCCAATGGATCAGTTACAGGAACTTTTAATGTCTCATTTCCTTCTTTCATCAAACTTTTTAATCCCAAAATTATTTCCTTCAATTTTTCAACAACAAGTGTTTCATTTTTTGCTGCAGTTTCAACTTAAAAAAAATTGAACTCTCGTTTAATGTAAAAAAATGAATAAATATAAATGAATTCAATCAACTGTTTTAAATATCTATTGCTTATAAAATATAATTATTTTTTATCAATTTATCAAAAAAAATTTTTATTTAATGTTTTTTTCTATTTATGAAATTTTTTACTTTTCATATTTTTTAGAAATCAAAAATAAATTAATTATTTTTAAATGAAGAAATAAATATTGAGGGTGAAAATTTACCATCTTCAATGCTGATAGCTTCACTTTTTAAAGAAGCTAAAACTACCAAAAGTGCCAGAAAATATATTTTAACATTCTTTGCCATTTTTATTTTATTTTTTGTTTATTTATTTTCACCTGAACTGAAAAAAGTTGAAAAATTATTTTACACAATTTTTAATGAGGTATATGAGTGGTAAAATTTCATTTGTTAGACTTATAAAAATGTTTTAATAGATCAAAAATTTATTAATTTCAATGAAGTTAATGAGAGAAATTAAAGGAAGAAACTTTTTCGCACTTTTTTTTTACAACAATGGTAATTTAATTTTATTTTGATCAATTAATTTATTTATTCCATTTGCTGTTAATATGGTAATTTTATTTTAAAATTTAATTTAAAATTGATTGGAATAAAAAAATAATTACATTTCGTTTATGCCGCAATTACAAAGTAGAAAGGAAGAAATACGATTATTGATTAGTTTCTTTATTGTTTCACGTGCAATGTCACTAAATAAATATCTATATTTCATGTTCATGAAACTAAAGTCATATATTTCGTTTGAAAAATTGCTTTGTATTATTTTCAAAACTATATTTATGACTAATATAATATTAAAGTCGTAAATTATATGAAAAGAAGAAATTAAAAGTCAAATAATCGAGGCAAATAAATACGAGTTTAAAAGTGTATATAAAAAAACTAAAAAAATTTCGACTATTACAATTTTTAAAACCATTTACTAAATTTTTATTAATTTTATTATTTATTTTTTTATTATTTTTATGTTTTTTATTATTATTTATTATTATTTATTTTATTAACTTCATTATTTATTATTAATAATAATTTATTATTATTTTTTATTTATTTTTAATTAAATTAAGAAAAATAAATGTTATTCAAATAATTCAAATTTTGAATTTAAAATTTTGAAATTGGTTTAGTTTGTCTTAACCAATCAGATTGAATGTGTTCAGTGATTTGAATTACCATTGGTTGGAAGTTTGAGTTTTAAAAGTCGCGCCCAATTGCACAGAGTCACGTGACTATTTTAGGCGGAAGGAATCCTAACCTCAAAATCATACTGCGTCAAAGCGTTGTTGTTTGGGTTCATAATAAATGTTTGTAAATCAAAAGTTATCTGTATAATCATTATTATTACAGTAATTGTATTGTTTTATTTGGATTATTGATTAAATTAGAGTTAGTAGTGAAGTGATCAAACATTTTTCTTGAGCGATGAAAAATAATTTATCCGAGGACATTTTTTCTACTTGCAATTTTTAATCATCTTTTAAACTTTTACTTGTTTTATTTCTATAAAATGTTTATTGAGGGTAAGTTTTTGAATATTTTAAAAATACTTTTCTCATTCTGAAAATCATTTAGTGGTTGAACAATATCTCTCTGTTTTTTACTGATGTAACTTATATAATTTCGTATTACATTTACGTTTCTCATGACTCGTGTCCCTCGTGTCATTTCTATCAACGAAGAAAAAAAATGTTTCATAAAAACTTGCTGCTAAAGCAAATAAGTCCTTAGATGTCGAAGAATTTAATACACTTTAATGTTAATTAATCATGGAAGTTGAGTTTTTTTTATTAGATGATTAATAATTGTTAAAAAATTGCAAAAATAATTATTATTATTTTGCAGTATTTTCATCTAAATAAAACAACTTTTCATACTTTCCACAAAGCAACTTTCATTTTTTGATTTAATGACATTATTTATTTAGTACATTGGGATTTATTTAAATGAAATTATTAATAAATAAATCATGATACAGCAGAATTAGAAAAAAATGCAGAAAAATATTAACATAACCTATAAATTTACAATGAACATAATAAAGATACAAACAGGTGGAAAATTTTTAAGTACTTTTTTTATTTTTAAGAATAGTTTTTGTATATATTTAATATAAATATTTCTGAAAAATTACTATTGTAATAAAAATGAAAACATGTTGGTTGATAATTTATCTTTTGTTACGTGAAAAAGTATTTTTGTCCAACGCCTTCGGGGAAATGGAGTCATTGTGCACTAGGCACCAGTGGAGAAATGTACCTCATATCTCCACTGGCCGTTTGTCCAGTGGAGAAATGTACCTTATATCTCCACTGGCCGTTTGTCCAGTGGAGAAATGAGCGGTGAAAAGAGTAAAGGCACATTATGTGTGGTTATTTCGGTTCCATATCACTATAAATAAATCATAAAAATCTATTCTAATTTGCTTTAACTTTGTTAAATTTTGTCCTAAATAAGTAATTTATAACTAAAAATTAAAATTTTGAAAAATTAATTGTATTATTAATATGTTAAGTTCTGACAATAAATGAATAAAATTATTATAATTAGTATGAAAAATTAATAGAAAGTGTTTTTCAGTTGTTGGACAAAGTAATATGTGCAATTCGTGTCGAACAGCGATTTTCGCTTGCTTGATTGCTGCTCTCGCTGCGCTCGAGCAGCAAACTTCAAGCTCGCGAGAAATCGCCCTTGTTCTCCACTCGTTGCACAATATACTATTTTAATAAAATTTTAACTCTAAAAAGTCTGAATCGTAATAAAAAAGGATTTTAATACTGATTTTCATAAATAAAAGAAAATATCGAAATTTAATGAAAAAGTTATTATTTGTTTACTGTATAGTTGCAAAGGTTTTTTTATTCTATATATGCTTTAATATTTAAATATTTAATATTTTAATATTTATTCAATATTTACTATAAAATAATTTATATTTAAGTATTATTCTCTTTAGTATAATAATTTATATATTATTTGCTTTAAATTTATTTATTTTGTATTGACTCCAGTGAATGTAATTAGGCCTCAATGTTGTTTTCAATGTGCTTTTTTACTTAATCTTATTTTTTTAAAAATTCAAAATTTTATTTGACAATTTTTTGTAGTTTCTAGTTTTCTCTAAAAATGAAAACAAAAATTCGGAAGTAAAACTTATTAAAATTTTTTGTTAAATAATTTTATAAAATAAATACTAGCGCTGTTTTTTATTATATAATATAATAATATAAATATATATTAAAAATTAAAGATATTATTTAATAGTAAAAGAAAATTTTTTTTTAAATTATAGAGAAAATTTTTTTTTTCATTAAAACTAATGTCAACACTAGTAATTTGTTATTTGATTGTTACTGACATATAATTTTCTTTTAGGTACCAATTTACATACTGTACACAATAACGAAGGAAATGATGTTGGAGTTTTTTCAATTATGTAAAACAACTGGGAAATTTATAACAGGAAGGGAGGCTCAATCTATACTCCATTTTTCATTTATTTCACTTTGATGAGACTTTTATGAGGTATGAATTCAAATTAAAATTTTAAATTGTGAAGAAAGTAATTTTTTCCAAGCGATTCTTTTTTATTTGTAAATAATCAAATGATCTGATTCAGGAAAAAATTGAAGAGATTCTATCAAAAATACTGGAAAAGTATAAACTTTCTAGAATTGATGAGAGAATTATTGATTTTACTGTCCAGCAGTCTTTGAAAATATTTTTTTTTGTTTGATTTGTAAACTTTGAATTCACCGTGAATTTTAATACGAAACTTTAAATTTTTTCCATTTCTCAGAACAATTAATTTTTACTGTATATGAAATTGAATTTAATTCTATTCTGAAATTGTTACTTACAAATTATGTAGTAAATAACTACTTGAAGATTTCAAAAATAATGTAATTTTAGTAGAATTACGTTTACAATTACTTTATATTATTACTTGAATTTCTAAAAGTTTCAAATTTAAGGTTAAACAATTTTAATTCAATAATTTTGATAATTTTACATCATTATTATTTGATAATTTTACTTAGAAATCCCTATAGCTATTTAATTTTAACTGATTTGCGTTTACAGTTTTTATAATTAACTGAAATTTGAAAGGTTCAAATTGAAGTATTAGAAAATTTGAATTTGAAAAACTTTAACTAAATATTTCAAGATTCTAAAGTTCTGAACGTTCAAATGAACGAAATTGATTTATTTCTTCTAAAAATTAAATTTTTATTGCAATTATTTTGCTTAACTATCAAAGAAATTAATTACTGAGTTTGTAAACAAAAAATTTCAGTTTTTAATTTTTTTATGATTAGTAATTTATTAAAATATCTTCAATAAAAAATATTTTGTTCATGTGAACATTCGAAACTTGGGGATCATAATATTTTGGAAATGTTATTTTTTGATAAACTTTATTCAATTTTTTTTCTAAATTAGTGGAGTTTTGGAATTTATTCTAATCTTGTTCTATTCAATTTCGAATGAATTTAATTCAAAATTCTAAAGGACTAAGATTTTTATTATTATTTTTATAGACATAATAAAATTTTAACTTACATTTTAATTTTTTATTAAATTAAAAATTATTAACTTTGATTTTTTTAAAAAAAAATTTGACCGAAATTAGTTATTTTTTCACTGAAAGGGGAAAAGCTCATCTTTTCGGTGAATTACTCGTTTAGTCAAAATAACAATTTACAAACCCCTTTTACTTAATCAATTAAATTTAGTGCAAACAAAATTTAAAGTGCCTTGTTGTAAATTCCACAACAAATTTGGAATTCTAAAAACATCGTGGAAGTTCAAAAAATGAAATGAAAATCGAAAAATCGCAAATATTTTCAACCGCGATTTTGTCAATTTTTATCTTGACTAAACGAACAATACACGGTTGCAATTCTGTGCTTTTTCCTTTTCAAATAAAAGAACAATTTTGAAAATCGGTTTAAAATTAAGGAAATTATGAGTAATTTTTCACATTAATGTACAAGAAACGTTTTTTTGGCCCTAAAATTAGATTTTTGGGGGTGTTTGAGTAATTTAATAGATACAACTTTTTTTTAGTTTTTCAAGACGTAAAACTTGGGGATCATAAAAGTCGCACCCATTTGAAATTTAAATTGAAGGGAGTTCAAATTTATAGTAAAATTAACAAGTTTTTAAATTAACTCCCTTTTGGTGTTGATTTTTAACTCGTAAAATTTTACTCTTAAGTCGTGAATTTTTTTACAGTATGCTGTCCAATTTTCTAGTTTTTTGAAAAAAAAATCAGGGAAACTGGGATGTGCCTACGTTGTTGATTTCATCATATGGGTTATTCTCCTGAAAGGGACCACTTCACGTGTCTCCAACGTGAAACTCAATATTTGCATTAACTTTTTATTGATATTTTGTTAAGTATAAATTTCAATAAAAATTTATCCATAATCTACGAAACATTATTCACCGAAAAAAAAATATTCTTGTTTTGAGAGGATTCCTCTTATTTTGATGCATATTTTCCTTTTGTATATTGACCAAAAAACGTCCTCTTATTTTAAGAGGATTATTCTCCACTTAAGAGTAATAACTCTTAAAAGTAGAGGAATAGTCTCCAATGAAGAGTAATATTCTTAATATAAGAATAAAATGTAAGAGGATTTTAGAAGAGGAATTGTCCTCTTAAAACAAGAATATTTTTTTTCTGTGTTTATCATTAAAAAAATCATTACAAAAACTTTATTTAATTTTGTCTTTTGGTTTTGGTTAAATATGATACATATTTTTAATTATTTTTTAATATAATTAAAAATTTTGTAATATAGTCTGACTATATATCAAATTGAAGCTTAGATTCTACCGTTTATTTTTCACTTATATTTAGTTTAAATAAAATAAAAGAAATATTTTAAATAATTAATTAAAAATTACTGGCAATGGGAGTAAAAATTCACATTCATCTCCCAAGCATCGTTTTTCAGTTAATAACATCATATTTTGAAACTGTTTTTTAGTTATACGTAATCTATATATGAATATTTAAAGTTGTAGCCCAAAAAATTTGTTAAATTATGTTTCAATATTTTAATTTTAAAATTTAATAAAAACGTGAATTTTTTATTTGACAAACTATTCATCTTCGAAGCCTTTTTCATATTTGGTAAGCGTTATTGTTTTGTTTTTAATTTTTTTAATAATTATTTTCCAAATACCTAACCCTTTGAATTATACAAAAATTTTCCGTTTTATTTAAAATAAAATATTTTTAATTTTTAAAAATATAATATATTAAATAGAAAGTTAGATATAAATAACAAAATTATAATTAAAAAATCAATTTTTTTTAAGTGTCGATTTTGAACTTAAATTGATGAATTAAAAAAATTCATTACAATTTTTTTTTCTGTTCAATATAAAAAAATATATATTAGTTATTTTTGAAAAGATAAAAATGGTTATAAATAATTATTATTTAATACACAATTTATTAAATTATAAATGAAAAATTTTAAAAGTTTAATCAGGGTGTCTACTAACCGGGAAATCCGGAAAATAATTGGGGAAAAACAAGAAATTAACCAGGAATTTTTTCCCCAAAATTAAAAAAAGTGTTATTATTTTAATTTTGTTTTTAAAAAAATTACTTTTTATTTCAATTTTTATAGAGAGTTATACTCTTCTCTAACTATGAATTAGTTAAAAAAATTAATTTGATAGTAAAAGTCAGGCACTAATTCAAAACAGATTTTGCAAATAAATTTGAAAAAAATTATAGAGTTAATAGAAATATTGTGAAAATTCGACTAAAAATATGCAATTGAATATGATAAAAAATTTTTTTAAAAAATTTTTAACAAATAAAATTTTCAAAGTATTTTAATTTAATAATTAATTAATAATTGGATTTTATAGTCACATTTTAATGAATTCATGTTTCTTAGTGAGAAGATTAATAATTAAAATTTTTATTAGTTAATTTAAAAAAACGATATGCACTTCAAATTTTTTAGTAAAATTTAATTCTGGAAATTTTTTTTTTTAATTCTGAAAAATAAAAAGGTTAAAATTTTTCAATTCCATTGTTTCAAGATAATTTAATTTTTCTAAACAAATAATTGAAAAATTTTGAAAAAATTGAAATTTCTTTACATTTTTTTTGAAAAATAATTTAATTCTTTGAAAGAATTTTAATTTAAATTTTTCGAAAATAATCAAGGGAAATTAGTGACCGTAATTAAAATTTCATTTTTAAAATTTAAAGTCCCTCTTAAAGTTTTAAATCAATTTTTTGCTTCTAAAAACTATATTATTCTATTATTATTCAATAGTTATAATTATTGAACTCCTCTTAAATTTTTGTAATTTCAAATTTCTGATTGTTCAAATAAATGATATTTATCATTTCTTAAGCAAATTTAATGTTTATTACTTATTAAGTAAATAATTAATTATCACTACTTTTTTTTTTAAATTGTAATAAAATTCTTCACAGGAATTAAATTATATTCATAAATAATATCATTCTTTGGAAGGATTTCAATTATTTTTCTAAATAGTACAATTCTTTGCAGAAATTCAATTATTATCAATAGAATTGTAATAAACGTGAAAAAGAAAATTTCCAATTATAATTATAAAAAGACAAGATTATTTTTAAAAAATTAAAAAAATTATTTTCCAAATTTTGAATTAAAATTATTATTTATTTATGTTTGAAATCAAATTTAAATTTAAATTTTATAAGAAAAGAAAACCGGGAAAAAATTAGGCCATAACCGGGAAATAACCGGGAATTTTGTTGAATGAAAATAGTAGACACCCTGTTAATGAATTAAGGATATTATAAATGGTAATATGATTTTATCACTCGTTCGTATTAGTTATTATAAAAATGAAAATTTAACGATCCTTACGAGTCAATAAATATTGATCGTCAATCATATTGACTCGTAAGGATCGTTAAATTTTCATTTTTATAATAAAGATATTATATTTAAAAGGAATTTTTTTTACGAAAACCCCAATATTGATTACAGTATATTTAACCTTCAAAACACTTAATATTAAAATGATGCTGGAAGGGTTACTTTTAAAAATTAATTTTGCGCAACTTAGATTTTTATCTTTAAACGTA
The DNA here is from genome assembly GCA_032873175.1 of Leptopilina drosophilae. Classification (NCBI taxonomy): domain Eukaryota; kingdom Metazoa; phylum Arthropoda; class Insecta; order Hymenoptera; family Figitidae; genus Leptopilina; species Leptopilina drosophilae. Next base: position 56,871,066 of record CM065478.1, read on the forward strand.
TTTAAAACCTACCCAGGACAACAAAATTCACAAAATGTAAAAATGAATTTTTTTTTCGTTTTTGGAAGAAAATAGGTGCCTTTCAGGAGAATCACACCCAGAGAAATTGTATATTTGTCTCAGAACCAACTAGACTTTTTATTTGTTTCAAATAAATTTTATTTAGTTTGAATAAAATTTTATTTAACTCAAATATATGTTTTATTTATATCAAATATAAATTTTATTTAAAGCAAATAAAAAGTCTGAGACAAATATACGTTTATTTAAGTCAAATAAAATATATTTGGTTTAAATAATAATTTTCTCTGGGTGCACCCATATCATTGATGTACCACGGAAGTGTGAACTGCAAGAAAGTATCATGCGTCTATGGATTGTTTTGTGACAGGTACTTTAAAAAAATAGCTTTTCTTCTTATCCATAAGGAAAAGTTATTGGCAGTTTTATGCGACAACTCGATCGCACTGGCAGTTCCGAGTTCGGCTTGGGATACGGGCGTGAATTCATTCCTGCTGGTGGAGGGAGGGTCAACTTCCCCTCACGGCACGGAATCGATGATCGTCCGTGAGAGATCGTGACCATCGAATTGATTCTACAATCAAGCATCACGAAATATTTTTCGAGGGTAGTAGGCCGTTATTAGAAAATTGTGAATTATGATTTGCTCCATTTGTTACATGTAACATTACGGAAGATACTTTTCTTTTGCCCTTCTCTCCTTTCGTAAAGAATATCCCCCACTATTTTTCTTATCTGAGTAAAAAAAATTTTTTTTATCTGAATAAAAAAAAATTTTTTTTATGAGTCAAAAAATTTTTTTTACACGCATTTTTTTTAAATAAAAAACTTCACAAGGAGGCACGCATTGCTTTCCCTCACACCCACCCCTCCCATGCAAATAAACCCCGCTAGCCCATATTCTCGTATATAGGGGTTATTCTCCGCGTGATCTTTTCATCCCTCACGTATAACATCGTCGACTCTTGGCCGCACGTGCACGTATTCTCTCCTGCTGGTGAAGTTCGGATCACCCCGTATGTGTATCACACCAACTGGAGAGAGGGAAAATTTGGTTGTGAGCGAGATGAGAAAACTCGTAACGGTGCGGTGAAAGGAGGGGGTTGTATGGGAGGATGTTGGGGGTGGGAAAACCAGAGGGGTAGCTCGCTCACCCTTAACCGACGAGTCTCTCTCTCTCTCTCGACCAAGCTCAGTGCGGCCTGAACGCTTAGCCGGCCTACGTCGTTCCATATTATCGTGTTTCATTGATAACGGCGAATTTTGGAGAAGACACAAGAGAACAAAAAATAAAAAAATTTTAAATAATTATAATTAAAAATAAGAATTGTACACTCAATATTAATACGTGTTTCGTGAGGTCTATATTTTAATTGGCCTTTTTTTCAATTAGCGGTCGACGGGTGAACGGGGGAAAAGAAAAATAAAATTGTTTTTTGTTTTTTTTCGCCTTTACCTCTGTATATATATATAGACTTTTTACCGGGGAATAAAAAGACTTTGACAGTGAACTCTGATAGCTGCTGCGACCCCATGACGAGATAGAGACAAAGCAGATTGAACATTGTCTATTAGATAGAGGATTCACTTGTCAGGAAGTTTTATTTTTGGATTAAGGACGAGAAAATAACGGTCGAATCGTAAGTTCTCATTAACCAAAAAGAGGATTTTAGGATTGAAAAAGTTTTTTTTTCATTATTAACAGCAATGGCTTGTGATTCAGTCAGTGAGGATTATTGTGCTTGATTAATTATTATTATTATTGTTTCCCAAACCTTTTTTTCAAAAAGGGGGAAATTTAATATATTTTTATTTCTTTGAGGACTATTTGGCATTTTTTATTAGTGTTGGTTATCGAATTTTTGTGCACGTAGGAAAATTTTTCCGAATTGTGAAATTGATTTTTCTGTTTAATTTCACAAATATAGTTTATTTTATTATTTTCTTTTTTGGTTGAAACGAAAATGGGAATAAGGAATGAAATATTTATGAAAGAAATTCGAAATATTTATATAGAGTTCTTTTTACATTAAAATATTTATGAAAATATTAATGTAATCTAAATTTTTATGACAATATTAATGTGATCTATATATTTAGGAAAATATTAATGTGATGTAGATATTTATGAAAATATTAATGTGATCTAAATATTTATGAAAATATAAATGTGATCTAAATATCTGTGAAAATATTGATGTGATCTGAATATTTATGGAAATATTAATATTATCTAAATATTTATGGAAATATTAATATTATCTAAATATTTATAAAATTATTAAGATGAATTTAATATTTTTAATGATATTGGAGTTAGTTTTAGGGCAATCTTATTGGAGATTTTTGAAAAAAATAATTATCTAGATTTACAAATACGATTCGAACATTTATTATCGAAAATCATAAATAATTATTATTGAATCGCTTTTTTGATTTATTTAACTTCAGTATTTCTCTATAAATATAAAAAATCTGTGGATGGCAGTAAAATTATTTTCCTTTTTGCTTTTAAATGCAAAAGGATTGTTAATACTAGTATTTCTTATAACATTGTTTTAAAATAGAAAAAATAATAATAATCGGCAATAACAATAAAAAAGGATAATTTTTATTTTTGTATAATGTTCCAGTCGTTAATAATAATTAATGAAGTGTTTAATTAATAGTAATTATTATTGTTAATAGTAATAATAATAACTACTTTGACTATTAATACTATTATTATTATTTTTGTTATTATTAAGTATATTATTATTGTTATTATTATTATTATTATTATTATTATTATTATTATTATTATTATTATTATTATTATTATTATTATTATTATTGCTATTGCAATCATTATTCCATATTTATATTTTTTATGTTTTTAGTTATTATTATAAAAATTCCAAATATCGACTTCATTTAAAAAAAATTTGTGAATAATTTTTTTCCCCCCAAAATTGAAGTAATTAAATTATTGGATACAAACTTACTTATTTGCTTAAAATAAATGCCATTGTTATGAATAATTAGAATTAATTGGACATTGATTATTAGAGAAACTAGATTTAATTGAACTGCAATTATATGATTATTTGAACAATTAGAGTTATGATTATAAATATAATTCTTAAATTATAATTCTTAAATATAATTATTAAATTGAATCATTAAAATTAAATGGAACAATGTTTATTAATTGATGAATTGAAATTAATTGGAACAATAGTTATTAGTCGAATAACTTATAACATAATTATTAATCACATAACTAAAATTAATTGGAACAGTCATTATTAATTGAATAATAATTATATCATTTATTAGATTATTTTTACTTAATTGATTAATTATAGGAAATTGATTATTAGTATTTCCAAATAAGTAGGAAAAAATCGCAGAAATGAAATGCGGTCGACCTAATTAGAACTTTAATATGTTTTTATTTAAAAAATGGATTTTCTGTTTAAAATTCAAGTAGAATTTATTATCGAAATTAATTTTGCTTACAAGCTCCAAATAGTAGTGAAGTTAAGAAGTTAGTTTTTAGACTTTAGAGGGATGGGAGGGTTAAAGTACCATGACATTATATATTAAAATACTTTTGAATAATTAAATGGAATATAATGTGAATAAATAATTATCTACTTCAAAGAACTTTTAAGTTTTTAATATTAAAGTAAAAAAGTAATAAAGATAATATAATAATTTTATAAAGTTTTTTCGAATAAAGTAGATTTTCAAAGGAGATGTTTTAAAAGTAGAAATTTTTGTTTCTTTCCTCTAGTTTTTTAATAAAGTAAATAAATAAATAAAAGTTCCATTAATAAATCGATATTTTATATAATGTGAATTTCGTGTATTTCAAAGGGAATTTTTCTGATATTTTACATATATTTGACATAGTCACTTTTCACGATTCTAGAGATACATATCTAGTTTTATTGAGTGTACTAGTTGAAATTGCTCTTTTGCTGTGCGACAGATTTGATCATTGAGATGATGAACACGAGGCATTTGACCTATACTTTGAATTATTAGAAAAATTTATTTTTCAAATTAAGATCGCTTTATTTAGAAACAAAAATATTCTTTTTTATTAGTATTTCTTTTTATTTATTTATTTTTTTGGTAAAATATATAAAACGATTTCATTAAATAAATAAAATGAAACGAATAAATAAAATGAAGATTATAAATCATAAAAGCAGTAAATTATGGTTAGAAAACATTTTTTTATTTTTATACTGTAAAGTGATTAACAGTTTTTTTTGTTCAATACTATAATTACTATAATTAATTTTTTCATTACTATAATATCTGAAATATTTTTTTAATGATTAATTTTTGAAAAACGTTTTTTATATAGTTTTTATTAATTTATAAATTTTTGTACAAATTCTTTCCGCGTATAAAAATTTCCCGAATGTTTTGAACGTTCAAATGAACAAAATATATTTTTTATTTAAATATTTGTCAAAAATTGTTGAACTAAAATGAAACATAATGTAAATCAGACATTTATTATTTACTTTAAAATTTAGTTTTTAAATATAGGTAAATTAGAATATTTTTGAAAAAAATTGAAAAGGACTAAAGTAGTAAAAAAATTGTGAATTATAAATTATAATTATAATAATAATAATAATTATTATTATTATAAATTTTTTTGAGTACATGTGTACTTAAGGGGCTAAATATAATAACAATAATGTTAGTAATAATTAAATAATAATAATAATTATAACTTTTATTATTTTTATATAATAATTATTATTATCTTTATATGAAAAGAGTAGATTTGCAAATTGGGAAAGGAAGACATTCTAATAGATATAAAGTGATGGCATAATAACATAACTATGAGTGCATGTGTACTAACGGGAATACATATAATAATAATAGTAATGATTATATCATTGTACCTAATAATAATAATAATAATAATAGTATTAATAATAATACTATTAATAATAAAAAGGTAGCAAATAATAGTGATTTTAATGATAATAAATAATAATTACAATAAATACATATAAGAGTTAATAAAAATAATATTAGAAAATTAACACTGAAATTTGCAGTACTTTAGCAGCATTATAAATAATATTACTATTAAGGCGTTTAAGAAGGGTTAGAATGATTGCGGTCTTGCATTTTGTGCGCATATATAGAGAAGAGACATTATCTCATTTAGATGCATTTACTGTGTTATGCTGAGACGATGTCGAGAAGAAAATATAAAAATAGTTATATAAAGAGAGACGGTTATAGGGGGTTTATCAATCAATAAATTTTCTACTTTGGAAAAAAGCTGATCATATATTTATTTTATTATAGAGAATTTAAAATAATTATGTATAAATAATATTTTTTTTTCAAATTGCATTCGCTAAATTCAAATTTAAAATAAATGACAATTTTTCTTATTAATTTGATACACTGAAAAAAATGTATTTATTTTATTTAAACCGATTACTTGACTATTGTCAATTAAATATTTAGGAGAATCAAATAAATTTTATTTTATTTTAAACAATTAAATTTCATTTGCTTCTAATACAATGTCATTTGCTTCAAAAACAATGTTATTTGCTTCAGAAACAATGTTATTTGCTTAAAAAACAATTTTATTTGCTTAAAAAACAATTTTATTTGCTTAAAAAACAATGTTATTTGCTTCAAATACTGAAATAATTGGTTAAAATACCATTTAATTGATTCCAATAAAAATTATTATTTGATTCAAGTAAATAGTTATTTGATGGTAGATAAAATTAATTTGTTATTGGAATCAAGTATATTTTTTTCAGTTTATTATTGCAAAAAATAAAAACATTTTTCGTTGAATTTTTGGCACTACCCTCCAAATTTAATTTAGGAAAAATGTTTTCTAATTAATCAGAGACGAACTTTACGCTTTTGAATTAGAAAACATTACTAATAAATTAATAAAAGTTACTATTTATTAGTAAAATTTACTAATTAGAAAGCAAAAAGTCAGCAAAATTAGTTAACATTTTTACTAATTCAAATTTAGAGAATAGAATTGAAAATATTTTTTTAAAACAAATTTTTTGTTTCTTTATACTTATTTTTTATGTCACAATGAATTATTTTTATTTTTTTTTATTTTCATGTTTCTTTTTCTTGTTACATTTGAAAATTAACAGGGACATTAAAATTTATTGCGATCTCGAAATTCATATTTATAATTTTATTTTCAAAAATGCATAATATAATATTGAAATTTTGTTTTTTATTCATTTGCTTTTTATTTGAAATGATATTTTTTGGTTTTGTTTTGTTTTGTATTTCTGTAATCATTTTATTTATAATTTTTTATATAAATATGATTATATGATGTGATATATGATATGATTCGAAAGTTTGCAACGTTTTTAAAAGCCAAAAATTGCAAAAGAATTATTTTTTCTAATTAATTCACATTCAATTATGATGGCGAAAATTTTTTAAAAATTTAATTTATTTCCCGTGGAACAAATAATTTAATTTTGAAGCCAAAGTGATGAAAAAATGCGATTTACTATTTTTATTGTTTTTAAAATCAATGCGAACTTCAACTTCATTATATTTCGTTTTGGTTTCAATATTCTAAAAATATGAGATTATTTAGTTTTTTTTACTTCAAATTTTTATATTACATTTTATTTATTTTTCTTTATTTCATATTATTTTTTTTCTAGTCTTATTATTTTATTTCTTTTTTGCAATGTGACGTAGATGCGCATGAAAGAAGTCCATATAAAACAGAAGTGTATTTATCATTTTAAATTAGTTGAAATATAAATATTTCATTTCGTATTTGGTGTGCAGGATAAACTAAAAAAAATATATATATAGGTCTCTATATATATTTATATTAATAAAAGTGACCCAGATACTAAAAAGCTATTCCATCATTCATTTCTGCAAGATAGACTTTTCGTATTTTGAACTTTGACCTTAAAATGACGTACAGCTAAATTTTATTGGATTGAGCCGCCCCCCACCCTTTTTTCTAAAAGCTTTCACATTTGATAATAAGTTTTTTTTTTATTTTTTATTTCAAGTTTAAAATCACCACTATAAAACACTTTTTGATAAAATAGGTTATGAAAAAATGAGTGCACATGTACTGAAATTATTAAAAGAATATAATCAATATAACATTAAAATAAAGTATTTTAAAATAAAAGAAAAACTTTTCTTCTGCTTCCTTTTTTCTTTTTGCTTTTTTTAAAAATTTATTTAAATAAAATTGAATTAAATATGCATATGTAGAAAAATTGGATTTTAGTATGTGGAATAAAATCTTTTTTTCTTACGGGAAGCTAAATGTCGCAAGAAGGGAAAATTTTTTAAATAAACGCACAAATTGAACTAAATATTTTTTTATTATTGCCAATATTTTAGTTACACAAAAAAAATATATTTGACTCAGAGTCTACTAAACTTTTTATTTGTTTGAAATGAATTTTATTTGGTTCGAATAAAATTTTACTTGGTTAAAATAAACATTTTATTTGTGTCCTGGAGTTAAATTTTTTTAGAACAATTAATTAGTTTAGAAAACTCTGAGATAAATATACTTTTATTTAACTCAAAATATATTTGATGGAAATAAAATTTTTCTCTAGATTTATAATTATAATGAAAATATTAGTGGTGGGGTTAAAAGTTTTACTTTATTATCATAATTTTTGCTATTATTTTTTTTTTATTTTTCGAGGGAATTATTATTATGTTAATTAATGTCATTATTATATATTATTAGTGTTAGTGTCATTATTATTATTATTATTATTATTATTATTATTATTATTATTATTATTATTGTTATTTATTTATTTTATTTTTTTTGAGAAAGTATTAAAATGAAAGATTTTAATAAATTAAAAATTATTATAATTATCATTAGTACAATCTTATTAGCATTGTTACTATTTACGTTGTTTTGTTTAATTATCTTCCATTATATTCGTTTTGTTATGAACGTAGGGATTTTAATCTTCGGATAAAAAAATTTTGTTCCTGAGTGCAAAAGCATGAAAGTCACACAATTCCAGAAATACTCGTGACCTTTGCTTTCCATTTGTAAAAATGGTTTTGTTTTATATAAGTTTACACTCTCTTGATTCTACCACGTATCCAATTTGCTTCTAATTAGAAAAAAGGGGAAAATTGTAACAATAACGATATTCATGTGTATATAAGTAATTGTAAATTTCCTTTTAGCAAAAAAAAGATGGTATACACAGAAAGTTTTGTCTTTTGTGAAAACAGAAAAAAGCATCACTGCCAATTTGTGTAGAACACATTTAATGTGTAATTTTTTTTTTTTTTTTGAAACACTTTTTTTTATCCAGGTCAAGTTATTTTTAGATTTTTATTTACTTGTTTATTTATAAACGTAATTATCCCTTTTTTGTAATTTTCCTTTTTTTTTTGACTTAATCGTGTAGGGTTGATTTATTGGAAATTAAAGGGGTAAACAGTTTGAATAGATTGATGTTCGTTTTTAGGGAATGTTTTTTTCGAGGTTTTTAAAGTGATTTTTAAAACGTGATTAAAAAAAAAATTTTTTAATATTTTTCGTTTTTTGAAAGAGACGAAATTTAAAATTTTCATCTATACAGTGATTTTTTGTAAGGAAGCAATTGATGCTAATGAGAATGTAAATAATGGAATTTCCCTTGAAATTCTCTCTCTCTCCCTCTCTATAACTTCATTGGACTAATTTCGTTCGTTATGCGCTTTCAATCAACTTCGTTAGTTGGACCATTCGTTATTTCAGGCCTAAAAGAATATTCAGACTCATATACCTATTTGATTGACACTTGTCTGAACCAAAAAACCTGTTTCCATATCAAAATTTCCATAAAAGATTCCTTACTATCGTTTTCGAAATTATTCTATCGCAATTGATGATTTCAATTAAATTTGTAATTTTTTACATAAGAGGGGAGATTTATTCTTCTCTGAGACAAATAAAATTCTATTTAGTATTTTATTTGACAATTAATTTGCTTTGGTTCAAGTAAATGTGTCTTTTAATTTTTTGTTTTTATTCGTTCTAATGAATCTTTTTTTGGTTAAAATAATTTTTTATTTCACTTCTCTCCAAAAAATCAATTTGCAAACAATCAATTTAATTTAGAGCCAATAAATTTTTTTAACTCGAATGAAGTTTGTTTGGTTTTTTTTTGTTTAATTAATATAAATTTCCTTTGGTTCAAATTAATTTTTCTTCAATCAATCTATTCATTTTTAATCAATTTGCAAACAATTAATTAAATTTAGAACCAATACATTTTTTTAACTCCAATGAAGTTTATTTGTTTTTTTTTTTGGTTTAATTGATATAAATTTTGTTTGGTTCAAATTAGTTTTTCTTGGTTTTAATGAAATATTTTCTTTGGTTCAAATAAATTTTTTGGTTTGCAATAAATGTTTTTGTTGTAAAAAATTTAGTCTTGCTACATATAAATTTAATTTCAAGCTAATAAATTTTTTTAATTCTAATGAATTTTGTTGGATTTAAAAAAACTATTGGAATTATTTTTTTGTTGCAATAAATTTAATTTCACACCAATAAATTTTTTTAATTCTAATGAATTTTGTTCGATTTAAATAAATTATTAGAATTATTTTTTTGTAGCAATACATTTAATTTTAATCACAATAAACACAACTTGGATCCAATAAATTTTTATTTAATTCCCATGAATTTTGATTGGTTTCAATAAATTTTCTTTGGTTAAACTAAATGATTCTAATATGAATTTTCGTTTGGTTCAAATATATATTTTTTTTGGTTATTTAGAGCTTTGGGTTCAATTAAATTTTATTCGGATCCAATCAGATTTTTAGTCCATTTTTAATAAATTGTATTTGGTTAAAAAAAATTAAATTTGATTCTAAAAATATTTGATTTTTCTTTCAATAAAAATTTGGTTAACACAAATTTTACTCTATTACAATAAAAAATGTTATTCACTCCAAAAAAAAATATTTCTTCCAAAGAATGATATTTTAGAAGGAAAAAAAAATATTCAGCTTAGAATAACTGTGAGACAAATTTAATTTTATTTAATTTTAAAATAAATTACATTCAGTTGAAATAATATATTTTAAATTTTCGACAATTTCTCACAATTTTTTTTTGTTTTAAAACAGTAAATGAGATAAGTTCTTCAATTGATGTTTACCGTATAAAATTTACGATAGAGAAAAATTTTAACGTCTCTCTACTCTGGTAACGTCATAACGTGTCACACATAATGTTATATAAAAATTTATAGATTACAAAAGACATAAATTTTGCATGTGCACTGCAAAATAATAACGCAAAAAAAAATAATATTTATTTTTTCAATTTTTTTAAATGTTTAAAATTTTTTATAGTAGTGTATATTTTTGTATGAACATTCCCTAGTCAAGTACATTTATTAAAACTTATTCAAGTAAATTAAACTCTAATTAATTAAATTATAAATGAATTTTGTGTGATACTATAAAATATCTCTTAGTGTCAATTTAAAAGATTTCACACAAAAAACCCAGTCTCATTTTTGTTGCATCTCAAAATGAGACTATGTTAAACGCCATAGAACGTGGCGCCACCTAAGAGTCTCATTTTTGTTGCAACTCAAAATGAGTAGCGTATGATACTCATTTTGAGACTAGGTTTTTTCAGTGTTATTAATTACTTTAGTTAGCTATGTTTTTTCCGTTGATAATTGTTATTATTACTATTTTTGCTATTATTATTATTATTATTATTATTATTATTGTTGTTGTTGTAAATTTTTATTATTACCATTATTTCTATTTTTTCAAAAATTATTAATTACAGATTAATATTATTTTCAATAAATAAAATAATTTACCGGGATTTGAAAGCTGACCACAGGCGAGATCTCATATCAAGTAATAAATAATTAATTCGATTAATTTGCATTTAATAAATAGTAATTCGTAGTAAATTTTTATATTATAATCGTAATAGTTCGTATTATTATTATTTTTGAATTTTGATTTTTAAATTTCAATTTTCAATATAGTTAATAAATTTACAATCGTCAGGATGCGAAACCTGACCATTAGATATGGCAGTCAAACGATTTAACCGCGCGACCAAACTCGCACTTTTTGTTGATATTATCTCGAGTAATAAATAATTTGATTAATTTATATTTAATAATAATCGGTAGTAATTTATTATTCACGTTATTAATAGCATTTCGCAGTAAATTATTATTCATATTATTAATATTAATTCGTAATAAATTATTATTCAAATTATTAAAAGAAGTTCCTAGTATGTAAATTATTGCTTATATTGTTAATATTAATTTAGTTAATACGTAATATAGTAACAGCAGCAATAATAATAATGATAATAATAATGATAATAATAATGATAATAATAATAATAATAATAATTAAAATTATTTGCGTTGCTTATGTGTATGTATTTATCGTCGAGTTGTTACTGAGGCAGGTAACAACGTAATTGCAGTGTAGAGGCATTATATTACACTCCTATTGACTTCACTTTGTGAATTTCAATTATAATATGCTGCGTATGGCTGTACACCAATCAGTTGGAAACAATAGAATTTGTCTAAAGAATGAATTAATGCTAATTGAATTATCCACAATATATCCATTTAAACGTAGATTCGTTCAAGTCGGAACAATTGAATAGAATCAAGCAGCAACCTGTCGCACAATACCTTGCAATCCCTGTGTCTCTTTTCATCAATTTCTATATACTTGTCTCCAATAATGAAAGGTCTATTTCATCAAGAATACTTTTGCGATTTTTTTTCTTATTCTATTTTTTATAGGTTTATAAAAATGGATACGTGTGATAGGTTTATAACTTTGGGAAATTCTTAGATATATCTTTTTTTTATTCATCATGGAAAAAAATATTTACCCGAAGCAGCTGGAAATTTTACTAAATTAGCGAACTTTTTAGTTGCTTCAGTAAATACTTTCGCTACTTTAGTGAAACTTATCGCTGATTCAGAATTTTTTTCCTTTTCTATAGAATTTCGCTACTTTAGGGAAACTTATCGCTGATTCAGGATTTTTTTTCCTTTTCTATAGAATAGAAATAACTTATTTAATTAAATGATTCTTTTGAGGCTATTGGGCGAAATTTAAAAGGATAATACAGGATTGCTACGTAACCTAGAAACCTGGAAAACCTGTATTTTATAAAAAATGAAAAACCTGGAAAAGTTAGGGAATTTTGATCGAAATCCTGGAAAATTGATGTTTTCTAATTATATTTATTCTTGAAATCTAATTTTAGTTAAATATTTCAAAATTAATTCAATTTTAACAAAGTTGCATTTACAATTTTCATCAGTAGATGAACTTGAAAAGATTTTCATTGAAAATTTTGTAAAATTTCAATTTTAAATGAATTTCATTAAAAAATTTAAAAACCTAGATTTTTAAAAAACCTTAATAACTAAAATTCTTCTAAAATTATTTAAATTTGTTAATATATATTTAACTGATTATTAAAATAAAAATAACGCATTTATAGAAGAATTTTAGTTAAAAACACTAAAACAAATTTAATTTTGAAGCAAATACATGTTATTGGAGAAATTCAATTATTTTTTTATCTTTTATTATTTATTCTTCGAAGAATTAAACAATTTAAAGAAATTTTATTGAAATACTTTTATAACAATTCAATTTTTTCAACATAATTTTAATAAAACTCTTCGTAGAAATTTAATTGATTTCAAAAATTTTCCAAGATTCAATTATTTTCAATGTTTGCTATTTTAATGAAATTTTACAAAACAATTCAATTATTTAAATCGAAATTTATATAAAATTAGTGTGATGAATTCAATTATTTTCAAATGTAATATAATGCTCCGCAAAAATTCAATTATGTTTGAAAATTTACAAAAATTCTTGTCAAAATTTAAATTGTCATTATAAATAATAAAATTTTCCTCCGAAATTCAATTATTTTCAAAAAATTTAATAATATTCTCCGTAGAATTTCATTTATTTTTAATATACAAATTTTTTATCGAATTTCTCGATAAATGAAATTATTGTTAAAATTTTTTTTGAACTTGTCTCTTGACAAAAAATTATAAAAAATAATTAAATAAAATTTTAATAAAATTTTTTATGAGAATTCAATTTTTAGAAACATTTCATTATTTAATAGGGTGTCTACTAACCGGGAAATCCGGGGATTTAATTTAACCGGGAATTAACCGGGATTTTTATAGAAAACCGGGATTTTTATAGAAAACCGGGAATTTTTTTACCAAAATTAAAAAAAGTTGTATTATTTTAATTTGTTTTAAAAAAAATTACTTTTTATTTCAATTTTTATAGATATTTATACTCTTCTCTAACTTTGAATTAGTTAAAAAAATTAATTTCATAGTAAAAGTCAGGCACTAATTCAAACAGATTATGTAAATAAATTTTAAAAAATTATGGAGTTACAAGAAATATTGTGAAATTCGACTGAAAATATGTAATTGAATTTGTTAAAGAATTTATTTAGAAACTTTTTAACAAATAAAATTTTCAAAGTATCTTAATTTAATAATTAATTAATAATTGGATTTTATAGTTACATTTTAATGAATTCATGTTCCTTAGTGTGAAGATTAATAATTAAAATTTTTATTAGTTAATTAAAAAAAAACGATATGCACTTCAGATTTTTTTTATTAAAATTTAATTCTCGCAAATTTTTCTTTTAAATTCTGAAAAATAAAATTGTTGAAATTTTTTAATTCCATTGTTTCAAGATAATTTAATTTTTCTAAACAAATTTTTTAAATAATTGAAATTTCTTTACATTTTTTTGAAAAATAATTTAATTCTTTGAAAGAATTTTAATTTAAATTTTTCGAAAATAATCAAGGGAAGTTAGTGACCGTAATTATAATTTTATTTTTAAAATATAAAGTCCCTTTTAAAGTTTTAAATCAATTTTTTGCTTCTAAAAATTATATTATTCTATTATTATTCAATAGTTATAATTATTGAACTTCTCTTAAATTTTTATAATTTCAAATTTCTGAATGTTCAAATAAATGATATTCATCATTTCTTAAGCAAATTTAATGTTTATTACTTATTAAGTAAATAATTAATTATCACTACTTTTTTTTAAATTGTAATAAAATTCTTCACAGGAATTAAATTATTTTCATAAATAATATCATTCTTTGGAAGGATTTCAATTATTTTTGTAAATAGTAAAATTCTTTGCAGAAATTCAATTATTATCAATAGAATTGTAATAAACTTGAAAAAGAAAATTTCTAATTATAATTATAAAAAGACAAGATTATTTTTAAAAAATTGAAAAAATTATTTTCCAAATTTTCAATTAAAATTATTATTTATTTATGTTCGAAATCAAATTTAAATTTTATGAGAAAAGAAAACCGGGAATTAACTGGGAATTTTGTTGAATGAAAATAGTAGACATCCTGAATTTGATAAATTGCTTATTTGTATCGTTAAATAATTGATTTCTTGTAGAATTTTCTAATAAATGTTGATTTAAAAATAAATTTCAGTAAAAATTATGGCTTATAATTGAATATCATAATCAAAAATATTTATTTATTTAAAATTCTACGAGAATTTATTTATTTAACTCTAAAAATAAACATTTTATTAAATAGTTGACCTTTTTTAAATGGAATTTTCATAAGAATAGAAATTTTTTTTTAAATATTGCAAAAAAGATATTAATATAATGCTCTAATTGCAATTTTTTGTTTATATTGGATTTATATTATTTTGTTTTAAGATTAAGTTTACAAAAGGGTTAATTATGGGCTTTATCAACATTATTATTTTTTATTCCGTGTTTAATGACTATAACACGTTAATTATACTGTTTGACATGGTAATTATATGGCGAGTGTGTTAGATTCAAGATTCATGTACTGTGAACTTTATCGCAGAACAAAATCTCGGAAAATAATGATTGATTACACTTTTATTTAACAATAGGTTTATAATTTTTATTCTTATTTTAATAGACCTACAATTTTTTTTTATTTAATTTAAAACTACAAAAGCCTTTTATATCTATTAATATATTTAATTTATACCTATTTAATAGTACGAAATTATTCAAATTGAAGGAATAGAATATATTTATTTAGAAGCATTAACTGTCATTTTTAGTTTATTTTAATTTAATTCCTATTTTATTGTAACTTTATTTTACAAAAATTTATTTTTGGCAGTACTTTAATTTATTTTTAATTTGACTTTAATTTAATTTAATTTTATTTCTATTTTAAATTTATTATATTTTCATTTTATTTTTATTTAATTTTTATTTTATGTAAGAATAGAATTAAAATCAGTTTAAAATAGACTGAAATAAAAAATGATTTCGAAAAGATTAAACTGACTGGTTTTCTACAGAATGTGAAATGAACAAGCTTTGTATAATGAATTTATCAATTAGTGCATTTTGGAATTTTTAAAACTTAGAGTGTTATGAGTTATAATTAAATTTGGTTCAGAATTTAAAATTTTCCAAAAATAATTTTTCGAAATTTACAGTTCCATGAGTGTTTATTAGAAAATTCTATGAGTTCGGTTAGAATTCTTGTTCTATTTCAAAGAATTCTACAAATAATTCAAATTCTAGTTTGTTCTTAACTAAAAATTTAAAAACATTCGTATTTTAAATTTTCCGAAAGTTTAATTTGGAAAATGTTTTATGAGTTCTGATAAGAATTTTAGTTTCATTACTAAAAAAATAAATAAAAAAACTCTTAAAATAAGTGCTTCTTAAAAAGATCAATATTTTTAAAGAATGGAACTTTAAAATTTATATTTCTGTAGGAATTCAGTTCAAATAGAAATTGATGTCATTAGTTTTTTAATATAATAGATAAATAATTTATTTAAAAATATTCATTACAACAATATTTGAATTTTTTAGATATAAAATTGTATAATAAAATATTATTAGTTTATATTTTTTATTCATTTCATAAATGGAACATATTGTATTACAATAATAATAATAATAAATTTTTTTTGTATTTTAAGCTCTTTGATACTAAATAAATAGTATTAGAAGTAAAAATACACTGAAAAAAAATTTTATTTGATTCAAATAAACGATTATTTGACTATTAACAAATAAATATTTACTTGAATCAAATCATTTTTTTTTTGAATCAATTAAATAATATTTGCTTCAAATACTGAAATATTTGATTCAAATACAATTTATTTGTTTCAAGTAAATATTTATTTGATAATAGTCAAATAATCGGTTACTTGAATCAAGTAAATTTTTTTTTTCAGTGTAGTAATAAAAATTTTTAAAAATAATTTGAAAATTTTTTTATTAATATATAAGGTAAATAAAATAAATCAGATTAAACCAACATTTTTCATTTAATTTTAAACATTATTTGTGGTATAATAAAAATGAGAATGGAATTTGCTAATATTAGTTTAATATCCCCCCAAAAAGAAGGAAATTTATTAGTTTGTGAAATATAATAATAAAAAAAAATGTTTATAGATAAAATTGCAACGAAATTGCATTGAATAGAAAGTTTAATAAAAAAATCACGTGATTCTCACTCATCGCAAGCACGACTGGTACGAGTGGCGGATGAATATAATAATAGTAATAATACGATGAAATTCTATAAATGGATTTATTGGCAAACTAAGATGGAGCTTTATTTCTGTACTGACCCACGAATATAATACGATCGACTGTGATGGTTCATTTGCCAGAAACTTGTGTGTAGAATATTCGTGCATTCAGTCTGACTCTTTTTCCAATATTCTAAATTCTCCCTGATTTTAACCCATTGAATTTTTTATACTTACTTATGATAATTTCATTGTTCTATTTTCAATCGTAAAATCAGAGATAATGAAAATCTTCTATTATATACTTTCACTTTTTTTTGTTTTTAATATTTTTCAAACTTGAACATTAATATCATTATTCATTTATTCAATAATATACTACAATTGTAATTTGCGTTGTAGAAAAATTGTAGTGCAAGTTCTCTTGAATATCGTGAGTAATTATTATTTATTACTTTTTTTATGAATTTTTTAGGATTTTTATTTTTCCAAATTTATTTTTATATTTGTTTTCTTCAATTTATATTGATTTTTTTTTGAAGATTTATTTTTTTTAGCTTTTACTCTTTTTTATTTGGAATTTTTTTTATCGTATTTATGATAACTAATTTTTTTTTATTCTTTATGTAAATTTATGTTTACATAAGAATTTTACGAATTTTATTTGACAAACTTTTCAAATAATCTTTTGTTGAATTTTAAAAGATGAAATCACAATTTTTTTGTGCTAGAAAAATTTTTTTAAACTCGAGATGAGTTCTTTTTGAAATTCACGATTCGGTTTGAAGTGCACTTTCCAGTTTGAAGTACACTTGATAATTTAAAGAACTTGCACTTTGCAAATGAAAGTACGTAATGTAATTATATTATGTAATTCAATTTAATTATTAGTTTATTTATTTAAATAAGTAAACAAAAAAATACTAATAATGAATAACATAAATAATTAATTTATTTTTTAATATTAAACTAATGTTAGGAATAATCTAGAATTTAGTAATTTTACATTAAAATTATGTTTTCAATTTAACACAAAACAGTATTAAGAATCTTGTTTAAAATAAACTGTTAAATTAATAAATTTTTTAAACTTTTAAAATAAATTTAATGTAGGAAGTAAATAATTTTTTTTGATCTCTGGGCGTTGGGGATCGAACCACTGACTCTAAGTTCTATTCACTATTTGACGTGCCTTAACGACTGCAACCATTACCAATTATAATATATTAATAATTATAATTATAATATTTAATACAATATTTAATTTATTAAATAAACTTTCTGAACAAATTAAACTTTTTAATATAAATATTATAAAATTCTGTAGTGAAATTAAATATTTTTTATAATTATAGTAGATAGTGAAAAATTTGTTGCAATTATGGTAAAAAATTAAAACGCATAAATAATAATTCTATAAATGTAATTATTTATGAATAATTATTATAAATATTTGTGTTAATATTTATAGTAAAAAATTTGTACCGAAAATTATTGTTGCTAAAATGTATTTTGTCATTATATATCGCACACCACTGAATTAAATAACGATATTTCTGATTAATAATCGACTCGCCGTCATTTGCAGCGAAATAAATGACCTAAATTTCTTTAAGTTCAAATTACCTTTTTATAAAGCGTCACTCGACAGTGAGTCAATATAAAAACATAATTAATTATCATTTTTGAACACGGTATTTTGCGTTGCAAAAAAATTTTTCCTTTTTTATTTCTTCCTATGACAATCAATTTAGATTAAAAATTTAATTAATTAATTTCACTTCACTCTGTACATAAATGAGAAAATCCCCGAAACATTATAAAAATTTTTAATTAACTTATTTCGTTTATTTAATTGAAATATTAATTGTTTACTATTTTTTTTTGCGTAATGAACGAATTTTTTTTTTAATTTTTTATCTCGTTGTTGATTTAAAAATTTACACACTAATACAATATTGAATCGAAAAAAAGGAAGAGAAAAATTAGAAAAAGAAAAAAAATACAGAATTTGGTTTTGAAGAAATATTTTCTACTCACTTTTTTTTTGGTGGTTACTTATGTTCACGGTGGTTGTCTTCTGCTCAGTGTTAACATTTCTTTCTGTATTTATATCTCAGTGGTAATAAAATTGGAAATCGTTGAAAAAAATAATGATAATGATTTCAAGGTTAATTTTATCTTCAAAAAAAAAAAAAAAAATGGTAAAATTTAGGGTCAGTAAAAAATATGTTTTACAATATTATCGCAGCTATTGAAACTTTAAGAGTTGAACTGTTTTTTTTTACGTTCTGATAGTTCGGGAAAAATAAACTTGAGAAAATTTTATTTGAAACCACGAAAGTTTTTTAAAAGACGCATGTTAGTAAAGAAAAACAAAACGTTTTTAAAAAAATGTAGACAAAAAATATTTTATCAACAATTATATTGACATAGTTTTTTTTTACTACTGATACACGATTTTTTATACTTATTCGCTAATAAACTTTTGTACAGTATTTGAGATAAACTTAACTGCTTTTTTTGCACATGTTTTCTTACGAAACAACAAAAAATTTAAAATACATATAAAATAATTTTAAAAAAGTTTTAAACTCTATGGAATTTTTATTCAAAAATAAAAATTTTAAATTTTAGAAAAATTAGAACTTTAATGCGAATAATTTTTTTTTGTTTTTAAAAGAAATATCTTGAAATCTTTTTGTTTGCAGAAAAATAAATTAACTGAACTTTTTTTTATATTTTGTTATGAAAAACAAAATATTTTTCATCAAATTTAAATTTAATGGGACTTTTTTCTTTTTGAATAAAAATTTAAAATTTAAGAAAAATTAAAACTTGAGTGCGAATAATTTTTTGGTTTGCAGAAAAATAAATTAACTGAACTTGTTTTTTATAATTTGTTATGAAAAACAATTTTTTTTCTTCAAATTTAAACTGAATGGAATGTTTTTTTTTTAATAAAAATTTGGTGTTGTGAGAAATTTTGTTTCAGAAAAGAAATAAAATTTTTTATTTGTTTAGAAAAGCAATTTTCGCAATTTAGAAATAGAAAATTATTTCAACATTTTTTTTTTGTCGTCGTTTTGAAGAAGAAAAATTATTTGAATCTTTTATCCAGCCTCTCTCTGGACACTTTGGCTTATGATTATCATCTTCAATTTCATTTTGTTCGCTGACACGTGAAGGTCGCGAAAAACGGAGAAATTGCCACTGGAAACTGGCTACAAAGAAATTCATTGCTTTATAAAAGTTTTCCACTTTTTCTTTTCTTCTCTTTTTTTCCCTTCTCTCTATGTACTATACTTTTCTAAATGGAAATTTTTTTTCAAGTTTTTTGCCATTAAAGAACTCGCGCGAAATTTAAATTTCCAATTAAAATATTGACTTTTATGTTTTTAAGCTGTAAAATGTTTTTACCGGAAAAAAGTAATTGAATATAATTTTTAATTGTATAATTTGTCTGTTTTGTGTCATTTATATATTTATTATAATTGAATACAAATTGGGATTTTTAAATTTTCAATTATTGAATTTTATTTTAAAAAATTCGTTTAAAAAATTCATTTGAAAAATCTATTTAAAAAATTTAATTAAAAAATTGCATTTAAAAAATTTAATTTAAAAAATTTCAATTTAAATAAAAGTTTAATTTATTAAATTTAATTTTTTAAATATTTTAAATATTTTTTAACATTATTTCTGTATTTATGACTCAAATTAATATTTATTAAATGTGTATTCAAAATCAAGGTTTGTTACAATTTTTTTCAGACATTTACATTCTTAAATTTTGGAACAAAAGCAAAAGTTTCATAAAATTAATATTCATACAAAATGCGCAATTTTCCTCTTTGTAATTATGAAAATTAGATGAAAAATATTTCGCTTCACATTCATATTTTGTTTAATTATTTTATTTTTAAAAATTCTATTTCTGCCATTTTCAAGAAAAAAATTTCTATTCTTTTGTTGTTTTGCGTTACATTTCGCATTGAATTTTTTAACAAGAAAAATAATTTTGAGCAAGAGAAAACCTTGATTACTTTCTGTTTTGTTTCTTTCTCTATTTTTTTCGTTGGTTTATTTTCATTTTTCATTATTCTACGCTCGAATGGCTAATTTCTGAAAAAAATCTCTAAAAAAAATTGTCCAGTTAAATCTCAACATTTTTTATTCTAAAAATTATACTGAAGAGAAATTTTTCTTTGGTTCAAAAATGCAATTTTTTAGTTGGAATAATTGTAGTCACAGTAAATCGTAGTTAAAATAAATAATAGTTATAAATAATGATATTCACATTAAATTAATTTAAATTAAACTACTTTTGGACAACTATTGAAATTTTTTTTATTTTTGTTAAAAAAGTAGAAAAAGAAAATTGATGAAAATTAAAAAAATAGTTGTAATTAGGAATAAAAATGTTTATTTTATTTTTTAAATCAATAATTATGGAAACTTATAACTATGTAAATGTATATTTCTAATTATACGTTTATAATTTGTTTTATTTAGTGTAAATAGTCAAGTTGCAGATTTTATTTTGAATGAAATAAATTTTTGTTTTCTTGCATCAGTGAATAAGAAATTATTATTAATTTTGAAATTTTTTTTCCCCTCGCATTATTTTTGTTGAGCTCTTAAAATTCTAAAGACGAAGAGAAATAGAGGTTGTAAGATAGATATAGAGTGAAATTGTCGTGATGAAGAATAAAGGAACGATATGATTCTAAGAGACCGAAAAAAAAGTAGGAAGTTAGTAGTAGCCCCCAACGGTGATTATTCTTCTTTAGTTTCCGGCATTCGCCTAGACTGCATTGCGGCTGCCGCAATGTACTGCCAAGAAGTTGTTACATACTTTTCTTTAAAAAACTAAAAAAAAGAGAATAATACTCCCTCTAATTAAACCCTTCCATCAAATATCTTGAGAAATTCTGTCACAAAACTTTAATATTAAATCTGACTTAAGGAGACATTGTCTCTCCTTTTGTTTTGTGTCCACTTTTAGCATCTTTCGCTCTGTCTCTCTTTTTTTCTTTTAGAGATTTAATCTCACTGTCATGGAAACTAAAAAGATGAAGAAAATTAAATTTGGAAAAATTGATCTTTTTTTAAAAATTTTTAATTAAATAGATTTTATTTTACTTTTTTGCAATTCAGTCGCATTTTGAATTTTATTGAAGTTGTGAATTCTAGTAAAACTGGCACTAAATGAATTTTTCTTTATTTACACTGAAAAAAAATTTATTTGATTCAAATAACCGATTATTTGACTATTATCAAATAAATATTTACTTAAATCAAATAATTTTTATTTGAATCAATTAAATTATATTTACTTCAAATACTGAAATATTTGATTCAAATACAATTTATTTTATTCAAATAAAAATTATTTGTTTCAAGTAAATATTTATTTGAGAATAGTTAAATAATCGGTTATTTGAATGAAATAAATTTTTTTTTCAGTGTACTTAATTCAAATTATTACAAATTATTAACTATAATAATCGTCATATTCATTCATTCTGTTCAGTCTGTCTATACCTGAAGTTAGTCATGATTATGGATTTGTTTTTTTTGTTTTGACAGATAATATTATTTTTCTTTATTTTTTCACTTTTACTTTTTAAATTTATTAATAGGTATTTATTTATTTTATTTAGAAATATTATTTTTATTTTTCAAATAATACAAAACTATTTTTATTAAACTACAAAAATTATTAATGTTATGTTTCAATATTTCTCTTCTTTCCAGAAAAATTAGCACTTTGTAACAAACATTGTAGGACTAAGTAATTAATTTTTTCATTTTTCCTAAAAAAAATTAAAAAACAGTTTGAAAATTAAAATTAGAAAATATTTTGCACATTTTCTGCTTCTCAATGACAATTTATAAACAAAGTACAAGTTTTAAGTAGAAAAAAAGTTATAAATCAAATTTT
The DNA here is from genome assembly GCA_032873175.1 of Leptopilina drosophilae. Taxonomy (NCBI): domain Eukaryota; kingdom Metazoa; phylum Arthropoda; class Insecta; order Hymenoptera; family Figitidae; genus Leptopilina; species Leptopilina drosophilae. The sequence continues at coordinate 56,893,684 of CM065478.1, forward strand.
AATTAAGAAATTTGATATATATTTTACAAAACATATTTACAGAATTTCTGTTTGTTAAAAACTATATATTATCAAAATTATAATAAAAAAATAAATAAATAAAACAATTTTTATTTTATAAAATAATTTTTGGATACCCCAATTTTTTAATAATATTTTCAGTTATTTCAAATAATTTAAATATATTACGATTATTCATATTCTGACTTTTGGGCAGAAATATTTTTATTTTATTATTTGTTTTCTTTGAGAAATTTATTGAACACTTGATCATTGTTGTCACGCATTTGTTCATTCGAAAGTTCCTGATTTTTCCAGTTTAAAAAATGGAAATTTTCCTGGTTTTTAAAATAACATTTATTTTTTACAACAGTAATAATACGAAATAATTGATTTCGTTTGACGATTTTTAATAACATTTTTAAGAAGATAGAAATTTATAAAAAAAATTTGTGAATAATAGAATTCATATGAAATTGAGGAAAATTTTTGAAAATAATTTAATTTTTGCAAAAAATTTTATTAAAATTTTTTTAAATTATTGAATTTTGGCAAAAATTTTGTTAAAAAGTTTTTAAAATAATTGAAATTTCGACGAGAATATTTAAAAAAATTTAAATATAATTGAGTTTTTGCAATCAATTATAATTTTTCCAAAATTCAATTTTTTTAGTAAATTTTTTTTTGTAAGATTCATTTATAAATCCATTATTGTTTTTAATAATGATTGAAATGTATATTTAAAAAAACAAATTTTATAAGAATTTGAATTATTAAAGTTTTTCATAAATCTAAATTATCTTAAAAATTTCTAATGAAATTCATTGAAAATTTAAATTTTATAAAATTCCAATTAAATTAAAAACCAAAATTTTACAAAACTCAATTATTTTTTGAATTTTTAAATAAAAAATTATTCCAAAAAAATTGATAAAAATCTGTAAAGTTAAATTGTTGTTTAAAATAGAAAAAAGTTTGAAATAAATAAAATCTTTTCAATAATGAGAATGATGAGAAATATTCAGAATTTTCTTACGAATTTTCGAAATTGAACAAACTTTTTCTAACTTTTTCCTGTCTTTCCTGAATATATTTAGAAAAATAATGATTTTGAGTAGAGTTATTCTGAATAATTAAATTTTTCAATGCTAATAAAATTATTTATAAAATACAGGTGATACAATTTTTCTATATTTATGGTTATAAAAATATTTGTTGTTTTGGAAGAATTTTTTGTTTTTAAAGTTTTTTTCTTTTTTGCAAGTATTTTTTGTTTTTAAAGTTCTTTTTTTGTTTCGGAAGTATTTTTTGTTTTCAAAATTTTTTCTTTTTCCTTTTAAGAATATTTTTTGTTTAGAAACTATTTTTTTACATTGAAAGAAATTGTACTTTACATTAAAAAACAGAAATTATATTATTTTTTCTGTCGATTTTCATTATCATAAGAATTGTTGCATAAATAATTATTGCTAAAGTTATTTACATTTGACGTAAAAGCAAAAAATTTATATATGCAAAAATGTTGGTTGCTATAGTCGTTTTTATATACAAATTGCGCACTTTATTAAAGAAAGTGAAGAGAAAAAAAAATGAAACAAAAATTCCGTTTTTCCCATTATATAAAGTTCGTGACTTCTTATATTGCCATTTATGACATATAGAGAATTGTAAACAGAATTTCTTCCGATAAAACTTCTTTCACACGTGTCACACAATTGGACTTTTAAATATAATCATCTACTTTATCGTACACATAGTCACATTTACAATCGTATGTTTGTTTCACTTAAAAAAATTTTTTCTTGTTGATAAAATGAAAATTTACGGAAAAAAATATTAAATATTACATAAAACAATGTTTTTTCATATATTTTATTTTTGGTCGATAGTTTGGGAAAGAAAAATTTATATTTGTTCAATATTTTGTTTTTTTAATTAACAAATTTTTTATTAGAAATTTTTAATAATAATAATGAAGATCATTAAGTTTTTCCAATAAATAATAATTGTTTACTTATTTACATAATAAACGGGCTTACTTTAGTAAAGTTCAGAACGTTTATATGATCAACTTAAAGATTTATTTTTTATATTTTTATTAGTTAATAATAATTATATTTTCTAAAAATTTATAATACCTAAATAAAAATATATTTTTAAACAGATTTTTAAAATATTTTTGATTTGAAAATTTATAACAATTTTTTCTGTTAAAGTTGTTTAAAAAAAAGTAGACAAAAAAATTGTTTTAAGTGTAGAAAAATATTTTTTTAATAGTTGATTATAAACGTTCGTAACATCATTAAATATAAATTAATACCTATTTAATAAATTGAAGGAAGACTGATCAAATTTCAATAAATGAAATGAACAACAAACTTCAATAAATGAAAATATTGTAATAAATTAATATTAATTATTAATTTTATTCGAATGAACTATTAATTAGAATAAAAGGAAGAATAAAAATAAATTAATATTGATAATGAACGAATTTTAGTTAAAAATATAATAATATAAATAAATTGAAAATTATCTACGTGATAATAAATCTATTTTGATAAATCGAATTTGTAAAGAGTACATTTTATATAAAATCGTATTAATTGAATTGATTTGAATAAATTGAAGTTGCTATAAATATATTTAAATAAAAACAAAATATTCATTTCCATTGTGCAGACATTTGTAAAATATAAACATTTCTATACTTTTTTTTGTAATGTTAATTATGAATTCTAATAATAAAAGTAGAATTTTTTTCTCTTCCCAATGCGGAATATTTATATATATATAGAAAAATATGCTTTAATCTCGAGACAATTTGCATGAAGAACTGGAGAGTCGATTTCTCTGAAAACAAGAAATTTATTCAGGTTTACATTTTCTTGTGGCTTGAGAAGTTATTTAACATGCGCAAGTGGCTTTAATTTTATGTAATTTATTTAATGTTTTCATGATGTAAATGCACAATAAAGCTTCTCTCCTCTTCTTCTTCGTCTTTGTCGCTTTTTTTTATTTCATTTTTTTTAATTATACTTTCGAACAACTAAAAGATTAATTGGTATACGCGAGAGGCTATGTCTATATTATTATACTCGAGCTCTTCGCGTCGAAGTAGTGGTGTTATCGTGGATTTTTTTTTAATTTAAAAATTGCGCTTTCATATTTATTTACTCACACATACACACACACACACAGTTTGGTATCGAAGATATTCGCGGGGATTATAAATTCGTTTTATATATTCGTGAGATTATTAAAAATATTCTCTTCACGAATTGCTGTACCTACATGTTTGAAATTCTTTTTTTAACTGTGGAATTTTTGCAGTAACTTTTACTATGTTTCGGAAAGAAATTTTATTATTTTTAATTTGATAGAGTAGAGTGGAAAAAGAAAAAAAAATTGGATCAAATATTGGAAACAATTTTGCCAAAGAAGACAATTTTTCTTCATAATGTGGGGTAAAAAAGACACTTTTTTACTTCTTACGCTATGAAATCGGAATTTACCATCTAAGTACTAGAAAAAAAAATTTACTGAAACATTAGTTATTTCTAACTAACAATAATTTATTTATAAATCGTCAGTAGAAATATTACTATTTGAACTAGTGAGTGACTTTTTGCTTTTAAATCAGTTATTTTTATGATTCAAATTTAGAGGGTAAATTAAAATTGTGTTTGAATTTCAGTATAGTGATTTTAATTAATTGTATAGTTTAAGAAAACAATTGACATAATAATGTAATTTCAGTAAAAATACTCTTCGTTAATTTTATTTTCATTATATTGCCTCTCTATTGGAATTATTTTAATTTAACTTTTTGATTAATAATTATTAGTGTGTAAAAAAATTATAATTGTTTAGAAAGCAACGATAATCAATAATGGTTTTAATTAATTGTGAATTTAATCTGAAATATCTGTAATAGGTTTCGATCAAAAATAATAGTTTCTATTACTGATAGTTTCCTTTGATAGTATAACTTCACACAATAATTGATTCATGTAATAGTAGTTTTAATTGGCATCTGTAACTTATTTTATCAATAATTGTAGTTGATGAGTAGTAATTGTTTCAATCCTTGGTAACTAAACGATTATATTTTCAATTATTGCAATTAGTTTTTATTTTTTTTAATAACTGATTTAGTAATTAATATTTTTCATTTCTGGCAGTTTTGAATAATAATAATAGTTTCAATTAGTGATAATATTATTTAATTGTGACAGTTGGCAGTAGTTTTAATGATTGAGAAATTGGACTAATTATAATTATTTAGTAAAAATAATAATAATTAATTTACACTACAAGTGGAATTTATTTAAATAATTAATTACTTGTATACTATCAAATAAATATTTACTTGAATCAAATAATTCTTATTTAAGTTCAAATAAATTGTGTTTAAATCAGTAGTTTCAGTACATGAGGTAAATAATATTAAATAAATTTTTTTCCGAGTGTAAATATTCATTATAAATTTATTTACATTCAGAATTGTTGTAAAATTCCAATAAATAAAATAAATAAATATAAAGAAATTTTATTAAAAAGTTTAAAAACTTAGATTCTTAAAAAACCTTAATAACTAAAATTCTTCTAAAATTATTACAATTTTTTAATTTATATTTAATTTATTATTAAAAGTAACGGATTTATAGAAGAATTTTAGTTAAAAAAACTAAAACAAATTGAATTTTAAAACAAATACATATTATTGGAGAAGTTCAATTATTTTTTTATCTCATATTATTTATTCTACAAAGAATTAAACTATTTAAAAAAATTTGAATGAAATTCTTTTGCAACAATTCTATTTTTTTCTAAATAATGTTAATAAAATTCTTCGTCGAAATTTAATTGATATAAAAAATTATTCAAAATTAAATTATTTTCAATGTTTGCTATTTTAATAAAATTTCACAAAACAATTCAAATATTTAAACCGAAATTTTAATAAAATTAGTCTGAAGAATTCAATTATTTTCAAACCTAATATAATCTTTTGCAAAAATTCAATTATGTTTAAAAATTTGCAAAAAATTGTTGTCAAAATTGAAATTGTTTTTATAAATAATAAAATTTTCCTCCGAAATTCAATTATTTTCAAAAAACTTAATAATATTCTTGGCAGAATTTCAATTATTTTTAATACTCAAAATTTGCATTGAATTTCTCGAAAAATTAATTATTGTTAACATTTCTTTTTAATTTGCCTCTTGACAAAAAATAATAAAGAACGTAATAATTAAATTTTGATACGATTTTTTATGAAAACTCCATTTTAAGAAACATTCCATTATTTAATAAATTGTTTATATTGTTAAATAGTTGATTTCTTGTAGAATTTTCTGATAAATATTGATTTAAAAATAAATTTCAGTAAAAATGATGGATTATAATTGAATATGGTATTTAAAAATATTTATTTATTTATTTGAAAATTCTACTAGAACTCATTTAATTAATTGTAAAAATAAACATTTTATTAAGTAATTGAACTTTTTTTAAAATTGAAATATCGTGAAGAACTTTATTAAACTTTTTTTAAATAATTGAATTTCGGAGAAAAATTTTATTTGTTTATAAAGATTATTTAAATTTTGACTGGAATTGTTGGCAATTTTGGAACACAATTGGAATTTTTGTAAAGAATTATATTAACTTTTGAAAATAATTGAATTCTTGAGTTTTCCAATAATTTTCAAATTAATAATAAATGTAGTTTCAAAAACCGGGAAAAATTCCGTTTTTGAACCTGAAAAACCTGGAGAAGTCAGGGAATTTGAAAAGGGTAAAAGCGTGGCAACTGTGCATAAGTGTTTTCTAAGTTTAGTATATTTTATATCAAAATTTCACTTTGTCGCACTTTTTTCCCAATTTGGAAAATACTTTTATATAAAATTTAATATAATACACTGAGAAAACATTATACTCGTTTCAAGTAAAAAAAATAATTTTAAGTAATTTTGTTTCTTTGAAATTAGTTTATCAGCTGAATTTCAATATATAGAAAATATTTACTTCTTTAATTCAAAAATAATTTTTATTTGAATAATTATGTTTAATTCAAACATATTTTCTGTTTTGGTTGAAACAAAAAATATGCTCAAAAATGTTATGTTTAATTCAAACTTAAAAGTTGATGATAAATAATTTAAAAACAACTATAAATTATGTTTCAATTAAATATATTATTTCTATAAATAAACCAAAAAATATGTTTGAATTGAACTTAAATTTTTTTGACTGTATGAAGGATATTTTTAGTTTTGTTTAAACAAAATATGTTTGAATCAAATAAATCGTTTTCTCAGTGTGTACATTTTCTCTCCTTGTATTAATATTTTGTTTTAAATCATAATGTATATTAATTACTTACTTCCGGTATTTTAGTCTTAATATCAAGATGAAAACATTAAGAATTTAATGAAACAATTAAAAATTTCGAATGTAAATAAAAATTACAATAAGTTTACAAAGATTTGTGCGCGTTGGGAAGAGAGAGAGAGAGAGAGAGAGAGAGAGAAGCCCCCCTCTGCTCTTGGTTTGAAAAAAAAATTCTGTTAGCAATTAATTTTAGTCCTATATTAACTTGATTTAATGCTAGAATTAATAAACAACAACAACCATAATATTAATGATTCTTTTCAATTTTCCCATAAACCTAGTAGGTGGCGAATGTCTGGAATTTTTTCTTCTGCTCTTATTTATATATTATCGAAAATTGAGATAAATTTTAGGTTTGTAATCCTCTTTTGTGAAATAGGAATGAAGCATACACACACATACACGTACACACTGAATCTAGGGATGTAATTTTTTTTGTTTTGTTTTTTCCTTTTTTTTTTTTGCCTTCACCCTCGCTTAAAAGAGAATATAGGGTGGATGAAGGAGTAAATTGCGGAAGGATTTCGTTTCGAAGTTTAAATCCCGCGCAGTTTTCTACCTTTATAGTATATCCATGCTCTTTGGTAAATCCGCCTGCATGCGGTTTATACTCTGGCAAGGAAACGGACACAATTTCCTGTATCTCTCGTTTTCTTCTTGTGGTTGGCCATGCCTTTTGGCATAGATATATATTTATTTTTTTTACCCTTCTTTAAATAAATTTCTCCCTTTATATATAAAAGAAGGGAGAAAAATTCTAAGTTTGTCACTTCTAGTTTTTTTTTTTAATGAACAATCTGATGGACAGTCAGAATAAAAATTATGGTCCAATGGAATTTTTGTATTGTAAAGCAAAGAAAAAAGAAATTCGTTTTGGTGAGGGGGGAAGGATTTAACTTTTTAATATTTTTGACAATTTGACTTTGCGTTTAAATAATTGTTTATTATTATATTTTTATAATTTCGGCCCTGGAGAGTATTCATTAAATTTAATGAACAGGGCTGAAATTGTAAAAATATAGGTAATAAGTAATAATAAATAATTATTTAAACGCAAAGTTAAATTGTCATAAATATTAATATTAATTAATATTTAACTTTTTAATATTCTAGAATTAATATTTTTTTTACAGAAAAAAGGTGGTAATATTACGAAGGGTAATGGGTAAAAATGAGTTGGGTAAAGGGTAAAAATTTCGACGGGAAATATTCCAGAGGGTAAAACACTTACTTGAATGTGTCAGTAAAACAACTTTGCTATTTTTTTTACTAATTATATTAAAAAGGTTAAATATTGAATTATTATTATTAGAACTAGTTCGAATTAATAATAATTAAATAATTTTACTACCCAAATTAATAAACAATTTTATTTTCAATTAAACTTGTTGATTGGGTCACTTTCAAACTCACCATTTTATGGTTATGACTTTGTAAACAATCAAGAGTTGAGAAATAATATAACAAAAAATCACGAAAGGCAGAAAATTTTTAATATAAATTATTATTTTAGTTAACGATTTTTTTCCTTTATTTAAAAAATGTATAATTTTAATAAATCATACATAATTATGGTAAACAAATTTTACTTTTTTTAAATCATAATTTATAATTATGATGAAGAAAATACTTATTGTGTTATTTTATTTTTTTGATTAAAAAGAGATTTTTTCACATAAATGTTATTATTACTTACAATTGCTCTAATAAAATTCAAAGTTTTTTTAATCAATTTATTTTAATCAATTTTAATCAAAATTTACGCCTAACGAATTTTTTTAATTGTAAAATTATTTGAAAATATAAATAACTACCTTTTTAATTAGATATTGAAATTTTAATTTTTTTTCCACATGAATTAAAAGGTTTAAAAATGTTAAATTCAAAAAATTATTTTTATTATTTCGATAAATATTTCCAATAACTTTTTAAAAAGTTTTTTAAGAATTTTCACATACATTTGTTTAAAATTTTAATTTTACATAATTTCGATTGTTCGAAAATTTTTTAATTAAATACACTGTAAGAAACGTTTTGTATTAAGCAGCAAATTCCACTAATTATTTAGAAAAATTTATTAACATAGATAAGAGAATTTTTCTAAAAAATTATCGAAAACTTCCAATGAATTACGAAACATTCTAATAAAATAGCAAGAAAAAATCCCATATGTTTGAAAAAATTCTCTTAAACGTTTAGGAAAATTTTTTCTTGAAAATACGGGGAAAACAAACAGGAATACAGGAAAAATACAATTTGAAAATATTTTTCATGTAACTGCATGTAACTTCAAATTATTTAAAAAAAATTAAATTAACTTTTTCAAAAAAATAATTTTTCAAAATTACCAGTTAAAAGTATAGAAAATTTAAATTTTTCAACAATATTTTAATTTGAAACCTTTTTAAAATTATTTAACTACAAAAGTAAATAATTTATTGAATAATAGAATGTTTTTTTAAATTTACTTGTTATTAAGAAAAATATAAGCAGAATATTTGTATTTCAGTCATAATTAATTGTAAAAATTATGATTTTTTGTAACCAATTTCCAAGGTTTTTTAAAGCAAAGAAAAGATTGCTAAATATTTTATTTTTAATCATAAGCTTGTTAAAGAATTCTAATTTTTTTTCAAGTAAAGATTGAAAAAAATAAAATATTTACATTCGAGTCGCATTTTTTTATAAAAATTATGATTTTTTTAAAAAAAGAATAGTTTTTTTAAAAATTATGATTTTTTTAAAAAAAGAATAAATTTTTTTAAAAAGAATAAATTTGATCATGAGAAATTTTCGAATTATACATTTCTAAAAATATTTCATTTATATTCAAAGGAAAGAAAACAGTGTAAAAAATATTTGCTTCTAAAAAATATTTGGTTTTAAACTATAATAAAAACATTTCTGCAATAATATGATATGAAATTATTTCCTTGAATATTTTTTTTAATAAGGAAGACAGTTTTGGTTAATGCGTAATTAATCACATTTCTTCAAAACAATTCTTGTTTTCAATTTAGAAACATATTTTTTTGTAAATTACACCACTTTAATATTTTAAATAAATTTTATAAATAAAAGATGTTTCAGTCTTTTGGTTTTAAATAAATTAGTTAAACATTAGTTACTTCAACCCTTGAACAAAATTTAAGTAATGTTTAATATTTTAAATCACATTTGAAATAAAATAGAGACAATAATTAAAACAATGAGATAATTATTTGCTTTTTCATTATAATTATTTATAAATTATGATTTTGAAAGACATAAAATTTATTTATCATAATTATGTATTATGATTTATAATTATACATTTTTTATAGAAAAGATAAAATTTGTTAAATAAAATATAAATTTATTATAATATTATTAAAATTTATTATAATATAAATATACTGCTCTGCGTGACCGCTTATTATATTGTTTTATAACTCTTGTTTGTTTATACAAAGTCATAACCATAAAATAGAGAGTTTAAAAGTGATTAATTTAACAAGTCTAATGGGAAAATGTAATTGTTTATTAATTTAGGTAAAAAAATTATTAAGTTATTATTAATTCAAATTCGTTCTAATTAGAATAATTTAATATTTAACCTTTCTGATATAATTAGAAGAAAAAAAACTTTTAATTTGTTTTAGTGACGTATTCAGGTGTTTTACCCTTCGTAATTTTTACCCTTTACCTAAGTCATTTTTACTCATTACCCTTCGTAATATTACCACCCTTTTTTCTGTAAATTTTAGGGTTTTAGGTTAAAAAATTCTACTTGACTTTAGTTGATATTGATAGTAAATATAAAATCATTCTTTGAAACTGATCTAGGAAAATTGTAACGAATTTTCTTGACTTTCTTAATATATTATAAATATTAAAATACCGTTAATTATTTTTTTGCTTTTTTTTAATTTCGTGTCACGATAGTTCATGAAATTGTCGCCAAGTAGAAGACATGAAAATTCGCTCACAAACGAAATGAAGCGAATTTTCGTAGAATTATTTATCATTCTGGTAAAATTCCACACTTTTTCGAATCGTAGAACCTTGAAAAAGAAAAAAGATATTTTTTTACCACACTATCATAATGGAAGAAAGTATTATTTTTTCATATAGAAATAAAAATATGATTAATTAGTATTTGCGAGCATTTATAATTTGTGTGTTTGTGTGTGTGAATTTAGAAATTTAGTATTTAGTTTATTTGAGAAATTTATGAAATTTATGAAGCACTATTCTGAAAAAAAAGTTTTTAGGAGAAATGCAGAAAGGAGTGTAATGTTACTAATCGTGCTACTTGTCTTGCTTCTCGACTTACACTCACTACTTATTCAACTGCACTCTCGTCCCAAGAGTCTTTGAAAAGCGACCTAGCTTTATTTCTTTAGACAAGTGCAACTCCACCTGATGTATCATAACACTTCTTGTTGTGCAAACTTATAAATGTATGCATACATGCCTTTAACATCCAAGAGAGAAAGAGAGAAAAGAGATTGCTTATTTAATAAAGATTCCAGACTTTAATCTAAAAAAAGAATTTCAATATCAAAATCGAAAATTTAAACAGAGTTAATATTTTTAATTTTTTTAAAAACCTACTTGGACCAGTGATTCATTCTCTAAATTTGAATCAGTAAAAATGATTTTAATTTAAACTTCACAGTAAAACGTGAGGTGTTAAAATAACACCAGAATTGATTAAAATAATCTGCAACAGTTTAATCCCTATAGGATGAAATTAACACCAAAAAGGATTGAAATGATCTATTCACAGTTTTATTGAAAGTATCAAATTGATACTAAAGCGGATCAAACTGATGCCAAAAATCTGGATTAATTTTTTATTTAATCCACAGTTTTGGTATCAATTCGTTGCTATTTGATACTTTTAAGTTAAGTGTTTTGAAGTTATTTTTAGCCATGAATAAAATTTTATTATTAATAAAACACCAAAGTCAACGATTTGTAAAAATTCAACGAATTTAGCCTCTCCAGGTAGAATAGTAAGTTAGTTACTAAATTAGTTACCAACTTAGTTAATAACTTACTAACTTAGTAGCATAGTTAATAAATTCAATTGTGCTCAAAAATTTTTAAAAATTCTCCTCAAAATTTCAATTCTTTTTATAAATAATAAAATTCTTTTCTGATATTCAATTATTTTACATAATTTTAATCAAATTCTTGTTAAAATGTCAATTACTTTCAAAAGTTTTGTAAAATTTCATAATTTTCAAGATCTACTATTTTTCAATAAAAATTTTCCAAAAGAATTCCATTATTAAAAAAAATTTCAATACAATTCTACGCAAACATTTAATTATTTTTATAAATAATACAAATTTTTACAGAAATTCAATTATTTACAATTTTTTTTATAAATTTCTTCACAATAATTTAATTATATTCATAAATAATAATATTATTTCTACAGGGATTCAATTATCTTTATAAATAATAAAATTCTCTTAGGAATTCAATTATTTTCATAAATAATAAAACTCATTGCACAATTTCAATTATTTTTAATGCAATTTTAATAAAATTCCTTAAAAAAATTTATTTCTTCTTAAAAATCTTATTAAAATTCGTCCAAAGAATTTAATGATTTAAAAAATTTGTTGATAACATATTTTATGAGAATTTAATTTCAACAAACAGGAAATAATTATATTATTTATTTTTGTATTTAAATAATTAATTTCTCGTAGAATTTACTAATAAAAATGGTTTTAAAAATGAATTTCAGTTAAAATTTTAGATTATACTTAAGTATTAAAAGCATTATAACATGGATTCTTAGAAATATTTAAATTTTAAAATAGTTTCAAACTAAAATCATTGAAATTCTTAATTTTTCATATTTTTGACAAAAAATTCTGTGGAATTAATTTTTTTTAAAGTTTAATAGGATTTTTATTGAAATTATTTCAAGTTTTAATTTTTCAATATATACTTAATTGCAAAATTTACAAATAATTGAATTTTGTAAAATTGAATTGTAAACGAATAAATTTGAAAATTCTCCTAAAACTTATCGCAGCATTTCAATTATTTTTCATACAATTATAATTGAATCCCTTGAAGAAAGTAATCATGTTGATGCAAGTTTTAATAAAATTCGACAAAAGAATTGAATTATAAAAAAAATTTGTTACTAAAATTCTTTATAAGAATTGAATTTTGAGAAACATTCAATTATTCAATAAATTTACTTTTGCATTTAAATAATTAAATTATTGTTGAATTTTCTAATAAAAATTGATTTTCATTTCATAAAAATGAACTTCAGTTAAAATTTTTGACAATAATTGAATATTAAAAGAAATAAGAGTGAACTTTTTGAAATAATTAAATTTTGAAATTAATATTTTTCAAAAAGTTTAATTGAATTTTTTAAAAATTATTTGAAGTTTTTATATTCTAATATGCATTTAGTTAAAAAATTTGGGAATAACTGAAATTTCGTGAAATTGATTAATTATTATTAAAAATAATAGTTATAAAGTAAAATTATAGTTAAAAATTTTTGAAAGTAATAATTGAATTAAAATAATGAAAATAATTTAGAGAAGTATAATATTCTTATGATATCGATATCTTCATGTTTTATAGTTATAAAAAAATTCAATAAACTAAAATTTCATTCATTGTAAGAAATAACACCAAAATTGATTATTTTAATCTTTTTTGGTGTTAATTTAATTTGCAACACTTTTTAATACCTCACGGTTTACTGTGTTGCAACCGATTTTTGCTTTTAAATTGGTAGAAATATTAAATAAAACAATAATAGAATAGAATAATAATAAAATTCTCCAAGAAAGCAAAAAGTCAGTCACTAATTTTAAATTATTAAACACTCAATTTATAGTCAATTTGCAAAATAGAATAAACCAATAGAAAATAGAATATCCAATAGAGTTAATGTGAATTTTAAAATTTTTATATTTTTTGAAAATAAGGAATGTTGGATTTTAAATCACATTCGAAGTGAAGTAAAGAAGGATAGTAATAAAGTGAAAGTTGACAATAGAAAGATAATAAAAAATAGTGATTTCGACGTATGTAGTGAGTCGACAAAAAAGGGGAGAAAAAGATATAAGACAGATAAAAATTTAAGAGCAGATACAGCAGATTTTTTTTCGGAAGTAAAAGAGAAATAGATCCAAGACAATCCGCAACAAAAAAGGGGAATAAAACAGAATTACGTGTAAAATATCAGTGAAGATAATTTTCGTTCTATTTTTAAAACTAGAATAAAAAGAAAATATGGAGAAAAAAACGTTCACTACGTTAAAGTCCAGACAAAAAAATTCTATAAAGTTTTACTACAATGATTCTTTTGAATCTGCATGAAAATTCTGCTTTAAATTTTCTGAATATTCTGAGACGCATGACTAATTTCGAAATCTTATTTGACATAATACTCATTTTGCATAAAACCGCAATTAACATAAATATTATTTCACATAAAATCTATTTGGTATAAAAACATTTAATTTGAAATTTATTTACTTTATTGCATAAATGGCAGTTTATATTATATCCATTTGACATATATTTTAAACATTAAATATTTAATATTAAACATATAATTTATATAACATGTATGTCATTTAACATAGAATTAATGCAACATATAATATTTTATTTGATAAAAAAATCATTTAGCATAATTTCCATTTAAAGTAAAAATACAATTAATTCGACTTTTATTTCACATGAAAATCATTCGACATATATTTCAATTAACATATGTCTTATTTAACAGAAAATTAAATTGAGGTTAAACATAACATATTTCATTGGACATAATATGCATTTGACGTAAATTTTATTTTCTACTGAAATTCATTTGTCATAAATTTTATTTAACATAAAAGACGTTTAACATAACTTTTATTTGACATAAATTTCATTTGACATAAAAGTGATTTAACAGAATTCTCATTTGACATAGAATTCATTTTACACATAATTACATTTTACATAAAAATATTGGCGCGAATTTTAAACGTAACCAATTAGATATTATAAACAAAATTGTGATTCGACAATTTTGAAATTGCGCCTATGTTTTCAAATCAATTGTTCTCTATGTAAAATGTAATTTATGTCAACTAAATTTTATGTCAAATGGAAATTATGTGTAATGATTTATTCGTAAAATAAAGTATCTGTCAAGTGAATTTTATGTCAAATGAGAATTACGTTAAATGGGATTTATACTAAATGAAATAATTTTTGTTACTGGATAAAATTCTAGAAAATTTTTTACTTTTGTTTATTTGTGAACAAAATTTATTTCTTTTACATGTATTGTTTTAAGTACATTTATCTCAACATATATTTTTTATTCTAAATTATTTAATATACTTGAGGAGCAATTTTTCAAAAGTTGATAAATCTATTTTTAAAAAAATTAAGATAAACACATATATTTAAAATATTAAAATCCTTAAAAATCCATTTATCACTGTTCAATTTAAGAAAAAATATTTATTAATAAAGAATTTTCAGTTTTAAAAATATTTTGGGCTAACCTTGATGATTTTTCATTTCTGTCTTTTTATTATAAACAATTACCAAAACCAAGATCCTAAAGTTCTGAACGTTCAAATGAACGAAAATTATTTATTTCTTCTAAAAATTAAATTTTTTTTGCAATTATTTTGTGTCACTAACAAAAAAATTAATTACTCAGTTTGTAAATGTAAAATTTCAGTTTTTAAATTTTTTTATGAATAATAATTTATTAAAATGTCTTCAATAAAAAGTATTTCGTTCATTTGAACGTTCAAAAATTTTTGATCATCCAAAACCTTTAAATTCCCTATTACAATAGAATTTAATTACAAACATAGCATTTTAAATAGAAAAAATATTTAAAAAATGAATAATTTATTACAATTTTTCTACATTAAAGATAATTTTAATGCTTATGTGAGAATTGTCATTTGTTTAAATTTCTCGAAATGACAAAATTTGGATTTATCAGGTTTTGAAAACTTACTCCTCACTCTTTTTCAACATAATGTTTACTGGAATTTGTGTTGAAAATTTATTAAAATTATTTTAGTGAAATTCTAAAAAATGTTAACTAAAATTTTTCTGGAAATTATTTTAGTAAAATATTACACATTTTTTTCTGAATGTAATGGTGAATTTTAAATGTAAATAAAAAATTTGTAAATTGTTATTGGGTCAGAATTCGTGAAATTTTCACCGAAAACAAAAAGTATTTTTTTTAAATCAAAAATTCAAAATGATGAAAAAATATTTCTATTTGGTCTTAGGAATGTGTCCACCGAAGAACAGAAAAAAATATTATTTTTTATAAAAGTTATTGCAAAATTAATTTTTTTGCAACTTTTTAAACAGAATGTTATTTCTCTTAAATGAATGGACCGATTTAAGTGAACCAAGTGGGAATATAAATCATCATTTTGATTTAAAAAAAATACTTATTGTTTTCTGTGAAAATTTCACGAATTTTGACCCAATTGTAAATGGTATGTTTACTATTTTTAATATTTATAATAGTTTACTATAATATTATGACTTTCGATATCTAAATTTGTGAAAAGTGAATAATGAAATAAGGAAAAGTCTTGCACCAAAGTGATTTAGTAATAATCTTACTAGCAATCAGTGAAATGTTACGAATTTCACAAATTTTTTCACGAACTTAAATTAAGAGCGTATAAGCAGGTTTATCAAAATATATTTACAATCTAATAGATAATCAATAAATAAGTAGGAAAAAATGTTATGAATCTAAAGATAAAAAAATGTGAATGAGCTGAGGGAATTGAAAAAAGGAAGATGGATGAGTTATAAGAGTAAAGTAATCAGTCAAAGGAGTGATGAATTAGAAATTAGGGGAAGGAGCGAGAAAATGAGAAAGAAAATTTTTCTTTTTCGTTTTTTTTTCTTTGTTTAGTGGGGAAATGGAACTCAGTGTCTGGCTCGAGTCGGCACTTCACCCCTTTTATATACCTACCATCTTCAGTCGGAGTTGTCGGTGTGTTGATTCGAGCAAGTTTGCAACATGCTCCTTTTCACGTAGACACACTAGACACATGCGCCGCGCCGCAGGAAACTGGAAACTCCTCTCTCTCTCTCTCTTGCTCTCTCGCTCTCTCATATGCATATATGCACGGTAAATTTAGCAGAACAATTAGGTCGATTTGCGCGACATACGATATTTCAATTCAAGTCCTTTATCTTTCGAAAACAAACCGTTTTGCCAATATGGTTTTATTCCTGAATTTAACGAAATAAAAAAAATTCAAATTTTTATTTTCATGTCGAAACATTTAGACTATATTCTAAATATTACTGTTTTCTTTATTCATTAAAATATTTTTTTATACTCCTAAAAGAAAATTAAAGGTTCCAGTTGATTTTTTTCATGCTTTGTTTTTTCATCAAGATTTTTGTTTTCTTTTAAATCTATATTGTAATTTTGAAGTTTTTCCTCTATTGTTGCATAAGTTTCGAATCGACGATATTGACTAATGAGACAAATTCTAAGTAGATTATAATGAAGTATTGAATTCAATTTACTAATAGGATTGATTTACTGAATGGTTCTAAATATAGTCTTTGTACAAAAGCCCCCGTGTACGTTAAATAATTGATCAACTATTGGAACCAAACATCAAAGCTTCTATACCCAGTACATTGAATTTCTTTCTGCATTAGCAAATTTTTTTTTCCACTGAATAGCATTTTCGTGACATGTGTTTCAATTATACAATTAACATTTTAATCGAAATCATCCAAATGATATTGTTCGTAAATTGATACAGTTGTCTGGCAACAAATTTATTGATAATTAAATCAGGTTCATTTGTATTGATCAATCATAATTGTCAGTGTGGAAAATTTGGAAAGCATCACGATATTGTATACAGCTAATGTTGTTAATTGTCATCTGAATAATTTGAAAAAAAAAATTTTTTATAAAGAATTAATATTTGCGAACTGGATAGTAAGGATGAGAAAAAAAAACTATTGGGAAAGTAATTCGGAAAAAGAATTTTAATTTACAAATGGTTATGGATTGAATATAATAGTTTTGAGAGATATGACAATGCTGGAAAAGATTCTACTGATTTTAATACAGGTAGAGAGCGACGGGAGTTATCATAGATCGTTAAGTGTGCGCAATAGTTGCGACCGCAAAACGGTTCGTGGTTTTAAGAAGATAAGACCTTTCGTTTTAACGACTTCGTAAAGACTGGCTTCACCGGGTACGGGTTAGGTCAATATTTGGGTCGCTCGAGGTAACCGGGTCAAGGACCACGTGTCTGAATGCACCTATCGTGAAAATTCTGATACGCCTATTGTCAACGGACACTTTTCTTTTATTTTACGCCTTCGATGTTAGGTGTGTTCATTCATTGGAAGTGATATACTTTGGAGGAAATTAAATTTATGACGAGAATATGTATTTGTAAATTTATTTGTAGTTAGGGTAAGTTTTGGGTATTGGACAAATTGATGTTAGACTATGTCTGTTCATTGAGGGATCAATCAACTAATATTCGACTATTTTTAGAGCAGATTTTGTACACATTTTATCACATGGCTAAACATGTAGGTAAAATCTAGTGTATGGTTTACCTAGTGTAAGCAGACGATAGTCTGCTTTAAAACTTTTGCGGCACTTTTCTGTTTATAATTTGCTGATGGTAGTTGTAACGAAGCATTTCGTTAAATGAACGCCCTTATCAAAATGAGAAAAAGAGGGAAAAGAAGGAAGAGCCGGTCAACGTGACAATCCTTCTTCAGTAGCTCGTGGGCCATTTAATTAATAGGCCGAGTTTTACTCCAGGGTTTCGACATTTTGGAAACCTCAGGGTTTTCGGTAGAGTCGTTTTATATGATGTATCAAATCGAGTTTTTTGGATCAATAAATGAGCCGATTGTTTTAGTAAACTCCTTTGTGTTTCAGTGTTTTAATTGTTGTGTTGTTATGGATTGTTTATAAGAGTTGCCGTTGGGGTCATCGTGTCCATTTTCATCGTCTTGTCTCAACGTCGTTTGTATCCGTCGATTTAGGGTCTGTAGCGGAACATCCTCTTAGATATTTTAAGGTTTATGTGTTATGGTTAATCATTAAACGGTCGATACAAATTAATTCGAATATTAATAGAAGATCTGTTATATAGTTTGTGACGAAGTGTTCGTCACTTGATTTTATTTAGTGGAGTAGTAGTTTATTTGGATTGGTATTGGCCGAATCATTCGATTTATTTGAATTTGCCGGTCAATTGTTGTCGCGGATTATGGACTTGGACTTGTTTAGGGCGGACTTGTAGGTACGACCGTAGGGGACTGATGGAGAGAGGGAAGCAGCGTCGGATGTGTGAATACTAGGGCAGTCTAGTCTCCGACTTGAACGAAGGAGCATTAATTATTTCCATTTATATCTTTTTAGTTTGTTTTAGTTGAATATTATTTCGCCAAAGTAGTCATAATAAATATATATATAGATCGAATAATCCTCGTTGTTTATTTGTAAATTTGTGTTGTGGATCGTCTTCCAAAATCGAGTGTTCGAAACCTGAAAGACGAAGAGCGACAGTAAGTATTGGACCGCCGTTTCCACGCCGTTCTCGATCCATTAACACGTCGATGGTATCCGACGTAGTCCATGGCTGAACCTCACCTGAGTTTGTTGTTTTTATCGATTCGAATTGTTTTATTTAATTGACCGACCGGTACTGGGTTCTATGAACCAAAGTCGCGTTACAATTTTGGCGCCCAACGTGGGGCCACGCCATGAAAGGGACGCTTTGATGGATTGAAGACGAGCGTCTAATATTTTCTATTTTATTATTTGACGAGGAGATATATAACGACCTGTCTATTATTTTATTCTGTGAGACCGTTGTGAGTACGAAGGAGTTGTGTTTTGGGGTTAAATTCGTCGCGAAAAATTCGTAAAAGAAGGTTATAATAATTAGCACGTGCTGGGGCGGATGTGACGTCACGGCGTGACTAGGGAATTTACGGTGTTCGTGCGGGTGTCCGTAGTGGAACAAAATGGCTGACGCTTCCGTTTTTTTTTCTCTGTAATATGACCATGCTTTCGATATTAGTAGCGACATGAAATTTTATTTTATTGGACCGCGGGTTGAATAATAAAATAAAATAATTATTTATATACGTGTGTATAGTGAGATAATTTTGCGAGTAAATTTCAATAATGAGATTATTTGAAATTGATATTAATTTCGTAAAATTAAGCGTATAGTGTGTGGCTATATAAAATCATTTTTTTTTTTTGAATTTCTATGTCCTCGCTCAATCAATATTTTTATTTATTTATTTATTTATTTTTTTTTACCAATGACCAGGCATGAATAGAATTTTTCTGTTTATGTATTATTGCGCGAGACACATTGACTTTTTTTTGACCAGAATATAGCCAGATAAATTGTGTGTGGCGTCTTTTTTTTTTTTTTGTATGTCTTAATAAACTTAGGAGCAAAATAGACGCATAGTGTTAAATTGCTGTAAGAAATTACAGTTTTAAGTGTTAAATAAGTGTGAGGTTGTTTTAAATTGTTGACCTTTGGCAAAAGGAGAAATTAATAATCCTGTCGAATCGGGGCGAGTTATATTCCCTCTTAAGGGACATTATATTGTTAACGGCGACAAACATGGAGTCGTACCGCCGACTTTGCGCCCGATTGATGGAAATACGGGAAGCGAGGATGATGTGGTCCGGTATTCTGGAGACACCTATTGAGGAAGTTGTTACCGAACTTCGTGGTCAGCAGTGTAGTGTGAAGGGAACAGCGCAGGTGTTACGCGAACGATTATTGCGACTACGCGCTAGAATATTATTCGGGGAGAAAATTTCGGTGCCTTGGATGGAGCAATTTGACCTTGCCGAGTCCATCGAGACATGGCCTCTGGAAGCATTATCGGACCAATGCCTTCAACTTCAGCCGGAGACTGGACTCATGACCGAGAATGACCGTGAATTACAGGGGGCAACGGGGGGTAATGACCGACCGGGGAATAATGATTGTCAATCGAGTGACATTAATCCAAGTAGTGGGGGGGACCAAGGACCAGAAGATAATGGAGCAACAGGATCAGCAACTGATAATTGGTCAGTAACCACTATAGATGGGGCTGTATCGACCGTGAATACCACAACATTTGGATGTCCAACTAATACTTCGACCAATGTGACCTGGACGACTTCTGGAAGCCGTATGTCGACTTCTCAAACACCGAGTGTATGGAGCTTAAGTCATAAAGATACAAGGATGCATTTCGGACAAAATGTGGGCACGATGTTTTCTCATCGTAGTAACACTGAGGTGAATTGGTTATATGCGGGAGATCGTACCGAATTTTTCGATGTGGACGATTATAGGACTAATAATCGAAGAGTTTCGGAACCTCCTTTCCAGACGACCTTTGTGAATACTGGAGCGATACCAAAACGTCCGATTAAACAAGTGAGCAACAAGGATCTGGCAGACAAGGCCCCAGAACAGCGTCGAGAGGATAATAATCGCGCTAATAGAA
Organism: Leptopilina drosophilae; assembly: GCA_032873175.1. Lineage (NCBI taxonomy): Eukaryota > Metazoa > Arthropoda > Insecta > Hymenoptera > Figitidae > Leptopilina > Leptopilina drosophilae. Next base: position 56,914,642 of record CM065478.1, read on the forward strand.
GAGTTTTATCCCCACCTGAAAAAGAGGAATGGGAAGAACGAGCAAAGTGGGATTATCGACCGAAGACAGTGGACAACCAGAGTGGAGACACAAGAAATATAGCGAATGTCGAAAAGCAAAATGGCAATTCGAGGCAACAAAGTGAGGGTAATACGAGGACAATTCCGAGTTCCCCGTTGTTGGTGGACAGTGAATCTGAGCCTGAAAACGTTGACTTGTTAGACCGACCTCAGCAGTGGACCGGACAAGGAAGGCGTACAAGGTCAAGTTTCAAAACTGTTAAAACCTTTAAGGACTGGGATATTAAGTTTACAGCGTCTGAAAAGGAGGATCCAGAGGAATTTATCCAAAGACTCGACGACTGTAAAGAATGTAATGATATCTCGGACCGTGAATTATTGATGGCTATACCTAGTGTTTTACAACAATCTGCGAGTAGATGGTTTAGAGTTAACAAATTGGAAATTAAGACCTGGAAAGCCTTTAAGAAATTGTTTTTGAGGGAATATGCTCCAATGATCGAAGATGATGACGTGTGGGACGAATTGAAAAATAGAACCCAAGCTAAGGGCGAAAGTATCTCAGACTATGTGATGAGCTTACGTTTGATTGCGGGACATTTCAAATATTCGGCGACCGAGGACGAGATGTTAAGAATATTGTACCGTGGATTGACCCCTGAATATCGTCGTTATCTATCGGCCTATGATGTGGAGACCATAGCGGATGTAGAGAAAGTGCTGAGGAAATATGAGAGGATTAAAGATATTGACAAGAGATATAACCCTCCGCCGACGAAGGACAAAATGAGATTCCCTGCAGCAGCCCCGAGAGCAACAACCAAGACCTCTAAATTGGACGCATTATTGGAATTATCGGCCTCGGATTCGGAGAAAGAGAATAGCAAAGAGACCCTGAAAAAGACCAAGAAAATTGTCAAGAGGAAAAGCAAGAAGACGGTAACGAGCGAAACCGAAAACATCGACGCAATCGCACCATCAGGAGGACAGACCAGAGGAGTGCAGTTCGAGCAATCAACGAGACCTGCACAAACGACCCCTCAAGTACCAGCGATTAATTTGGGACAACCAATGACTGGGAATTACGGCCCAGGAAATAGAGGACCTAGAAATGACCAACGACAGTTTGTCGGAACCTGTAATGTTTGTCAGTTGGTGGGTCATCGTTCTTCACAATGTCCAAATAGGATCTGTTATGGATGTCAAGGCAGGGGCCATTATGTAAACGAGTGTCCGAACCGTCAACCACAACCTTATGGTGGATCGTGTCAAGTATGTGGAACCGCAGGGACCATATTTACTCGTTGCCCGAATTGTGTTATAGCGAGACAAATTTTGGGAAACGCGCAAAGGGGGGGAGTGGGAAACAATCCTCCCCCCCAATCCGGGAACAGGGGTTGAATATAAGCATGTCGAGAGTTGAAGAAGAGAGTTTTATTCACCTCAAAGACATGGAATATTCAGAAGTGGAGACCGAAATGAAGAATTGCGACCAATCTTTAGAGGGAACGAGAATCAAGAGTAATTCACAGGAATTGGATAATGAGAAGTCTGAGCGAGTTCACCGCGAAAATGAGTGTGCGATGAATAAATCGTCAGACCAGATAGAAGGACCATTATCGACTAGAGAAGATGCCAGAGGTGGCGATTCAGATGTGATTAAGGAGAGTTGTGAGAACTACAGTGTTGACAATCAATCACCACGTGTAGTCCAGGGGAGGGTGGAAGCTACAGTGGATGTAGCAGAACCTCTTAACGACTACGAGATTATCGATGGTTCGAGGACGGAAAACCGTTATTTCCTTAAAGTGTTTATTGCTGACCGGCCTTATATAGCCTTGTTTGACCCTGGAGCTATGATTTCAGTTGTTGGACCGGAATTGGCTGCCAAATTTAAGGAAAAGTTAAGGGAAACGGATTCGGAGATTCAAAGTGTGATTGGTGGATCAACACGGACCTTGGGTAAATTGAGACTATGGTTGTCAATTGATGGTTGCACTCAATCATTTGAGTTAAAAGCAATAAGTTCATTGACTCAGGACTTGATACTGGGAATGGACTTTTGCCGCGAAATGGACATGGACGTCCAATTGGGCAAGGGATTGTGGAGAGTGAACAATCAAGGTTGGCACGAGTTCAACAATTTTACAGACCAAGAGAAAGAGGCAATTATTACTGCGGAATGCGCGGGAATTTGTGAATTAGATCAGGATCAACGACGAGATGTTCAGAAAATAGTGGACGAATTAGTGATACCACCGGGACGAGAACACGGGATGACCAATATGACCGAGCATAATATTAGAGTGACGGATAGGACGCCTATTAAACATAGACCAAGAAGGATGTCGCCTTTTATGCTCAATTGGTTGATACAGGAAGTCAAGAAGCTGCTGGACGCGGGGATCATTGAGAGAGCAGAGAGCGAATGGTCTACAGCACCGGTCGTAGTGAAGAAGAGCGACGGGACATTGAGACTGTGTTTTGACTTCAGAGACGTGAATAAAGTGACCATAAAAGACGCTTATCCAATACCTAGTGTCGACGCCATCTTGGATAAATTGAGGAGAGCACGCTATATCTCAAAGATAGATTTAAAAGCAGCTTATCATCAGGTACCAATGGCGGCGAACAGTAAGAAATTTACAGCGTTTTCGGTACCAGGTCTCGGGTTGTTTCAGTTCAAAAGAATGCCTTTTGGGCTGACTAACGCACCAATGACCTTTCAACGACTTATTGACGCCCTGTTTGGACCCGAATTTGAACCAGTCGTATTTGGGTACCTCGACGACATTATCATAGTGACCGATAGTTATGAGGAACATTTACGCTGGTTAAGAACAGTTCTTGCGAAACTCGCGGAAGCAGGTCTTGTAGTAAATCCGGAGAAGTGTGAGTTCGGATGCTCAATGGTAACATATCTCGGTTATGTGTTAGATAGTAAGGGCTTACGACCAGACCCAGACAAGATTGCGCCGGTAGTGAATTACCCAGCACCACAAAATCAGAAACAATTGAGACGTTTCTTGGGAATGGTGGGCTGGTATTCACGGTTCATTGAGAACGATAGTGACCTTAAAGTACCATTATTGCGACTATTGCATAAGGGTAAGACGTGGGAATGGGGGACAGAGCAAGAAGAAGCATTTCAGATCTTGAAAGAGAAATTGGTATCGGCACCAGTTCTGGCTAGACCTGACTTTAATAAACCGTTTACAATCCAGTGCGACGCTAGCGACTTCGCTATTGGAGCGGTGTTGACCCAAGAATCGGACGATGGTGAACACCCAATTGTATACATCAGTAAAGCTTTGACGTCAGCGGAGAAAAACTATAGTGTGACCGAGAAAGAATGCTTATCAGTGCTTTGGGCCATTAAAAAGTTCCGCCCTTACGTAGAGGGAACGGATTTCAACGTGATAACCGACCATAGCGCACTTAAATGGTTAAAGAACCTCAAAGAACCGTCTGGTAGACTTGCACGCTGGGCCTTGGAAATGCAACAGTGGGATTTCCAGATTGTTCATCGAAAAGGAGCCCACCATTATGTACCGGATGCATTATCGAGACTTTTTGAGGATGAAGGCGAATGTGCAGCATTTGACCTGATTAATGACCCGTGGTATCTGAGAAGAAAGGAATTAGTAGAGAAGTTTCCACAACGCTTTTTAGGGTGGAGAGTGGATGACAATAGACTCTACAGGCAGAGAATAGACCCGTTGATTGGACCGTTTGAGGATGAAGGGGAGAGTTGGAAATTAGTTGTTCCTGACGAGTATAAAGAGAGAGTGATGCGAGAAGCACATGCAGAGATTTCGGCTGGTCACTTGGGAATCGAGAAGACCTACCAACGTGTGACCAAGGAATATTATTGGCAGGGAGTTTGGTATGACGTGCAGCAGTTCGTAAAATCTTGTCCGGACTGTCAGTTATACAAGGTTTCACAGGAAGGACCGATGGGGTTAATGGGACAGAGGATCGTCGAACAACCTTGGGTGGTGGTAGCTGCCGATTGTATGGAGTTTCCACCTAGTCGGAGTCAATGTAAATACCTGGTTGTTTTCCAAGACCTGTTTTCTCGGTGGGTAGAAGTTAAACCCTTGAGAAAGGCTGAGGGTAAATCCATAGCACGAGCTTTCGAGGAGTTAGTCGTGTTTCGTTGGGGAACGCCGAGATTCCTTTTGACCGATAACGGTAAAGAGTTTGACAATAGAACTCTGAAAACGACTTTAGAAGAATATGGTGTTCGACATCTAACGACCCCGCCCTATCATCCCCAAGCGAATCCTGTGGAGAGAAGTAACCGTGTAATCAAGACCATGATTGCGACATTTGTTGGTGCTGACCACAGAGATTGGGATAAGCACGTGCATGAGTTTCGACATGCAGTGAATACAGCCGTACAGGCTACGACCAAAGTATCTCCTGCATTTTTGAACTATGGCCGTCAACCACGACCGGCCAAAAGTTTGCGTAGGGAAATAGAAGTTCATTCGACGGTAGAGCGAATTGACCCGGAAGTTTGGTTAGACAGAATGAGGAGGTTGGACGCGTTAAGAGACCTAGTTGCTAGATTCATTGACCGGGAAAAACAGAAGCAGACCACTTATTTTAATCGGAACAAACGAACGGCGGTATTCTGTGAGGGTGACCGAGTGTTATGGCGTACACATAAATTGTCTAATGCAGCCCAGAGGTTCTCAGCCAAATTAGCACCTAAGTTCGAGGGTCCGTATTTGATCGTTAAGCAGCTGTCGGATTCCGTATATGAATTGGCGAACGAAAATAATCGTCGTGTGGCGAAAGTTCACGTCTCTCAGTTGAAGCGTTATATTCCTCCTCGTATTGGTAATTGAATTTGTTTAACTCCAGTATAATTTCTTTATTCATTTTAGCAAGCCGTGAATGTCCAGCGAGCAGGACGAGCATTCCTTGTCGCCTCCAACCAAGAAGACCCGTACGACGACCGAAGAGATGCGACCGAAGACCTTCGCCAGGAGACCAAACTGGTCTGGTAGAAGAGAAGTGGCAAAGCGGGCGTTGCCGGAGTTTGACGGAGGACCTAAGGACACTTCTCGCTCTGGGAACCGGGACAAGATGAGGGAAATCTTGGCCTACTGGAATGAGAAATTCGGAGTAAAAAAGGATAAAGTGGAAAGGTCAAAGACAAGAGAAAAGATAGGAGCAGTGGGTGAGGTAGTGAAGATTTCTTTACCGGGTCCGGCGACGCACGTGGTGCCCAGTGCTGAGGAGACCATTGACCAAGTGTCTAAACCCAGCACGTCGGGGAACCTGGGTGCTATTCCGAAGGTTTTAAATTCGGTTAAGGTTGGATCATCAACGGAGGGAAAGACCTTGCGAAGGAAAAAGGGGGAGAGTCGCCAGGAGTGGCAGAGCCGTGAGGCAGTCGCAGAACTGTTGATCTTAGTGGAGGAATCCACCCCGGAGGCGAAGAAGAAGGACGACTCGTTACAACTTCGTCGAAAGAAAGTTCGTGAGAACCAGCGTACTTCGGTATTGAAACTGGAGGATTTTGTTGGGCCTAGGGATCCGGATTTGCCGGATGTGTTGGCTGTGCCCCGAGAATTGGGCATCGATGCCATTGGGACCGTGTCGGACCCTGATCTTTTGCCTAAGGAGGCACCTGTGATGAAGTCGGTGGTGCATCAGATAATTCGTGAGCCAAGGCCACCATCGTTGCCAATTAAGTCCACTGGGACTATGTTTGGTGACCTTGACCCTATTGCGACCGACCGGGATTTGGACCCTCCCCCAGGAGCTTGCTTTAACTGCTGGAGGAAGGGCCATAGACAGAGGAGCTGTCCGAAGCCTTTGAAGCTGTTCTGTCTAAATTGCGGCAGAGTGAATGTGAGGGTGTCGGAGTGCCCACGATGTGCTCGGCGCTATATTATATATTTGCGCACTCGATTCGGTGAGAGTGCTTATGATGGTTTTCAAGGACCTCGGAAGGATTCGTATGCAGTTGTATCACGGGGTAGTAATTATTCCGATGATCGGGAGACTTCTCGTCGAATGAAGGATCTGAAGAGACCCGAATTACGCATCGATGTTTCTGTGGTGGAACCGATAAATGATCATAAAGTGATTGATGCTAAGAGGAAGGTTTCCACACTTCCACCGGTACAGGTTCCGCCCGTGACCCGTGCTCCGACGAGTGTTAAAACTTCTGATGACCTGATGAAAAGCGATCTTATGACCAAGAGGACCGAGGATTCTGGGACTGATCTTTTGCAGGAATTGAGAGAGTTAGATCAGTTATTGATTGGGGTGCCGCCTGAAATGGCGCAGAAAGCCCGCATTGCTTTTCTGAAATCTAAGAAGTTTTGAGTTTTTTTTTTTTATATATTTGTAGTTACTCTTTATTTAATGTTTATTGTGATAGATTTGATCTCACATTACTATGTTAACTACTTTGTTGGACTTAATATTGACATGATATTTTTATTTTATTGTTAAAGATCGTATTAAGGACCAAAGATTTAATAAATTAAGTAGTTTTTTTTCTATTTTTTCCATTTATTTGTGGATGATGACTTGTTTAATTTGACCTGGATTTCTTGTTCGATATGATCGGCAACCTTACCTGGGTAAGTTTGGCCTAGGGGGGGAGTTTGTGACGAAGTGTTCGTCACTTGATTTTATTTAGTGGAGTAGTAGTTTATTTGGATTGGTATTGGCCGAATCATTCGATTTATTTGAATTTGCCGGTCAATTGTTGTCGCGGATTATGGACTTGGACTTGTTTAGGGCGGACTTGTAGGTACGACCGTAGGGGACTGATGGAGAGAGGGAAGCAGCGCCGGATGTGTGAATACTAGGGCAGTCTAGTCTCCGACTTGAACGAAGGAGCATTAATTATTTCCATTTATATCTTTTTAGTTTGTTTTAGTTGAATATTATTTCGCCAAAGTAGTCATAATAAATATATATATAGATCGAATAATCCTCGTTGTTTTATTGTAAATTTGTGTTGTGGATCGTCTTCCAAAATCGAGTGTTCGAAACCTGAAAGACGAAGAGCGACAGTAAGTATTGGACCGCCGTTTCCACGCCGTTCTCGATCCATTAACACGTCGATGGTATCCGACGTAGTCCATGGCTGAACCTCACCTGAGTTTGTTGTTTTTATTGATTCGAATTGTTTTATTTAATTGACCGACCGGTACTGGGTTCTATGAACCAAAGTCGCGTTACAAGTTCAATAGACCATTTTCAGTAGATTTGCGAATTACGATTTGCCTTTTGCGTTCCGTTGAAGGCAAATGGATATTTTGGGTTTTGGGTCTGAAGCGGAACCTCCTCTTAGATATTTTAAAGTTTGTGTTGTGGTTAATCATTAAACGGTCGACACAAATTAATTGGAATATTAATAGAAGATCTGTTATATAGTTCAATAGACCATTTTCAGTAGATTTGCGAATTACGATTTGCCTTTTGCGTTCCGTTGAAGGCAAATGGATATTTTGGGTTTTGGGTCTGAAGCGGAACCTCCTCTTAGATATTTTAAAGTTTGTGTTGTGGTTAATCATTAAACGGTCGATACAAATTAATTCGAATATTAATAGAAGATCTGTTATATAGTTCAATAGACCATTTTCAGTAGATTTGCGAATTACGATTCGCCTTTTGCGTTCTGTTGATGACCACTGTTTGATGTGATAGTTGTTATGGCTCAGTCTGATGATGATGATAAACCAGACCACCTAAAATTGGCTTTACTCTAAAAATTATAGTTTGGGGTGGATACCATTTGCTTTATATCCTAATGAGATGGTTCTTAGTCTGCAGAATAAGTACCGCGTGTAGAAATCTGTGAATGAATCATCTGTTAGAATCATCTGTTGGAATCTTCTGTTAAAGAATGCCTTTTGTAGTCATGCTTGGTTTCATTTTTAAGCAGATCTTTTGTAAACTTTTGTAAACCCAGAAAGTAGTAACGAATCTGCATTCCCTGACAATCTTAATATTTCTGCAAATTCAGCTTTTCATGTAAGATCACTTGTAGGTAGTACACTTCACCCTAGTTTTTCACCATCTTCAAGTACATATTCCCATAAACTTCTTCCAAAATTAAAGATAACAGATCCTGATACTAACCACTAGGGATCCTCCATAAACCACGTATCACTTCAAGCAGAAACTTTCAAGCGCAATAATCATTCAAATCTGGAATCATTCAAACAAATAATCCCAAATAACATCAACTTATTCAAATGATAGTTAACTTTCTATTAATAATCGTAAAGAGGGTAAGCAATCTATAGAGAAATAAAATAATATTTCAAATAGTTTGTGTCAGTTAATCGTTAAAACCGGTTGATCCTCAGTATATTTGAACAGTTTGTCCTTATTTTCACGTCTCCCATCAGTTCACATCACATCATCCAAGTGCTTCTTTTCACCCCCTCGCCAGTGTGAGAGTGAATTTAATCCCTGTATATATATGTATATATGTGTGCATGAAGAATCGTGTGTGCGTGTTTGTACACGCGATAGAACCATGCGATACTACAATGTGGCTTGTACTGCAGATAACATTGCGGTTCTACCCTCCTCCCTATACCTATAACCACTAGACAAACGTGATACGACGCATTGCCAAATTCGTGCAACGACCGGAAATTCGATCTGCTACGAAACTTCTTAAACTGTCACGTGACTCAAATTTCACTATAGGTAAACACAAAATCTTCCCCTTCGTGTGTTTCATTCTTAAGTATACAATGTGACGCGTGTTGTTCAATATAATATTATCGAGACGGTTAACAAACACGACACTGTGTACAAAGTAGTGATGTTATTAGTAGTTTACGATAAATTTCATCTCATTGTGAATTAATGTACGTTTTTGGAAAAAAATTTACTTTTTTGTAATAAACTATACAGGAAAAAAATCGTCATCTGGAATAACTGTAAAATTCACTGTATTAGCGAAATTTTTAGTTATTGAAACGAATACTTTTGCTAGTTTAAAGAATACTTTTTTGCTATTTCAGCGAAAGTAATCGTTGTTCGGGTTGAAAGTTTTTTTAAGTATATAAACTGTGGTTGTAAATTTTTAACATTTGTTGCAATATTGGTAGTTTTTTTTATAAATTTACTATTAACTGAGAACTCTGGCAACTATTATGTACTATGTGAAAAGTTATTCAGAGATAAAGGTCAATATAGCCGCGAGGCTTTCATTATTACTTGATTGGAAATTTAATCATTTAACTGTTTGTAAAACAAGCCCTTGGGCGTAGTAATCAATTTACTTAACTAGTTAATTTAATTTTTCTCGCAGATTTTTTTTTCTATTTTTACTCGTGCAGGCTTCGTACACGTCTACTAAAACCTACTATTCACTACTTTTTTATGCTACTATTTGGGTACTATTTTTAGATTTTAGCTACTATAAGCTACTATTTTAGTTTTTTTGAGAATTTTCATTACTTTAAATTCGCTAATAGTAGAAATCAAGAAATATCTTAAAAATTGTAAGCAAATTCTTTAAAACGATTCAAATTATTTTCAAAACATTCAGTTATTAAATTCAATTATTAATAATTCAATTATTATCAATATCTGTTATTTTGATAAAATGTTTCCTGAAAGATTTAAATAATTTCCAAATAGAATTGATAAAATTCATTTAAAATTCAATTATTTTCTTGAATAATATTTTCACAGGAATTCAATTAATTTATAGATAATAAAATTATTCTCTGGAATTTGATTATTTTAGAAAATTTTATTAAAATTCTTATAGAATCTACCTATTCAATATTATTTTCATGAATAAAATTTATAGCTGGATTTTAATTATTTTTAATACAATTTTATAAGAATTGCCCCAAAAAATAAATTATTTAAAACAATGTTTATATAATTCTTATAAACAATCCAATAATTTTCATGAATAATCAAATTTATTACTGAATTTCAATTATACTATTTCTCGAAAAAATCAATTATTTGAAAAATATTATTTTAAATTCTCGGAAACAATTCAATTATTTACAAAAATTATAGAATTTTTCACAGGAGTTAAATTACTTTTAGATATATTAAATTTTATTTTAAATTTTTTTATTTTTAATATCTTTCATTTTGATAAAATAATTGCCGAAAGAATTAAATTATTTCAAAATAAAATTGATAAATTTCATCCGAAATTAAATTATTTTCGTAAATAATATTTTCACAGGAATTCAGTTACTACTTTGGAATAGCATTTTTTAAAAATTTCGAAAATATCAATTATTTAACAAAATTTTTTTTTTACAATTCTTTACAATTATTCAATAGCTTTCACTAAGAATAACACTTTTCATAGAAATTCAATTATTTAAAAAAATGTTTCATAAAATTCTTATGAACAATTCAATAATTTTTACAAATAATAAAATTCTTATGAACAATTTAATTATTTTTATAAATAGTAAAATTTCTCTTAGGAATTTAATTATTTTAGAAAATTTTATAAAATTCCAATTGAAACTATTGAATTATTTTGATAAATAATAAGTAATTATTTTTTGATGAAAATTAGGAGAAAATCTGGAAAATAAATGGAATTTTTGACACTTTTGTGAAGTTTCTTAAACGAATTTTTTTATTGGTCGTCAAGTTTAATTTTTCGATAGCTACTTTTTTACTACTTTTTTTTAGTTTGATAGGTACTTTTTCCTACTTTTTTAAAATTAATTATCCAATGTAATGTCTGCTCATGTTAGAAATCGTTATCGCAGATTTTAGCAGCCTTATCTAATAAAATAATTCTACACTGAAAGACTTTGTGTTAAAAAAAATTAATATCACCATTTCAAATAGGGGAAAACGACGTTATTATGTTACTTAATCGTATAAACGTATCAACTACTCTCTACATTTGAATTAATAAAAATCTTTACTAATTTGAATTAGTTACTGACTTTTTGCTTTTGAATTAGTAAATTTACTAATAAATAGTTATTTCTACTAATTTATTAGTAAAGTTTACTAATTCAAAAGCAAAAAGTCAGTTACTAATTTAAATTAGTAAACATTTTTACTAATTTAAATTTAGAGAGTATATTAATTATTATATTACATTAGTAATATATAAAATATAATATAAATTCACAGTTTTTCATTTTTCATTCACATTTTTTTTATCTTTAGATTCATATCATTTTTTCCTACTTATTTAATGATTTTCTATTAGATTGTAAATATATTTTGATAAACCAACTTATACGCTCTAAATTTAAGTTCGTGAAAAAATTTGTGAAATTCGTAACATTTCACTGATTGCTAGTAAGATTATTACTAAATCACTTTGGTGGAAGACTTCCTTATTTCATTATTCACTTTTCGTAAATTTAGATATCTAAAGTCATAATATTATAGTAAACCATTATAGATATTATAAATAGTAAACATAGCATTTACAATTGGGTCAAAATTCGTGAAATTTTTACAGAAAACAATAAGTATTTTTTTAAAAATCAAAATGATGAAAAAACATTTCTATTTGGTCTTGGGAATGTGTCCAACAAAGAACAGAAAAAATATTATTTTTTATAAAAGCTATTGCAAAATAAATTTTTTTGCAACTTTTTAAACAAAATGTCATTTCTCCTAAATGAATGAACCGATTTAAGTGAACCAAGAGGGAATACAAAGGGAATGGAAAATACTTTCGTTCAGAATTAGAACATTTTTAAAAAGTTTATATTTTGACAATTATTTAATAAATTTGTTATAAACAAATAATTTTTTTAATGTTCTGCACCTTTTTAAAATTAAAAAAAAAATATCTACATACACTTAAAACTATAAGGAATCAAAATCCGTTAAGAAAATTTATAAGCGACAATTATTTCAAAAGTTATAATGAAAATTATATCAAACGAAGATGCGATTTTGATGATTTTCAGAATTAAAACATTATTTTTAACTACGAAATGAACAAAACACTGTCGAGTTAACATTTTTATTCACCCATAAAAATTATTCAACCATAAAAATTATCAAAAACTAAGTTCGGTGTTGATGCGCTAAACCGCGCCAATATAATTTCCAATGTAACTTTTAAAATAATTGTCGCTCATAAATTTTCTCAACGGATTTTGATTTCTTATAGTTTTAAGTGTATGTAGATATTTTTTAAAAATTTTAAAAAGGTGCAGAACATTAAAAAAATTAATTATTTATAAAAAATTTATAAAATAATTATTAAAATATAAACTTTTTAAAAATTTTCTAATTCTGAACAAAAGTATTTCTAATTCCCTTTATATTCCCGCTTGGTTCACTTAAATCTGTTCATTCATTTAGGAGAAACAACATTTTGTTTAAAAAGTTGCAAAAAAATTAATTTTGCAATAAATTTGATAAAAAATATTTTCTTCTGTTCTTTGGTGGACACATTCCTAAGACCAAATTGAAATGTTTTTTCATCATTTTGATAAAAAAAAATACTTTTTGTTTTCTGTGAAAATTTCACGAATTCTGACACATATATTATATTTTAAATAAATGGTTATTTTTAAATAATCTTTACAGTTTTTAACTTTTAAATCAGGAAAATAAACTATAGAATGGAATTTTTGTCAGTGATGTGAAGTCTGTGGAAGAAATGCATAACAGCATAACTGACATTTTTATCAAATTTGAGATAACATCAGATTTCTATATATTCAATAATGCTCTTCAAAGTTCAATAGCTGAAAAATCAGTAAAATGGTTATTAATGTAGAAAATAGTGGAAAACATAATCACATAATTGCGTTTTTGACAAAAGAAGACCAGCATAATAACATAACTGCATTCAGTTTAAAAAACAATTGACATAATTAAAAATGAAAATAACCTTTAAGAATAAAAACAATAAGAATTTTGTAATAAAATGTTTTTATTAAAATACATTTCTTGTACTTTAAATTAATTTTAATAAAACTGTAGCAAATTTTTTATAACATAGATTGTGCATTTAATTATGTATTTATTTTTAAGGGTATTTTGATTCTAAAAAATTTTAATAAGTATTTTAAAAATCAAATTGAAAAATTCTTCAAGTTGAACAGTAAAGTAAATTTTTTTTCTCGTTTTAATAAATTAAGAACATTTTGTAGAAATATGAATTTCATAACTAAATAAACTCTTATAATTTTTTTCTAACGAATTAATAGTTTAATTTGTGTTTGTGTGAACAAATCTTATTATTATGCCAAATCAAACCAAATTAATTTGTGAAATTAAAAGTGTCTGAAGTTGGACTTATATATAAACTGAACTTGCATAACCGCATAAGTGCAATAAAACTCATGATTTTGATCAAAAATGATCAAAATTTATATCAAATCGTGTGTTTTATTAAATGTTGTAAACGGATTTTAAAAATATATTAAATAATAATACTAAATGCAAAAGATCGAAAGAACTTGTTTATTTTCTGAATTGACAGAAGTGAGAGAACATTAAAATTAATTTATCTCAAAATCATGACAAATTCAGTTATGCTGTTATGCCTTTCTTCCACAGAAGTTTCTAAAACGATTTTTTTGTCGTCAAGTTCAATTTGTTTTTATTTTTAGAAAGATTTAAACATATTCAGACATTTTGAGACAGTTTTAGAAAGAATATAAAATTTACCGTAAATTAATCCTGTGCCCAAGACTTTTTGATAAGATGAATCGAAGACATGAAGTGACAAAGAAAGTTATAATTTCCCTTTTTATTGAATCTTCATTGTTCCAACTTTGATTGTCATTAAACGAAAATTATTAAAACACATTTTAGGAAACATTTTATCAATGGAATATTCACATGTATTTTATGATATGATCAAGGGAGTAGCAATTTACGGAGAATCTTGAGATGCTGAGAGAAGCACACATTAACTCTCAGTTGATCATTAATAGTCCAGGTGTTATATATATATGTATATGTACATAGTTTGCCAATGCTCGGCTAACCGAAATGACCTAAAACTATTAACCATCGCATTATGCATGAACAGGGACCGTTTAGGTGTTGAATTTATATCATGTTAATATCAACTCCTCATTAAAACTTTCTAGAGGCAACGACCGATAAATCAAGTGCCAAATTTGCACTTCTTGGCACTCTTTCCTTGCTCCTATTGTGCCAAAAAAAATTAGCAGATTTACATTCATATTGCTGTTCCATATATGCATGAAACTTTTTTTTTTTGCTGAAAAAAAATTTCTCTTCTTTAAAAAAAAGAGGAACTTTGGAAATTATTTTTATTGGTCCTCACATTCCTGATTTTTGACTAGAACTAGCTATTCAAAAAATATAATTTAAAAATTAGAATTGAAGAAAAATCTTGTATTGATTTTTCTGACTCTTGATTATTGAACGCTTAAAAGTTCTGCTCCTATTCAAAAAGTAAAATTCAAAAATTATAATTGAAGAAAAATCTTGTATTGATTTTTCTGACTCTTGATTATTGAACGCTTAGAAGTATATAAATTGCAGTTTGTGGTAAAAATTTGTTGTGTTTCGATTTAAAGAGAAAGAAAAGCGGAAAGTTTGTCTTTAAATCTATAGGTATACATAGATATATAAAAAAGCAATTCTCCGTAATCAGTGTAACCTGAGGCGATACTTTTCGGGTACAAGTTGTGTGGTGTGAAGGGTGAAAGAGGGTGACCTAGAGTTGTCACTAGGTTAGCGTGCCCGTGGGCCATCCATAACCCGAGTACAAACACATGCCCCGTATAGTGTAGGTTCGGTTCTGTTGTAGCGTGTCACATGAGGATGGTGTTCGCAGATTGTACCCTATATACGTATACACCCTATATAGCTACACACAAATGATCGTTCCGCTCATATTCACGCGTATACTCTACATATTCTCCCTAGCTCACATCATGTATACATAGTTGCAAACATATCTATGTATTTGTGTACATATTTGCATGAATGCATGCATATAGATATATACGTGCTTCGTCTGCAAGCTCCTAGATTGGCCGGGGTTTTGCGCACCACGTTCGTTCCTCTTCGTTTCTTCGACGATTAAGCCGGTCAGCACTTCCCTTTCAACTGCAAACTTCAGCTTAATCCACCTGATTTTCTATACAGAAACTCTACTTTTTTGCTCCACTTTTTTTTGTGTTTCAATTATTTCCTTTTTGGGCATTCGCTGTGGAGTGAATTTATTTTTTCACTCATTAGCTTATTCGGTGAGATTTATGCTTAATATTGATAATGGGCAACTGTTATATTAATAATAAATTATTAGGAAAAATAGTACTATTCTAACTAAACGGTTAATTCGAGTGAGAAACTACTGGGCAAAAATATTTATTACATCTTTATGAACATTTTTTTCGATGAATGAATCCAGGGCTCGAACTAGGTCCGTAAATCCCGTAAAAGTCCGTAACTTTGCTTGAAGTCCGTACACAGAAAAAAAGAAGTGTTGTTTTAACACTAAAAGTAGTTTTAAACAACACGCAACATTTTTAACCAAAACGAGGTGATTTTAACCTAAATTTTGTGTTAAATTAACTCCATGAGTGTGTTAAAATTAATGCACATTTTTAATGGCTGTTAAAACAACACCATCTTGAAAACTACACGCAACAAATTTAACACTTATTTTTTTGTGTGTAAAAGTCCGTTTTTTTGAAAAAAGGTCCGTAAAGTACGTAAATTATACGATATAATTTGGATAATTTTAGAGAAATCACAAATGATTGAAGGAATTCAATTATTTTCAAAAGTAATAAAATTCTTCGCAAAAATTCAATTATGTTCAAAATTTTTTTAAAATTTTCGTCAAAATTTCAATTATTTTTAGAAATAATTAAATTCTTCTTCGAAATATCAATTATTTTCAAAAATTTTAACCTTCGCGCTACCGGACGGCCACTCGGGGTGGCCAACTAATACATAATGTTGAATATCTCCTCGAATTTTGTATCAATTGAATCGCCATTTTAACTCACTGAACAAAATTTTATCTACTTTCGAAAAAAACAAAAATAAATTTTTTTTAAACATTTCTTCTTATTTATTTATAACAATTAAAAAAGTATGTACGAGAATACTGAAAATTGACCGGGTGTTTGTTTCGTATATTGCAAAAAAATATAAATAAAATCGTTAAACTTTTACAGTAAAATTGTTTTATATCAATAAATAAAATATATTATGATGTTATAATACATTTTTTATTTGTTTAAACAAATTATTGTTGTTATTTACCAACTTATTCCAGAATACACCTAGAAAGTTGCAGTTTGTTCCTAATTTTGCAATTTACTAAATCTTTTATGATTACAGATAAAGAATAAAAGTTGAATAAAAATTAAACTATTTTTTAAACAATTTTTAAACAAATTATTGTTGTTATATACCAACTTTTTCCAGAATGCACCTAGAAAGTTGCAGTTTTTTCCTAATTTTGCAATTAACTAAATCTTATATAATTACTAACAAAGAATAAAAATTTAACTATTGTTTAAACAATTTTTAAACAAATTATTGTTGTTACTTACCAATTTTTTCCAGAATGAACCTAGAAAGCTGCAGTTAAATTGTTTAAAAAATAGTTAAATTTTTATTCAACTTTTATTCTTTATCTGTAATCATAAAAGATTCAGTTAATTGCAAAATTAGGAAAAAACTGCAACTTTCTAGGTGTATTCTGGAAAAAGTTGGTAAGTAACAACAATAATTTGTTTAAAAATTGTTTAAACAATAGTTAAATTTTTATTCAACTTTTATTCTTTATCAGTAATTATATAAGATTTAGTTAATTGCAAAATTAGGAAAAAACTGCAACTTTCTAGGTGCATTCTGGAAAAAGTTGGTATAGAACAACAATAATTTGTTTAAAAAATTGTTTAAAAAATAGTTAAATTTTTATTCAACTTTTATTCTTTATCTGTAATCATATAAGATTTAGTAATTTGCAAAATTAGGAAAAAACTGCAACTTTCTAGGTGTATTCTGTAAAAAGTTGGTAAATAATAACAATAATTTGTTTAAATAATTTTTTAATAATAAAACAAATGTTTTGTGTCATAAAACATTATTAAGATACAGTATTTGTAATAATACATAATTATATTCAAAACTTTTGATGAATTTTAATCGTTTTAGGAACATAATAGTAAAAAAGCGTTTGGCCACCCCGGGTGGCCGTCCGGTAGTCCGCGTATACAAAAAGTATTGGTAGCGCGAAGGTTAATAAAATACTTGGAAAAATTTCAATTATTTTCAAAATTTTTCCTCAATTCAATGATTTTTAATAGGTTTCTATACTATTCTAATAAAATTTTCCAAAAGAATTCAATTATTTACAAATTTTTTTTATAAATTTCTTTGCAATATTCAATTATTTTCATAAATAATAAAATTTTTACAGGTATTTAATTTTTTTGGCAAGTAATAAAATTCTTATTAAGAATTCAATTATTTTGATGAATAAGAAAGCTAATTGCAGAATTTCAATGATTTTTAATACAATTTTAATCGAACTCCTCGAAAAATGTAATTATTTTTAAAAAAATTTTATTAAAATTTACCAAAGAAATTTAATTATTTTAATAACCTTTGCTACAATTTATTTATTAGAATTTAAATATTATTTTTAATAAATTTTTGATTAAATTTCTTTAAAGAATAAAATTATTGCATTCAAAATTTTTAATGCGATTCTTTGCGTAAATTATCAATTATCTTTATAAATTATAAAATTCTTCTCTAAAATTGAATTATTTTTAAAAAAATATAATAAATTTCTTGGCAAAATTTCAATTATTTTCAAAAATTTTCCCTTATTTAATTATTTTTAATATCTATTTTAATAAAATTTTGCAAAAGAATTTAAATTATTTGAAAATTGGTTGATACAATTCTTTAAAAGAATTCAATTTTAAGAAACATATGTAATTATTCAATAAATTGTTTTTTTTTTGTATTTAAATAATGAAATTCTCGCAGAATTTTCTCAAAAAAATTGATTTAAAAATGGATTTCAGTTAAAATTTTAGATTATAATTAAATTAGAGAGTAAAATTTTAGAAATAATTAAATTTTGAAAAGGTTTCAGATTCAAATCTTTGAAAATTTGAATTTTTCATGTTTTTAACTAAGTAACAATTCTGTGGAATTAATTTTTTTGAGAAATTTTAATTGGGAATTTTTTTTATATTATTTGAAGTTTTTATTTTCTAATACATATTTAATTGAAGAATTTACAAATAATTGAAAAATCAAATATTGTAAAGAAATAGATTTGAAAATTGTCAAAGAACTTTTTCGAAAATTATTAAAAAAAAAATTATTTAAGAAGAATTTTAGTTAAAAATTCTTGAAAATAATAATTGAATTGATAATGATTTTATCATTCTATCTTTAATTATTATAAAACATGAAGACTCGGAGTTACCGATATCTTCATGTTTTTTTTAGTTATGAAAAAATCTAATTTATAGTTTTAATTAAAATGTTCTCTTATATATTTTTGTCAGTAATTGGTCCGTAATTTTTCATTTTTGGTCCGTAAAGTCCGTATTTTTAAATACTTTCACTGGTTCGAGCCCTGAATGAATCATTTGTGTGAATTATTCGAACGATCATTTGTGCCTTCGAATATTATTATTATAATATAATAATAATCTGTCCTTAGCGTTGTTTTCTCAATGTTTTGCTTTGTAGTTTAAATTTATATGTGAAAAGAAGTAAAGTTAACTTGTAAACTGGGTGTATAAAAATGTGTAATGTTTTAATTGGTTGGCTTCCTTGAAAATTAAATTTTGAATAATATTATTCAAAAATTCTAGAAAATTAATTTAATTTTGAAAGACTTTCAGTTCAAATTTTTAAGGAGGATGGTGACCGTAACATAACCTCAAAATCTGTCAAAACTAAAAAAATGATTTCTAACGCAAACAAAAACAAGATAAATATCAATTATAAACAATTTTACAAGATCTTGTTTTATTATTCTCGACAAAAATTATAATATGACAAACTATTTTGTTAACAATGTTTTTTTCAACATTTATTATTTTTTCTTTTGAGATCAGACAAAAATTGCAATTTTCAACCAATTTTTAGAAACAATAGCTCATTTAATTCAGTGAAGCATTCTCTACAATCGTTATTTTTTTAATATTATTAAAAATATGTTATTCAAAAATTATAAAGAAAACATTGTTTATTTATTAAATAACTTTTTAATAACATACTTTTAACAATATTAAAAAATAACGATTGTAGAGAATGTTTCACTGAATTAAATATTGTTATAAATAATATTGTTTATAAAAATAGGTTAAAAATTGCAATTTTAGTCTAATCTGAAAGAAAAAAAAATTTAATGTTAAAAAAATCATTGTTGCCAAACTATTTTAAGCAAAAATAATTTTTTTCAAAAGTAGTAAAACTAGATCTTTTACAATTGTTTGT
This sequence comes from Leptopilina drosophilae, assembly GCA_032873175.1. Lineage (NCBI taxonomy): Eukaryota > Metazoa > Arthropoda > Insecta > Hymenoptera > Figitidae > Leptopilina > Leptopilina drosophilae. Next base: position 56,934,102 of record CM065478.1, read on the forward strand.
CATTGATATATTTATTTTGTTTTTGTTTGCGTTAGAATATAATTTTTATTTTTTACAGATTTTGAGGTTATGTTACGGTCACCATCCTCCTTAAGTATTTTGAAATTTTAAGCAAATAGAGAACAATAATTAGTTAAATATTTATGTTACAAAAGTTATTAAAATTTGGAACATTTAATTTAGAAATTTTTTAAACATTAGGTTTTTGAAAAATAGTAATTAATATTTTTTTAAGAAAAAGGTACTTGAATTCACAATAATAATTTTATTAAATTGAAACAATTGGAAATTCTGTAAAATTTTCCATTTTAAAGAATTATATTTTTTCCTTTTTAAAAATTGTCTTTAAATATAATTTTACTTTTGAAATTATATCATTTTATGAATTTAAAAAAATTATTCTATTTAAATAATTCTATTCTCGTAGTTGAATTCTGATAGAAATTGATTTAACAAAATTTTTAGTTAACATTTTAAAAAATAATTAAATATTTAATATTTGTTAAGTAAATATTTAAACCATTATATTAGGAATGTTAGGAATGAATTAAATTTTAAAAGGTTTTTAAATTAAATTCCTTGAAAATTTAAGGGAAGAAGAAAATTTTAAAATCTTTAAATTTTTATTTTAAAAAATTGTTAGTAACATTATTTTTCTTTAAAAATTATTAAAGTTTTTCAAAAATTTTATTAAATAATTCTAAAAAATAATTGAATTTTGGATGTACAGTTGTGAATTTTAGAAATAATTATATTTCATGAGGTTTTTCATTCAAATTATTTGAAACTTCAAATTCCTCGGGAAAAATAAATATGAATAAGTTTTTAAATTTTTGTTTAACAAAAAGTAATAAAGTTTTGAAAAATTTAATTCAGAAATAACGTAAAATTGTTTCTTGAAAAAATGAAACTAAAATTTTTTAAAAATACTTCTATTCCCGAAAATAATTTTTAAAAATTGAAACAATCGAAAATTTTGCCAACTTTTATTGAAATAAATTTTGATTTTTAAGTCACGTTGCTGTTAGAAATATTTTTAATGAAAGACCGTAAAAAATTATATTTTTTAAGAAATTAAGAATTTTCATTAAATTTGTATAAGCAAATTTTGAAAGTAAAAATGGAAAAGAAAATTTCACGCGTGCTTTTATGCTTTTATTTTTTTGATGTTTTTTGATAGATAATATTATTTTTCTTTATTTTTCCACTCTTACTTTTTAAATTTAATAATAGGTATATTCATTTATTTTATTTAGAAATATTTTTATTTTTCAAATAATACAAAACTATTTTTATTAATCTACAAAAATTATTAATGTTATTTTTCAATATTTCCCTTCTTTCCAGAAAAATTAGAACTTTGTAACAAACATTTTAGAACTAGGTAATTAATCTTTTCATTTTTTCTAAAAAAAAAAATTAAAAAGCAGTTAGAAAATTAAAATTAGAATTCGTGTGAATGAAAATTCTGGCAATTATAATTTAGAAAAACGAAATTTATGTAACATAATATTTCGAAGAATTGTAAATTATGTCAAATGGCAATTCGTGAGGATTAATAATTATAACAAATAGTCATTCGGAATAACAAAATTTATGACAAAGAATTTTTCGACATATTAAAAATTATGTCAAAAGATAATATTAATATTCTAATATTTAAATATTAGGATAAAGAATAAGTTGAATAATTAAAAATTATGTTCAATGGTATTTTGAAATATAAAAATTATGTGAAATGACATTTCGATATTAAGAATTTCGATGTTTTGAAAATTATGCACCGAAAAAAAAATATTCTTGTTTTGAGAGGATTCCTCTTATTTTGATGCATATTTTCCTTTTGTATATTGACCAAAAAACGTCCTCTTATTTTAAGAGGATTATTTTCCACTTAAGAGTAATTCCTCTTAAAAGTAGAGGAATAGTCTCCAATGAAGAGTAATATTCTTAATTTAAGAATAAAATGTAAGAGGATTTTAGAAGAGGAATTGTCCTCTTAAAACAAGAATATTTTTTTTTCGGTGTGAAATTGAAATTTGGTAGAATAATCATGTGCTCCTCGACTTAAAGAATAAAAAAATGTAATTATACTTGTTTTAAAAAAATTAAGTATTTTTTGCGTCTTTCTCAAAAATGGTAAACGATATCAATTTTTTTTTTTTTAGAAGAAAAAAGTTGTGGCATCCTCTATTATAACTATTGAAAATCTGATACCAGATTCGTCATCAGTGACCACAAAAACTTCCATGTAAAATGTTTCAAGCAAATTCGTTAAGATTTTTAAAAATTCGGACGCCATATTGGATCCGCCATTTTGAATTTCGCAATTCTGACTTTAAGTAGAGAATAATTGACAAAGAAAATTTAAAATTCCGCAAGTATATTTTAAGTTTTTACATTTTTTTACTTTACATAAAAAATTCTTTAAAAAAAAATAAAATGGGTACTTATTAAGTAAAATTTGAGCCAATTTATATTCAAATAGAAAGTTTTGGTGGCCACCCTGTTATAGTGAGGTTAAATTTTTGTTTTTCTTGATGTATTTTTTTAGAACTTAAATTCTTTATTTGTGGGTACGAAAAATGTACAAATTAAACAATGTTCTGTCGGTATATTTAACAAACAAATAAGCAAATAAGTAGAAAATAATAAATAAAAAAGATTTTTCAAATTATCATAATTTTTACATACGGTATTCAGATGAAACATCATCGGTCATCATTAAATTAAAAAAAAGCCACATTATACATTTAATTTTGTTAGAGCCAAATGCCGCTGGTAAAGAGTTGAAAAACAAATCGTTTATTCTTCCCTTTGTTTCCATAGTAAAATTTAAATTAAACGAAAAAATCAATTGTAGATAACGTTCACCTAGTACAATGTATATATATAGTTTGTAAAAGTCAGTGAACTTTTCATTTGATTTGGGCGTCACGTTGAAGCAATTTCTTCTCCTTCTCTCTCTCTCGCGGGAAAAAAAACAAAAAAAGAGAACAGTGAATATTTTTTTTCCAGTTCATCAATTCTAGGAGGATTAGGAACACAGTGTTTGAATTTTCAATATAGAAGTGAAAAGTTTGTTTAGTTTGTTTTCTATATTTTTTTTTTGTTTTATTAGATCTGTTTTTCAATATTTAATATATAGATTCACGTCAATATGTTTAGTACAAGGAACATCATTGATTTCTACTGTCATAAAGTTAATTTGGAGTTTACATCGGCAATATGCCCCCTCGTGTCAAGTAGAATATTGCGCGAAGGGTCATTGAAATCCTGTAAACAGTCTGTCCTATAGTTACACAGTTTCTCCCTCGATAGCAATTCCGTCTACTGTCAATAAAACTGATTTTCATGCTATATCTATGTATGCAATATATGACATCAGAGTGCAGTGGACTTTAGTGATTATATTTTGGAAAATGAAAATAGTTAAATAGACGTATATATGTACGTATTTGGAAACATTTGTCAGCATTAGAAAGATATGCTGAAAATACATCAGTGCTTTAATTAGCTTGGACATGTGAATTATTTATGTATTGTAAGTTGGATAAATTCTTGTTAATTTCACTGTTAACATAAAAATATCAAAATTCAACGAATTGATATCATAAATTTGAATCAAATTATGAATTGTTCCAAATTTTTTTGGTATCAATATGATCCTTTTTATTGTCAATTTGATACTTTCATGAAAACTGTGTTAGGTTTATAATTGGAGTTGTTCGTATAAATCTTTCATCAAGGGTCAATCCATTTTATTTCAACTAAAGTGGTCGCCGACTAATTTAAAAAAAATTGTAATTCTCTGTAGGAATGATACTAATGTTATTAAAATCACAAAATAAAAAGATTTTTTTTTAATAATTTTATATCTTTTGTAGAATATGAATTTTAAATATTAGAAATGCTATAAAAACTGTCAGTTTTCTGACAGTAGAAAATAATTAAAAGAAACACAATTTAATACAAAAATATAATCGAATTATTCGCATTTGTTAAGAATGTCCAAATTTATTATTATAAACTGATATAAGTATTTAAAAATATAAAATAATAAATAAAATATTATTCCAAAATTCATCTTTAAAGTAACCTATTTTTGTGATTTTTATGAACAACTAATGTGGAATTGGGATTACAAAATTATGTAAAAACTTACGGAATATTAAGAATTTGTGATGAACTTTATGTTTTTGATAAAAGTTTTCTTCCATTTTATTGTAAAATTAAAAATGTATGTAAAATAAATTTGCCACTTTGCCCATTTTCACGATTTTCAAGTGCGTCTAACTTCTTTGGAGAAAATCGGAAAAATGGGCAAAGTGTCAAATTTATTTTACATACATTTTTAATTTTACAATAAAATGTAAGAAATATTTTAATATAAACTGAAAGTTCATCAAAAATTCTTAATATTCCGTAAGTTTTTACATTATTTTGTAATCCCAATTCCACATTAGTTGTTCATAAAAATCACAAAAATAGGTTACTTTAAAGATTAATTTTTGGAATAATATTTTATTTATTCTTTTATATTTTTAAATACTTATATCAGTTTATAATAATAAATTTGGACATTCTTAACAAATGCCAATAATTCGATTATATTTTTGTTTTAAATTGTGTTTCTTGTAATTATTTTCTACTGTCAGAAAACTGACAGTTTTTAGCAATTTTAATATTTAAAATTTATATTTTACAAAAGATATAAAATTATTTTAAAAAAATCTTTTAGTGATTCTAAATATTACAGAAACAAGTAGTTTTGGGAAAAAAGATGCTTCTGTTTCCGATTCGAAAAAGTATTCTGCAGATGATTTGGGATAAGAATCTAAATTGGGAGGAATTATTACTGATGAAGGAATTATTACATCAGTAATAATTCTTTATTTCTTTTTGATTTGCAGAAGGGTGATACGATCTGCTAAAATCTCCATAGAATGATTGCAAGTGGCAATAACAGATGATTCTGAGTACTAGATTCCTGCACCTGGCACTCTTGTTTAGTCGATTAGGACTCGACTCATTAGCGGTGATGGGAGAATTAGATCAACTCCAATAATTTTTAGATAAATTATGGTCGAAATGGGTTTGCCTATTATAGGTCCGAGTCTTTTCATGTATTAGTACAAAATAGCCAAATAATCGCCAACCAAGAAGAGTCGAATTTTTGAAATAGATGATGTAACATCAGTTGCTTTTTTAAGTCCAGTTTTTGCTAAAGCATTTCCTTTGGTTCAGTATTTGTTAAAATTAAATTTTTAGAATTCATAAGCAAATTCTGAAGTTTTGTATCGTTTTTGTTTGCCTCATGGACCATGAAATTACAACGAATTCTAATACAAAATCTTCAAATTTTTCTATTTCTGAATTTTAATAATTTAATTTTTGAAAACCTATCATAAAATTATTAGGTACTCATACAAATCTCTTAGTGAATTATTTTACTTAAATATGCAAATTAATTTTTTTTTAAGTACATTTTTAAATACGTACCTATATTTAATTAATTATTAAAATAACATACCGCAAAGATTATGGCTGATGGGGAAAAAAGCATTTTTAAATTTACTTTCTTTTTTAAGATTTTAATTAAACATAATAAAAGATAAATAAGGAAATGAGTAGATAATGATCATAACAATAAATATTATTATTCCAATATTATATTCTTATTAAGTTGGTTTTTTTAATAATTCTCCTTAAGGGACTCCAAGTCCCCCACGTTCCCCTATTTAAAAATTTATATACAAAATTTTGAATGATAATTCAGTTTTAAAAAACATTCAATCATTATCAATAAATAAGTTATTATTGTATTCAATTAATTGAATTTTTGTAGCATTTTCTAATAAAAATTTATTTAAAAATGAATTTTAATTAAAACTATTTATATAATAATTGGACGTTAAAAGCATTATAGTTTAGATTAATTAAATTTTGAAACTGTTTCAAATTAAAATCTTTTTAAATCTATATTTGTCATACTTTAAACTAACAAATTATAATTTTTTTCAAAAAGTTAAAATTGAATTTTTTTAAATTACTTGAAGCTTTTTTTCGCTTGTGGTTAATTAAAGAATTTTTGAATAATCTAAATATCGTGTGTAATTGAACTTTAAGCAAATGGATTTGAAAATTCTTAAACAAGTTTTTCAAAAAGTACGCTAAAAGTAATTGATTTAAGAAAAATTTTTGTTAAAAATTCCAGAAAATAATAATTTAATTGAAATGATAAAAATAATTTTGTCTAAGTTATAACAAAAATATTCAATTGATTTTTTGGAAGAGGAAAAGTCAAGAAATTTTGATCGAAATCCTGCAAAATTATTGTTTTCTGATTGTATTTATTCATGAAATCTAATTTTACTTAAATATTTCAAAATTAATTCAATTTTTCAACAGTTGCATTTACAATTTTCATAATTAGATAAACTTAAAAAGATTTCCATTGAAAATTTTGTAAAATTTCAATTTTAAATGAATTTTATTGAAAAATTTAAAAACCTAGATTTTTAAAAAACCTTAATAACTAAAATTCTTTTAAAATTATTATAAATTTTTAATATATATTTAAATTATTTATTATTTAATTTTGACAAATTCTTGACAAAATTTAAATTATCTTTAAAATAATAATTTTTTTCTCCAACATTCAATTATTTTCAAAAATTTTAATAATATTCTGGGCAGAATTTCAATTATTTTTAATATACAAAATTTTCATCGAATTTCTCGAAAAATGAAATAAATGTTAAATTTTTTTCTAATTTGTCTTCTGACAAAAAATAATAAAAAACATAATAAAATTAAATTTTCATAACATTTTTTATGAAAGTTCAATTTTAAGAAACATTTCATTATTTGATAAATTGTTTATTTTTCTAGTTAAATAATTGATTTCTTGTAGAATTATCTAATAAATATTAATTTAAAAAATAAATTTTAGTAAAAATGATGGATTATAATTGAATATCGTATTCAAAAATATTTATTTATTTGAAAATTCTACGAGAATTCATTTATTTAACTCTTAAAAATAAACATTTTATTAAGTAATTGAAGGTTTTTTTAAATTTCTAATTTCTTTTTTTAAATTTAATTTTCATGAAGAACTTTGTTCAAATTTTCGAGAATAATTGAATTTCGGAGAAACATTTTATTGTTTATAAAGATTATTTAAATTTTGACAGGAATTTTTGGCAATTTTGAAACAAAAATTGGATTTTTGCAAAGAATTATGTTAGTTTTGAAAATAATTGAATTCTTGAGTTTTCCAATAATTTTCTAATTAATAATAAATGTAGTTTTAAAAACCGGGAAAAATTCCGTTTTTGAACCTGAAAAACCTGGAAAAGTCACGCAATTTGAAAACGGGGAAAGCGAGGCAACCCTGTTATTGTAATTATTTATATTGTAATTTATTTAAGAAAATACTAAAAATCCTGTAGTACTATATTATTAAAGTATGAAATATTAATTATAGTGAATAATTAATTGGAAATTTCATAAAAATGTCCAGAAACGGTACTTCTACCCTATATCTGAAAAACTTAACGTACGTGCTGGAAAATTTCGAGGTCACAGATTCGAATTTAAAGCAAACTCACAGTGTAGAAAGTACTTAACTTCTGGAGGAAGATGGTTCTCTAGATAGGCTATACCTTATTTTACAATCTAACCGAAGTTTGCCTCTCGAGCAAAAATTCAAGATTCCCCCTTCATGCCTCTTTCTCCTCAATTACTCTCGCAATAAATAATTGTCTTAATTTAGCATTTTCCCTTACCATTTCTCAGAAACGTGACAAGTTAAAATGAATTTTGAAAGTGGAACATGCGCTTATTAGAAATTCTTGGATTATTTGAAAATTTGTATTCGCCCGTATTATTCAAGGAAGACGGGGGAGGATTTAGAAAGTAAAGGGTTTGATGCGGTGAGAGGGTGTAATTTTCTAAGATTAACGAGAAGACAAAGCTGACAAGTGGAATGCACTTGGTTGTGATAAAAATAGCAGAAAGGCGAAAAAAACATTTAATTTCATTAAAAAACGTGCGCGCCTTCTTTTTTCTTTTGCAAATAATTTATTTTGTTCCATTTTTCATTAACGCGATGTTCGCATATATTTCTTTTTCTAAAGCTCGTCTAATTTTGGAGTAAAAAATAAAATAATTAACTATAATAATCTTCGTAGTATTTCGTTCATTCATTCTGTCCGCAGATTGAAGTTAGTTATAGTTATTCTTTTGTTTTTTATACGTTTTGATAGAAAATAGAATACATATATATATTACATAATAATCGTAAGTTTCCTTTCCGTTAGCAAATTATCTGTATTTATTTGTTTTTTTTTAAATTCATTTTTGTGGGTTATTGTCATTTTTTTAATGTCAAAAAGAAACCAAAAAAACTCGTTTTATACACTTCACAAAATTGACAAAAATTCCATTCCATTTTTTTTATTATCCTGACTTTTTCCTAATTTTCATCAAAAATATTAACTTTTTTCTTATCCTGCTAATAAATTGAATTTATGCTACGATTTTTATTATTCATGAAACAATTTAAAATAATTTAATTATTGCGAAGAATTTAAAAAAATATTTGAAAATAATTGAATTTTCAATGAAAAATGTTATTATTTATAAAAATAATTAAATTTTTCAGAAGAATTTTATTATTTACAAAAATAATTGATTTCTTTAGGTAAATTCTGATATTTATGAAAATAATTGAATTTTCTTGAAATATTTTATTATTTATTAAAATAATTAAATTCTTGCTAAGAATTATTAAAAAAATTTTGAACATAATTGAAATTTTCTGAAGAATTTTATAAATTTTAAGAAAAATTGACTTTTTTTTGAAGAATTTCATAATTTAAGAAAATAGTTAAATTTTTTTTGGAATATTTTTCTATTTTTATAAAAATAATTGAATTCTTGCGAAGAATTTTTTTTAAATTTGAAAAATAATTGAATTTTTGGAAAGTATTTTTAAAACAATTTGGAAAGTCAATTTTAGGAAAAATTGACTTTTTTTGAAGAATTTCATAATTTAAGAAAATAGTTAAATTTTTTTGGAATATTTTTCTATTTTTATAAAAATAATTGAATTCTTGCGAAGAATTTTTTTTTTAATTTGGAAAATAATTGAATTCTTGGGAAGAATTTTATTATTTATAAAAATAATTTAATCCTTTCAAAGAATTTTATTAATTAGGTAAATGATTAAATTCTTGTGGCGAATTTTATTAAAATTGATGAAAATAATTGTATTTTCTCCTAAAATTGATTATTTTATATAAAAATAGTAGGTATTGAAAATAATTGAAATGTGAAAAGTTTTTAAAGATAATTAAATTTTACAAAGAATTCTATTAAAAAAATTGGCAATAATTGAATGTCGGTGGGAAATTTTATTAAATTTTTTTGAAAATAATTGGATTTTCCAAAAAAACCTTTTATTATTTATGAAAATAATTGAATTCTTGCAAACGATTTATTAGAATTTTTTTAAATAATGTAATTTCCAAGATGAAATTGATTACTTTTAATAATAATAATTGAATTATTGTGATGAATATTGTTATTTATGAAAATAATTGAATTTTGAAAAGAATTTTATTCAAATACCTCAAAATAATTTAATTTTCGGGACTAATTTTTTTATTATTTAAAAAAAACTGTATTAAAATTATATTTAAAATAATTAATTTCTTTTGAATAATTTTATTAAATTTTTGAAAATAATTGAATTATTGTGGAAAAGTTTATTAAAATGTTTAAAATGAATTATATTTCTGTTGAAAATTTTATTACTTTTGAAAAGAATTGAAATCTTCATAAGAATTTTATAAACATTGTTTTAAAAAATGAATTTTCAAATGTTATGAAAATTTTATTAGTTTAAATAATTGAATTCTTGTCAAAAACATTATTTGTGAAAGTAACTGAATTTTACGATTATGAAAATAATTAAATTCATGCTTAGAATGTAATCAAAATTTTTTTTGAAAAAATGGAATTTACATGAAAAATTTTATAATTATTAAAAGTAATTGAATTATTGGGAAAAATAAATTGCATAAAATTTTGTTAAATGAAATTGATTTTTTTCAATATTAGTGAATTAAAAGTAGTGGAAATTCTCTAAAAAAATATTGTTTATATTCTTTGTTCGGAAAGTTAAATACCTATATATAGCTAATAATTTTTTTACCTTCTCTATTCTTTAGAATAATTAAAATTTTCGTAATGAAGTTTTTTTTTAATTTAGGTATCACATAACAATTTTTGTGAAATTCAATTTTCCTCGTACAAGAAAGTTTAATTATTTTCAATTTTGAAAATCTGATGCCAAATTTGAAATTAGTATCGAAATTTGTTAAAGTTTTTTTATATACTTTAAAGTTTAAAAATATAATATATTTTGAAAATTTAATTCTAATTAGTTTTTCATTTATGTGTCATAATAAGTATTTCTTTAAAAATTACTTAAATTAAAATGATTTGAAACTGTTTACAATAAACATTGTAGCACAACCAGCTGAAAATTTTGCTAGATTAGTCAAATGTTTAGTTGTTTTAGTTAAGACTTTCGCTATTTTAGCGAAACTCATCGCTGTTCCAGATAAAATTTTGTTTCTGTGTTTAATTTTATTTTAGAAATTAGTTAAATTTTTAGGAATTAGTTGATTTTTTAATTTCTGGATTAAAATAATGATGTTTTTGTGTTTCTTTGTTGCAGGCAAACGATGAATCGCAAATCGGGAATGTAGAACCTAGCAAGATCGAAGGAAGGTCCTTTCCTCCACCTTCTTCATCACTTCATTGTCACCTCATCCTTGACCATCAACCTCACGTCCATTGCTTCGACTTGGAAACTGTAAGTAATTTATTTTTCTTTATCTGAGCATTGAAAAACGTATTTTTAAAAATTTTTGAACCAATATTAACTCACGCTTTGCATCGTCTCTTCTATTTTTTTTATCTATTTTAGAAAAATCACCCCTTTTTCTATAAATAATTCCCCTTTTTCCCTTTTTTTTGTACTTATCTTCCCTATTTTATGTTTAAACTCTGGAATAGTGGGAGCTGATCTATTGGAAAAATTGCAAAGATTTTTTATCTTTCTACACAGAATATGTCTTTGAATAAAAATTCATTAGTAACTTATTTTAATAAACGAAGTTCAACTTAAAAATCAAAAAGTTAAAATTTTAAATGTAAAAGTTATAATTTTAAATTTAACTACAATTTTTCGATTTATTCTCTAAACATAAGGAAAAATTTTTTTGTTGAAATATTACATTTCCACAGTTTTGAAGAAGAGTTTTTTAAAAAGGGTTTTAAATTCAAGCAAATTTCATCTTAAATTTATGAAATGATTTCTTTTGTTTATTTGAAACAAATTTTTTTTGGTTACCTATATTTATTATTTAGTCTGAGTTATTTTTTCAGTTTTGGTAAATATTCCAAAATGAAAATAATATATAAACTTATTTTTTTTTCGAACAAAAATCAAGGATCAGTTTTCTAAAATATATATACGAAATATTAGAGCAAGAGGAAAAATGATATTTATTCAAAAAGTTTTTCTCGCAATGCTGCTGAAGAATAATAATTGTAAATATACACAGGAAGAAAATATTTGTTTTTCAATTATAAGGGACCGAAAAATAAATATTTGCTGAGAATATGTAAACTTCCTCTCGAGTGAGTTTTGCTTGCGCAAACTTTAGATGTTGGCCAAAGGAGAAAAATTTTGAATTTATCCATCGCGTGTGAAATCGAATAGAATAAAATTAAAAAAAGAAGAGAATTCATCAAAAAATATCAGGAAAAAAATACCTTTTTCTTGAAATTTAAAAATTAAGAAATTTGAAATTTGAAATTTGAAATTTAATATTTTCTAATTTCCACTGCTTTTTAGTTTTTATTTTCTATCCTTTATTATTTTCTAAGAAATAATATTAAAGGTGAAGTTAATAACTGTCAAAGTGTTAGCAATTGTATTTTCTATTTTTGGCATCGCGAAGAAATTTCACTCATCAGTCAATTTTGTTTCTACTGAGGTATATATATGTAGACGTTCGCATATAACTCTCGCAGACAATATGAATGGCTCGTCGTGCAAAACTCAACCGGCTTGAATTCAGTTATCTAATTGTATTATTAGCTTTACTTAGCGTATCTATATTAGACCACGAACGCGATTCAAATGGAACAGTAAATTTGTATTTCATACTTGCATTTGACAATATATACTATATTTATCGTACGTCAATATATAATATATTTCTCTTATCGATAGATTAGAAAAGTTTAAATTCGCTCAAAGAATTTTAAATGCATTTAACACTAACACTTGATTCATAATGAAATTATTTTAAAACAATTGCATCTGATTTACAATTAATCATCAATATTAGTGGGAACGAAAGAATAATAATTTTTCTCTATTTCTTACTTCACTGAGAAAATTATTTATTTGAATCAAAAAAATTTTTCGTTTAAATCAAACTTTCTCTTTGCTATTCAATTAAAGATATTAAAGTTTAATTCGGATATTTTTTTGGTTCCTTTAAAGAAATAATTTATTTAATTGAAGTATATGTTACGGTTGATTTTATTTATAATCAAATTTTAAGTTTGAATCACCAAGTTGAAGTCCACAACGTTGATCAACGAAGACAAATTTTTCATTTAGTAAATTAATTATAAAAATAATGCATCAATATTGACAGAAAAATATATATTTAAACAAAAAGATTGAAGTTTATATTTTAATAAATTTTATAGTTTATTTTTATAAGTTTATATTTTAATAATTGTTGTACATTTAAATATTAAATTGAAAATAATATTTTAATGCAGTAAATAAATTTTTTCGTTGATAAAAGTTGTGGGTTTTTACTTCGTTTTGAATCAAACATAAAATTATGAAAACATTTTTTCTGTTAAAACCAAAACAGAAATTAAGAATTAAATATAATTATTAACAGCATGTCTCTGTTAGAACTTCAATGTTAATTTTTCGACCACTTTTCTCTTATTCAAATAGTAAATAAATTGAGTTAGTTTTTTGTGAATAACTTTGAAATATTATATCGAAGGGCTTACTGTGGTATATAATTTTGAATAATTAAAAAATTAATTACAATAAACCACTTTAAAATTATCAGATGTACTGGACATTCTTAAGCTTACATTTTTTTAAAAGTTAAAAAATATTGTAATTAAACAGGGGTGTCTACTAACCGAAAAATAACCGGGAATTTAATTTAACTGGGAAAAACAGGGAATTAACCGGGATTTTTATACAAAACCGAGAATTTTTTCACCAAAATTGAAAAAAGTTTTATTATTTTTATTTCTTTTTAAAAAAATAACTTTTTATTTCAATTTTTATAGATATTTATACTCTTCTCTAACTTTGAATTAGTTAAAAAAAATTAATTTGATAGTAAAAGTCAGGCACTAATTCAAACAGATTATGTAAATAAATTTTAAAAAATTATGGAGTTAATAGAAGTATTGTCAAATTCGACTGAAAATATGTAATTGAATTTGTTAGAGAATTTCTTCAGAAACTTTTTAACAAATAAAATTTTCAAAGTATTTTAATTTAATAATTAATAATTGGATTTTACAGTCACATTTTAATGAATTCATGTTTCTTAGTGCGAAGATTAATAATTAAAATTTTTATTAGTTAATTTAAAAAAAAACGATATGCTTTTCAAATTTTTTATTAAAATTGAATTCTCGCAATTTTTTCTTTTAAATTCTGAAAAATAAAATTGTTAAAATTTTTCAATTACATTGTTTCAAGATAATTTAATTTTTCTAAACAAATAATTGAAAATTTTTGAAATAATTGAAATTTCTTTACATTTTTTTTTGAAAAATAATTTAAGTCTTTGAAAGAATTTTAATTTAAATTTTTCGAAAATAATCAAGGAAAGTTAGTGACCGTAATTATAATTTTATTTTTAAAATATAAAGTCCCTCTTAAAGTTTTAAATCAATTTTTTGCTTCTAAAAATTTTATTAAGCTATTGTTATTCAATAGTTATAATTATTGAACTTCTCTTAAATTTTTATAATTTCAAATTTCTGAATGTTCAAATAAATGATATTTATTATTTTTTCAGCAAATTTAATGTTTATTACTTATTAAGTAAATAATTTATTATAACTGCTTTTTTTAAAATTGTAATAAAATTCTTAACAGGAATTAAATTATTTTCATAAATAACATCATTCTTTGGAAGGATTTCAATTATTTTTGTAAATAGTACAATTCTTTGCAGAAATTCAATTATTATCAATAGAATTGTAATAAACTTGAAAAAGAAAATTTCTAATTATAATTATAAAAAAGACAAGATTATTTTTAAAAAATTGAAAAAATTATTTTCCAAATTTTCAATTAAAATTTTTATTTATTTATGTTCGAAATCAAATTTAAATTTAAATTTTATGAAAAAAGAAAACCGGGAAAAAATTAGGCCATAACCGGGAAATAACCGGGAATTTTGTTGAATGAAAATAGTAGACACCCTGTTTAAAATTGTAGGTAATAATACATTTTTTTAAACTTTAAACTTTCGCAACTTTAGTGTCTTTTTTCATTATGTTATACAGTTATTTACAAAAAACCAGCTTTATTTATTTATATTAATAATTTTAAACACATTTTTCATTTACTTTCACTTAATTTTCAGTAGAACAATTTTTTTATTTCGTCAGACATTACATTAATAAATATAAAAAATGTTTGGAAACAATAAAGAAATTTAGCAAGTAATAATTAATCTAGAAAATATTATTTGAACCAAAATATCAGATACACATTTTTTATTTCTTTCTATAAGATTTTCAGTAGTGTAAATCTGCATTTATTCAGAAATAAGGAAAATTATTATTGTCCGGATTTTTAAATATTGGCAGATTTAAATTATAGTAAAAAAAATCCATATTCTTTGTTATAGATCAATAGTTTTTACTGGTCTAAATATTTTTAATAATTACGTGTAATTTTCAGTAGTTCACATCCATGATTGGTCAGACGTAAAGCAGTTTAATAAATATTTGGAAAAATATTTTAATGTTGCAAAAATCATTTAAATTAGCAATAAATGCAATTTTTAAAAGCTTCCGTTTGAAGTTTGTATTTTATAAGGATACTATTTTAAGTAGTGTAGATCTGCTTATAGTCAAAATTTAAGTATTCTCTTTAAATTTTACTTAGTGAAAATATTTACTAATTTAAATAAATTATTGTCAGTTTGCTTTTGAATTAGTAAATTTTACTAAAAAGTAGTAATTTCTAGTAATTAATAAACATAATTTAAAAGCACAAAGTTAGTCACTAGTAGAATTTAGCCAGTTAGGTAATATTTACCATTTTCAATACATTTCAGACTTTTTTTAATTTTCAGTAGTACAATTTTTTTGCCAGGCATTACGTTAATAAACTCTATAAATTTCGATTTTAGTAAAAATGTTTACTAATTTGAATTAGAAAATTTTTTAATTAAAAAAAGCTGTTATTTATTAGTAAACTTAACTAATTCAAAAGCAAAAATTTAGTCACTAATTTAAATGAGTAAAAATTTTTACTATAATTCAAATTTAGAGAGAATAAAAAAGGTATGAAATTATAAAGGTTTTACAAGTAATTTTACAAGTAATAATTTAAAAATAAACAGAGAAAAAAGTATATAGTACATATTCTTTATTTATATTTTATTTTCATAATTATTTCTAGCATTATTCATTAATATATTTAGTACAAATGAAGTTTCTTTTTACTTTTTAGACAATCAAGAAAGAGACGAAATTTACATTAACAAAATTCGTTATTTTACAACTTAAGCTAAATTAATTCGTAAGAAAAATGCCATTGTTTTTCTTAAATTTATTTCTTTTTAGTAAAATTCGTTATATTACAACTTTAACAAAATTAATTCGTATGAAAAATGCAATTTGTTTTCTTCATTAAGCAGAAAAAACGGCAAATAACAGAAAAACGAAAATTTCTGTCAACTTTTACTATTTTCAAGGTAAATTTTGCTACGCTTAAACTAATTTTAACAAAAATTAACACTCTAAAAATAGTAAAAATTGCCAAAAATGCGCAAAAAGTTTTTATTAGTCCAATTTTTTCTTTCTAAATAGTAAAACTTTCTTAATTCATTTTCTCCATGTAGAATTTTAATTAAAATTCATGAAATTCTGCATTTTACCCGCAACTAATCTCAAAATGGAATAAATAAATTTTCAATTAATTTAAAAAAGAAAACAGGAAAATGTTCTGATTTTTAAAAATAAAATACATTTTCGAGCAAGAGAATTTCGGGTAATCGAGATTCTATACTTTGTAATTAATTATACTTAATAAATATTAATTAACAAATTATTAATTAGCTAAATACCGACAAAAAGAAATTAATTACAACCACGTAATATAATCCGAAAACTGAAATGTGCTTTCAAAAAAAAAAAAAAAAAAAAAATCTCTGCTTGTTACTACAACTCTGTTTTGTTAGAGCTTTAGGTTCATGAAACAAATGAACGTTAATTACTATTCAAGAGGAGCATTCATTATGATTCGGGTGATAAAGCTGTGTATATGGGAATTGTGGAAATAACTATAGAAAAGAGCATATTGAATAAGCGTGCACAACAGTAGAAATATTTGAAATGTGGTGGCGCGTATTCAAGACCCTTGGATTCAATTAGAACGGGGGAGAGAGAGAAAAAAAAGAGAGAGAGGGCTTTGACAAGGACTTGTACAGTGGTTTTTTTGTCGTTTTTCTCTTTTTTATTCTCCTTCTCTCTTTCCTCTCCGTATATATTCGAAACGAAAGGACGAGAAATAAAAAGAAAGGGGGAGAGTAGTCTCTACGGAGACGAGGGTTATCCTTGCGCCAGCTGATCAATACAGCCATACCTTTTGCTTTTATTTATACTCTTTAAGATCCTGTCCGAAGGCAATCGTTACCGAAAAAATTTCTCTCCCTCAAATTCCTTTTCTCTCCTCGCTAAATTCAATACAAGCATCGTCCTCAAGTAAGTTTATTCACGCCACACCTAATTTTCGAAAGGAAAAATATTTCTATTCTTGCAAATATTTGTTTTCATTTGGAAAAAGATGATTGTAATTGGTTTTATCATTTCGAGTTAAGCTACAAATTCTAGAATTATTAAAAAAACAAGTTAATAATAACAATTATTTTCTATAATCTTCGTAGTATTTCGTTCATTCATTCTGTCCGCAGATTGAAGTTAGTTATAGTTATTCTTTTGTTTTTTATACGTTTTATAATTGAGGAGCAAGTTTTCAAAATTTGATAAATCCAAATTTTGTCATTTCGAGAAATTTAAACAAATGACAATTCTTACATAACCATTAAAATTATCTTTAATGTAGAAAAATTGTAATAAATTATTCATTTTTTAATATCTTTTCTATTTAAAATGCTATGTTTGTAATTAAATTCTATTGTAATAAGGAATTTTAAGGTTTTGGTAATTTTTTCTAATAAAAAGATAGAAATGAAAAATCATCAAGGTTAGGACAAAATATTTATTAAACTGAAAATTCTTTATTAATAAATTTTTTTTCTTAAATTGAACAGTGATAAATGGATTTCTAAAGATTTTAATGTTTTAAATATGTGTTTATCTCAATTTCTTTGAAAAATGGATTTATCAACTTTTGAAAAATTGCTCCTTAGTTTATAATGATAATTATTTGAGGAGTAAGTTATCAAAACCAGATAACATTAAAATTATCTTTAATGTAGAAAAATTGTAATAAATTATTCATTTTTTAATATCTTTTCTATTTAAAATGCTATGTTTGTAATTAAATCAAAAAGAAACAAAAAAACTCGTTTTATTGACTTCACAAAATTGACAAAAATTCCATTCCATATTTTTTATTTTCCTGACTTTTTTCTAATTTTCATCAAAAATATTTACTTTTTTCTTATCCTGCTAATAAATTGAATTTATGCTACGATTTTTATTATTCATGAAACAATTTAAAATAATTTAATTCTTGCGAAGAATTTAAAAAAAATATTTGAACATAATTGAATTTTCAATGAAAAATGTTATTATTTATAAAAATAATTGAATTTTTCAGAAGAATTTTATTATTTACAAAAATAATTGATTTCTTTAGGTAAATTTTGTTATTTATGAAAATAATTGAATTTTCTTGAAATATTTTATTATTTATTAAAATAATTAAATTCTTGCTAAGAATTATTAAAAAAATTTTGAACATAATTGAAATTTTCTGAAGAATTTTATAAATTTAAAAAAAAATGAACTGTTTTTTAAGAATTTCATAACTTATGAAAATAGTTAAATTTTTTTGGAATATTTTTCTATTTTTATAAAAATAATTGAATTCTTGGAAAGAATTTTTTTTTAAATTTAGAAAATAATTGAATTCTTGGGAAGAATTTTTTTAAAAATTTGGAAAATAATTGAATTTTTCTGAAAAATTTTATAAATTTTTGAAAAAAATTGAATTTGTTTAAGAATTACATTTCTTCTAAGGATTTTGTAATTTATGAAAATAATTTAATTTTTCTGAGAAATTTTTTTAATAATTGTTGAAAAAATCATTTAATTACTTTCGAAGAATTTTATTATTTATAAAAATAATTTAATTCTTTCAAAGAATTTTATTAATTAGGTAAATGATTAAATTTTTCCGGCGAGTTTTATTCAAATTGATGAAAATAATTGAATTTTTTCCTAGAATTAGTTATTTTATAAAAATAGTAGATATTAAAAATCATTGAAATGTGAAAAGTTTTTTAAGATAATTAAATTTTACAAAGAATGCTATTAAAAATTTGGCAATTAATTTTAGAAGGAATTGAAATCTTCAGAAGAATTTTATGAACATTATTTTAAATAATGAATTTTTAAATGTTATGAAAATTTTATTAGTTTAAATAATTGAATTCTTGTCAAAAACTTTATTTGTGAAAGTAACTTAATTTTACGATTATGAAAATAATTTAATTCATGCTTAGAATTTAAACAAAAAATTTTTTGAAAAAATGGAATTTACATGAAAAATTTTATAATTATTAAAAGTAATTGAATTATTGGGAAAAATAAATTGCATAAAATTTTGTTAAATAAAATTGTTGTTTTTCAAAATTAGCGAATTAAAAGTAGTGAAAATTCTCTAAAAAAATATTGTTTATATTCTTTGTTCTTTATTCTCTATTCTTTAGAATAATTAAAATTTTCGTAATGAAGTTGTTTTTAATTTAGGTATCAGATAACAATTTTTGAGAAATTCAATTTTCCTCGTACAAGAAAGTTCAATTATTTTCAATTTTGAAAATCTGATGCCAAATTTGAAATTAGTATCGAAATTTGTTAAACTTTTTTTTTATATACTTTAAAGTTTAAAAATATAATATATCTTGAAAATTTAATTCTAATTAGTTTTTCATTTATGTGTCGTAATAAGTATTTCTTTAAAAATTACTTAAATTTAAATGACTTGAAATTGTTTACAACAAACATTGCAGCACAATATTCCCGCGCGGATAACTTTGCTAGTTTTATACTATAATAATCTTCTTATTCATTCTGTCCAGTCTGTCCACACCTGAAGTTAATTATGATTATGCATTTGTTTTATTGATATGTTTTGATAGATAATATTATTTTTCTTTATTTTTCACTCTTACTTTTTAAATTTAATAATAGGTATTTATTTATTTTATTTAGAAATATTATTTTTATTTTTTCAAATAATACAAAACTATTTTTATTAATCTACAAAAATTATTGTTATTTTTCAATATTTCTCTTCTTTTTAGAATAATTAGCACTTTGTAACAAAAATTTTTGGAACAGGTAATTACCTATTTTATTTAATTCTTTTTTTTTATTTTTTATTACCTATTTTTAATCTTTTCATTTTTTTCTAAAAAAAAAAATTGAAAAAACAGTCAAATAATAATTCATCAATTTTAATTAATTATATTTTTTTTGCTATTATGCACTAAATTACACTATTTATATTCTGCAATAAAATTTATATTTATTTTCGGTTTTCTAAATTTTAATTAATGGAAATTTTTTTTGTTTCTAATTTTTATTCAATAAAAAATTATCAGTATGATGAATAAATTTTAATCTTTTTATATTAAGAAAAAAAAATTATTCATAATCGCAATAAATTGAAGTTTCGCTGAAAATAGTTTATGTCATTGAAATTATCGTTTTACTTGTTCATTATAAAATAAATATTTAAAAATCTAATTGTCAATTTCTATTTAAATGGTAATTATATTTTATACAAATAGAAATTATTAGTTCATCAAATAGATTTTTGTTAAACTCTTGATTCTGTTTCTAGAATTTCATCATAACAGAACTCACTTTTTAAATTTTAGAAAAGTTAAAATTACAAAAAAATATTAAAAATTTCAATTTTTGGCACCAAGCTCCACTAAATTAAGTTTAATTCAATGAAAGTTGTAATTCATTTAAATTTTCTATGTATAATTTTTTTCTGTGTTTCTAATTAATTATTCAGTAAGAAATACTAAGCAAATCAATTAAGTAAATAAATATTTATTACACTTCCCCAATATTGATAGGTATAGTATTTAATTATTTAGAGTTTGTGAGACTAATTCTGTAAAAGTCGCACGAGAAAGTTTAATGTAACATAAATTAATTAAATTTTGATGAATGAACAATTAAAAGATATTATAATTAGTTCGCGATAATTATAATTAAATTCGGAAAATGATTATTTAATAATAATAATAATAATAATAACTCAGTACTTCATCATATAAGAAAATTAAATTTACGAGAAACGTAAAGCTTACATTAGGTACCGATTTAAATCAAGTTTTAGTGCTTACAAAATATAACGTGTGTTAATTTTGAGATATATTATAATTTATAAAATTTGGAGGAAATTTATCGATCTTGTGAATTTTTACAATAAGCGGCAGTTGAAATTATATTTTTAAATTAATTACATTTTTATTAAGAGAAAAATTCAATTATTTCTAAGATTGACTGTAAAATTTATTTCAAAAATTAAATTATTTTTCAAATTTTTAAGAAAATACTTGTAAAATATTAAATTATTTCTTTTAAAATCAAAAGAATGACAGAATTTGTTTATAAAAATGTTATTATGTCAATTTTTTAATAAAATTTCACTGAATGATTGAGTAAAATTTTTTCTTAGTTTTAATAAAATTTTTCGAAAAAAATTTATTTATTTTCGAAACTTCCGATAAATGCTTAGAAACAATTGAACTATTTTTAAAAAATAGTAAAATTCTTCGCAAGAATTGAATTAGTTCTATAAATAATAAAATTTTTCCCAGGAATTCAATTATAATCAAAACAAATTTAATAGACTACAAAAATAAAATATTTAATTTATAGGAATTTAATATTATTATTATTATTTATTATTTATTATTTATTTATAGAATTTAAGATATTTAATCATTTGTAAATTTGATTCGGAAAATTGATAGCTTCTTTCACCTTTAATAAAGTATTTAATTATAATTTTTAACATAAGCGATTATTTAAAAAAATTTTAAAGAAATTCTTTAAAAAATTTATTCAAGGATATTGAACATTTTTAATAAAGTTCTTCGAAATAATTCAATTATTTTCATTAATATAATAAAATTCTTTAAAAGAAGGCAATTATTTTTTAAAATATATTAATAAAATTACATTATTTTCAAAAATTCTAATAAAATTCATAAGAAGAATTGAATTTTTTTTTAATAATAAAATTTATCGCAGGAATTAAATTATTTTGAATTGTATGATAACAAAATTTCTCAACAGAATACATTTATTTTTAAAAATATTTGATAAAAGTTTTCGATTGAATACAATTACTTTAAATTTTTTTAAAAATTCTTTCAAAAGATTCAATTATTTTTAAATATTGTGTTGAAATTTTATAAAAGATTTTAATTATTTTTATAAATTGGAAGATTCTTCTCAAGAATTTAAATGATTTTGATGACATTTTATTTAAAAAAACAATTATTAAAAAAGTTAGGAAACAAAAAAGCAAACAACAACTAACTTTAAACTGCAAAGAGATTACCGGAACATATGCTTTATTGTCATTAATTAATATTAATATAATAATAATAATTATTTATTATTATATTATAATTATTTATTTATCCTTATTATTATTATTTTGAATTACTTTCAATAAAAATTTGTTCTCCGCTGTAGGTATAATAATAATTCATTATTAAAGAAATACAAAAATATTTAAAAATTATTTTGATGTTTTCTCATCGAATGGCAATTAAAATAAAATTATAATTAATTTATATTTACTTTATTTCTCAACTAGCAAAGTTATCCGCGCGCAAGCGCGCGGGAATGTTGTGCTGCAATGTTTATTGTAAACAATTTCAAGTCATTTAAATTTAAGTAATTTTTAAAGAAATACTTATTATGACACATAACTGAAAAACTAATTAGAATTAAATTTTCAAAATATATCATATTTTTAAACTTTAAAGTATATAAAAAAACTTTAACAAATTTCGATACTAATTTCAAATTTGGCATCAGATTTTCAAAATTGAAAATAATTGAACTTTCTTGTACGAGGAAAATTGAATTTCACAAAAATTGTTATCTGATACTTAAATTAAAAAAAAACTTCCTTACGAAAATTTTAATTATTCTAAAGAATAGAGAAGGTAAAAAAAATTATTAGCTATATATAGGTATTTAACTTTCCGAACAAAGAATATAAACAATATTTTTTTAGAGAATTTCCACTACTTTTAATTCGCTAATTTTGAAAAAAATCAATTTTATTTAACAAAATTTTATGCAATTTATTTTTCCCAATAATTCAATTACTTTTAATAATTATAACATTTTTCATGTAAATTCCATTTTTTCAAAAAATGTTTTGTTTAAATTCTAAGCATGAATTTAATTATTTTCATAATCGTAAAATTCAGTTACTTTCACAAATAAAGTTTTTGACAAGAATTCAATTATTTAAACTAATAAAATTTTCATAACATTTAAAAATTCATTATTTAAAATAATGTTCATAAAATTCTTATGAAGATTTCAATTCCTTTTAAAATTAATTGCCAAATTTTTTAATAGAATTCTTTGTAAAATTTAATTATCTTTAAAAACTTTTCACATTTCAATGATTTTCAATATCTACTATTTTTATAAAATAACCAATTCTAGGAAAAAATTCAATTATTTTCATCAATTTTAATAAAATTCGCCGCAAAAATTTAATCATTTACTTAATTAATAAAATTCTTTGAAAGAATTAAATTATTTTTATAAATAATAAAATTCTTCGATAGTAATTAAATTATTTTTTCAACAATTATTAATAAAATTTCTCAGAAGAATTTAATTATTTTCATAAATTACAAAATCCTTAGAAGAAATGTAATTCTTAAACAAATTCAATTTTTTTCAAAAATTTATAAAATTTTTCAGAAAAATTCAATTATTTTCAAAATTTTTAAAAAAATTCTTCCCAAGAATTCAATTATTTTCTAAATTTAAAAAAAAATTCTTCTCAAGAATTCAATTATTTTATAAATTTAAAAAAAAATTCTTCGCAAGAATTCAATTATTTTTATAAAAATAGAAAAATATACCAAAAAAAATTTAACTATTTTCATAAATTATGAAATTCTTCATAAAAAAATCAATTTTTCTTAAAATTTATAAAATTCTTCAGAAAATTTCAATTATTTTCAAAAATTTTTTAAAAATTCTTCGCAAGAATTTAATTATTTTAATAAATAATAAAATATTTCAAGAAAACTCAATTATTTTTATAAATAACAAAATTTGCCTAAAGAAATCAATTATTTTTGTAAATATTAAAATTCTTCTGAAAAATTCAATTATTTTTATAAATAATAACATTTTTCGTTGAAAATTCAAGTATGTTCAAATATTTTTTTTAAATTCTTCGCAAGAATTAAAATATTTTAAATTGTTTCATAAGTAATAAAATTCGTAGCATAAATTCAATTTATTAGCAGGATAAGAAAAAAGTAAATATTTTTGATGAAAATTAGAAAAAAGTCAGGAAAATAAAAAATATGGAATGGAATTTTTGTCAATTTTGTGAAGTGAATAAAACGAGTTTTTTTTGTTTCTTTTTGATAATTTTCTAACGAAAAGGAAACTTACGATCATTATAAATTATAAAACGTATAAAAAACAAAAGAATAACTATAACTAACTTCAATCTGCGAACAGAATGAATGAACGAAATACTATGAAGATTATTATAGTTAATTAAATACATATATTTCTATAAATTTCCATAATAAACAAGATTAGCTACTAAATTATTAATCAAAAAAAAAAAAAAGATAGCGTCTTTTGTCGAGGGTTTTTTTTTATTTCGTAAATTTTACACGTAGCAAATAGGTTGGTTCTTGTACCATAGCGTCAGCAGAGTTGCTAAAGGGCTGTTTCTAAATTGTCACAGGCGAATTGCTCTGTGACGTATTGCACTGCAATGCACATATGTAAGCAATCCATGTAGCTATAGCGTTAAATTCGCCTTCCACTTGGTCCCCAGGCGAAGCATTTGTGATGTAGGTACGCGGTAAATCGTTCCACTAACTAGTTACAAAGAGGACATTGAGATAGCTTCTTCCTCACATACCTTTATACATATACATATACCCACCTACAGCGGAGAACTAATTTTCATTGAAACTAATTCAAATTAATTTACATCGAATTTTATCTACAAATTTCCTACGAAATCTCATTTTCCTCTCATTCAATTTTCTTCGTGTAAGAATTTTTATCGTTAACAATGACGTTACTTATTTGTAGAAAAAAAATTTTTTAACAATTTTTTTACTATAGAAATTTTTGAATATTGATTTTTTGCTAAATTTTCTATGAAACTGAAATTACCAACGTTGATTCAAGGAAAAACTTGAAAAAAAAATTTTTCTCAGGATACAAATTTTTCTTGTTTATTTCTAACCCAAGTAAACCCTCCAAAACCCTAAAATAAAAAAAGATGGGGAAAGCAGTGATTTTTGTTTTTTTTGTCTAATTTTTTCCAAAAATTACGTAATTTCATTTAAATTCATAATTCCTCGCCTCGGTAGTAATTTTTTTCTTTTGATAATTGTTTATTTTAACTTTAGACGTTATTAAAAAAAAAATTTTTCAAGTGATTCCAAGTCGGGGAAAGCAGTGATTTTTTATCTTTTTGGCGAATTTTTTATGAAAATTACGAAATTTTAAGTAAATTAATAATTCCTCACCTTTTTTTTTCTTTTGATAATTATTAATTCTAATGTCGTGTGGCATTAAAAAAAAATTCCAAGTTAGGGAAAGCAGTGATTTTTATTAATTTAATTGAAATTTCGTGATTTTTGGGAAAAATTCGACAAAAAAGATTAAAATCACTGCATTATCCACCCTTTTTTTAATTTTAGGGTTTGGAGGGTTTACTTGGGTTAAAAATAAAGAAGAAAAATTTGTATCCTGAGAAAATTTTTGTTTTAAGTTTTTCGTTGACTCAACGTTGGTAATTTCAGTTTCATTTCTCTTAAAGTTTCACATATTTTGGTTGTAATATTTAATAGGAAATAACTATACAAAAGAACAGTTGTTTTTATGATTTGTGGTTTTATTGTAAAAAACAAATTTTGACAATAAGAGAATTATTATTTACACTAATAATAATAATAATTGTCGTCTACTGGTAAGTCAGAATTCAAAATATTCCTTTAAAGTCTGACTTAAGGCGGACATAAATTACTTAAAATTATATAATCGTAATAGAATTTTAACTCCTAAGAGAAAATATTTAAAATTTTATTAATTGCCATGAATTATTATGTGAAATTGAAATTTTTCATTTTCTTAAAACATTCAGTAATTAGCTGTTTACACTAAACTTTGAGTCGCTGACTAATTTAAAAAAAATTGTAATGCTCTGTAGGAATGATACTAATGTTATTAAAATCACAAAATAAAAAGATTTTTTAAAAATAATTTTATATCTTTTGTAAAATATGAATTTTAAATATTAGAAATGTAAAAAACTGTCAGTTTTCTGACAGTAGAAAATAATGAAAAGAAACACAATTTTATACAAAAATATAATACAAATTATTGGCATTTGTTAAGAATGTCCAAATTTATTATTATAAACTGATATAAGCATTTAAAAATATAAATAAATATTTATACTACTGAAATATTTTAAGACAAAAATAGAAAAATATTACATTTTGTTATTTCGGTTTCAAGTTTTGCTTTCCAAAAGTATAACTTGTAAAATCTTGTGAATTTCAAAAATATTTACATTTATTCAAGTAATGTCTGAACAAATACAAAGTTCTACTACTGAAAATTAAATTACAGAGTCGAACATTTTGTTAAAAACTGTATGTATATTGTCTGGTTGCTCAAGTGATGTTTTGTACTACTTGGAATTATTAATTTTTTACAATATATTTTTGTTTACTTCTAAGAAGTCGGACTCAATACAGACTTATACTACTGCAATAAATTAAGATATTAACTACTGTTAAAATTGTAGGTATTTAGTAATTTATTTTACTAAATTAAAATAAGTCGTCAAGTAGAAAAAATTAGCATTTGAGTAATCACTTTAGAGTTTTCGTTGAAATTTTAGTTTTTCTGTAATAATTTTTTGAGTAGTGTTAAAATTAGTAAAATTTTATACTTATTTTGAATTAGTGATTGACTTTTTGCTTTTGAATTAGAAAAGTTTGCTAATAAATTAGTAGAAATTACTATTAGTAAATTTTACTAATAAAATTAGTACAATTTATTATTAGTAAATTTTATTAATAAATTAGTAAACATTACTATTTATATTAGTAAAAATTACTATTTATATTAGTAAAAATTACTATTTATATTAGTAAAAATTACTATTTATATTAGTAAAAGTTACTAATTGAAAAGCAAAGTCAGTCACTAATTCAAAACTATACTAAAAACTTTCACTACACTGAAAAAAAAATTTATTTGATTTAAATAACCGATTATTTGACTATTATCAAATAAATATTTACTTGAAACAAATAATTTTTATTTGAATCAAATAAATTGTATTTGAATAAAATATTTCAGTATTTGAAGCAAATATAATTTATTTGATTCAAATAAAAATTATTTGATTTAAGTAAATATTTATTTGATTATAGACAAATAATCGGTTATTTGAATCAAATAAATTTTTTTTTCAGTGTAATTTAAAATTTAGAGAGTAGATTTGTACTTTATTAATATTTAAATAACTTTCAGTTGTAAAAATCTTTATTCAGTCAGCCATATTTGGGGAGAAGAGAGAAAATAACGAAACACTTTTTTTTCATTGAAATGAAATATAGATAATTTCGAAATAAAAGTAAAATAAAAAGTTCTCTTTCATGTTCTTATAAAGCTCTCTTTCTCTTTCTTTCTCTCTATTGTAGACAAATGAAATACTAATTTGGCTTCGATTCAAAACACATTTATTGTTCACTTGATTGTCTCCTCTCGTGTGACAATATCTTTCTCAGTCTCGTGTGGATTTTCACACACTGGACATCTGATTTATTCAGTTTTCCCTATATATCGAGTTCGAGGTCGTTCGGCTTTGTCGCAGCCAGTTTAATTTTCCTCTGTCGATAACACACACTTGAGTCTGTCGATTCAAGTATATATATATATTTATAATCAAAAATCGTCACCACTTTTACAGGGAAAAACAAGTTGTTCATTCCATGAACATTTAGCTTCCTCAAGATGGTGTATTACATTTACAATTGCTCAATTTTTTATTTTAGATTAATTATTTTAATGTGTTAAGATAAAATTTCAAAAAATACGAAATTTCAATTTTTCTTGAACAATAAAAATGTTGATTAATTTTATAAATTTTGATAGAATATATGGGGCGTTCCACAACAAATCGGAAATTATTTTACTTTTGCATCTGAAATATTTTTCAAATTTTTTTTTCGTTTAGTGCTTGTTGAAATTAGCTACCATGATTTTTTTCAAATTTTTTCATCAAGCGACTAAAAGGATACAGATTTTTGAAATATCACATTTTTTATGTAAATTTTTTTTTCAAATGTTTATAACTCGGACAAAAATTGGTCAAATTGGACGCTCTTATAATGAAAATTTTTGTTTTTTCACCTAGTTTTTAAAAAAAAATGTTAAAAAATATTTTTTTTAATTTTCGAAAAAAAATTAAATTTTAAAAATAAAATTTCATTTTTAAGAATGTATGTATCGATCGTTTTTTTCAAAAATTTTTGTAAGCAACTAGAACTAATTTAAGAATTTTTAATCCTTGTCTGATTGTGGGCAAAGGATGGGATCTATTTATTTTGAAGTTTTTAATTTTTCTAAAACGGTCTGTAGCCAAATTCCTTAAAAATGAAATTTTATTTTTAATAATTACAAAATTCTATCATTTTCATAAATCACAATATTCATTACAAAACAATAAATTATTTTCAAAAGTATTAAATTTAATTATTTTCAAAATTTTTATTAAAATTCATGGCACATTTCAATTGTTTAAAAAAAATTTCCTTTATTCAATGATTTTTAATATTCTACGGTTTTAATTATTTCCAAAATAATGATATTATTAAAACAAAAATTTTTTATAAAATTCTACACGATAAAATTTAATTATCTTCCATGAAAATAAAAAATTCCTAAAAGAATTCAATAATTTAAAATAAACTTTTATACATTTTTTTGAAAAATTAAATTATTTTAATATTTGGCATTAAATTTTTCGTAGATATTCAATAATTTTCCACAAATGTTTTAGAAAATGTCAACATTTCAATAATCTTTTATACATGAATAGCAAAACTCTTAGACACAAAATTAACGGATTTTTAGGAATTTCAATAAATTTCATTGCAAAATTCAATTATTTTCATAAATAACATTATTCACCACAAGAAATCAATTATTTTACAAAATTTTAATAAAATTCATGGCAAAATTTAAATTATTAAAAAAATGTCCTTAATTCAATGATTTGTAATAATCTACGATTTTAATTTTTCTCAAAATAATCCAATTATTAAATATAAATTTGTATAAAATTCTACAGGAATATTTAATTATTTTTCATGAAAACAAAAATGGCTCAAAAAAATTTAATTCAATTATTTTAAACAGTTTGAAAAAAAATATCAACATTTCAATTATCGCTTTATATGAGTAGCAAAAATTGTCGACAAAATTCAATTATTTTTAGGACTTTATAAATTTAGGAATTGAAAAGTAATAAAATTTAATTATATTCAAAAATTAGTGTTTAATTTAATAATTTGTATATCTACTAATTTAATAAAATTTTTTAAAAGAATTCAATTAATTAAAAATAATTTTGACAAAATTCTAGACGAATATTCAATTACTTTCTAAAATAATGAAAATTTCATAAGAATTTTTACTTATTAAAAATAGAATTTGCAAAATTTATTCGCTATATTATTTTCATAAATTAATTAATTAATTAATTAATTTTTTCAATGATTAATAATTAATTTTTCAATTATTTTAAAATTTAGAATACACAAGTTTAATTAAATTCCCCCAAAAATAAAATTTTGTTAAATATTTTTATTGAAATTCGTGAAAAGAATTAAATTATTTACAAATTTGTTGATAAAGGTCTGTATTAAAATTCAAGTCTACGAAACATTCAATTATTCAATAAATTATTTATTTTTGTATTTAACTAATTATATTTTTTGTAGAATTTTCTAAAAAAATTGATTTAAAATTGAATTTTAATTGAAATTTTAGATAGCATAATTGAATATAAAAAGCATTATAAGAATATTTAGTTGCAAAATTTTTGAACATTCAGAATTTCATCTATTTTTAATACACAACTTTAATCAAATTCCTCCAAAAATATAATTATTTTAGAAAATTTTATTAAAATTCGTGAAAAGAATTTAATTATTTCTAAATTTTGTACATAAAATTATGTATAAGAATTCAATTATTCAATAAATTATTTATATTTGTATTTAAATAATCGAATTTTTTAGTATGTTCTAATAAAAATTGATTTAAAATTGAATTTTAGTTTAAATTTTAGAAATATCATTGAATGTTAAAAGCATTATACAAATATTCAACTGCAACATTTTTTAACACTGAAGATTTCTTAATATTGAATATTGCAAACAAATAGATTTAAAAATTGTAAAAAAACATTTTTGAAAAATATAAAAAATAATTGATTTAAAGAAAAATTTAAGTTAAAATTCTTGGGAATTTAGTTCTAGAGAATCTAGTTGAAATTCAAATGATGAAATTAGTAATTAAATATTAAAAATTAAAATATTAAAATGTTAAAATACTAAAATTAAAAAGATAGTTTTGTAAAAATTACAGTGAAAATTTTCTTCTAATATATAATAGTGAATATTTATCAGACCCTTGTTCATCTCTAATTATTATAAAAAACATGAAGAAAATTTTTTTTACTACATATTTACTGAGTGGTAAATTATTTATTTTACTACTGTGAGGCAATTATTATTTATATATTTTTATTGTTGGTATTTTAAACTATTGATTGCTGTGTATATATAAAAGTTGCTTGTGGCAATTTTTAAAAGGTAAACTTTACCTTTTCCTATCGTAAGCTGAAGTAATTTTGAAGAAAACTATTTTGTCAAGTGTATTATGTAATCCTGTTTTGAAGATGTTTGGCACGTTCGGGGAATTTTTTGTATCATGAATTTGAAAATATTTTTGTATCGAATTTTTACAGTTTCTACACAGCAGAATTTTTGAGTTTATTTTATCTAGTGAAATTTATTTTAAAGGGAACTGAAAAATATTGGCAGTAGTGCCATAAAGAACTGAGCTTCATTGACTTTGTTCTATATACTGGGAAACATCTTCGGAATAAAAAAACTTTATTTGCGCGCTTCTCGAATTAAGAAACATTGTGTGTATTGTAAAAAAAATATATATATCTTATCTTTTTCCCTGTCCTTTCTTTATTAAAACAAATTTTTCTGTGTTAGAAAGTTTCTTACCAGGAAATCGATTTTGTAATTGGATATTGGAAACTTATTTTCTGAATTTAGAAAACTCTTGTCTTGAGAATTAAATAGATTTATTTTATAAAAATATTAAACATTTTTTTTAAGTCGAATTGGGAAAATATTTTTAGAATTGTTTTTATAAAAAGTATACTAGCATTGAAAAAACACAGACTTTTATTAAAAAATGTAGTTTCCTTGAATCAATAACATAGGTTTATTGTGTCGACTAAATTATATTTATGCCAAATATTCAAATATTTGAGTTGAAAAAATAAATGAGCTGTTTGAAAAATATCTATTTTCGTTTCAATAAATTATTTACTTGATTTAAATATTTTCTTCTTTTTTTATATAAAATATATTTGAATTAATAATAATACATTATTTATATGAAATAATTCAGAATTTATAAAATAAATTAATTGTGCCATGTAATTTTTATTAGTATCAGAAACTCCAATATTTGACTGAAGTAAATAAATGATCAGTTTCAAGTATTAAAAAACTTTTGTTTGAAAACAAATTTTGGTATTGGAGAAACTCTTCGGAAATAGAATATCACTTCTGTAATTAAAAAGAAATTCTAAGTTGGAGAATCTCTTTTGAATTGGAAAATATTTTCTGAATTGGGAAAACTTTTCTGCGCAGTGAAAAATACCTTCCAAATCAGAGAATCTCTTCTGTATTGGAAAACATCTTCTTAAGTAGTAAAACCCTTTCTCTAGTGGAAATACATCTTCTGTAGTTGTAAAACCTTTTCTATCCACTTGCCTGAATCTATCCTATTGGAATTTCATGTCAGAAAAAAGGAAAAAGAAAACTTGTATAACAAAAACCTCTTGTCAACTTGCCTGGACCACTCCCATTCACAATGGACAATTTTTTCCATTCTATAAGTATTCTTTCAAAAAGAATATTAACCACTATTTCAAAAAGTTGACCCACTTGTTCTTTTTTTCATTTAAACAATAATTTTATTAAGGAACTGTCATAAAGTTGTTATTGTAAATCATTTAATGAAGTATTTTTTTTTTAATTTTAATTTCTATTCTGTCGAAATTAATTTCGATTTTAAGAATTTTAACGAAATCCTTTGAAAAAATTCAACAATCTTGATAAATATCAAGAATGGAATGAATTAAAAAATGTCAATTATTTTCAATAACTTTTTTAAAAATTCTTGTCAACATTTCAATTATTTTTATAAATGGAAAAATTCTTCGCTAAAATTCAATTATATTCAGAAATTTTAATAGAATTTAATTATTTTCATAAATAAAAATTTACACTACAAGAATTCAATTATTTTCAAAAAGATTCTTTGTTGAAATTCAATTATTTCCAAAGATTTAAAAAAAATTGTCATCAACATTTCAATTATCTTTGTATATATAAATGAGTAGCAAAATTCTTTGCCAAAAATTCAGTTGTTATTTTCAGGAATTTATATAAAATTCATTGCAAAATTTAATTATTTTCATAAATAACATTAGTCACCACAAGAATTCAATTATTTAAAAATGTTTGAATAAAATTCTTTGCAAAAATTTAATTATTTTCATAAAAAGCAATATTCACCACAAGAATTCAATTATTTATAATATTTTCCAAAAATTTAACAAAATTCATGGCAAAATTTCAATTATTTTAAAAAAATGTTGCTTTATTCATAATGATTTTTAATATTATACAATTTTAATTTTTTTCAAAATAATCCAATTAATGAAAAAAATTTTTTATAAAATTCTACACGAAGAAAATTCAATTAGTTTGAGGAATTTAGGAATTCAAGAATTTAAAAATGATGAAATTCAAGTATATTCAAAAAATTATTTTAATATTTTGTATAACTACTGTTTTAATAAAATTTCCCCAAAGAATTCAATTATTTAAAAATAATTTTGTCAAAATTTTACAAAAATTTTCAATTACTTTCTAAAATATAAAAAAAATTTGACTATATTATTTTCATAAATTAATAAATCTCAATGCAGAATTTTAAATTATTTTAAATACACAAGTTTAATTATATTGCTGAAAAAATATGATAATTCTTTAAAGTTTTATTTAAATTCATCAAAAGAATTTAATTTTCAACATTTTTTGATAAAATTATGTACATAAGAATTCAATTTTAAGAAACATTTAAATTATTTAATAAATTATCCATGTTAGTATTTAAATAATTGATTTCTCATAGACTTTTCTAATAAAAATTAATTTAAAAATTAATTTCTGTTAAAGTTTTAGATAAGAATTGAATTTTAATGAAAATCGTCGAAAATCAAAATTTATCATGCTGTTATTTAAAAAATTCTATAGAACTAATTTTCTCAAAAAGCTTAATCCACATTTTTAAAAAAATCAAAATTTTGTTCAATGTTAAAAAAAAATAATTTTGTTTATAAATATAATTTTTTTTTATGAATAACATTTTTTTTACATTTCCTGAAAGTCAGAAGAAAACAGAAACTTTTATTCTTTGAAAACTTTTTTTTAAACTCAATATTTTTAGACTTCTAAGCTATTGAAAATAGGCCTACTTTTAAATATCCAAAATTTCGAAAATTCATAAGTCTATAATTTGGGCAATAAAACAAAAATAAAAAAATACGTATTTCATATTTTTCTATAAAGATTAAGAAAAAAATATGTTTAACCGAATTTTAATGGTCATAGGTATTTGGTTTAAATAATATTTTTCTCTGGGTGCAGTCAAAAAATTTTTTACTGAAGTCTAAGTTATTTTTAACTAATTGTCAGTAGAAATATTATTATTTAAATATAAATGACTGACTTTTTGCTTTTAAATCAGTTATTTTAAACTGATTCAAATTAAGAGGGAATAAAATTAGAAATATGTTTCTATCTATCTTCTATATTAATAAAGTTCGTGATCCAATAATCTGTTCAAAATTTAAAGTTAGTTTTTTGCTTTTTGTTTCTTAAATTTTTTTTATTAATTTTTTTCTTTTCAAATGTTTTCAATTTTAAAATTAACGTATTGAAAATCATCGAATATTGCACAGAATTTTATCAAAAATTTGATAATAGAATTCCTTCTAAAAATGATATTAAATTCTCGTCGAAAATTTTATTAAAATTTTAAAAAATTCTAATTAAATTCTTTTGGAAAATTTGTTTGAATGTTTTTTAAACTAATGGAGTTTTTTTTTAATTTTAATTTTACATTTTAAAAGCAATTGGATTTTACGAAGAAAAATTTTATTAAAATTGTATTAAAAATAATTGAATTTTTGTGAAGAATTTAATTACTATTTATAAAAATAATTGAATTGTTCCGAAGAATTTATTAAAATTTCAAAAAAATAAATTAATTTTATGTTAATATTTGAAGATTAAAATTTTTTCGTGAAATTCTATTAAAATTGTTTGGAAAATAATTTAATTTTTGCAAAGGATTTTACTATTTATAAACATAAATGAATTATTGCCAAGAATTTTACTATTTATAAAAATAATTGAAATGTTTCAAAGAATTTATTAAAATTTTGAGAAATAATTAAATTGTTATGAAGAATTTCATAGAAATATTTGAAAATAATGAAATTTGTTTTTTCTTTTTTATAAATATTTGGACAATAATTGAATTATTTTTAAAGAATTCAAAAATTCTTGTTGAAATTGAATTTTATGGAAATCTATTGAAAATAATTAAATTCTTTCGTGTATTTTTTTTTAAATTGGATTAAAAATATTTTAATTCTTTCACAGAATTGTAGTATTTATAAAAATAATTGAATTGTTTCGAATAATTTATTAAAATTTTAGGAAATAAATAAAATTTATGAAAATATTTTAAAGTATTTGAATTCATCCGAGGAATTTAATTAAAATTGTTTTAAAAATAATTGAATTTTTGTAAAGATTTTACTTCTTAAATGAAATAATTGTATTGTTTAGAAGGATTTATTAAAATTTTAGAAAATTACTGAATTCTTTCGTGAAATTTTGTTCGAATTTTTAAAATATGAACAGTAATAATTAACTTTGTATTTAATAAATTAATTTTTAAAATTTTGACTGTGAAATTATTTTTTAAATTTCTATTTCAAAATATAAAATTTTGTAATTCGCATAACAGCAACAAATTGAATAACACGTTCCGTAACATTTGCTAGTTAATAAATAAATTTAGAAATGCGAAATGCGAATTTATTATTAGAAATTGATATAAACATTTAAAAATAAAAATAATAAATACAATATTATTTCAAAGTTCATCATTGAAGTAACTTATTTTTGGGTTTTTTATTAACAAATAATGGGGAATTGGCATTATAAAATTATGTAAAAACTTACATAACATTAAGAATTTGTAATAAACTTTATGTTTTTGATAAAAATTTTCTTCCATTTTATTGTAAAATTAAAAATGTATGTAAAATAAATTTGCCACTCTGCCCATTTTCACGATTTTCAAGTGCGTCTAACTTCTTTGGAGAAAATCGGAAAAATACGGGATTTTCAGGAATAATTAAATTTTCACCTAATTAAACGCAAACTATAACTTTCTCTTTGGTCCCGGGCCCAGTTTAAAAATTATAAATTGTTTAAAAAATAGTACGTTTCTAAAGGTTAATGAATGTATTTTTTATTAAGTTGAAGTTAGATTAGCATTGAAAATAATAATAAACCAACTTCAACTTAATAAAAAATATATTGATTAACCTTTAAAAGTGTATTATTTTAAAAAAATTAAAAATTTCTAAACAAAGCCCGGAACCAAAGTGAAAGTCATAGTGTTCTTTTAATAAGTGAAAATTTAATTCATCCTGAAAATACCGTATTTTTCCGATTTTCTCTAGAGAAGCTAGACACACTTGAAAATCGTGAAAATGGGCAAAGTAGCAATTTTATTTTATACATATTTTTTTATTTTGCGAGAAAATGGAAGAAATATTTTAACAAAAACTGAAAGTTCCTCA
This sequence comes from Leptopilina drosophilae, assembly GCA_032873175.1. Lineage (NCBI taxonomy): Eukaryota > Metazoa > Arthropoda > Insecta > Hymenoptera > Figitidae > Leptopilina > Leptopilina drosophilae. Next base: position 56,970,223 of record CM065478.1, read on the forward strand.
CAAATTCTTAATATTTTGTAAGTTTTTACATAATTTTATAATTCTATTTCCCCATTATTTGTTAATAAAAATCCCAAAAATAGGTTACTTTAAAGATGAACTTTGGAATAATATTTTATTTATTTTTTTGTATTTTCAAATGCTTATATCAATTTATAATAATAAATTTTGACATTCTCAACAAATGCCAATAATTTGTATTATATTTTTGTATTAAATTGTGTTTTTTTTAATTATTTTCTACTGTCAGAAAACTGACAGTTTTTTACATTTCTAATATTTAAAATTCATATTTTACAAAAGATGTAAAATTATTTTTAAAAAAACTTTTTATTTTGTGATTTTAATAACATTAGTATCATTCCTACAGAGTATTACAATTTTTTAAAATTAGTCAGCGACCACTTAAGTTGAAATAAAATGGATTGACCCTAATATAAATGAGTAAAATTTGAAAATACTAATGAATAAGATATGAGAAATATGAATAATTCTAATTACTGATAAATATGATTGATTTGCATTAGGCAAGGATACGATGCGGAATAATCAAAGAAAAATTGAACCGAGAGTGGAGACAGTGTTGGCGGTGATGTTCCTGATAATGGTTGGCCTTGACCTTGCAAGGTGTTCGCCACCTCACAGAAGTAGACACCATGCGGATTTGTCGCACGAGGAGCCGAAGAATATGAGATCGATAGAGGTCAACGAGGAGTTACCGCGGGCCGAGCCGCTTGGCTTGAACCCGGAGGACGATCCTCTGATCGTTCAAACACGAACGGGCCGGGTGAAGGGTACGACCTTGACTGCTACAACTGGCAAAAAGGTCGATGCTTGGTTCGGCATTCCCTATGCACAAAAACCAATTGGTGAGTATTTTTATTCTTATTTTTCATTTTAGTTTCAAAAACAATTTTTTCACATTTCACATTACTCGACTTGCTAAATTTGAATCAAGTTACCTTTCGTCACTGTTTCACTGACAATCAGTGTCTGACTTTTTCTTTCTGTAGTCAAATATACGCTAATAAAATAAACAAAACAAAATTTCATTCCAAATCACCAATTATTCGACTATTGTCATCTAACTATTTACTGGAATCAATTTTTATTTAAATCAAAAATGAGAATATTTTTTTCTTAATTTAAAAGTGAGTAGCCAATCAAAAGAAATTATTCGATTTGAACATATTCTATAATTGATTTAAACGTAATTTTTATACTTTTTACTCTCTAAATTTGAATTAGTAAAAATTGTTCTCAAAATTTGACTTTTCGCTTTTAAATTAGTAAATTTTGCTAATAAATAGTAATCTCCACTAAATTATCAGTAAAATTTACTAATTGAAAATTGAGAATAAAAAAATTCTGTTTGTAATTTAAAATAGTAGTTTTTACTAATTAAAATTTAGAGAGTAATTCGTTTTACTTATTTTTAAATTTATTTCCGTAATTACTTGGAATTCTTCTTTTTTTTTGCTATGTGAATTATCTGCGGTTTTGAATTATCCAAGAACGTTAAGGTTTCGTCTCTCAAATTTAGAGAGTAATTCGTTTTACTTATTTTTAAATTTATTTTTGTAATTCGTTAGAATTTTTTTTTTTTTAGTATTTAAAATTCTGATTTTTCATTTTCAAGGAGCGTTGAGGTTTCGTCATCCAAGGCCAGCAGAACCTTGGCAAGGAGTCCTTAACGCGACAACACTGCCGAACAGTTGTGTTCAAATTCTGGACACCGTCTTTGGGGATTTCGCCGGTGCAACAATGTGGAATCCTAATACAGCACTTAGCGAGGACTGTCTTTATGTAAATGTTGTCGTTCCGCAACCCAGGCCTACTAATGCCGCTGTCATGGTATGGATATTCGGTGGTGAGTTTCTTTTTATTAGGCAAAGTCTCTACCATTATCATTTATTTATGGGGAAATTTATTACCACTTTCCATTATTTCCCATAAGCAATTATTTTCATTAAATGAAATTCGCAAACATTTTTTATAAATATTCGAAAATATGTAAATTATCATTAATGGAAAAAATACGATCTATCTGTAGGTTTGGACCAATTTCGAGAAACTTACCATGATTGAGAGAAATATTTTCCTCGACAATATTGGCTCAAGATTATCAGTATCAATGGCTAGTCTCGAATTTAAATATCTATGCTATCCAATTATTGGATTTTTGAAGAAATTTTCAATTCAAAAGTGTAGAAAGAAATTTTGGAATTGTATTATTGAATTCTGTACTCTCAGATGTGAACCAATATTGGCCCAATCTTGGTGATTTTTTCTCCAATTCTCCAGTCTTTGATTTTTTTTCTATTCTCTATTTTTACGGCAGACGATTGTTGGAATGAATGTAGAGCATTGAATTTAAATATTCAACCACAATTGGACAAAATTGGACCACGAGTCCGGAACTAATTTTCAATCGGAAATGTAGAAACAGTTTTGGGATTGATTTCTGAATTCTCAGCAATATTGGCTGAATCTTGGTGAGTTTTCTCTTAAGAATTGTCAAATCTTGTATCCAGAGAAAAAGTGTTATTTAAATATTTTTTGTGAGTTAAATAAAGGTTTATTTGTCTTAGGACCAACTAGACTTTTTTTGTGTTTTAAATAAAAATTTTATTCGACATAAATGTTAGAAATATTTGAGCCGAATAAAATTTATTTGAAAAAGAAATGAAAGGTCTGGTTTCGGTTCTAAGGCGAATATATCTTTTCTCTGGGTGTAAGTAAAATTCATTTCGAATGGAGAATTTAAAATTGGGAATCAAAATCTCCTATTGATCAATTCGATCAAGATTAAAGGAATTTTTACAAAAAAATTGTGGAAACCAAATTGCAGAAATTTAATTTAAATATTTAAATATTTAAATATTTAAATATTTGAATATTTTAATATTTTAATATTTTATTATTGAAATATTTTAATATTGAAATATTTTAACGAGTTTGGAATTGGTTTCTACAATTTGAGACGTGAATTGGTTCAATTTTGGTAATTTTTTCGAAAATTGGTTCAACCTTCAATACGTATTCAACAGTTAATAATTTTGGAAGAAAAATTATTAAGAAAAAGTGATTATGAGTCAAAATCATTTGTCAATATTTTGATTTTTTTAGTTTAGAGGAAAATTGCTATTTTAAAATAATTTATTGGGCATTCTTGAGAATATAAAATTTGAAAGTTTAGAAAAATAAAATTATTACTTAACAAATTTTGTTAATGAAGAATTTATATTTCTGGAAGAAGTTAAATATCAAATTCCGATACAATTTCTATTATTTTTCATCTGCATTTTATTTTTAAGTTTTCTTCATAGTTCTAATAAATCAGTTGTATAGATTTTGAAAAACTTCAATGTTTCCAAAAAAAAAAGAATTAAAAAAAAAAAATAAAAAAAATGGTGAAATTTCGAAAAAAAGTTATTTTTCTATTTAAATATTTCTCAAAATTATTATCAGGGTTGCCACAGGTCAGGGAAGTCAGGGAATTCAGGGAAAAGTCAGGGAAAGTAAAATTAGTCAGGGAAAAGTCAGGGATTTTTACTAAAAGTACTGGAAAAAATTGAATTTTTAAAAGTCATGAGAAAACTGAATTTTTTTTCCTTTTTGCCTCGTAAACTATGAAATTACCACAAATTTTAATACAAAACCTTCTTTATATTTCTGCCAATAATTTCTTTTTAAATAACTTCAATTTCCAAAAACTATCATAAAATTAATAATTAATAATAAATAATAATTAAATAAAATTAATAATAACTATCATAAATTATGACTTATAAATTATTTTATGAATAATTTTTACAATTTTCATAAATACTAGATTGATAAAAGAATTTTAGTTAAAAATACTTTTAAAAAAATTAGATTTTGGAAAAGTTACAAATGATTACAGAAATTCAATTATTTTCAAAAGTTAAAAAAATTCTTCGCAGAATTTTAATTATGTTAAAAAATTTTAAAACAATTCCCGTCAAAATTACAATTAATTTTATAAATACTAAAATACTTCATTCAAATTCAATTATTTTTAAAAGTTTTAATAAAATTCTTGACAAAATTCCACAAGAATTCAATTATTCAATTTTTAATAAATTTATTCAAAATAATTCAATTATTTAAAATACGAAATTTAATAAACTGTTTCGAAAAATATCAATTATAAAAAAATATTTTTATAAATAATAAAATTCTTCACATAAATACAGTTATTTTCATAAATTTGAATAAAATTCGTTGGAAGAATTAAATTATTTTTAAAATGTAATAAAATTCTTCGCAGAAATCCAATTGTGTTCGAAATTTTAAAAAAATATTCTTGTTAAAATTCCAAGTAACTTTATAAATAATAAAATTCTTCTCCAAAATTCAATTATTTGATGGAAATTTTAAGAAATTTTAAATTATTTTCATAAGTAATAAAAATCATTGCAGAATTTTAATGATTTTTTATACAATATATATTTTAATCAAATTCTTCGAAAAACGTAATTATTCCTAAAAATTTTATTAAAATTTGTCAAATTAAATTCATATATTTAAAAATTTATTAATCAAATTCTTTATGAGAATTAAATTTTAACAAAGAACATTCTATTATTCAATAAATTATTTATTTTTTAATTTAAATAATTTAATTTTTTAGAATTTTCTAATAAAAATTGATTTAAAAATGAATTAACGGATAATCGATTTATTATTATTTATGAAAGTAATTGAATTATTGCCACGAATTTTATTACATTTTTTAAAAATAATTTAATTTTTTTGAGAAATTTTACTGCTTGTAAAAAAATTGAATTCTTGCGAAGGATTTTTTTAGGATTTCTTCTTCTTCTTCATGTATTGTAATAATATTCTTATAATGGTTGTTCAATTTAAAAAAGTTTGAATTTAAATGTTTTGAAGAATTTTAATTCCTACAGAAAAATAATAACGATTAAATATTTATTTAAAAAAGAAGTTATTGATGTTTTTGAATAATTTTACAATTAATGAAATTTTTAAATAAATGTAATAGAACATTTTTTCTTAATTATCTAATAATTTTTAGAGTGAATCTGAATATTATTTAGGGTCAGGGAAAAATTGAAAATTTTGTCTGGAAATCAGGGAAAAGTCAGGGAAAAATAAAATTAAATATTTGTGGCAAACCTGAAATTATACAAACAAAAAGAAAAATAATTAAATAAACATTTACTCGCTTCATAATCAATTTCTTAATACACAAAATAATTTAAAAAGAAGGAAAACACAAATTAAAAACTGTAAAAAATATTGTCGTTCATTTGAACGTTGTAAACATTTAGGAGCATCATTTTTTTACGAAAAATTTTGACTCAACATTGTTTATTTTTTGAAAAGTGATTAGTTTCGAAATTATTTGAAATTAATTTCTATTGTGTCCAATATTTAGCCGCTTGTGACTCACAGTCTTAAAATGCAATAAGAAAAATTAGAACCGTATTGCCTCTTAATTTCATATTTTTTCTCTATAAAATTTGAGAGTAGAACAAAATTTTCTTCAAAGAATTTTGAAAATTTAAGTGAAAGAAGATTTTTATTTTGAATTATTATTTTAATACAAAACGTTTTTATTAGTGTATTACCTCTTAATTTTATATTTTTTCTCGATAAAATTTGAGAGGATAACAACATTTTCTTCAAAGAATTTTGAAAATTGAAGTATGAGAAGATTTTTATTTTGAATTATTATTTTAATCCCAATTTTTTTTATTATTGATGGTAATTATATTTAGAAAAACAAATTACATAGAAATATTCGAAATACATAAATGAATTAAAAAAAAAATGAACTAAATTAAAAAGAATCTTCAGTTTGGATTTTAACTGAATTAAAGAGAGTCTTTAGTCTGAACTGAATTGAATTAAAAAAAAATCTTTAAAAACTAGAAAAAAAGAAGTAAATTGTTCAGTGTTGGAAGGTGGTTGTTGGATCACCATAGATTACTTTTAGGTGGTTTCTACTCGGGTTCTGCAACCCTGGACGTCTACGATCACAGGACCCTTGTGTCTGAGGAGAACGTTATCTTAGTTTCAATGCAGTATCGAGTCGCAAGTCTCGGTTTTCTTTACTTTGGAACATACGATGTGCCAGGCAATGCTGGCCTCTTCGATCAACTCATGGCACTTCAGTGGGTACACGACAATATCGCGGCTTTTGGCGGTAATCCCGACAACGTCACACTCTTTGGCGAAAGTGCCGGTGCAGTTTCCGTCTCAATGCACTTACTGTCGCCTCTATCTAGGTAAATCCTCATTAATCTCTTTCTCTATTTTATTATTCTCGACAAAAAATGCTACACAAGAGAACTAAATTTTTAATTATTCTCTTTTTATTGTCAGGCCTGGGGGATTATGATTTTTAGGACTTTTTACGACTATTTTCAAAAGATGTGACTCTTTTCGATTTATTTTTAATAAAATGGGTGTTTTTCGCCTTTTTGCATATAATGCAGGGAAATTAAATTTTTGTTGTATTAAATGTTAGTTATTTCGATTTTTGTGATCGTCAAGTTTTGTTATTTTTTGAGGTGAATTAGTCATTTTTTAAAATAATTTTTATTGTACTTTCTACAGAAAAGTAGTAAAATAGTAAATAATTCATAGTCAATTTTTAAGGTAACAATTTTTCATTAATCTATTAGAGAAATAATAAAGTGTAAAAACGTTTAAAATAACTGCCAAAGGAGTCAAACATTTTGCTGTAAAGAGTCTGATTTTCGTTTTTTGAAAATTTTTTTTAGTGCATAAAACAGACTTTTATCCTAAGAAATTGAAATTATAGTTCAGTAAAAATATATTTTTTAAATTTATGTTTCAATATTTTTTAATTTGATTTATTTTTTTCACTTTTATGAATTTTGATAAAAACAGACTTGTCAGGCAAATCGGGGAAATTTTATCCGAAATAGTGGAAAAATATCGAATTTCTAGAAATGATACAAAAATTCTGGTTGTTTGAAAATATTAAACAAACTTTATAAAAATTAAATAATTACTGTTAGGTTCAATTAATTTTATTGAATTTTCTTTTTCACCACAAAAACTTTAAAAAAAACCATAAACTTTTAAAGTTGTAATTTTTATACAGAAAATTAATTTTTTTTTGTTTGAACAATTCAGATCTTGAAGAACTTTTTGAAAATTATTAAGAGTAATTGATTTTCAAAAGAGTTTCAGTAAAAAAAGTCTTGAAAATAATGTAATATTCTTGAAATTATAATAAAAATGTTTAAAAATAAAATTTTAAAGGGTTTAAAATTAAAATGTTTTAAGATTTTAATTTTGAAAAAGTTTTATTGTTAATTGTAAAAGAATTGAATTTTTTTATTAATAATAATTGGATTTTTTTGCAAATTAGTTAAATTTTGAGTTTTACTTAACAAATTTTTGAGTATTTAAAGTCTCATAATACTGAATTGAAAACAATATTGATTTTTAGACTAAATAAATCTAATTTTGTGTTGAATAATTGAATTCTGGAAATGATTAAAAATACTTGATTTAATGAAGAATTGTAAAAAAATTTTTTTTGGAAATTATAGAAAATAATTGAATATTGAGACATTTATAGCGAAGATTCTTGGAAGTACAAGTTAAATTTTAAAATATTTTATTTTAAATTAAAATTTTGAAAAATTTTAATTTTGAATAATTTTAATAAAAAATTCTAAAAAACTCTTGGGAGGATATAATTTGAATTTTTTTAAATAATGAAACTTTGAAAATAAATTCTTTAAAATTGTTTAAAAAAATTAATTTTTAAAAGAGTTTCAGTTAAAAACTATAGAAAATAATTCACTATTGAACGAGGTGTAGCAGTAATTTTTCGAAATAATGGAATTTTTATAGGTGTCAAATTAAAATTTTGTGAAATAAAAATTTTTCATTATTTTTATTAAAAATTCTAAATAATTAAATTTTTTTAATTTTATGAGTAGTTTAAATTTTTTAGAATTTGATTGAAAAAATGAAGTTTAGACGGATTTTCTTTATATATTCATATAATTGAATTCTGAAAAAAATTCTTAATATTCCTAAAAATTTAGAAGAGATTTAGACTTAGAAGAGAATTTTAGTTAAAATTTCTAGAAAGTAATTAAATTTGGATAGAATTGCAAATTATATTTTCCAGAAATAATTATATTTCAAAAGATTTAAAAAGTAAATTTTCAAAAATTCTAATTCGTTTTTGTAATTTAAATAGCAATCGTAGTATTGAAATATTTCTAGTATTTAAATATTCAGTTTCTAAATTTAATTTAATTATATTATATTTCTAAATTTACTGATTTAAAATATAAAGTCTAATAATTTTGCATCGTTAAATTTAGAAACTCTCAGAAAATTAAGTTTAAGAAAAAATTGGATTTAAATTAGACTATTTTTTATAATAGTTTAATTCAAGAAGAAAATTTATAGATTTCTTATAATTTTAATTAAATAAATTGTATTTTTCATGAAAGATTTTTATTAAAATTTGTAAAAATAATTTTGTTTTTGAAAAAATGTGAAGAACTATAAAAATATTATTTGAATATAGTAATTGGAGTTTACAAAAAATTTAAATTGAATTTATTATCTGGATAGGGGTAAAATTTATAAATTTTTCTGCAATTTAGGGAAAAATTAGTGAACTAAAATAAAAATAAAAACAACTTTGAAAAATAAAATACAATATTTTTTGACTATTTTTGTTCCTTGAATCGACTAAAACGATTCTTTTGCATCAAAAATTTAATCCGAGGCTTGCATTCGGAAGACAAAATTTCTCTTTATAAAATTAAATGTAAAAAAATTGTTTTAACTTTGTTTTTACTTTTTATTTTAATTTTATTTTTTAAGTAGTTTCCAGTGAGAAATTGAATTAAAATTTGTTTGCTTTTTAATAAATAATAAATTTTCTATGCGGAGAAAAATAAATTTGATTGAATCTAAATAATTTTTTTCTAAATTTCCAATAAAAAATAGAATTAAAAATTGTTTCCTTTTGTTAATTTGTAAATTTTTTGTACAGAGAAAATTTGATTAAATCAAAATACAATTTTTCAATTTTAGTTTCCAATAAGAAATTGAATTAGAAATTATTATTTTTTCGCTAATTAATAAAATTTTCTGTACAGAGGAAAATAAATTCTCTAGATCAAAATAAATTTTTTTTTAATTTCCAATAAGAAATAGATAAAAATACAATTTTTCATTTTTACTTTCCAGTAAGAAATTGAATTAAAAATGATTCTTTTTCTCATAAATTATTAAAAATAGATAATAGAGGGTAAAAAAAATTCGATTTAGATAAAATTAAAATAAAATTTCTTTTTCTGTCCAGGCAACTATTTAATCAGGCAATAATGCAGTCGGGTTCGCCAACAGCTCCATGGGCAATAATATCTCGGGAGGAGTCGATAATACGGGGTATCCGATTAGCGGAAGCAGTTGGTTGTCCGCACGATGAAAATGCACTTCAAGAAGCTATTGATTGTCTTCTGTTAAAAGATCCAGTTGAATTGGTCAATAGTGAATGGGGTACTTTAGGTATTTGTGAATTTCCCTTTGTTCCTGTAATTGATGGTTCCTTTCTCGATGATACGCCGCAACGTTCACTATCGACGGAATCATTCAAGAAGGCAAACATTCTTATGGGCTCAAATACTGAGGAGGGATTTTATTTTATTATTTACTATTTAACGGAATTATTTCGAATCGATGGAACTGAAGATGTTAAAGTATCGAGAGATGAATTTATTAAAGCAGTCACTGAATTAAATCCCTACGTGAATCAAATTGCACGTACAGCAATTGTTTATGAGTATACGAATTGGGTTAATCCCGATGATCCCGATGACAATCGGAATGCTCTAGATAAAATTGTCGGCGATTATCAATTTACGTGTAATGTTAACGAATTCGCTGGAAGATACGCCGAGACGGGAAATACTGTTTATATGTATTATTACAAGCACAGGTGAGAATATTTTTATTCACATGCTTTTCAACGTTCAAATGTTTCAACGAAATAGGTTTTATTTCATGTATTCTCGTAAATTACTGATTGCAATGAATTAAAAGTAATTTTATGTTTAGAAACTGTAATTCATTTTTTTGATTCATGAGACAAACTTATTGTAATAAAAATTTAGTTCAATGAAGAAATATATCAATTTTGTTCATTTGAACGTTCAGACATTTGGGAAGATAAATCTTCAATTTAATAAAATAGTTCGTACGAAACAAAAAAATGTTTTCGATAAAAGGAATAGTAAAATTAGTTAACTTATTGTTCACTTTTTGAAAACTTTTAAACAAATTCTTAGAAATAAAAAGAATTTTCGAAAAAAAGAACAGTAAAATTATTATTTCCTAATTAAAATTTAATTTTAAAAGAAGTGAAAACAAAAGAGAATTTATAATCGAACAATAATAATTATAAATTAAATAAATAGTAAATTAGATAAACAATTAAAATTAATAGTTGGATTAAAAAATAGAAGATAGATATAAAATAGTAGAATTAAAAGTTGTATAAATAATAAATTTAATAAATGATAAAAAATATTTTATCAACATTTTCTTTTAAAATAATAATAAATAAAGTAAATAGTAATTCAGTCAAATAATAATCAAAATAAATACTAGATTGAATGAATAATAATTTCATAAATTGTAAATTAAGTCAATAATAAAAAGTTTATTGTTCTCTCATTCGGAAATTTTTTTCTTTGAATAGTCTGAATGTTGTTTATTATTGAATTAAAAAGCCAAATTCTGGGATCAAGAGATAATTTTTTTTGTCATTACTTATGTTTCTTTTTTTTTATTTTTTGACGAATAGGAAATTGATGTTGTTTGGTGAGTAATCAGTAATTATTTTGTAGATCGAAAAATAACCCTTGGCCAAGATGGACGGGTGTCATGCACGCTGATGAAATTAATTATATTTTTGGAGAGCCACTCGATCCTACCAAAGACTACACTCAGGAAGAGAAACGCTTGTCACAGAGAATGATGAAGTATTGGGCAAACTTTGCGAAAACAGGGTAAGCAACGAGACAGTTACATTCGACGAATATTATCTATACATATATAAATTTATTAATTGCTTCTTAAAGCGAGATGGAAAATTCACTGATCTTTCTAGAATATTTTCCATTTTCAAATGAAATATTTTTTCGCCAAATGTGAAATATTTTGCAGAAAAATTTAATTTTACTGAGAAAGAATTGAAAATATTTCTCTTATGTATTATTTTCAATTTTTTTAAGGGGAAATATTTTTCACAAGTATTTTTTACAACTTTGCACAATTTTCAAAATTATAACAAAAAATTGAAAAAAAAATTCGAAAAATAATCATTATATTAAAAAATATTCCCAAATATTTAAAAAAGGTTTTTTTTAAATACTTTTACATAGAAAAATTGAGATATTTTTGTATAGAAAATTATACAGATACTTTGTTAAAATAAAAATTGTTTTGAAAAAGTTAAATAAAACTATTTTCAAACAGTTTTTCTGCAAAATTTATAAAAAGTTACAGAAGTAAGTTACAAGCAATAAAAACTAAAACAGAAAATATGAAAAAAAAAACTATTGAAAAATATTTCCATAAATTTTTAATAATATTGGTTTCAATTAAACATTTTCAAAGTTTTTTTTAACGAATTCCATTTTATTTTAATTATAAAATTAATATTTATTTTCGTAAATTATAATATAAAGTTATTATTCACTGTTTACTTTAAATTTTCGTGAAGATGGGTTTTTGTGAGGAGTAAAATATTCAATAGACTTCATGTTTATTCAATGTAAATTTTATCGCACATGTGAAATATGCAGATGTGAGCTGTAAAATTCCGTTCGTCAATTGTGAAGAGTTACTTCAGTTTTCATGAATTCATGTACAAAGGAGTATTTTATATGCTCTAAAGAACGCTAGTTTGTGATTTTAATTTCATCATTGAAAATATAATAAGAAACTTGAAGCTAACGATAAAATATGTATTTATGTAAATTAAAGGGAAAAAAAGGAGACAAAAAATAATTTCTAATCAAACAATAATTATTATTATTAAAATTATAATTTACCTGATTTACTATTAACTTTTTTTAAAATTTTGTTTGATAACACGTTTTTTCTCTCTAATTTACATAAAAAATAGCAAATTTGGATAGACGACTTATTTAATAAACAATTAATTCAGTAAATAATAAATTCAATAAATAGTAAATTAGGAAAATAATAAATTAACTGAATCACAAATTTTGGTAAATAAAAACAAATTTTCTGTTCTTTAAAAAAGATTCTAAAATTATTGTTGTACTTTTTTAAAAAAAGTAATTTTAGCCAAATGGTAATTAATGTTTGAATTGTTTTTTTAAAGAAATCCAAATATGGGTGACAATGGATCTTGGACTGATGTACGTTGGCCGCAACATACAGCTGCCAAAAAGGATTATTTAACACTTGACACAAACTCCACAGAAATTGGTTACGGTCCTAGAGCAAAACAATGTGCTTTTTGGAAAAAGTACATTCCCCAATTGCTGTCTACCACCGGTGAGTAATTTACAGTTTGAATATTTTATTTTGGAAAATTAATTTATTTACAGATAGCAGAAAAAAGGAGATCATGAATTGATAATACATCAGTGGCATTTAGATTTCAATTTCAATTTTTTAAACAAATTTCAAAAAGTTTCAACCATTAAAATTCGTAAAATTTTTACCACTCTTCTTCTTCTTCTTCTTCTATTTCTTTTTATTATTATTATAATAATAATATAATTAATACCTATTAATATTATTATTATTAATTAATTATATTAATCTCTGTGGGTTTTCATTCATTCTGTTCGCAGTATGAAGTTAGTTTTTGTATATGCTTTTGTTTTTTTTTCTTTTTCAAAACACTTTGGTTTTTCGATTTGTCAATATCAATTTTTATTGTTTATTTAGAGAAAAGGTTAATAGATATTGCTTTTATAAAATAAGGTAAGAAATTTTCATAATGTTGATTTAGAAATTTTATAATTATTTTTTGTTTATATTTTAAAAATTATTAGTTTCTTTTGAAATAAAAAGTTATGAAATTTTCGTTTTTAAATACAATTTTTAACAATAATGTTTTTTCTATTTTAAATTAATAACAAAAAATGTGTAGGAAGAATTTGTGTATTTAATAATTACAATTTTTCTTTTTTTATGTATATAAAGATATTTTATATTTTACTAGCTAAAAAAATGCTTGTGTACTTTCTCATATAATAATCATGTCTATTCACAATTCACATTTTTTTATTAAAGAACAAAATATTTAATTTCATTTGAAGAATTTTTTTAATAAGATTTAATTTTTTAACTTTCTAAAAATCAATTTATTTTAAGTTTAATCTAGAAATTAATGAAAAAATTTGCATAATTTCTTTTTCTGTATTTAAAAACGAAGAAAAAATAAAGTAATTTAAACTATTTATATTTCTCCATCAACATTTTTTTTAAACTTCCATTTTGTAATTTATTTTGAAAATCATATTGTTTTTACAAAATTAGTAGTATTTTTTTGCATAATTTCTATTTATTATCAACATTTTTTTAACAAAATCAAAATATTATATTTTTAATCAGTATTGATTAATAGATAATAAGAATTAATTATTTAGTATTTTTTAATAATAAATTAACTTTAGAAATAGAATTTTAAAAGTTAAGTATTTTTATGAAACTGAAACTTGCATCCAGTTACCAGTCCTACTTAATTTTCGAAAATTCGATATTGGATTTAAAACAAAAAATATTTAACATTTAAATTTAATTTCTAAAATTAAGCAAAACAGGTGCTGGTAGCAAATCAAAATCATGAAAATTTCTTTCATTCTTTTCTATTAAACAATATAAAGTGTTGTCAAAAACATTTTGTCGGACAAATCGAATTTCTATAATTTCTTTTATTTATTTCTAACAAAATTTGAAAATTATTTAACAAAATGTTAAATGTTATTAAAAAAAGATGAAAAAACTGGAATAATTTCTTAATTTTTTAAACATAATCTTTAATAAAAATTTAATTTTTTTAGAGATAGATGATAAATGTTTTGGCTCAATTAACTTTTTTTCTGTAATTTCTTTTTTAAATTTGATACTGAAAATAATTAAGAATAAAAATTGTATATCTTTAATTAACTATCAATTGTATTCTTTTAATAGTTGACAAAGATTATTGATTTATTTATAATGAATGAGAATATAAATTGTAATTTTAATTCGTAATCATAATTGTTATAGTTGCTGTTTGATTTTTTTGTTTCTTAACTTTTTTGTAATTTTTTTTTTCAAATATTTAAAATTTTTTAATTAATATATTGAAAATCATCGAATTATTGCAAAAAAATTTTATCAAAAAATTTAATAATAATAGGATTCCTTCACAAAATTCCACTATTTAGGAAAATAACTTAAATCTCGGGGAGAATTTTGCTTAAATTTTAAAAAATTCTAATTAAATTCTTTTTGCAGAATTTCTTTGATTTTTTTTGTCAAATAATGGAGTTCCTTTAATAATTTTAATTAAACATTTTTAAAATAATTAAAATTTTATGGAGAAGAATTTTTTTTAAATTGTATTAAAAATAATTGAATTCTTGCGAAAAATTTTACTATTTAAAATAATTTAATTATTTTTATTTAGAAAGATTTGTTAAAATTTTAGGAAATATTGAAATTCTTTCGTGAAATTTCAATAAAATTTTTGACAATATGAACAGTAATAAATCATTTTGTATTTAAAAAAGGATTTATTTTAAATTTTGATTATGAAATTATTTAAAAAATTTATGTTTGTTAATAAAAAATTTTGTAATTTGTATAACAGTATCAAATTAAATACTACGTTCCGCGCGCTAGCGCGCGTATCATGTGCTAGTAATAAATAATTTTACAACAATCATTTTTAGTGTAATATTGTATAATTAATTATAGAAATTATTTTTTATTACTATAAATAATTATGTAATATTAAAAGCTAAAAATATAAATTTAAACTTTTTTGAGAAAAATACCAATGATATGGTTTGAATATAGAGGATTTTTTTTCCGTTGAAAATATAATAGTTGTTCACTATTTTTTTGTGCTCACTGTAAAGGAAGACGAAAATTTTTATGAACGAAATAATATATCTTTCGAAAACCTTGACCTCCCGCATCAGTAACCTTAATTGAGAGTAGACGCCCGGTACTACGCCCACTTCTGAATTGTCTCAAATGACACCTGTTGAATTGAAAGTGCACTTTGTTACGTATAGATTCCATAAAAAACAATGAAAAACCAAAATTCCTTCGGATTTTCCAGTTGAATCGCATTTTTTTGTTCTCTCTGAATCTCGTTTGTAAACCCGAACGTCAATCATTCAAACCGAGAAATGATAACGCCATGCAATATTCAAACACATTACGTTATTGTTGATTGTTTTTCGTAAAAGTAAAATTAAACATGGGATTAAAATTAAAACAGGAAGTGAGAAAATATAATAATCGAATTATTAAATAATATTAAAATAAATATGAGAAGAAAGGAATATTAAAATAATTGTTCAATTATATTAATTGGAATATGAATATTTTAATAACTATTATTGTTGATGTTAAAAAGTTCGAACATGGAAAGAAATCGATCGATAGAAGTATTTCGAGAGGAAAATATTGAAATATTTTTTGAATTGTTGAAACATTTTTCGAATCACTGAAATATTTCTCGAATTCTTTCATTCTTTGTTTAAAAAAAGTTTTATTTTTCATGTACCAATGGTTTTTGAAAGAAAAAAACTATTCTCCAGGGATTTTTTTTCTTTTCGAGAAAAATGTCTCTACGAGTTTTAGCGAAATGAAGACACGTTTGTGGATATTAGGTGAAAAGCCGAGTACAAACTATTTGGCACACGAATCGACCAGTCAATTCTCTGATATAAAGAAAATAAGTCATGGCAGTAAATCGTAGCAGATTTCAACGAAGGAAGGAAGGAAGGATGAAAAAACGAAGGAAAGAAACTTGTAGTGGAAAATACGTACTCACTGTCTTGGTTGATATATAAAGTAGTGCATTCACGAGAAAAAGGGCGGATTGCCGCCAGTGCGCGCGCGAGAAAAAGTGAAATAGAGTCATCAGAAAAAAAGGGTGACAAAAATAATGGCCGGAGAAAAAATTGAAGAAAAATAGAATAAGAAAGAAAAATGGTAAACGGTCAGAAAAAATGGGTAAAAATAAATAAAATAGAGAAGAGGAGGGGAAATAAAGAAGAGGAAGGAAAGGAAAAAAATAAGGACAAAAAGTCAAAAAAAGGAAAAAAGAATAAAAGAAAAAGGAAAAAATAAAAAGGTGAAAAAAGTGTAAAAAGACAAAATAGAAGAAAAAAGGTGAAAAAAAAGAATGAGACAAAAAATGAAAAAAATAAAAACACTAGAAAGAGGAAAACGTAGAAAAAAGTGGAGAAATTTAAAAAAATGAGAAAAAAGCGAATAAAATGGAAAAATTAGGAAGAAAGGAAATAGCGAAAAATAGAAAATGGAAGAAAAAGAAAAAGGCGAAAAAAGTAGAAAAAGACAAGAAATAAAAAAAAAGCCAAAAAAATTTTTTAAATAAGGAAAAAATACAAAAAGGCGGAAAAAGTAGAAACAGGAAAGAATGAAAGAAACCAAAAAAATTTTAAATGAAGGAAAAAATACAGAAATAAGAAAAAGGTGGAAAAAGAGAAAAAATAAAAAAAATTGAAAAATGGATAGAAAAGAAAATGAAGGAAACAACGGAGAAAAAAAGGCGGACAAAATATAACGAAGGAGAAATTAGAAAAGGGAGAACATAGAAAAAAGATGGAAAAATAGAAAAAGGGAGAAAAATGCTGAAAAATATAAAAAGCAGAAAATGGAAAAATAAAAAAAGGTGGAAGAAATAGAAAAAGGGAGAAAAAAGCGGAAAAATACAAAAAGAAGAAAATCGAAAAAGGGAGAAAAAATGAAAAAGAAAGAAAAAAGACAATAAAATAAAAAAAGGGTCAAACCAGAAGGCGGAAAAATAGAAAATGTAGAAAAGAAAGAAGAAAAGAAAATGAAGTAAAAAGTAGAGTAGGGTAGAAAAAGGAGTGAGAGAAAAGCAAAAAAGAAAAGAGAGAAAGAGAGGGAGAGAGAGAATGAAAGAAAGAAAACGATTCTTCCTTTGGAAGAGAAAGAGTCGCTGAGTGACACAATAGATATTATTTTCTCGAGCGAGCGACGAATGCTGCTGGAATTTTTCGCTGCATTATCATTTTTATTCCAGCTCTTAGCTTTGCTTTCTCTCTACATTGGGTGCCCAAAGAAATCTCTCTTCTTTTTTTTCCAACTCTCCTCCCCTCCAAGTTTCACCGATGCCTTAGGCACACACTTTATCCACCACCCCATTTTCTTCATCTTTACTGCTGGTTGGCTGGTGTGTCGTCATCGTCTCTGTCTTATATATATATATATATATTCCACCTTTAAAATTCAACTTTCTCAAGGCGTGCCGCCTTTTCTTGTCCAACCAAGTTTAAACAGAAACTCGACCTTATCCGCCTAAGTGCTTTTCCATCCTTTTAGATATTCCTCTCGTCAAAGGGAAAACACAAAAAAAGAAAGAAAATGAAAAAAAATTGACGTAATTTCCTTTAATGCAAAATGAGGATCCCCATTTTCATCATTGCGTTTGGAAATTGATTCTTTTTTTTGGCTAGTGGGTTTTTTTTGTCCCTTTTGAAGATTTGAATATGTTTTTAGTTATCGCACTTTAGTTTACGTTGGCAGGCTTTTTAATTTAGAAATTAATGGACAAGAGATTAAATTAATTTTTTTATTAGATAAAATACATATATTTATTTAATACATGGGTCAGAATTCGTGAAATTTTCACAGAAAATAAAAAGTATTTTTTTATAAATCAAAATGATGAGAAAACATTTCTATTTGGTCTTAGGAATGTGTCCACCGAAGAACAGAAAAAATATTATTTTTTATAAAAGTTATTGCAAAATTAATTTTTTTGCAACTTTTTAAACAAAATGTTATTTCTCCTAACTGTATGAACCGATTTATATGAACCAAGAGGGAATATAAAGAGGATAAAATATACTTTCGTTTAGAAATAGAAAATTTTTAAAAAGTTTATATTTTAATAATTATTTAATCAATTTTTTATAAACAATTAATTTTTCTTAATGTTCTGCGCCTGTAAATTTTTTTAAAAATATCTACATACACTTAAAACTATAAGAAATCAAAATCCGTTGAGATAATTTATGAGCGACAATTATTTAAAAAGTTATAATGAAAATTATATCAAACGAAGATGCGATTTTGATGATTTTCAGAATTAAAACATTATTTTTAACTACGAAATGAACAAAGCACTGTCGAATTAACATTTTTATTCAGTTACATAACCATAAAAATTATCAAAAACTAAGTTTAGTGTTGATGCACTAAACCGCGCCAATATAATTCCCCTTATAACTTTTGAAATGATTGTCGCTCATAAATTTTCTCAACGGATTTTGATTTCTTATAGTTTTAAGTGTATGTAGATATTTTTAAAAAATTTTTACAGGCGCAGAACATTTAGAAAAATTAATTGTTTATAAAAAATTTATTAAATAATTATTAAAATATAAACTTTTAAAAAATTATCTATTCTGAACGAAAGTATTTTTCATTCCCTTTATATTCCCGCTTGGTTCATTCATTTCTTAAATCGGTTCATTCATTTAGGAGAAATGACATTTTGTTTAAAAAGTTGCAAAAAAATTAATTTTGCATAACTTTTATAAAAAAATAATATTTTTTTGTGTTCTTTGTTGGACACATTCATAAGACCAAATAGAAATGTTTTTTATCATTTTGATTTTAAAAAAAATATCTTTTGTTTTCTGTGGAAATTTCACGAATTCCGACCCAAATTGATTAAATTTGAATAATTTTTTTGAAATAACTAATAAATATAAATTATTATTATTGTTATTATTATTATTATTATTATTATTTGTAATATTTCTATTATATTAATTTGAATATTATTTTATGTAGCAAATTATTAATATTAATAATGTTACTATTAGTATTTTGGTGATTCTCCTGAAAGGGACCTGTTTACGTGTTTCCAACATGAGACTCAATATTTGCATTAACTTTTTATTGATATTTTGTTGAGTATAAATTTCAGAAAAAAATTATCCATAATCTACGAAACATTATTTATCTTTGCATGATCTTATAATGTTAAAATTTAAAGTTTTTCTTGGTAAAAAAATTTATTTAAATTTGTCTTTTGGTTTTAGTTAAATATGATACATATTTTTAATTACTTTTTAATATAATTACAAATTTTGTAATATAGTCTTAATATATATCAAATTGAAGCTTAGAATCTACCGTTTATTTTTCACTTATATTTAGTTAAAATAAAACAAAAGAAATTTTTTAAATAATTAATTACAAATTACTGGCAATGGGAGTAAAAATTCAAATTTATCTCCGAAGCCTCGTTTTTCAGTTAACAACATCATATTTTGAAAATGTTTTTTAATTATACGTAATCTTCTATATATAAATATTTGAAGTTGTAGCCCAAAAAATTTGTTAAATTATGTTTCAATATTTTTAAATTTAATAAAAAGGTGAATTTTTTATTTGACAAACTATTCATCTCCGAAGCCTTTTTCATATTTGGTAAGCGTTATTGTTTTGTTTTTAAATTTTTAATAATTATTTTCAATTACCTAACCCTTGAGTTATAAAAAATTTTCCGTTTTAATTAAAAGAAAATATTTTTAATTTCTTAAAATATAATATATTAAGTAGAAAGTTAGATAAATAAGAAATTATAATTAAAAATAAAATTTTTTTACAGAAAATATCAATTTTGAACTTAAAATGATGAATTAAAAAATTCATTACAATTTTTTTTCTGTTCAATATAAAAAAATATATATTAGTTATTTTTGAAAAGATAAAATAGTTATAAATAAATTATTAAATACACAATTCATTAAATTATAAATGAATAATGTTAAAAGTTTAATAAATTAAAGAAATTAAATTTAAAAATAATTTTTTTACAAAAACCCCAATATGGATTACAGTATATTTAACCTTCAAAACACTTAATACTAAAATGATGCTGGAAAGCTTATTTTTGAGAATTAATTTTGCGCAAGGTGCAACTCAGATTTTTATCTTTAAACGCATTTAAAATCTACCCATGACAAAAAATTTCAGAAAATGTAAAAATTAATTTTTTTTTTTAGTTTTTGGAAAAAAACAGGTGCCTTTCAGGAGAATCACCCATTTATTCTATTATTTGTATTAATTGCAGTAACAATAGCTTTGGAAATGTAAGTTTCCTTTTTAAATTTTCGAAAAATACGCCGCTAAAAGTTAATAATTAACTCGACACGCCGAGAGACTTGAGACGAGAAGACGAAAAATCTCGTTTCTCTCGAAAGTGTGGAGGAGGTAGAAAAAATTTGTCGGGAAAAGTGGCCTGAGGTGATAACGGCACTTGCAAAGAGACTGTCAGACACAAGTGTGCCAGAATATCTTGAGCATGAAATATGAATTTAAAGCGCATGAAGTGCCACAATGAAACTCGCATGCAATTTTTTTCTTCCTCCCCCCGCCCACGCCTCTTTCTTAACATATATTTATATATATTAATAGAAAAAATTTGTTAAAAATGGTCATTTGTACAATTTCCCTGTTAGTCATTATAATGGTTTTCTCAAAGACTTGAAACTACTTTTTTCAAAAGTAACAAATTACATTCCATTCTCTTGTGAAAAGAAAAAATTTGCAAGTTTCAAATAATATACTAGTTTATTACTTACTATACCTTTAGGAAAAGATGAAATTTTTTCAAACTAAACACTGAAAAATAAATCTTTTTTTTATTTTCAAAGATATATTTATTGAAAACAAATGAAAAATTAAAACGAAAAGCAGTTTTTGTTCTATTGGAAATCTTTCAATTTGTTGTAAATATTGATAAATTTTGTTCACGTTCGACCAAACACCAGAGCTCTACTACTGGAAATTTATTTTTATACTGTTTTGAAAGATTTTTATTCTTTCAAACAAAAAAAAATTCTAATAACAGCTCTATTTCAATTTTTACATTCTCATCGCACGTGAGAAGGTATTATTTATTTTTTTTAACATTAATAAATTTTGTTCTTTCCGAAATCTAAAAAATTTTAATAACGAAACTCAAAATCGATTCTATTTAAAATACGTCAGTTTTCTAAAATTTTCCTTAATTTCCCTCACGACTGACTATTATACAGATCTGTACTAATTGAAATTATTATTTCCTACGTAGCGAATACAAATTAAGCTACTTTTACTACCTTCATATAGTAAAACATAAACTGTCAGAAATTTCAGTGCACTTCAGCTTTAATTTTCACTATGCTTGTGAAGTAAATTTTACCGTAAAGTTTGCAAAATAAATTTAATGTTCACATAGTAAAATTTACTAGTAGAACATAGTAAAAAATACTATTTAATATTGGACGGAAATTTCAGTTTATGTTTTACATTGTAAAAATTTTTTTTTAATTTTTCGTGTAAAATTACACGAAAGAATTTTATTATTTTCAAAAATATCCATAAAATTTTATTTCAACAAGAACTAGAAAAACTACACGCGCGTGAAATTTTCTTTTCCGTTGTTACTATCAAGATTTGCTTTTCCAGATTTAATGAAAATTCTTAATTTCTTAAAAAATATTTTTTTTCTTACGATCCTTTATTAAATTTAATTATTTGAACAACTCGTACAGTAAATGTAAAAATATTTTTAAAAGCAACTTGAATTAAAATTCAAAATTTATTTCAATAAAAGTTGGCAAAATTTTCAATTGTTTCAATTTTTTTAAAATTGAGCGGCTGGATTCCATAAGGGCACGTAAATTTTTCTCGGCCGAAATCGAAGTCCCCTGGACACTCAAAATTCAACTTCTGAATTTAAATGTTTAAAATATATATCCTTATAGGAAATTTCATTGCGCATCTTTTTTTCTTTTAAATTTTTATTGTATCTGTTACCGTTTTCAAAATATAAGGAAAAAACTGTTTTTTTAAAGAGTGAAATTTTTATTGTTTTTTTCACTTCAACTCGCGATTACTCAGTCAATTTTACGAATTTTTTAATGAAACAAAAACGAAAATACGCGTTGTTTTATCCTACGAGTGACTAAAAAAGAAAAATGTTGTTTTAATTATAAATAAAAAAGTTATTAATTTTTTATTAAGATATTGCAAAATTCGTAAACTGAAATTTTCACTAAGCGGGGAAGTTGAGCAAATTTTGAGCAACAAAAAACTTCCAGCGAGAAAGTTGTTCATTTAGGTCTAAAAAAGTTTTTCCCGAAAGTTACAGTTCAATTAAACAATTAGTTAACAAATGGCGAATGTTAAAAGTCGTTGGCGGCTGAACGCCCAGCGTGCGTATCTCACCCGTATTATGTATACACAGAATAAAACTCTCCAGCTTACTATTAAGTGAGATACGCGCGCTGGGCGTTCAGTCGCCAACGACTTTTAACATTCGCCATTTGTTAACTAATTGTTTAATTGAACTGTAACTTTCGGGAAAAACTTTTTTAGACCTAAATGAACAACTTTCTCGCTGGAAGTTTTTTGTTGCTCAAAATTTGCTCAACTTCCCCGCTTAGTGAAAATTTCAGTTTACGAATTTTGCAATATCTTAATAAAAAATTAATAACTTTTTTATTTATAATTAAAACAACATTTTTCTTTTTTAGTCACTCGTAGGATAAAACAACGCGTATTTTCGTTTTTGTTTCATTAAAAAATTCGTAAAATTGACTGAGTAATCGCGAGTTGAAGTGAAAAAAACAATAAAAATTTCACTCTTTAAAAAAACAGTTTTTTCCTTATATTTTGAAAACGGTAACAGATACAATAAAAATTTAAAAGAAAAAAAGATGCGCAATGAAATTTCCTATAAGGATATATATTTTAAACATTTAAATTCAGAAGTTGAATTTTGAGTGTCCAGGGGACTTCGATTTCGGCCGAGAAAAATTTACGTGCCCTTATGGAATCCAGCCGCTCAATTATTTTCAGAAATAGAAGTATTTTTAAAAGATTTTAGTTTCATTTTTACAGGAAACAATTATACGAAATTTCTTAATTAAATTTTTCTAAATTTAAATACTTTTTGTTAAACAAAAATTTAAAAACTTATTCATATTTATTTTTCCCGAGGAATTTGAAGTTTCAAATAATTTGAATGAAAAACCTCATGAAATATAATTATTTCTGACATTTATAACTGTACATCCAAAATTCAATTATTTTTTAGAATTTTTGAATAAAATTTTTGAAAAACTTTAATAATTTTTAAAGAAAAATAATTTTATTAAAAATTTTTTAAAATAAAAATTTAAAGATTTTTAAACTTTTCCTTCCCTTAAATTTTCAAGGAATTTAATTTAAAAACCTTTTAAATTTTAATCAATTCCTAAAATTCCTGTTACAACGGTTTGAATATCTAATTATTTTTTAAAAATTTTAACTCAAATTTTTGTTAAATTAATTCTTTTCAGAATTCAACTACGAGAATAGAATTATTTAAATAGAATAATTTTTGTAAATTCATAAAATGATATAATTTCATAAATATAATTATATTTATAGACAATTTTTATAGAGGAAAAAATAAAATTCTTTAAAATATAAAAATGTTGCAGAATTTCCAATTGTTTTAATTTGTTAAAATTATTATTATGAATTCAAGTACCTTTTTCTTAAAAAAATTTTAATTATTATTTTTCAAAAACCTAATTTTTTAAAAATTTCCAAATTAATTTTTCCAAATTTTAATAACTTTTGTAAAATAAATATTTAACTAATTATCGTTCTTTATTTGCTTAGAATTTTAAAATACATAAAAATTTGAACTTCAAAAACAAACGCTAACTTGAGTTGAGGACAGATTATGTCGATTATTATAATATAATTTTTTAATTCTTTAAAAATAAATCAATTATTGTCAAAATATTTACAAAAAAGAAAAAAGAATTTCATTATTTTCAATTATTTCTATAAAGTTCTTCATACCAATTTAATTGTTTCTCAAAATTTTAATAAATTCTTCGAAACATTTCAATTATTTTTATAAATATGGTAAAATTCTTTACAATAATTTATCCATGTTTATAAATAGTAAAACCCTTAGCAGAAATTTAATTATTTTCAAGACAATTTTAATAGAATTTCTCGAAAGAATTTTAATCATCAAATATTATATTAAGAATTCAAGTATTTTTAATACAATTTTAATAAAATTCTTCTTCATGAAATCCAATTGCTTTCAAAATGTTCAATGAGAATTTTTTAAAAAAAAACTCTATTAGTTTAAAAAAAATTCAAAGAAATTCTTCAAAAGAATTTAATTAGGATTTTTAAAAATTGTAATAAAATTCTTCACGAGAATTTATTAACATTTTTAGAAGGAATTCTATTATTATCAAATTTTTTGATAAATTTCTTTGCAATAATTCGATGATTTTCAATAGATTAAATTTAAAATTAATAATATTTTATAAGAAAAACTATAAAAAAAGTTAAGAAACAAAAAAGCAAACAAACTCAAACTGCGAACAGATTACTGGTTCACGAAATTTATTAATCTATCAATTAATCAATTAATTAATTAATTATTAATTAACTTTATTAAAGTCTGTGGTTTTTCATTCTGTCCGTTCGCAGTATGAAGTTAGTTTTTGTATATGCTTTTGTTTTTTTTTGTTTTGAAAACACTATTTTCTTGATAATAAATAAGTTTTGATGTATAAATTTTATAATTATATTTTGTTTATTTTTTTTAAATTATTAGTTTCTTTTGAAATAAAAAGTTGTGAAATTTTCATTTTTTAATTACAATTTTTAACAAATTTTTTCTATTTTAAATTAATAAAAAAAAATGTGTAGGAAGAATTTGTGTATTTCATAATTACAATTTTTATTTTTTTCTGTATATAAAGATATTTTATATTTTACTAGCTAAAAGAAACGCTCGTGTACTTTCTCATATAATTATTAAAAAACAAAATATTTAATTTCATTTGAAGAATTTCTTTAATAAGATTTAATTTTTTAACCTTCTAAAAATGAATTTATTTTAAGTTTTATCTAGAAATTAATGAAAAAATTTAAATAATTTCTTTTTCTTTATTTAAAATTGAAGGAAAAATAAAGTAATTTGAAGTATTTTACAAAATTTGTAGTATTTTTTTTTAACAAAATCAGAAATATTATTTTTTTAATATGTATTAATTAATAACTTCTTTCATTTTTTATACAAAAAAAAAAGTTTTTAAAATTTTCTTTATTTGTTATAAAAAAAATTTTAATTATTTTACAGAATGTAAAATTGTATTGAGAAAAAGGTAAAAAATTTGAAAAATTTCTTTTCTTAACTTTTCAATCAGGGCTTTCAATAAAATTCTGATTTTTTGGAAATAAATAATATAAATTATTATAATTTCCATTTAAGAATCATAATGTTTGTTATGCTATGTTTGTACTGCGGACTGATACTACGAAAAAAATTGTATACTATTAAAATAACTTAATTCTCGAGGAGAATTTCGTTTAAATTTTTTAAAATATATTGTAATTAAATTCTTTTTGCAGAATGTCTTTGAATTTTTTGTCAAAAAATGGAGTTTCTTTAATAATTTTAATTAAATATTTTAAAAATAATTGAAATTTTATGGAGAAGAATTTTATTAAAATTGTATTAAAAATAATCGAATTCTTGCGAAAAATTTTACTATTTATAAAAATAATATAATTTTTACGAATTATTTAGAAAGATTTGTTAAAATTTTAGGAAATATTGGAATTCTTTCGTGAAATTTCATTAAAATTTTTGAAAATATAAACTTAAGTTATTTTTTTCAATTTTGATTATAAAATTGTTTAAAAAATTTATGTTTGTTAATAAAAAAATTTGTAATTTGTATAACAGTATCATATTGAATACTACGTTCCGCGCGCGTATCGTTTGCTAGTTTTTATATTAATAAATAATAAATTTTAGATAAAAATAATTAATAATAATAGTTTAATTTTATTATTATTATTATTATCAAAAATATTATTGCACTATTTCTGTTGTCACTATAACGTAGAGTAATTATAATAATATATCGTATAAAATAATCGTAATGCTTCTTTTATTATTATTATTATTTTTAAAAATATTATTACATTATTTCTATTATCATTTTTGGATATAAAATAATTTTAATACAGCAGAGGTACATTTGTACTATTACTGTAATTTCTGACACTTTGCATAATGTCATTGAACAATAGAGTGCAATTAAGTTGAGAAGCGCTTGAAGAAAAAGAAGAAGAAGAATGAGAAGAAGAATAAAAAAAGATGGAAAAAAGAAATTGTAAAAAAGATTGCAATATTCAGTTCATGTATATGTATATATATACATACTGTGCGCTATTGATTGAAATGCGAAAGAAAAGTTGAAAAAAGGATGCTTTGTTGGCTTTCCTTTTTATATTTGAAATTGGAGGAACTCTGAAAGCAGATTAAAATCACGATGAAACGCGCAAAAAGGAAAGGAGAATGTCAGGACTGAAAGAATTACTCTTATATCCGATTCACTGGTCGCTGCCAAACAGATTATACTTTGGCTGAAAGCCACTATTTTCCAATCGACAATACACTTCGATTAATAGCTGCTTCATTCTTCAATCAAATATAATGTGAAACTTACTTTTCTGCAAATTTTAGATTTCTCAAAAAAAGGGGTAGAAAAAAAATTTTTTTTTCGTTTCGATTTCCATCTGTCAACCACGTGCAAAAGTTGCTATTATCTATAAAAAGGGGGTCGTTTGTATAAACAAAATAGTCCCCTTTTTATAAATATTAATTCCTCCCCTCTTCCATGTGAGGGGAGTGGGGGTAATCAATAGCCTGACCCTATGCCTTCCTTTCAAAAAGCTACGCAGTTTATGAACACGTCCAAATTAGTAAAAATTCTGGAATAAAAATTAAATGAAAGGGAGAAAGAAATTATTTATTTTACAAAAAAATTGTGTAGAAGTAAACTAAATTTAGTATAAACTAGAAAAATATTTTTGTAGGAGTAAGAAAATAGTATTGAGGTGAAATAAATGAAAAAAAAAGTAAAAAACTATTTTCCTGTTGAAGAGACTTAATTATTTAAAGAAAAAAGTTTCGATTTAATTTTAATTTCATTCTATTTAATTTTTGTTTAAGTTAAAAATTAAATAGAAACAGAAATAGAAAACTATTTTTGCGTAGAAGAGGTTTTCGATTTAATTTTATTAAATTATTATTATTAAAAATTTAATTTTTAGAAAAAAAAAATTGCTATTTAATTTTAGTTTAGTTAGAGATATTTTATTTTTTATTCAATTAAAAAAATTAAATAGAACACTATTTTCGTGGCAGAGGAAAATTAGTTTTTAGAAGAAGAAAATACAGGGCTCGAAGTGGGTCCGTAAATCCTGAAAAAGTCCGTTACTTCGCTTCAAGTCCGTAAAAGTCCGTTTTTTTTAAAAAAAGGTCCGTAAAGTCCGTTATTTCATTCAAAAAGGATGAAAAGTTCGTAAATTGTACGATATAATTTGGAGAATTTTAGAGAAATTACAAATGATTGCAAAAAGTCAATTATTGTTAAAAGTAATAAAATTCTTCGCAAAAATTTAATTGTGTTCAAAAATTTTTTTAAATTCTTGTCAAAGTTTCAATTATCTTTAAAAATATTAAAATTCTTCTCCGAAATTCATATATTTTCAAAAAAACTAAAAAAAAACATTGAAACATTTCAATTATCTGTATAAATAAATAGCCAAATTCATCAACAAAATTCAATTTTTTTCAAAAATTTTCTTAATATTTATTAAAAAATTTCAATTATTTTCATGATTAACAATATTTATCACACGAATTCAATTATTTTCTAAAGTAATAAAATTCAATTATTTTCAAAAATTTTAATAAAATCCATTGCAATATTTGAATTATTTTCAAAAGCTAATAATATTCTTCGCAAAAATTAAATATTGTTCAATATCTACTATTTTTATAAAATTTACCAAAAGAATTTAATTATTTAAAAAAAAATTTTAATAACATTCTAACAAAAACTTTAAATTATTTTCAAAAAATAATAAAAATTTCACAAGAATTTCATTAATAACAATTTTTTAAAAAAATTTCTTCGCAATCATTCAACTATTTTCATAATCAATATAATTTTACTGGAATTCGATTATTTTCGTAAATAATAAAATCCTTTTTAGGAATTCAATTATTTTTAATAGAATTTTAATCAAATTGCTCGAAAAAATTCTTAAAAATTTTATTAAAATTCGTCCAAAGAATTTAATTGTTTAAAAATTTGTTGATAAAATTTTTAATAGGAATTGAATTTCAAGAAACTTTCAATTATTCAATAAATTATTTATTTTTGTATTTAAATAATTGAATTCTGTCAGAATTTTCTCATAAACATTGATTTAAAAATAGATTTCAGTTAAAATCTTAGATTATAAAAAAATAATGGTTAATTGTTAATTGTCTTAGAAATAATTGAATTTCTACCAAAAAAAGTTTTATCAAAGCTTTTTAAAATGTTTGAATTTCTGCTAAAATTCTAATATTTTTCAAAATAATTGAATTCTTGCGAAGAATTTTATCAAGACTATTGAAAATAATTGATTTCCTGCAAAGTTTTTTATTATTTTACGCAAATATTTAAATTCTTGCGAAAAATGTTATTGTAATTTCTGAAAGTAATTAAAGATCTGCTCAGAATTTTGTTATTTTTAATTTATGCCAAGAATTTTATTAAAATTTTTAAAAATAATTAAATTCCTGTTCGTTTTTTACAAGAATTTAATTGTTTTTGAAAATTTTAATAAAATTCTCCGCAAAAATTCAATTATTTTCATAAATAATAAGATTCAATGCAGAATTTCAATTATTTTGAAGACAATTTTAATTTCATTTCTTTAAAAATGTAATTATTTTAAAAAATTTTATTGAAATTCGTTAATAGAAATCAAGTATTTGATAATTTGTTGATAACAATTTTTTATGGGAATTGAATTTTAAGAAATGTTCAATTCTCCGTAAAATTATTTAATTGCGTTTTATTTTTATTTAAATAATTGAATTCTAGTAGAATATTCTAACCAAAAATTGAATTTTATTTCATAGAAATGAATTTCAGTTAAAAATTTAGATAATCATTGAATATTAAAAGCAAAATAGCGTGAATTTTAAAAAATAATTGAATTTTGTAATTAATTTTTTTGAAAAAGTTTAATTGAGTTTTTTAATAATATTTTTAGTTTCTATTTTCTAATATTAGTTTAATAAAAGAATTTAACTAATAATTGAAATTTCGTAAAATTAAAAATTGTAAAGAAATGAATTTAAAAATTGTCAAAGAACTTTTTCGAAAATTATTAAAAATAATCGATATAAAAAAGTTTAGATAAAAATTCTGAAATATAATAATTGAATTGATAATGATTTTAATTATTAGAAATTTTTTTTATTAATAATTAATATTAATTATTATAAAACAGGAAGAAATCGATGACTTACCGATTTGTTCATGTTTTTTAGTTCTCAAAAATTGAATTTTTAGTTTTAAGTAAAATGTTTTCTTATATTTGATTTGACCTGATCCTATTTTTGTCTATTGTTTATTCTATTTTTAATTTTTGGTCTGTAAAGTCCGTATTTTTAAATGCTTTCACTGCATCAAGCCCTGAAAATATAAAATGTCTGTTTACTTTTGATTTAATTTGAATTTAATTTAAAAAAATAAATCGAAAAAAAAATATTTTTTTGTAGAAGAGAATTTAAATTTGAAGTTAATGATAGAACGTCCAACGTCCTTCCGGCAGGACCAAAAAGACTCAGGTGAGTCCGTCCGAAATCGCTGAATAAAACTAACATGGATTTACATAAACAAAAAGTAATATATATGGTTGGAAAGGTGATGAAACAAGCTTTCAGCGCCTGTAAATGTCGAGCTTGTAAGTTCAAACCGAAGAGCAGGGTAGCTTAAAGAAGTTGAATTTTCCAAAAATTCATATAATTTTTAGTCACAAAATGATGGAACCCGGTCCTGCCGGCAGGATGCTTTTCGCTTTGTTTAAAAGGCTACCAAGCCTAGGCATATAAATTTAGAAATTTGATATTTACATCATTGGAAAGCTTGTTTCATTACCTTTCCAACGATATATTCGTTTTTGTATTTATCTGCTTCCATATTAATTTCATAAAGAAAATTTGAAGACAGTTTTTATTCAATTGGCCGCAATTTTGCTGATTAACATTAAAAATAAAATTTTTTTAAATTAAACAAATAGGTTTCATTCTTTGAACGTTTCTGAAGAAAAAGAGACTAGACCGGCCAAAATATATTGATTTTTGTGGGTTTTACATTAAATTTACGAAAAAATGTTTTTTTTTTTACTTTTTATAAGCAGCAAGTTTGAGGGCTTTGAAAAATGGTTTAATATTATTATTTTAAAAAGTCAAATACATAGATTTTTTCGTCTTTTCGTCTACTTTAATCCCAAGAAGTTTCGAAAAAGAAAAATTGAATTCTCTTTTTTTAAAAGCCTTTTTTTCGGAACATCCTTCCGGCAGGATGGGCGCTTGGACGTTCTATCATTAAGTAATGAAAAGTTGACCGGTCGATTTGCGTGTGCGTATGAACGAACCTAGTTTATACCACTGAAAATACGCAGTACGACAGTGTAGATGGCTTTCAAGTAGTAAAAGCGAGTATATACTATATAGTCAGACGGATGGTAATTCTACTTTCGATTAGCAGTAATTTTCAGGCAGCGGTTTATTTAAATTGGTTTTATTTCCCTTGGCGCAATTTCAAAAATAAATTATAAATTAAACATTAAATTAAACTATTTAGTTTAATTGCAAAAAGTAAACATTGAAAATCAAATTACAATTTCAAACATTAGCAAGTAATTATTCGTGATTAATCTATAAGTAAAATTTTCGTATTCACATTTATATCAGACTAATATTAGAGGAAAGAAAATAATAATTATAAATTATAAATAATTTTGGTAGAAAATATTTAGTTATAATAAATTATTTTAATTTAAGTCTCTTAAAATCGGACAAAAAATTTTTTTTTATTCTGCATTAAAAAAGCAGATACGTATTTTTTATATATTTTTTTTGGAGCCCAACTTTTTGAATTATGAATTTTCAAAATTTTTGTTTTTTTTAATATAAATTTATTTTTAATATTAGATAACTCAAAAAATATTTCCTTTTTTGATAAAAGAAAAAATTGTTGTAAAAATTAATTGTATTTAAATGAAAAACTTATTATTTTTTTCAAGATAAGTAATTGAATTTTTGTGAAGAATTTTGTTATTTACGAAAAAAAAATTTAATACTTGCGAAGAATTTAATAAAATTTTAGAAAATAACTGAATTGTTGCGAAGAATTTAATTTAGAAAAATTTTATTTTTAAAACTTTGAATTTTTAAATATCTTTAGGTAATTTTAATAATTTTCTTCCCTTCATTTTTCTCCGTTCCATAAATATAGATCGAGATTAAATCTTCATTTTACAATATTTTCTCTCTCACATTAAATTTCATCATATAACAGAGACGAGAATCGTAAAGATTCTGTCCCCCTTTTTCTCAGCTTTACGCTCAAAAATTTCTCATTAAAATCCTTTATAAATATATGTATATGGGGCGTTCCACACCAAATCGGAAATTATTTTACTTTTGCATCTCAAATATTTTTCAAATATTTTTTTCTCTTAGTGCTCGTTGAAATTAGCTACCATGATTTTTTTCAAATTTTTTCATCAAGCGGTTTAAGAGTTACAGGTTTTTGAAAAAACACGTTTTTCACGTAATTTTTTTTTAAATGCTTATAACTCGGACAAAAATTGATCAAACTGGACGCTCTTATAATGAAAATTTTTGTTTTTTCACGTAGTTTTTAATAAAAATGTAAAAAAAATGTTTATTTTTAATTTTAGAAAAAAAATGTAAACTTTAGAAAATAAATTTAAATTTTAAAAATAAAATTTCATTTTTAAGAATGTATGTATCGATCGATTTTTTCAAATTTTTTTATTAGAAACTAGTACAAAATTAAGAATTTGTAATCCTTGTCTGATTGTGGGCAAAGGATGGGATCTATTTATTTTGAAGTTTTTAATTTTTCTAAAACGGTCTGTAGCCAAATTCCTTAAAAATGAAATTTTATTTTTAATAATTACAAAATTCTGTCATTTTCATAAATCACAATATTCATTACAAAACAATAAATTATTTTCAAAAGTATTAAATTTAATTATATTCAAAATTTTTATTAAAATTCATGGCACATTTCAATTGTTTAAAAAAAATTTCCTTTATTCAATGATTTTTAATA
Organism: Leptopilina drosophilae; assembly: GCA_032873175.1. Lineage (NCBI taxonomy): Eukaryota > Metazoa > Arthropoda > Insecta > Hymenoptera > Figitidae > Leptopilina > Leptopilina drosophilae. The sequence goes on from CM065478.1 coordinate 57,002,787, forward strand.
ATCTACGGTTTTAATTATTTCCAAAATAATGATATTATTAAAACAAAAATTTTTTATAAAATTCTACACGATAAAATTTAATTATCTTCCATGAAAATAAAAAATTCCTAAAAGAATTCAATAATTTAAAATAAACTTTCATACATTTTTTTGAAAAATTAAATTATTTTAATATTTGGCATTAAATTTTTCGTAGATATTCAATAATTTTCCACAAATGTTTTAGAAAATGTCAACATTTCAATAATCTTTTATACATGAATAGCAAAACTCTTAGACACAAAATTAACGGATTTTTAGGAATTTTAATAAATTTCATTGCAAAATTTAATTATTTTCATAAATAACATTATTCACCACAAAGAAATCAATTATTTTACAAAATTTTAATAAAATTCATGGCAAAATTTAAATTATTTTAAAAAATGTTGCTTTATTCATAATGATTTTTAATATTCTACGATTTTAATTTTTTCCAAAATAATCCAATTATTAAAAATAAATTTGTATAAAATTCTACAGGAATATTTAATTATTTTTCATGAAAACAAAAATGGCTCAGAAAAAATAAAATTCAATTATATTCAAAAATTTGTGTTTAATTTAATAATTTGTATATCTACTAATTTAATAAAATTTTTCAAAAGAATTCACACAATAAATGTTCTCAGACTGAGTCTCTCCGAATTTAAACTTCTTACTGTTTAAAATTAAGATTTGGTCAAATTGTAAGTTAGGCATTTGGCTACCAACCGTTTTAGGAAAATACAAAATTTCAAAATAAATAGATCCCATCCTTTGCCCACAATCAGACAAGGATTAAAAATTCTTAAATTAGTTCTAGTTGCTTACAAAAAATTTTGAAAAAAATCGATCGATACATACATTCTTAAAAATGAAATTTTATTTTTAAAATTTAAATTTTTTTCAAAAATTAAAAAACTACATTTTTTAACATTTTTTTTTAAAACTACGTGAAAAAACAAAAATTTTCATTGTAAGAGCGTCCAATTTGATCAATTTTTGTCCGAGTTATAAGCATTTCAATAAAAAATTACGTGAAAAACGTGTTTTTTCAAAAACCTGTAACTCTTAAACCGCTTGATGAAAAAATTTGAAAAAAATCATGATAGCTAATTTCAACGAGCACTAAAAGAAAAAAAAATATTTGAAAAAAATCGGAAATGCAAAAGTCAAATGGTGTCCGACTTGGCGTGGAATGCCCCATATATATATATATTTATATACGTGGGATAAGAAAAAAATTTCAGGGCAAAGCTATAAACCTCTTTAGCTTAAATCTTAAAAAATGAATTTTCTCAATTTTCAAAAGTCTTATAATATTCAATTTATAGCTTCCACTTTTAAAACGAAAGAGAGGAAGAGTAAACGAATGACCTAATGCTCTGTACTTAACGATAAACGCACGATATTGCCATCCGCGGTTGTAAAAGTGAATGAAAATGCTTTTCCGAGATTCTCATATAAGAGGTTTGTGTCTGAATATTACCTATACACAGCTGTCTTTTTTTTATAGTGTTATATCAAGAAATTTCTTGAGAATTTATATTTCAGATATTTTAAAATAATATTAAATTGCTATCACTTTGTTTGGATTTATGATTTTAATATATTTTGGAAAATTGAAAAAAAAAAAGTTTTTAGTCGACTGCATTTTTTAGTTATTGGCAAAAAGTATATTATACGATTTTTAGTTGAAACTATAGTTTTTCCAAGCTTGGGCCAATATTGATGGAAATTCTGAGGGTAAAAATAAATTTCTGGATTTTAATTTAAATATCTGGTTTTTAATTTAAATAACTGGATTTTAATTTAAATGTCTTAATTTTGGATTAATTTTATCAACATTCATTATTTTGAGTTTAATTTCTTCTTTTAATTTAAATTTTGCCCCAAAAATAGTGTGCAAATTGTCCATTAACCAGAGAAGAAACTCGCTCGTAAACAAGGTGCAATAACTAGAGTAAAATTTTATAAGAAATAATTTTTTAATTTAGTTTTTTTACTACTAATATTCTTTTCTTTTTGTTCTACTATGTTGTTCTACTATTTTTAATTGAGACTTGTCATTAATTTTTACATTTTTGGCTAAAAACTGTTTTTCAATCTTGGTCTGCCTTTGGTAGAAAATTTAAGTTCAAGACTGTGAATTAGTTTCTATATTCACGGTCAAAAACGTTTCTTTTAAATAGAATCTTTTGTAAATATTTTTTTCATATTAAAATTCAAAACAATGGTTTCTACAATCTTGGCTAGAAAATCACATTTGACTGACTCCAATCTTGGGCAAATATTGGTCTAGTGAGTTTGAACTGAGCAACTGATTTCAGTACTTCTGATAAAAAATTAAAATAAGAATGGAGTAAAATTTAAAAAAGTTTAAATTTTACTTAGTTTTCTAGTAAAAGCCAGTTTGTAGCCAGGAATGTCAAGGATAATGAATTCTTCCGGTGATTTTGGTCCAGACTGTTTGAACCGGGAAAATAATTGTCTAATTGCCTGTCAAGTTTGAGTTGATTTCAATTCGAAGTGTAAGGGCGTTGTATGGAATAGTTTTTACATTCCTGGCTAAAAACTGGTTATCAATAAATTAATTGAGACGTTGTTATTTATTAAATTTTAAGACAATAATGGTATATCATTTTGTGTTGAAAATTTATCATTTGTTTCTATATTCTGGGCTGAAAAACGGTAGTTCATTAAATACAATCTTGGGCCGATATTGGGCCTTGGTTTTAAATCTTGATAATAGTTTTTAAGTTTCTGGCTACTTGCCAGCTAAAATTTACTTGACTAAAATTTGGTAATATTATTATTTTAATATTGAATAGTTTTTATAACTCCTGGTTGATAGCTGGCATTTTAATTACATACAATCATCTCCGTTAATAGGCCATATTAATCCAGATTGTAGTTTCCACAATCCTGGCTAAAAAATGGTTCTTAATTTCCAAGAATCTTGAGCCGAATTTTGTCAAATCATTTTGAAACTTGACAATAGTTTTTACAATCCTGGCGGAAAACTGGTTAATAATTAAATGATATTAATACGATATTTGTTCATTATTTCAGTTTAAATTCTTGGCAATAGTTTTAATATTCTTTGCCAAGAATATGAATTTTATGAAATACAACTTGGATCAATATTGGCTCAGTTAGTGTGAATCTTGACGATGATTTCTTAATTACTGGCAAAAAACTGGCTATTAATTTGCACAAGTGTTGCGCCAATATTGTTTTTAAATTACTATACGAAGCTTAAAATTGGTTCTGGTTCTTTCTTCTGGTTGAAAACTGGCATTCTATTATGACCTAACTTTAGCCAATATTGGACCAATAGATTTGAATTTTGATACTAGTTTTCGTACTTTTGATGCTATATTAAATTTTTTAAAAATGGAGTAAAATTTTTGTTTTATTAGCAATTATGAGCCATTTTACAGCCAGGAATGTCAAGAATAATGAATTCTTCAGTCGACTTTGGTACAAAATTTAAGTTCAAAACTGTAAATTAGTTTCTATATTCATGGCTAAAAATTGTTTTTTTTTGTTAAATAGAATCTTCTGCAAATATTTAATATTAACATTTGTGTAATGTATTTCTACATTCCTGGCTAAATAATGCCAACTAATTGACTCCAATCTTGGTCCAATACTGGGACAGTGTTTTTGAATCTTAACAATATTTTCTAAATTCCTGACTGAAAATAGTTTTTTTTTACTGAAGGACTGGTATTCATTTTCATTAAAAATTCAAGATCGTTGTTTGCTATAGTTTTAACATTCCTGGCTGAAAACTGGTTATCAATAAATTAATTGAGACGGTGTTAATTTTTATGTCTTAAGACGATAATGTTTAAGACTTGTCATTTGTTTCTATATTCTTGGCCAAAAAATGGTAGTTCATTAAATGCAATCTTGGTCCAATATTGGGACTTGGTTTTAATTCTTGCTAATAGTTTCAAATTTTCCAGCTATTGGCCATATTTTTCCAGACAGTAGTTCCTACACTCCTGGCTGAAAACTGGTTGGTAATTGGCAACGATTCTTGAACTATTTTTGGTACAATGAACTTGAAACTTCACTAAAGTTTCTAAAATCCCGACTAAAAGCTGGTTATTAGTTTATAAACCGTAATGTGATGTATTTTATTTTAAGGTCTTGGAATTAGTTTTTATAATCTTGGCTACGAACTGTCATTTTATGAAGTGCAACTTGGGTCAATAATGGCACAGGTAGTTAGAAGTTTGACAATGTTTTATTAATTCCTGGCTAAAAACTGGCCTTTAAGTTATTTATTTATACACATGTTTTTTGCCTTAATACTAGCGTTTACAAGCTTGCGAATATTTTATTAATTCCTGGCTAAAAACTGGCCTTTAAGTTATTTATTTATACACTCGTTTTTTGCCTTAATACTAGCGTTTACAAGCTTGCGAATATTTTATTAATTCCTGGCTAAAAACTGGCCTCGAAGTTACTAAAATTTAAGATGTTTTTGGTTTGTTTGGCCTGATGGCTAAAAACTGCCGGTTAATTGACTAAAATCTCGCTCCAGTATTTATCTAATATTTAAATTTGTAACTTGGCTGAATATTGGCGCCGACTTTGTCCAGTATTCAACCAAATTTAATCGGACAAAACCAATTTAAATTTAAAAGACGAAATTAAGTAAATTCAACCAAAACTAACAAAATTCAATCCAAATTTACGAAATTTAACCAAACGACTTAAAAACTTGTTCTACAAATCATAAAAAAAAGAGTTGCCTTTATATATATATTCGGTAATTAGCGAATCCCAGTGAAGTTGAAAACATGTCTCAGAAATGCGATCCTCGAAGTATTCTTCTTTAAAGAAGACAACCAGCAGCTTTTGCAGTAAGGATAGTGCCCCAGGCGTAGTGTATAGCGTAATAGCATAGAAATAAAGCGTATAGAGGGAGAAATAAACGCTGTAGTGAGAGGATGAAATTGCGAAAAGCGAACGAACGTCTATGTGAAATGGGAATGGGGATTTTGTTGGGGGATGATAAGGGGAGAGAGAGAGAGAGAGAAAGAGGTGGTTTGGTTGGGGGTTAGCGGGCGGTTGCTGACGTCAGAGAATAGATTGCCGGATCTATTGTTAAACGCGACTACCGGCTACTTGGCACCGACGTCATAACCCAGTTATCTCATGCAGCACGTAGCAACGGCCATTGGCACACGCCTTTAAATTCGGGCTCACCATTGGCTTAAATTTGCCTCCAACATAAACTTGATTGGTCTGTGCCGCCACATCAACACCAGTTATTGTCTGCAACGCAATTTTTTTTAATGCATGTTCCACTGAACATAATTTTCAATTGATCAGATAAAAGGGAGGGAGATTATTATATGTGTTCCGCCGCAGGCGTCTGGGTCTCATTAAAAAATTAATTACTCCACTGGCATAATTAGAATCTAACTTTTCAGTTGAAAAATTATATTATTATTATTATTATTACTAGCCAAATTATCCGCGCGCAAGCGCGCGGGAATATTGTGCTACAATGTTTATTATAAACAATTTCAAGTCATTTTAATTTAAGTAATTTTTAAGGAAATACTTATTATGACACATAACTAAAAGACTAATTAGAATTAAATTTTCAAAATATATTATATTTTTAAACTTTAAAGTATATAAAAAAATGTTTAACAAATTTCGATACTAATTTCAAATTTGGCATCAGATTTTCACAATTGAAAATAATTGAACTTTCTTGTACGAGGAAAATTGAATTTCACAAAAATTGTTATCTAATACCTAAATTAAAAAAAAACTTCATTACGAAAATTTTAATTATTCTAAAGAATAGAGAAGGTAAAAATAATTATTAGCTATATATAAGTGTGACGCGATCTGAAGAAAGGGACCTTTAAAGCAAATCACTTTAAGGTTATGTTAGTGCTACTTTTTTGTTGATTAAAAGTTTCTTTTTACTTTTTGCAAATTAAAATCAGTATTTATTAAATATTTCAGTTATAATGAAAACTTAAACAATAATTATTAACAATAACAGTTGATCATTTTTTTGTATTTTCATTTCGAAAATTGAAAACGTTAACCTATAATTTTTTGCTTCTAAGGTCCCTTTCTTCAGATCGCGTCACAAGTATTTAACTTTTCGAACAAAGAATATAAACAATATTTTTTTAGAGAATTTCCACTACTTTTAATTCGCTAATATTGAAAAAAATCAATTTTATTTAACAAAATTTTATGGAATTCATTTTTCCCAATAATTCAATTACTTTTAATAATTATAAAATTTTTCATGTAAATTCCATTTTTTCAAAAAAATTTTTGATTACATTCTAAGCATGAATTTCATTATTTTCATAATCGTAAAATTTAGTTACTTTCATACATAAAGTTTTGAACAAGAATTCCATTATTTAAAATAACATTATTAACATTATTATTATTATTATTATTATTATTATTATTATTATTTATTATTATTAACATTATTTTTCATAACATTTAAAAATTTATTATTTAAACCAATGTTCATAAAACTCATATGAAGATTTCAATTCCTTTCAAAAATGATAAAATTTTCAACAGAAATTCAATTCTTTTTAAACATTTTAATAAACTTTACCGCAATAATTCAATGATTTTCAAAAATTTAATAAAATTATTCGAAAGAAATTAATTGTTTTAATATAATTTTAATAAAAATTTGTTTTTAAATAATAAAAAAAATTGCTCCCGAAAATTCAATTATTTTGAGGTATTTCAATAAAATTCTTTTCAAAATTCAATTATTTTCATAAATAATAAAATGTTTTTTTGGAAAATCCAATTATTTAAAACAAAAATTCAATAAAATTTCCAACCAACATTCAATTATTGCCAAATTTTTTAATAGAATTCTTTGTAAAATTTAATTATCTTTAAAAACTTTTCACATTTCAATGATTTTCAATATCTACTATTTTTATAAAATAACCAAACAGAATTCTATTATTCAAAAAAATTTATGATAAAATTGTAGGAAAAAATTCAATTATTTTCATCAATTTTAATAAAATTCGACGCAAGAATTTAATCATTTACCTAATTAATAAAATTCTTTGAAAGAATTAAATTATTTTTATAAATAATAAAATTCTTCGAAAGTAATTAAATTATTTTTTCAACAATTATTAATAAAATTTCTCGAAAGAATTCAATTATTTTCATAAATTACAAAATCTTTAGAAGAAATGTAATTCTTAAACAAATTCAATTTTTTTCAAAAATTTATAAAATTTTTCAGAAAAATTCAATTATTTTCAAAAATTTATAAAATTTTTCAGAAAAATTCAATTATTTTCAAAAATTTATAAAATTTTTCAGAAAAATTCAATTATTTTCCAAATTTAAAAAAAAAATTCTTTCCAAGAATTCAATTATTTTCCAAATTAAAAAAAATTCTTCGCCAGAATTTAATTATTTTAATAAATAATAAAATTTTATTATTTTCAAGAAAATTCAATTATTTTCATAAATAACAAATTTGTCTAAAAAAATGAATTATTTTTGTAAATAATAAAATTCTTCTGAAAAATTAAATTATTTTCAATTTTTTTTTTAAATTCTTCGCAAGAATTAAAATATTTTAAATTGTTTCATAAGTAATAAAATTCGTAGCATAAATTCAATTTATTAGCAGCATAAGAAAAAAGTAAATATTTTTGATGAAAATTAGGAAAAGGCTAGGAAAATAAAAAATATGGAATGGAATTTTTGTCAATTTTCTGAAGGGAATAGAACGAGTTTTTTTGGTTTCTTTTTGACATTAAAAAAATGACAATAACCCACAAAAATGAATTTTCAATAAAAAACAAAAAACAAATGAATACAGATAATTTACAAACGGTAAGAAAACTTACGATTATTATGTATATATGTATTCTATTTTCTATCAAAACGTATAAAAAACAAAAGAATAACTATAACTAACTTCAAGTGTGGACAGAGATCCGGAAATCTGGAATCACGACGATTATTATATATAATTATTATTCAGTGTGGTAAAATAGAAGAGGGGAAGAATTGTGGAAAATTAGTGTCTTTTTTGGTGTTGTCAAATTTTACTGTCTAGAGCCAAGACTGGTCCACAAAATGAAATCAATTCAAATTTATATCATTTTACTTTCTATCGTTGCATTTTTTAAGAATTTCGGTTTTAATTTGCAAATTTAGTATCATTCTGATTTCCTATCTAGAGCCAAGACTAGTAAGGCAAACAAAAATTTCGTAACGAATTTTATGTTTTTTTTTTTCTTTAAAGTAGAAAATTTCTATCTGTATTTTTTAGATTTCCAATCACATTTGCTATAAACATAGGGTTGTTTATATTTCCTATCTAGGACCAAGACTGGACCACAAAAGAAATTTGTTTCGATTTTCATACTTCTTTTGCTATCATCAAATTTTTCAAGAAATTCGGTCTATGTTTTAAAAATTCATTTCACAAGAATTATTTTTATTTCCTATCTAGCGCCAAGACTATATCCACAAAATGAAATCAATTGAAATTTTTATCATTTCATTTTCTATCATTGCATTTTTCAGGAATTTCGGTTAAAATTTTCAGATTTAGTATCACGAGTGCATAGTTTTATTTCCTATCTAGCGCCAAGATTGGTCAAGCAAACAAATTTCCTAAAGAATTTTATATGTTTTTTTAAAGTAAAAAATTTCTATCTGTATTTTAAGATATACAGTCACATCTTCCATAAATATAGGTTAATTTAGATTTCCTATCTAAAACCAAGACTGGATCACAAAAGGAATTTGTTTCGACTTTCATACTTTTTTTCTCTCATCAAATTTTTTGAATAAATTCGTTCTATGTTTGAAGAATTCGTTTCACAAGAGCTATTTCTATTTCCTACCTAGCGCCAAGACTGGTAGACAAAATAAATATTTTCACTTTATTTTTCAATTTTCTTTCATTTCTCCTGCATCAAAGAGTTCTAATAAACAATTTGAGAAGAAAAGCATGCTAACTGAAAGAATTCTTGTCGAATTTTTCGTTGAGTTTAATTTGGCATTTCCCAACTGGAGCCTAGACAAAGCCAGATAATCTAAGAAAATGGGATTATTCGCATATCTACACGTGTGGTGTGCTGGGGTCCTTCAGTCATGTGTCGAGGGTAACAATGGTTTAAGCATATATTCGGGCTATATTGAAATGATGGCTTTCGAGCTGAAATGCGTCATTTTCCAAACGATGTGAGCCATTGTTGGGACGTGGCAGAACGATCAAATGACTGTTAAACAGCTCCGACCCCCTTTTCAGCATTATCGGATTGAATCCAAGTCTATATTCCAGATGCCCTTAACTTGAAACCATTCCTTGAATATTTTGCACTATGAAATTTCGACATCTATATAAAGTCGCCAGGACAATTCCAAGTGAATATAGGAAAATGGAGAGTAGGGGAAAATTACAATTATATTCTTTTAATTTTAATGATTTTAAAAATTATATTCTTTAAATTTTTTAGTGAGTGATATAATTCGTTTTCTCTATTTCTCTATATCCATTTTATTTCAACTAAAGTGGTCGCCGACTAATTTTAAAAAATTGTAATACTCTGTAGGAATGATACTAATTTTATTAAAATCACAAAATAAAAACATTTTTTTTAAATAATTTTATATCTTTTGAAAAATATGAATTTTCAATATTAGAAATGCAAAAAACTGTCAGTTTTCTGTCAGTGGAAAATAATTAAAAGAAACACAATTTAGTACAAAAATATAATACAAATTATTGGCATTTGTTAATTTAGCTTCTCCAGCGAGAATAGTCAGTTAGTTGCTAACTTAGTAGCATAGTTACTAAAATCAATTGCGTTCAAAAATTTTTAAAAATTCTCGTAAAAATTCCAATTCTCTTTATGAATAATAAAATTCTTCTCTGATATTCAATTATTTTACAAAATTTAAATCAAATTCTTGTCAAAGTTTCAATTATTTTCAAATGTTTTTTAAAATTCCAAAATTTTCAATATTTACCATTTCAATAAAATTTCCTAAAAGAATTCCATTATTAAAAAAAATTTCAATACTATTCTACGCAAAAATTCAATTATATTCAAAAATATTATAATTTTTTACACAAATTCAATTATTTACAAATTTTTTTTTAAATTTCTTCGCAATAATTCAATTATTTTCAAAAATAGTACCATTTCTACAGGGATTCAATTATTTTTATAAATAATAAAATTCTTTTAGGAATTCGATTATTTTCATAAATAATAAAACTCATTGCAGAATTTTAATTATTTGTAATGCAATTTTAATCAAATTCCTCGAAAAATGTAATTTATCTTAAAAATCTTATTGAGTCAATCCATTTTATTTCAACTAAAGTGGTCACCGACTAATTTTGAAAAATTGTAATACTCTGTAGGAATGATACTAATTTTATTCAAATCACAAAATAAAAACATTTTTTTAAAATAGTTTTATATCTTTTGAAAAATATGAATTTTCAATATTAGAAATGCAAAAAACTGTCAGTTTTCTGTCAGTGGAAAATAATTAAAAGAAACACAATTTAGTACAAAAATATAATACAAATTATTGGCATTTGTTAATTTAGCTTCTCCAGCGAGAATAGTCAGTTAGTTGCTAACTTAGTAGCATAGTTACTAAAATCAATTGCGTTCAAAAATTTTTAAAAATTCTCGTAAAAATTCCAATTCTCTTTATGAATAATAAAATTCTTCTCTGATATTCAATTATTTTACAAAATTTAAATCAAATTCTTGTCAAAGTTTCATTATTAAAAAAAATTTTCAATACTATTCTACGCAAAAATTCAATTATATTCAAAAATATTATAATTTTTTACACAAATTCAATTATTTACAAATTTTTTTTTAAATTTCTTCGCAATAATTCAATTATTTTCAAAAATAGTACCATTTCTACAGGGATTCAATTATTTTTATAAATAATAAAATTCTTTTAGGAATTCGATTATTTTCATAAATAATAAAACTCATTGCAGAATTTCAATTATTTTTAATGCAATTTTAATCAAATTCCTCGAAAAATGTAATTTATCTTAAAAATCTTATTGAGTCAATCCATTTTATTTCAACTAAAGTGGTCACCGACTAATTTTGAAAAATTGTAATACTCTGTAGGAATGATACTAATTTTATTCAAATCACAAAATAAAAACATTTTTTTAAAATAGTTTTATATCTTTTGAAAAATATGAATTTTCAATATTAGAAATGCAAAAAACTGTCAGTTTTCTGTCAGTGGAAAATAATTAAAAGAAACACAATTTAGTACAAAAATATAATACAAATTATTGGCATTTGTTAATTTAGCTTCCCCAGCGAGAATAGTAAGTTAGTTGCTAACTTAGTAGCATAGTTACTAAAATCAATTGCGTTCAAAAATTTTTAAAAATTCTCGTAAAAATTCCAATTCTCTTTATCAATAATAAAATTCTTCTCTGATATTCAATTATTTTACAAAATTTAAATCAAATTCTTGTCAAAGTTTCAATTATTTTCAAATGTTTTTTAAAATTCCAAAATTTTCAATATATTTACTATTTAAATAAAATTCCCTAAAAGAATTCCATTATTAAAAAAAATTTAAATACTATTCTACGCAAAAATTCAATTATATTCAAAAATATTATAATTTTTTACACAAATTCAATTATTTACAAATTTTTTTATAAATTTCTTCGCAATAATTCAATTATTTTCATAAATAGTAACATTTCTACACATAGGGATTCAATTATTTTTATAAATAATAAAATTCTTTTAGGAATTCGATTATTTTCATAAATAATAAAACTTATTGCAGAATTTCAATTATTTGTAATGCAATTTTAATCAAATTCCTCGAAAAATGTAATTATTTTTTAAAATCTTATTGGGTCAACCCATATTATTAAAAAGATTTTTTAAAAATAATTTTTTTTTTTTTTGTAAAATATGAATTTTAAATATTAGAAATGCTAAAAACTGGCAGTTTCCCTTTGGTCCCGGGCCCAGTTTAAAAATTATAAATTGTTTAAAAATAGTACGTTTTTAAAGGTTAATGAATGTATTTTTTATTAAGTTGAAGTTAAATTAGCATTGACAATAATAATAAACCAACTTTAATTTTATAAAAAATACATTCATTAACCTTTAAAAGTGTATTATTTTTAAAAAATTTATAATTTCTAAACAAGCCCCGGGAAAGTGAAAGTGAAAGTCATAGTGTGCTTTTAATAAGTGATAATTTAATAATTCATGAAAATCCCGTATTTTTCCGATTTTTTCCAAAGAAGTTAGACGCACTTGCAAATCGTGAAAATGGGCAAAGTACCAATTTTTTTTATACATATTTTTCATTTTGCGAGAAAATGGAAGAAATATTTTAACAAAAACTGAAAGTTCATCACAAATTCTTAATATTCCGTAAGTTTTTACAAAATTTTATAATCCGAATTCTTCATTATTTGTTAATGAAAATCCCAAAAATAGGTTGCTTTAAAGATGAACTTTGAAATAATATTTTATTTATTATTTTATATTTTTAAATGCTTTTATCAATTTATAATAATAAATTTGGACATTCTTAACAAATGCCAATAATTTGTATTATATTTTTGTTCTAAATTGCATTTCTTTTAATTATTTTCTACTGTCAGAAAACTGCCAATTTTTTGCATTTCTAATATTTAAAATTCATATTTTACAAAAGATATAAAATTATTTTAAAAAAATCTTTTTATTTTGTGATTTTAATAACATTAGTATCATTCCTACAGAGTATTACAATTTTTTAAAATTAGTCGGCGACCACTTTAGTTGAAATAAAGTGGATTAATCCCTATTAGTTTGACTTTTTCTCAATTCAATTCTTTGAAAACTTAGTTGAGTTTTCGAATTTTAAATTTGAAACAAAAAAGAAGAATTCTTCTTCATAATTACCAGTTATTTTATATTGTGACTATTAAAATTTTATATTGCATCAACTTTTACTGGCAGTATTGCTATAAACTTAAAATTGTCAAAATCAGTTTGGAATTTAAATATAACGGTACAAAATTAGCACAAGAATTAACTTTTATTATATGTAATTATGCAAATTATGTATAAATATCCTCAAAATTAATAATTAGGTACTGCACTGAAAAAAATGTATATTAAATTTTCTAAAGGTATTTTTCAATTTAGGCGAAAAGTGCAGCGAACCGAAATTTTGATATAAAAAATACTAAACTTTAAAAAAATTGTGGTATTTAGTGTAATTATATAAAATATCAAGAATTTTTCAGTCAAATTTAATACAACTTTACTAAATTTTACATAAAATTTTATAAAGTTTAGTATTTTTTATATCAAAATTTCGGTTTGTTGCACTTTTTCCCCAAATTGCAAAATACTTTTTCACAATTTAATTTAATTTAATTTAATATAAATTTTCTTTCAGTCTGTTTTTTGTCACTTCAGCCTTAGGCTGAATTCTGTGTTTAATTTTATCTCATTCTTTTCCCTAGATTTTTTCCTTCATTTTCCCAAAATTTTTTCCTTAATATTTTTCATCATTTTTTCTTTTCTCTTTGTGTATAATATTTTTCTTTATCTCTTCCTTAATTAATAAGGAATCTGACGGACAGTCAAACCAAAAGTTAGTCCAATGTCCTAATTTCGTAATTTAAAAGCAAAATACAAATTAAATTTGAAATTCGCTTCGGTGGAAAGGTGACGAATTTAATTTTGAATATTTAAAACGATTAAAAGTTGCATTTGTATAAAAATTACAATTTTCTGTCAATAAAAAACATTTGTTCAAAATGTAAAAAATTAAATTCCTTACGCTTCTACCAAAAATAATTTTAAATTTAATTTGACTTTTAAAAAAAGGAAATTATGACCTTGGAGTAACTTTAGGCCCAATTGTTTTGTCGGATTCTTTTTTAATGAAAGGTTGTAAATAAAAAAAACATTTTAAATTAATTTTTAGAAAAAAAGGGAAAAAATTTAGGTAAATTTTAGACGCTTGCATTAATATTTATCGAATATTTTCCTAAGTTTTTACCATAATTTTTTTCTTAACAATTTCTTTTATTTTTTCCTACATTTTTTCCTTCATTTTTTCTTAATTTTTTCCTTAATGTTTTCCCTTATATTTTAAAACTGAAACAGGGAAACCTCTTTTTCAACGCTTTGAAAAAATTCAAGAATTTTCATTATATTTTAATTTATTTATTAATTTAGATAAATAAATAATTAATCACTGACAAAACATTATACTCGTTTCAAGTAAAAAAATAATTTTAAGTAATTTTGTCTAATTGAAATTAGTTTATAAGCTTAATTCCAATATATGGAAAATATTTACTTCTTTAATTCAAAAATAAATTTTGTTTCAATAATTATGTTTAATTGAAACATATTTTCTGTTTTGGTTTGAACAAAAAATATGTTCAAAAATTTTAATTTTTAATTCAAACTTAAAGGTTGATAATAAATACTTTACAATCAACTGTAAATTATGTTTGAATTAAATATATAATTTCTATAATAACTGAACAAGAAAATATTTTTGACTCAAACTTAAATTTGTTTGACTGTATTTTAAGTTTGATTTAAACAAAATATGTTTAAATCAAATAAATTGTTTTCTCAATGATTTACTGTTTAATTTATTTAGAAAAGATTGGAAAAGTATTGGAAAAATATAATTCCACAAATAAAAAAATTCATTACAGAATATCGATTTTCGTTTCAAAAAGAAAGAAATCTATATATTTTTTTTTTGGGTCAAAAAAAGGAGAGAAAAAGAAAGAGAGAGTGAGTTGGATTTTTGATAAGAGGTTGGGTACCTAACAGGAAGGAGGAAATCTTTTCTATAAGAGGTCGGGACACAAGCTTCAGGGAACTGCCTCTGAACATCCTTGTTTGTTGCTCATTAAATTCATCGAGGGTCGCTCTCCTCGAACTTTTTCCTATGTCAATGAATTTAACGAGGGGTAGAGTTATTTTCCCTTATGGCTGGAGTCTTGTTACATCACCAACGGAGTAACAATTTTTTTGTTTTTTTTTCTTCGCGTAAAACTATATCTCCGAAGGGAAAACTTCTAATGATTTCACGAATACAATTTTTCATCTATACAATCTATATATATATATATGAAAAATAGATATAAAAGAAAATAAATAGATATAAAGAAATAGATATGGGTCAATTTTCTGAAAGTGACATTTTTTATGTCTCGATTAATTTTACAAAATCTACTCTTTAAGGGGAGATTCCACTGATTTTTTTTTTTGAATACCGAAATTTTTTTTTTTTAATTTTTGGTTAGTATGATTATCTAAAAATACGGGAAAAATAGTCTGAAGCGATAAGAATAGACTCGCTAGCAGAAGAGTAGGAATAACATCACCTTTCCACCTCGAAAATTCATGTTTTTTCATTAATTACCTAACTGCAATTTGTTTATTTTTAAATTTACATTTTTTCTTTTCGCACCGCTTGAAAGAGTAGTTCTTAAGTAATAAGAAATGTCTACTGTTACGTATCAAAGGTTATGTATATAACTTTAAGTTAAATTTTTGTATATTTGGTCCTTCAAACTTTATACGCGTTTTTCTCGAAACTACACATTTTCAACTTGTTTACACTCTCATTTTTACAATTTTCAACGAAATAACTTGCAATTTGGACAGCATGCTCCTTGAATGTGTAGTTTTCGTGTAAACTAGGATATTTAAGATCCATTAATATTTATAAAAGTTATTAACAATTTAAGTTGCAAAATTATGGTCGAAAAATTAAAAAGTCTGCCATTTGGTTATTTTTCAATAAATTTTTTTTGTTCTAGTTTACACGATAGCCATAATGGTATAGATTAAGAAAATTTTTGACTTTTTTAGTTTAGATTAATTGTCGCCGAGAAAAAATGTAAACAACTTTTAGAGGGGACCACTTTCGGCAGCCATTTTCTAAGACTCCATTAAAAAAATAAATAAATAAAAAATGGTTTTTATTACTGTAACACAAGTATTTTATGGTAAAAAAAGTTTAACTAAGAAATGTTTATTTTACTACCTATAAAAAAATTTTTTAAAAAAACCTTAATTTCTGTGGAATCTCCCCTTAATAATTATTATCAATTTCCATAGTGAAATTTTAGCTCTTATTTATCATTTTTAAAAGAAAATTAAATAATTTTATTCAACTTAATTTACGTAATAACTAAATTACTTTCATCTCCGAAGCCTTTTCAACATGTCTCCAATAGGACTTCTACAATAAAATTAAATTTTCATGGTTTTTTTCAAATTCTCAGAAATTTTTTAAAAATATTGTCAGAAAGTACAATGTTTTTTCTATCATTATGTCCATTTTAAAAATTTGTAGACTTCACTTTTATTTTTGATAAAAATGTTTAAACTTTGTCTTCAGTTTTAGGTTAAAATTACTTTACAATGATTACTGACATTTTATACTTTAAAAATATCTTAAACAAAATTTTAATACACATTAAAATAAAGCTGAGAATCTGACTTTAAATTTTCCTATATTTTATCTACAAAAAAGAAAAAAATTATTGCTGTTATAAATAATCGAAATTTACATTTTTCTCCGAGTAAAAATTAATTTCATCTCCGAAGCCTTCCTTTTTAATAAATAACTGAATGTAGAAGTAAATTTAACAGAATATTTCGATGGTAATATAAAATGAGGGTGTGAGATTTGTATGTTTTACTAAAAAACATATTTTAATTGCGCCCTAATGTATACAAATATGAAAGAAAATTTATTTTTCATCTCCGAAGCCTTTTCCTTGAAATATGCTAGTTTTTCTTTTGTTTTTAGTATTTACCTGCATTGCTTTGAAAAAATTAACCCAAATTACCATTAAATCAAATACTTTAAATACATTTATATTTTCATCCAATTGAATATATTTGGTATTAAAATATACAAATTATTAATTTTTAAGCAGTGTAATTTTATTTTCGATTTCGTGAACGCGATATTGGCGTGAATTTTTAATAGAAAAGCTCGCCAATTAAATAAAATTAATTTAATGGAGCAACAATAATATTTTTCAAATGAAAAAAACTTTAATATTTTTAAGAATTAATTTTGCGCAACCTAAAAATCTTACTCTTGAGTATGAAATTAAGCAGTTTCAATAGAAAAAACCATATAATTGAAGAAAAAAATTAATTGAAAAACTGAAATTTAAAAGTGTCACTTTCAGAAAATTCACCCATATAGAAGAAAATATCTTCTAAATAAAAAAATACAGGCCAAACGAAAAATAATGGGTAAAATTACAATTATATTGTACTTTTGTAACGTTTCGAAATAACAATGATTTAATCCAATCAACCCGAGTAATTTAATTTAAACAAGTGTTATATTTTTTTTTGTAGAAAAAAATCAGAGAAAGTAGTTTTTTTTTATTGGAAAGGAACAAAAGTAGAACGCAAAAAAAAAACTTGTCTCCATTAGTGAGAGTTGACTTTTATCTCAAAATTTTCGTAGCAGTTGCACAGTTGAGAGGCAATTTCAATCGAATTTCCTGAAAAGTCACTTATATACTTCGTCGTTGTTTCGTTGCTTCGGGCTTTTTCAATATCTTCAGGACTAAAGTTAAGTCGTTTCAAAAGTTTTCACTATCTTCAACGTATATCTTAATGAACTTAAAAAGCCTTGGCTTTTCTTTATATACCAGAAAATACGAATTCAAATTCATTTCACACACACTGGGCAAATTTTGAACCTATACAATTTGGATATAATAACAAAAAAAGTTTTTTTAAATATATCTTTTAAAGTATTTTACGCTTTGAATAATATATATTGATTTTAATTAATTTACAATTTGTCTGGGAAGACATATTTTTTCTTACCATTACAAACTCTATACTGAATTATTTTATTCGTTTTTCTCATGTGGCTGATGTTTTGATCGTTCAAATAAACGAAATTTTTTTTCATCTCAAGTGTTTTTTGAAAATTACCATTCAAAAAAGGAAAAAATAATTGAAATTAAAGAATATTTAATTTAATTTAATTCTTCTTGAAATTAGTTGAATTTATCAATATATTTAATTATTAAAAATAATGGATTTAATAGAAAAATTTCAGTTAAAAACATTTTCAAAAATTAAATTTTTTGAGAAGTTACAAATGATTGCAGAAATTCAATTATTTTTAAAAGTAATAAAATTCTTCCTGCAAAAGTTCAATTATGTACAAAATTCAAAGAAAAATTCTCGTCAATTAATTGTTTATTTTCAATCGCAATTATTATAAATAATAAAATTATTCTCCAAAATTTAATATAATTTGCAAAAATTTTCCTCATTTCAATGATTTTTTCAATATAGCGACTACATTAATAAATTTTCTAAAAGAATTCAATTTAAAAGAAAAATGTAATAAAATTGTTCTCAAACATTTAATTATTATTTTCATAAATAATAAAAGTTGTACAGAAATTTAATTATAACATTTTTTTTATTCTTCGCAACTAAATTAATTTCATGAATGATAAATTTTTTTGTGAATTCAACTATTTTTATAAATAATAAATTTCTTTTAGGAATTCAATTATTTTCCTAAATAATAAAGCTCATATTAGCAGCATTTTAATTATTGTTATATTAAAGCAATTTTAATCGAATTCATGGAAAAATGTAATTATGTTTAAAAATTTGATTAAAATTTATCAGGTAAAATGATTTAATTATTTAAAAAAATTGTTCACTAAATTCTTCATAAGAATTAAATTATAAAAAAAGCAATCGATTATTCAATAAATTATTTGCTTTTTGTATTTAAATAATTGAATACTTCTGAAAAGGTCTTTTGAATTAAAATATTTAAAAATTTGAATATTCTATTCTTTTAACTGGCAATTTTGAAGAACTAATTTTTTTCCAAAAATTTTAATTTAATTTTTGTTTAAAAATGTTTAAAATATTTAAATTGTTTAAAAATGTTGAAGTTACTTGAAAAATTTTTTCAAATTCTCAGAAATTTCCCAATATTTTTATAAGGAAATTTTCCTATATTTTTTAGAAAATTTTTCAAACTTTTCGAATTTGTTATGTTATTTTATTTTATGTTTTGTTTTATGTTAGTAAATTTTTCTAAACAATTAATAAAATTAGCCTTCTAATTTTGTTTGCATAAATTTTCTAAATTTTTCTTACAGTGTATTATTTTAATTAAAGAATTTCCGAATAATAAAACATTCTATAAAATAATAAGTAAATTAAGAGGATGAAAGTAATTTTTAACAAGTTACTGTACCAAATTCTTTATATAAAATAATATTATTACTTTTATAAGTTTTTTGGTTTGAAAAAGATTTGAATCCAAAATTTTCGAAAATCATAATTCCTGTCGAAGAATTATAATAATAACAATTAAATATTTATTTAAAAAGGAGGTTATTGATGTTCTTGAATAATTTTACAATTAAGTAAATTCGTAAATAAATTTTAACAGGAAATTTTTCTGAGTAAAATTGTTTTCTTTATTTTCTAAAAATTTAAAAATTTTGCAATTTCAATTAAAATTTGCAATTGAGAAATAGAATTTATAAACATTTTTTTTATTTTCCAAAAACTTTGTATTTTATTAGAGCAATTGTAATTTAGAAATAGAAATTCGCAGTTTCGCGCAATATAATTTCTATTGTAACTTTTTAAATAATTGTCACTCATAAATTTTCTTATCGGATTTTGATTTCTTATAGTTTTAATTCTATGTTAGAATTATTTTTTTCCAAATTTCATAAGGCGCAGAAGATTAAAAAAAATAATTTGTTTATAAAAAATGCAATAAATATTCTATTAATTATTTTTTTAAATAACTCTTCAAAAAGTCTCTAATTCTAAACGAAAGTATAGTATAAATAAAAGATATATTTATATTTAAATATAAATATAAATATAAAAGTATAGTATAAAAAAAAATAAAGTTTTGTTTAAAAAGTGAAAAAAATTCATGTTGCAATAACTTTTATAAAAAAATATTTTTATTTCTCTTTTTTTGGTAAAGACACTCTTAAGACTAAGTAGAAATAATTTTTTTTCAACATTTCGATTTAAAAAAAAAAATTCTTTTTATTTTACGTGAAAATTTCACGAATTCGGACCCAAGATTTTTTAATAAATGAAAAGAAACAAAATACATAATTTAGATCAATCAAGATCTTTTTTCTAAAGAAGATCTTTTTTCGAAAGAAAAAAAAACAATCGTATACGCAAAAACTGACTTCAAAGTATGGGCGACAAGAATTACAGACGAAGATTATTATAGTTAATTAATAGTAATAATAATATTTATTATAATAGCACCGATATTACACATGGATCATAACCATTAAAACAAATAGCGAATAATCTTTTATGATTTTCTGTAGAAAACGGGGGATATAAAAAAGAAAGAAGCTACCCTACATATCGTGTGTTTAATTGTGTTTTGAAAAAGAAATAAAATCTTTCTATATGTTAATGGCGCAGATATAAATTCATTTTATATACTACAAGAAAAAAAAAATATATATATATATAGAGAGAGAGAGAGTATACGAAGTTAATTGTCTGTTATACGATATATGTAGTATTATATAGTATAATAAATATGAGATGAGAAATTTTCAAGAGATTTAGTTTGAAACTGATGGAATATTTTTTTATGGACCGGAAGTTAATCGGGACATTCGACAGTACACGGTACGTTTGTTGTTCATCGAGAATCGAGCATTTGCGCTTAAACGGCCATTGCGCGAGTGTGTACCTACCGTACTTTCGTAAATGTCTATATTTCCGCATGAAAGCCCATTCTCACGTTAATGCGGAAATCGATATTATTCGCACTTCACAAGCACATACATATATACATATACACACATAAGCGTTAATTATTGGCCATCCATTAGTGTTATTTCACCTCACACACAAAAGCTACTTGTTTGTGATTTTTTTACTAATACGTTTCAATTTATTTTCTTCTATTAATACGCGAATTCTGTTTATTTACTATCACATTCGGTAGATTCAAATTTTACTTGCTAATTTATTGTTATTATTTTTTTATAAGAGTAATAATAATATTTATATTTTTTCTATAAGGCTCAAACCATTATATTTCGAATAAAGTTGTTGCGGCCTAATTTAAAAAAAAATTGATACTTTTAGAAATGAATCTGCATTATCACTGAGGAACGAAATGAAAAGAATTATATTAAAATATTTATTACTTTTCTTAAAATATGGATGTAAAGTGGCGACTGTGGGAAAAAATTTCAATTTTTCAAAAATTAGAAAATATTTTAAAAATTACTGAAAAATTATTAAAAGTGCAAAAAGATTTATTGATTCACTCCCTTAACTTTATTGATTCATGTTTAAAATTAGTTGATTAATTATTCTTAAATAAAAAAATTAGTAAAATATAAAAATAATAGATGAAATATATTAAAAATAAAAAAATTTGGCACTTTTACAACTTTTAAATCACAACGATGTCTATACACTCAAAAATTTTCGTTTTGGTCCCGGGTCTAGTTTAAAAAATACAGAGGTTTAAAAATTGTACACTTTTTCAGGTTAAAACTATTTATTTTTTTATCATTGAATTTGGCTTTTAATTTAAACACTATGATCGGAACGTGATTAAGTACAAAAAACCAATTTCAATTAAATGAATATAAATAGTTTTAATCTGAAAAAATGTACAATTTTTAATTATTTGTATTTTTTAAATTAGACCCGGGACCAAAACGAAAATTTTTGAGTTTGTAGACATCGTTGTGATTTAAAAGTTGTAAAAGTGTCCAATTTTTTTATTTTTCTTTAACGGAGTTATTAAGATGTAAAGTACGCAACTATTCATAAATCGCGAACTTTCAAATCAATATTTCTTGTATATTTAAAGGAAAAATTAAAAAAGTTCTAAGAAATCCTGAAAGTTCATAAAAAATACTCTATATTTGGTGAGTTTTTATTTAATTCAATACCACCTTCTCGTAATTAATTGATAAAAACGTCAAAATTAGGTTATTTGGCGGATCGACTTTAAAAACATATTTTATTTATTATTTTTATATTTTTAATTTTTTTTATTTAAGAATAATTAATCAACTAATTTTAAACAAGAATCAATAAAGTTAAGGGAGTGAATCAATAAAACTTTTTGCACGTTTAAGAATTTTTCAATAATTTTAAAAATATTTTCTAATTTCTAAAAAAGTGCCATTTTTCGCAGTCTCCACTTTACACCCATATTTTAAGAAAAGTAATAAATATTTTAATATAATTCTACTCATTTCGTTCCTCAGTGATAATGCAGATTCATTTCTAAAAGTATTAATTTTTTTTAAATTTAAATATACATAATTATATTATGTATAATAATCGACATAATCTGTCCTCACCTGAAGCTAGTGTTGTTTTATTGCAATGTTTTGTTTTGTAGTTTAAATTGATGATAATAATAATAATAATAATAATAATAATAATAATAATAATAATAATAATAATTTGAGGAATTCAATTCCGGTTATTTAAAAAATATGAAAAGCAGTCATTATTTCAAATAATTATTAGATTTTATAAACATTATAAGAAATAATAATTATATTTTTAACGTTTATATTACTTTCCATTTTCCAATTTAAAAATTATATGAATTTAGAATTAGATTACATAGAATTTATAAACAATAATTACTATATTTAATAAATTTATTATACGTCCAATTTTATAGTTTGAGCATTATTGTAATTCATATTAATAATACTCAGAAAGTCCATAAAATAAGAATCAGGTTAAAAATAAATTAGTTTAAACTATAAAAAAAATTTAAGTTAATTTAATTAATTAAATTTGTTATCTTACTCAAAAATTAAATTTTGCATAAAATTATTCAAAAATTCTAGAAAATTAATTGTATTTTGAAAGTTTTACAGTTCAGATTTTTAAGTATTTAAAAATTTTAAGCATATAAAGAACAATAATTAGTTAAATATTTATTTTACAAAAGTTATTAAAGTTTAAAAATTTTAATTTGGAAATTTTTTAAAAATTATGATTTTGAACAATAGTAATTAAAATTATTTAAAGAAAAGGTACTTGAATTGACAATAATAATTTTAACAAATTGAAACAATTGGAAATTCTGTAAAATTTTATATTTTAAAAAATTTTAGTTTTTCGTCTTTAAAAATTGTCTATATAAATGTAATTTTATTTTTGAAATTATATCATTTTATGAATTTACAAAAATTATTCTATTTAAATAATTCAATTCTCGTAGTTGAATTCTGATAGGAATTAATTTAAGAAAAATTTCAATTTAAATGTTTAAAAATATTTAAATATTTAAACCGTTGTAACAGGAATTTTAGAAATTAATTAAATTTTAAAAGGTTTTTAAATTAAATCCCTCGAAAAGTTAAAGGAAGAAAAAGTTTTAAAATCTTAAAAATTTTATTTAAAAAAATTATTGAAGTTGATCAATAATTTTATTCCAAAAATTCTAAAAAATAATTGAATTTTGGATGAATTACAGTTGTAAGTTTTAGAAATAATTATATTTCATGAGGTTTTACATTGAGATTATTTTAAATTTTAATTCCTCGGAAAAAATAAATATGCATAAATTTTAAAATTTTTGTTTAACAGAAAGTAATAAAGTTTTGAAAAATTTAATTCAGAAATTTCGAAAAATTGTTTTTTGAAAACATGAAATTAAAAATTTTTTTAAATACTTCTTTTTCCGAAAATAATTTTAAAAAATTGAAACAGTCGAAAATTTTGTTCTTATTTTTTCTGATTTAAGGGGAGAAAAAGTTTTAAAATCTTAAAATTTTTATTTTAAAAAATTATTAAAGTTGATCAATAATTTTATTCAAAAATTCTAAAAAATAATTGAATTTCGTATGAATTACAGTTGTAAGTTTTAGAAATAATTATATTTAATGGGGTTTTTCATTGAAATTATTTTAAATTTTAATTTCTCGGGAAAAATAAATATGCATAAGTTTTTAAATTTTTATTTAACAAAAAGTAATAAAGTTTTGAAAAATTTAATTCAGAAATTTCGAAAAATTATTTTTTGAAAACATGAAATTAAAATTTTTTTAAAATACTTCTTTTTCCGAAAATAATTTTAAAAAATTTGAAACCGTCGAAAATGTTGTTTTATTCTTTCTGACATCGTTTAATTCTACACAATACAAATAATATTCTAGAGAATGTTTATTACATTAAAATAATTATTGAGTTTATTTAGTTTTTTTTTGTTCTTCGAAATTTAAAATGAGTAATAACAAATTATAAAAATTTAAACCTTTTTTCAAATTTTTAATGAAAACTTTAAATATTGATTAAAAATTGTCATTGGGCAAAAAGAAATTATGCACTGAACAAAAATGTATATTAAATTTTGTAAAAGTATTTTACAATTTGGGGTAAAAGTGCAACAAACCGGAATTTTTATATAAAAAATACCAAACTTTTTAAAAAATTTTGTGGAATTGAATAAAGTTTTATTAAAAGTGAATACAAATTTTTAATATTTGATATAATTATACTAAATTTCACATATTTTTTTTTTAAACTTTGGTATTTTTTATATGTTATTTTATTCTTTCTGACATCGTTTAATTCTACACAATACAAATAATAATAAAAAAATATATAAAAATAACATTTTTTTTTATAAATGGCTTAATGTAAAGGAGTATTTAAAATATAATTTTCAGACGTACGAGAAAAATAGATAATAAAAGCATACACTTAGTGAAAAAAAATTAGGCGTTACTACATTTTCATTTTTTTTAAAGAAATAATTTTTAGTAGTTTTGATCTGTACCTAGTCGAACAAAAAAAATTTTAATTTAAAGTGAAAATGATTGAAATATTTTAGGTAATAATAAACATAGTTTATTTTATTTCTACCTTTTTATAATTTTTATTTTGCTTTTTTATTAATTTTTTATTTATTTATTTAGTATACAAACGAACTTACATTGTTGCTTTTTCGTACATTGTTTTTTGCTTATAAATATATTTTCATTTCAATTCTTATATATTTATTTGTTGCTTAATTTTTCAGTAGTATAGATCATCTTTTAGTCGAACATTCAGGTAATAATAATAATAATAATAACAATAATATGGAAATTCTTAGAAAATTTTAAGTATTAAAAGCGTCTATATTTGTTTGAATTCTAAATGTCCTCATAAAAAAAATTTTTAGTATTTAAACTCAAAATTTCACTGTAAAAAGAAAGTTCTAAATTAGAGCTGATTTCGGTACTAAAATAGAACCAAATTACGATTTAGTTCCAATATTGGTACTAAATTAATACCTTTCCGTTTACAGTGTTGGTCGAACTGTTAAAACTTTATGTTTATTTTTTGACTTATTTTATTTCTTTGATTTGTTTTTTTTTTTTATTTAAAATTTTAACTACATATAAAGAGAAGCTATTATACATATTTTGATGGTAACATTCCTCTTTGACGCGCTGTTTCTATTTTCAGTAGTGTAGATCTACATTTAGTCAGACATCAAAGGAATAAATAACTGAATACTGCATAATTTACGATTTTCCAGTAGTACAAATTAGCATTTGGTCAGACTGTTGACAGGTTTCGTTAAAATTTTACTTTTTTTTTTATAGAAAATAGTATTTATTTCCGTATAATGTGGATCTAGTTTTATTTTTTAGTTTCAAACAATAAACAGAGAAAGAAAATAAATATTTTTAAAAAATAATCTAACAACTTATCAATCAATTAATCAATCAACTGGCGATTATGTACTACTTTCTAAATTTGCAATTAATGAAAATGTTTACTAATTTAAATTAGTGACTGAGAATCTTGAAAATTTCTCAATTTTTAAAATTAACCCCTTCGTAGTCCAGTTAACTAAACATCACTTGTAGTCTAAAAACGATTTAAAAAAAAAGTTTTTAAAAAAATATGATTTCATCTTATTAAAGGTTTTTCATAATGTTAGTTTCTTTGAATAATTTCTGTCAATAATATTTCTTATATATTCTTTTTAATTTTTAGTTTATTTGTAAAATAAACTTTTGTGTAATTTCTGTATTTAAATCACTGTTTTAAAAATTAAAAGACAATTTTTTTAGAAATTGAAGAAAAAAATCTGTAGAATTTTCTATCTTCTAATTACAATTTTTATTTTTTGATATTTAACAATTCATATTTTCTTATAAAAAAGACAAAAATAATTAACTTTCCAAGTATTTCCTTAACAAATGCACGAGTTATGTGTATTTAAATAAAAAGAAAACATTTTTACATAATTGTGATTATAAAATAAAAATTATCTTAATTTTTTATCATTTACGTAAAGAAAAAGGAATTTGATTAAAAATTAATTTTTATAATCATATTGTTTTTATAACGTTAAAAATGTTTTTTTTTAGTATATTTGCATAATTTTTATTTCTTTAGCACAATTTTCTAACAATATTTAAATAATATTTTTTCGATAAGTATTGATTAATGAAATAATAGGAATTTATTATTTAGTATTTTATAATAAAATGGAGAACCAGAACGTGCATGCATTAATATTTATTTTTTAATAATTCTAGAGAATGTTTATTAGATTAAAATAATTATTAATTTTATTTAGTTTTTTTCTGTTCTTCGAAATTTAAAATGAGTAATAACAAATTATAGAAATTTAAACCTTTTTTCTAATTTTTAATGAAAACTTTAAATATTGATTAAAAATTGTCATTGGGCAAAAAAAAATTATGCACTGAAAGAAAATGTACATTAAGTTTTGTAAAAGTATTTTACAATTTGGGGTATAAAAGTGCAACAAACCGTAATTTTTATATAAAAAATACCAAACTTTCTAAAAAATTATGTGGAATTGAATAAAGTTTTATTAAAATAGAATACAAATTTTTCATATTTGATATAATTATACTAAATTCCACATATTTTTTTTAAACTTTGGTATTTTTTATATTAAAATTTCGGTTTGTTGCATTTTTTCCCCAAATTGTAAAATACTTTAAAAAATGTGTAAAAAAATTTAATATACATTTTTTTCAATGAGCAGATTTATTTTCTTTTTCGGAAAAAATATAACCGTCTAATAGCTAATAATATATAATCTAGTAATAATTATAATTAACAAATCAAGATAATCCAAATTTAAAAATTTTTTTAAATTAAAAAAATAAAGTTTTAATACAAAATTTTGCTCGATAAATCGAAATGATGTATGTATATTTTTGTTTATTTTTAAAATAATTCAAGCATTATTTAACAAAATATTAAATACAATTTAAAAAAAGGAAAAAATTTTAATATTGTATTTTTTAACCACGTGTTTTAATAAAATTTTGATTATTTTGAAATATAAAATAAAAATTTGCATTATTTCTGTTTAATAATGACAATATTTGTTAAGCTATATTTTTTACTGCGTACTGACATAAGTTTGATTTTTTTTATTTATAGAGATTAGAAATATATTTCTACGATAATAATTATTTTCATTCAATAAACCAAATTGTTTTTAATTATTTTTTAAAAATTTAATAATGAAAATCAATGAGATTATTAATTGTATTAATTAATTGTTTTAATTAATAATTAACTGTTTTAATTAATAATTAATTGTTTGTAATAATAATAAGTAATTGTTATTAATTGTTTTAATTCAAACAAAATTTTGCTTTTGAGAAAAAATTTTTTTTTTCAAAAATGATAAGTTAACCAAAAAAATATGTTCGAATGAAACATAATTTTTATTCAATCAAATTCATTATGTATTGAATCAAAATTATTGTATTTATTTCAAAGGTCATTTTCGGTTGACTTAATAACAAAGATAATTATGTTTCATTCAAATATATTGTTTTTTCAGTGAATACCAATTGTATTCTTTTAATAATAAACTTCAAGAAATAGAAAAATAAATTAATAAAATTTTTCTGGAAATAATATAGAAATAGTAGTTCTCTAAAACCGGAACAATTAAATTTTCAGTAGTGTTGTTTATGCTCTCAGTCAGACGTGAACAAAATTAAAGAAATCTTTTTTTTAAATTGAATAGTATATGAAGTAGTAATACAAAAGTTGTATTTTTCGTCCTTAGATTTCGCAGCAAAAATAGAATTGAAAAATAGTAAATAAATCATTTTTCCCGTAGTGTCGATCCGTATTTTGTCACACTGAAAAAAAAATTTATTTGAATCAAATAAAAATTATTTGATCCAAATAAATAATTTATTTGGTTATAATCCAATAAATGTGTATTTGAACCGCAAATACATATTTATTTGACCTAAATATTTGATTTTATCGCATCAAATAACTATTTATTTGAATCAAATACAAATTATTCAATTCAAATAAATGGAATATTTCAAACTAATAAATAATTAATTGAATCAATTATTTAAAATATTCAAATCAAATAAATGGAATATTTGAAACTAATAAATAATTATTTGAATCAATTACCAAAGTTATTTCATTTTGTATTTATTAAAAATTTTTTTTTTAATATTTAGTATTTTTTTTAAATCTTTAATATATTATTATACTATATTTATTTATTATATTATACATATTAACTGATTTTTTAACAGACTTTCAACATTATTTATAAACATGTTCACACAGTTTTTATTCACAACACAACACACAATTTTATTATTTTATATAACACTTGAAACGAAGAATGAAAAATATTCGCATAATAATAATAATAATATATTATATTATATAATAATATAATATTATATTATATAATAATATAATATTATAATTATATAATATTATATATTTGTCAAATAATTTTTATTTGCATCAAATATACGAAGTATTTGAATGAAATAAATAAAAGAATAGTTTCAAGTAACTCATTATTAGTATTAAATAAATTCATTTATTCAATTCAAATAATTATTTAATTGAATCAAATACGATTTATTTGGTTTAAATAAGTGTGATTCAAATAATTTAAGTTATTTGAATCAAATACATATTTTTTTGATCCAACTAAAAAGTATTTGAATCAATTAAATATTTTTCAAATAATTTAAAGTTTTCCCAAAGTGAATGTGCTAATAAATGTAATTTTTATCGAAAGTATAGTAAACATTCGTAATTAGTCAGACACATCAAAATAAACTCTTGCAAAATCAAAAAAAAAAAAAAAATTGCCTAGAAAAAATAAAACACTTCTTTATATTTTGTCGTACGAATTTATATTGTAATGTTGTTTCTCTCTTATTTAATTGTGAAAACACTTTCCGTTACTGTAGATCCGCAACTATTTTCGTTTTTTTTTGTTTTCAATTATTTTCTTTTTTTTTATTTTATTTTCCGTCAGCGGTGGGACCACTTTGTAGAAAAGAGGGCGAGTTTGCCGCAGCGGTCGTGAATTATCGAAATCCGGGTTTGGTCGCTCTGCGCTTCGGCCGATAAAACAGAGAGAGAGAGAGAGAGAGAGAGAGAGAAAGAGGGGGGGCGGGTAGAATGAGGAGGTCTACTCTTGTACTCCTCATTCACGAGCTGGGATGCCTAGGTTCTCGCGGGGTTGAAGAGCGAGGCGAGGGGGACAGTAGAAGTGACGTAGAATTTTATCGTGGCTCGCGCGCCGCGAAAAACAGAATGGTGATAAACCGGCGACGCTGTTTTGCTTCAGGGATCAGTCCAGTAGTTGAAAATGGCAATCTCTCTCTCTCTCTCTCTCTCTCTTGGCATTTTCAACTACTGGACTGATCCCTGCGAAGCAAAAACTGCGTCGCACCTCTCTTCATTTTCTCTCTCGCTCTGGGTGTTGAAGTGGGGAAAGCGGCCAAGGAAGAGAGATGGATGTGTTTCGCTCTTTCTCTCTCCTTCTTTCTCTATCTATTTTTTTCCTTATTTTCTCTCTCTCTCTCTCTCTCGTTTTTTCAAAATTTGTATATTTCTCTCTCTGTCTTTCTCTCTCTCTCGTTTCTCCGCTATTTGGAAATTTCTCTTTTTTGTCCTTTTTCTCTTTCTTTTTTTCACTGTCTAAGTATATTTCTCCCCCCCTCTCTCTCTCTCTCTTCTTTTTTCATTATTTGTATCTCTCTCTCTCTCTCTCAATTTTTTATTATTTGTATTTATCTCTCTCTCTCTCATTTTTTTATTATTTGTATTTCTCTCTCTCTCTCTCTCTTAATTTTTTATTATTTGTATTTCTCTTTCTCTTATTTTTTTAATATTATGTACATTTTCCCTCTTTCTCAGTATATATACATATTTAAATAGAGCGAGAGAGAAATACTAATAGTGAAAAAATAATAGAGAGGGAGAGATAGAAATACAAATAGTGGAAAAATAAAGAAAGAGTGAGAGAGAGATAATAGGGCTCGTAGTAGGTCCGTAAATCCTGAAAAAGTCCGTAACTTCGCTTCAAGTCCGTAAAAGTCCGTTTTTTTTTAAAAAGATCCGTAAAGTCCGTAATTTCATTCAAAATGGATGAAAAGTTCGTAAATTGTACGATATAATTTGGAGAATTTTAGAGAAATTACAAAAGATTGCAGAAATTTAATTATTTTTAAAAGTAATAAAATTCTTCGCAAAAATTCAATTATGTTCTAAAAATTTTATTAAATTCTCGTAGAAAATTCAATTATTTTTAGAAATATTAAAATTCTTCCCTGAAATTCATATATTTGCAAAAAAAAAACTAAAAAACGTCAACATTTTAATTATCTGTATAAATAAATAGCAAAATTCTTCAACAAAATTCAATTATTTTCAAAAATTTCATTAAAATTCATTTAAAAATTTCAATTTTTTTCATAATTAACAATATTTATCACACGAATTCAATTATTTTCTAAAGTAATAAAATCCAATTATTTTCAAAAATGTTCTTAAAATCCATTGCAAAATTTGAATTATTTTCAAAAGTAATAATATTCTTTGCAAAAATTAAATATTGTTCAATATCTACTAATTTTATAAAATTTACCAAAAGAATTTAATTATTTAAAAAAAAATTTTAATAACATTCTAATAAAAACATTAAATTATTTTCAAATAAAAATTTCACAAGAATTTAATGAATAACAATTTTTTTTAATAAATTTCTTCGCAATCATTCAACTATTTTCATAATTAATAAAATTTTACCGGGTTTCAATTATTTTCGTAAATAAGAAAATTCTATTTAGGAATTCAATTATTTTTAATAGAATTTTAATCGAATTCCTCGTAAAAATTCTTTAAAATTTTATTAAAATTCGTCCAAAGAATTTAAGTGTTCAAAAATTTGTTGATAAAATATTTAATAGTAATTAAATTGCAAGAAACATTCAATTATTCAATAGATTATTTATTTTTGTATTTAAATAATTGAATTCTGGCAGAATTTTTTCGTAAGCATTGATTTAAAAATAGATTTCAGTTAAAATCTTAGATTATAAAAAAATAATTGAATTTGGGATATTTTGTTAAAATTGTCTTAAAAATAATTGAATTTCTACCAAAAAAAAGTTTTATCAAAACTTTTTAAAATGTTTGAATTTTTTTGCTAAAACTCTAATATTTTTCAAAACAACTGAATTCTTGCAAAAAATTTTTCCAAGACTATTGAAAATAATTGATTTTTTGCAAAGATTTTTATTATTTTACGAAAATATTTAAATTCTTGCGAAAATTTTATTAAAATTTCTGCAAGTAATTGAAGATCTGCTAAGAATTTTGTTATTTTTAATTTATGCCAAGAATTTTATTAAATTTTTTTTTAAATAATTGAATTCCTAATAATTTTTTACAAGAATTTAATTATTTTTGAAAATTTTAATAAAATTCTTTGCAAAAATTCAATTATTTTCATAAATAATAAAATTCAATGCAGAATTTCAATTATTTTTAATACAATAATAATCGAATTTCTCTAAAAATGTAATTATTCTTAAAATTTTTATTAAAATTCGTTAATAGAATTCAAGTATTTGATAATTTGTTGATAACAATTTTTTATGAGAATTGAATTTTAAGAAATTTTCAATTCTCCAATAAATTATTTAATTGCGTTTTATTTTTATTTAAATAATTGAATTCTAGTAGAATATTCTAACCAAAAATTGAATTTTATTTCATAGAAATGAATTTCAGTTAAAGTTTTAGATAATCATTGAATATTAAAAGCAAAATAGCGTAAATTTTAAAAAATAATTGAATTTTGTAATTAATTTTTTTGAAAAAGTTTAATTGAGTTTTTTTAATACTATTTTCAGTTTCTATTTTCTAATATTAGTTTAATAAAAGAATTTAACTACTAATTGAAATTTCGTAAAATTAAAAATTGTAAAGAAATGAATTTAAAAATTGTCAAAGAACTTTTTCGAAAATTTTAAAAAATAATCGATATAAAAAAGTTTAGATAAAAATTCTGAAATATAATAATTGAATTGATAATGATTTTAATTATTAGAAATTTTTTTTATTAATAATTAATATTAATTATTATAAAACATGAAGAAATCGATGACTTCCAGTCGTTCTTAATGTTCCAGTTCTTCATGTTTTATAGTTGTGAAAAATTCAATTTCTAGTTTTAAGTAAAATGTTCTCTTATATTTGATTCGGCCTGATTCTATTTTAGTCAGTTGGTCCGTAAATGGTTCGTAATATTTAATTTTTTGTCCGTAAAGTCCGAATTTTTAAATACTTTTACTTACTTTTTACTTACTTTTTTTTTTAATACTTTTTACTTTTTCTTTTTTTTTTACTTCGAGCCCTGAGAGAGAGAGAGAGAGAGAGAGAAATACAAATAGTAGAAAAATAAGAGAGAGAGAGAAATACAAATAGTGGAAAAATAAAAGAGAGAAAGGAAGCGCAAAGTGAAAAAGTGCGCGAAAGAGAGACAGCCGAAGAGTGATTGAGTGACCAGAATAGAGAGAGAGTAAGAGAGAGCGAACCCAAAGAAGGAGTAAACAGGAAGAAATTAACATATAAGAAATGAGACAGATTGAAAATGCGAATTGTTTGTAAAAGAGTAAAGAAAGAAAGAGAAAAATAGAGAAAGAGAGAGAAAGAGTGTAAAAATAGAGAGAGAGATAAAGAGTGACAGTGTAAAAAGAGAAAGAGAGAGAGAGAGAATGTATCTGGGAAAATGGAATGGGGAGGAACTGGCCGCCAGGCTGGGGTGGATCGATGCCGCGGCACCACATCGCACACACGTGTACAAACTGGGGGTTTGGTTGAGGGACCCGAGACGACCATTATATAGTCCGGGTCAAAATGAAGCTACGCGAAATTTCAACGTGTTTGCTGTGTGTGTGTGTGAACACCAACACGCTTGTGACTTATTCACTCCACGCTTCCGGTATAACCCCTTAATTTTAAGCCGGTATCCATAAAAGACAGACAGAGAGAGAGAGAGAGAGTCCCACACAAACTGGAGACAACACATGCGAGTGAGTGGTCCAAAGTACGGAGACTATACTGTCAAGGTACTCGGCCCCAAGAAGTTTCGAAGAGGTAACCCATTGCACTTGAATTGAGTCGAGATATATATGTACGTGACCCCATATCCCACATCCGTGGCAGAATATGGCGACGAAGTTATTCTTCTTTTTTCCCATAATCGTGGAAACATTTTTTTTTATTCAAAATTATACAGAAAACAATGAATTTAAATAATATTTTTCAAAATGACTAAACTTCATTTTTTAACAATTTGTTTAAACAATATTTTTAAATTATTTTCTGTATCGAGATGGTGATGAATTTTTTTCTATTTTCTTTTTTAAATAAACTTCATTATGTACTGAATCGACTGTGTAAATGTAAATTTAAAACAGGTGCTTTTCGATTTTGTTGAAAAATGTTTTTTCGAAATTTATTAAAAAAAAGGAAAAAAAAATCCATCACCGTCATTAGAAAAAAATTAATTTTAAACAATTATTGTTTAAACAAACTCTCTAAATTTGAATGAGTTAAAAATAACTGTTTTAGAAACAAAATGTCAGTCACTAACACGGTAAATCGTTAGGTATTAAAATAACACCAAAATGGATTAAAATAACACTAAATTGGATTATTTTAATCCTTTTTGGTGTTATTTTAATACCTAACGATTTACCGTGACTGTGCTCTCTAAATCTGAATTAGTAGAATTCTACTAAGAATTAGTAAAATTTTACTAATTTTTAGTAGTTTTCATGAACGACTTTTCACCTTTTTAATTAGTAGAATATAACTAATTTTTAGTAAAATTCTACTAATGTTTTAGTAGAATTCTACTAATTGAAAGTCACTTTTTCACTAAATGAATTAGTGAAACTGTTTTATCAGCTATTAATAAATCAGTTCTACTAAATTTTAGTAAAATTCTACTAAAGAATATTAGTAAAGCTCTACTAAAAATTAGTAAAATTTTACTATTTGTTAGTAGAATTATTACTAAATCATTTAGTGGACGACTTTTCACCATTTCATTAGTAACTTTCTACTAATTCAGATTTAGAGAGTGTAAATGTAAATTTAAAACAGGTGTTTTTCGATTTTGTTGCAAAATGTTCTTTCGAAGTTTATTAAAAAAAAATGGAAAGAAAAAAATCCATCACCGTCTTTACAAAAAAATTAATTTTAAACAATTATTGTTTGAACAAACTCTCTAAATTTGAATGAGTTAAAAATATCTGTTTTAGAAGCAAAATGTTAGTCACTAATTCAAATAGTAATATTTTTAGTGACAATTAGTTAAAAATAAGTGGTTTCAGTAATTTTTTTTTACTTATTCAATTAGTCAAGTATAACTAATTTTTTTATTACACTGAGAAAAAATTATGGAGAATCGATTAAAATAATTTCCAACAGTTTAATCCCACTAGGATTAAATTAACACCAAAAAGGATTAAAATAATCTATTTTGGTGTTATTTTTAACTATTAATGAAATTTTATTTTAAATAAAACACAAAAGTCAACGATTTGTAAAAATCCAACGAATTTAGTTTCTCCAGGGAGAATAGTAAGTTAGTCACTAACTAACTTAGTAGCATAGTTAGTAAAATCAATTGAGTTAAAATATTTTTAAAAAATTCTCGTAAAAATTCCAATTCTCTTTATAAATAATAAAATTCTTCTCTGATATTCAATTATTTTACAAAATTTAAATCAAATTCTTGTCAAAGTTTCAATTATTTTCAAATGTTTCTTAAAATTCCATAATTTTCAATGTTTACTACTTAAATAAAATTTTCCAAAAGAATTCCATTATTAAAAAAATTTTCAATACAATTCTACGCAAAACTTCAATTATTTTCAACAATAATAAATTTTTTTACAGAAATTCAATTATTTACAAATTTCTTTTTAAATTTCTTCACAATAATTCAATTATTTTCATAAATAACAACATTTCTACAGGGATTTAATTATTTTTATAAATAATAAAATTCTTTTAGTAATTATATTTTTCGAATATTTAATAAAATTCTTTTAGGAATTCGATTATTTTCATAAATAATAAAACTCATTGCAGAATTTCAACTATTTGTAATGCAATTTTAATCAAATTCCTCGAAAAATGTAATTATTCTTTAAAATCTTATTGGGTCAATCCATATTATTTCAACTAAAGTGGTCGCCGACTAATTTTAAAAAATTGTAATACTCTGTAAGAATGATACTAATGTTATTAAAATCACAAAATAAAAAAATTTTTTTTAAATAATTTTATCACGGTAAATCGTTAGGTATTAAAATAACACCAAAAAGGATTAAAATAATCCAATTTAGTGTTATTTTAATCCATTTTGGTGTTATTTTAATACCTAACGATTTACCGTGATATCTTTTGTAAAATATGAATTTTAAGACAGTAGAAAATAATTAAAAGAAATACAATTTAGTACAAAAATATAATACAAATTTTTGGCATTTGTTAAGAATGTCCTATTTTATTATTATAAACTAATGTAAGCATTTAATAATAAAAAATAATAAATAAAATATTATTCCAAAATTCATCTTTAAAGTAACCTATTTTTGGGTTTTTCATTAACAAATAATGGGGAATTGGGATTATAAAATTTTGTAAAAACTTACGTAACATTAAGAATTTGTGATGAACTTTATGTTTTTGACAAAAGTTTTCTTCAATTTTATTGTAAAACAAAAAATATTATTTTTTTAAATAATTGAATTTTCATAGAATTTACTAATACAAATGGTGTTAAAAATGAATTTCAGTTAAAATTTCAGATTATACTTAAGTATTAAAAGGATTATATAACATGGATTTTTAGAAATAATTAAATTTTGAAAAAGTTTACAACTAAAATCATTGAAATTCTTAATTTTTTATATTTTTGAGAAAAAATTCAGTAGAATTAATTATTTTTAAAAGTTTAATAGGATATTCATTGAAGTTATTTCAATTTTTTATTTTCCAATATATATTTAATTGTTTCTTGAGACCCGTTTTTAACTATTTATAATGACAAAGTAATTATAATATAAAATATATAATTATAATATATAATATATAATATATAATATATAATATATAATATAATTTATAATGACAAAGTAATTATAATATATTTTTATCTATTTCTGTAACTTCTTACTAAAGTACAGTTTTTTTCTACTGCACTTTTGTATCAAATGAATTAATTTTTAAATAAAATTTTACTAACAGTCTACTAATTTAAACCAAAGTTGTGCCACTTAAAGAATGCAAAGTTTTGGAGAAAGTTTACGAAGTTGAAGTCCGCAACGTTTTTAAAAACGAAAAATAAAAAAAAAGATTTTTTTCAAATAAAATTTATTTCTAATTTTCATTTGCCTTAATTTTTAAGAAATCAGTTATTACTAAAGATTTAATTATCAAAAAATAACATTATTTACAATCAAAAATAAAAGTACCGTCCTATTATTTTTTTGTTTTCGTTTTTAAAAACGTTGTGGACTTCAGCCTCATAAAGTTTTACCTTTTCTTAATGTCTGTCTAAATCTAGACATAAACTACTGATAATTATATTTTACTCAATTAAGAGTCTTTGATGGAAGAAAAACTTAGGGACTGCTGTAAATTATTTGATTCTATTTTTTCTGTCGTCTGACTGAATACAGATTAGTACTACTGAAAATTTTATTGAAATAAGTAAGAAAAATATTAGAAACTCATTTTATGGTGTAATTCTTCTTTTTTTAATTATTACTTGAGCAATGTCTTCAATTTAAAAAAAAAATAAGGTAATATCTGAATAAATACAAAGTCACACTACTTAAAATTTATTAATTAAAACAAAGGTGAAAAATAAGTGGAAAATTATAAGTTTTTAGTAGCTGCTTAGTTGCTGTTTGGTTCTAATTAGAAGTTTAATTTGACTAAATTCTTATTCTACTGACTTTTCTTTTTTAATAAAATAAATTACCAGTTAACGAAAAGTAAACTTAGTCTGACTAAATACATACTTATACTACTGATTTCTCATTTTAATGAGTAAATTACAGTCAACGAAAAGTAATCTTAGTTTGACTAAATATTTTCTTATACTACTGATTTACCTTTTCAAATAAAGTACGCCTAACGAAGAATAAAAAAAGTTTCAAAAAATATTTCATGCTAAAAATGTTTTTGCATATAAAAGATAAAAAGCAAATTAAAAATAACATCTGTCCGAGTACTTACATTCTTTTTTACTTATAATTTTTGTTTCAAAAAACGTTTAGAAAATGTCAGTTTTGAATGAATGAATTAAATAATACAAATTTCAGAGGAATTCTACTATTTACAATTTTTTTTATAAATTTCTTCGCAATAATTCAATTATTTTAATGCACAATTACTTTAAAAACTTTTAATTAAAATGATAAAAGAAAGTCCATTATTTTAAAGAAACTCAAAGGAATTCTTCAAACGAGTTTAATTAAGATTATGTAAAATTTTAATAAAATTCTTTCTAAATTCAATTATTTTCATAAACAACAAAATTCTTCGAAGAAATTCAATAGTTATCAAATTTTTTGATAAAATTCTTTGCAAGAATTCAATGATTTGCAATTTTTTTTCGCAATAATTAACTTGTTTTCATAAACAATAAAATTCTTCGAAAAAATTCAATTATTATAGAATTTTTTGATAAAATTCTTCGCAAGAATGCAATCATTTGCAAATGTTTAATCAATTTTTTCGCAATAATTCAATTATTTAACAAAAAAATTAATAAAAGTTCTTCATAAGAATTCAATTATTTTTGAAAATTTTAATAAAATTCGTTACAAAAATTCAATTATTTTAAAAAAGTTTGATAAAATTCTTCGAATCAATTTAAATTACTTAAAAAAATTTCGAAAAAAATTCGCGGCAAAAATTTCAATTATTTTCAAAAATTTTCCTCAATTCAATGATTTTTATAATATCTAAGGTAAATGTACATATTTCCGTGCTAGAACATAATTCCGTGCTATCATATAATATTAATTAATATAAAAAATTAATAAAATATTTTAATAAAATAAAACCCATAATATTAATCTACTAAATAGCAAAATTTATTCTACAATTTTCCACTTGCTAAAATATTTTATCAATTCCTTATTTTAATTAATAAAAAAAATAGCACGGAATTAAGTTCTAGCACGGAAATATGTACATTTACCTTACTAAAAATTTTCAAAAGAATTCAATTATAAAAAATTTTATTGAAATTCTGCGCAAACACTTAATTATATTCATAAAATAATAAAAATTTTACAATGAATTCAATTATTTTCATAAATAATAACATTTTTTAAGGAATTCAATTATTATTTTCATAAAAAATAATTGAAAATTCTAAAAAATAGTAATTTACTTAAAATGATAAAAATAATTTTGATGAAGTTACAGTAACAATATGCTTATAATGTAAAATAATGATTTCATCGCTTGGTCATCTTTAATTTATTAGAAAACATGAAGAAATCGATCACTCCGAGTCTTCGACTTGGAGCAATTGATCTCTTCATGTTTGATAAACAATACTTTTATAAGTTGTTTAATTTAAAAAAGGTTTGATTTTTGAATTTTTAAATGTCTTAATTCCCGTGGAAAATCCTGTTCCAAATAGTCCAAGGAAACGAGTATTCGTTCTATTTTGTTTTAAACGCCTAACTAAATAAGAGTAAAAAATCTCAATTTTGCTTAACTTTCTTAAAATTATTTTCATAAAATAATTAGAAATTTACCACTACAAGAATTAAATAGTTTTCAAAATACAAGAGTGCATTTGAAACTTAATATACTGTTTAGTGTTTTCGTTTTTTTCTTCTTCGAAGTTTATATTTAAATTGAGCAAAAAAAGAAATGAGTTAACTGAATTTTTTTTTTCTACAGAATTTGTTCAACTTTTTCCAAGATTTTCAGATACAAAGCGACATTCTCTAAATTAGGTATCGTACAGTTTTCAAGTTTTGCCTCGAAACTTTTCTCCTTGTTCACAAAACTTTGGAGAAATTATGTAAAATCCACAGAGTTCATCTGTATCTGAAAGGTCTGCAAAGTTCAGTGGAAGTCATTTAAGAGTTTTGTCTTGCCTCTTTTTAGTGAAAATTATCCGGAGAATTTTATGAAATTTTTAACTTAGAGTTTATAAAATGGGGACTAATTTATTTATTAAATAGAGACTTGTTTTTTTTTTAATTATTTATTTTTATATATTTATTTACATTTTTTTTCGTTTACAATATTTTTTCGAGTACAAATTTATTCGTTTACAGATTTATTTATTTATGTGTTTACTTAGAGTATTAAATTTATTTATTTATTTATTATGATTAAGAATTTAATTATTATTGCGTATTAATTATAAGTTAATTATTTTTTGCATATTGGTTTATTTACAGAACCAGCAAAACTAAACGCACGCGTGAAATTTTCTTTTCAATTTTTACTTTCAAAATTTGCTTTTACAAATTTAATGAAAATTCTTAATTTCTTAAAAAAATGTTTTTTTTTTCCTACGATCCTTCATTAAATGTAATTATTTGGACAACTCGTATAGTAAATGTAAAAATATTTTTAACAGCAACTTGAATTAAAATTCAAAATTTATTTCAATAAAAGTTGGTAAAATTTTCAATTGTTTCAATTTTTTAAAATTATTTTCGGAAATAGAAGTATTTTTAAAAAATTTTAGTTTCATTTTTTCAAGAAATAATTTTCGGAAAGTTGTGAATTAAATTTTTCAAAACTTTAATACTTTTTGTTCAACAAAAATTTAAAAACTTATTCATATTTATTTTTCCCGAGGAATTAAAATTTCAAATAATTTCAATGTAAAACCTTTATGAAATTTAATTATTTCTAAAACTTACAACTGTGATTCATCCAAAATTCAATTATTTTTTAGAATTTTTGGAATAAAATTATTGATCAACTTTAATAATTTTTTTAAATAAAAATTTAAAGATTTTAAAACTTTTTCTCCCCTTAAATCAGAAAGAATAAGAACAAAATTTTCGATTGTTTCAATTTTTTAAAATTATTTTCCGAAAAAGAAGTATTTTAAAAAAATTTTAATTTCATGTTTTAAAAAAACAATTTTTCGAAATTTCTGAATTAAATTTTTCAAAAGTTTATTACTTTCCGTTAAACAAACATTTAAAAATTTATGCATATTTATTTTTCCCGAGGAATTAAAATTTAAAATAATTTCAATGAAAAACCCCATGAAATATAATTATTTCTAAAACTTACAACTGTGATTCATCCAAAATTCAATTATTTTTTAGAATTTTTGGAATAAAATTATTGATCAACTTTAATAATTTTATAAAATAAAAATTTAAAGATTTTAAAACTTTTTCTTCCCTTAAATTTTCCTTGGAATTTAATTTAAAAACCTTTTAAAATTTAATTAATTCCTAAAATTCCTGTTACAATGGTTTAAATATTTAATTATTTTATAAAATTTTAACTGAAATTTTTGTTAAATCAATTCCGATCAGAATTCAACTATGAGAATTGAATTATTTAAATGAAATAATTTTTGTAAATTTATAAAATGATATAATTTCAAAAATATTGTTATATTTATAGACAACTTTTAAACAGGAAAACATAAAATTCTTTAAAATTAAAATATAAAATTATACAGAATTTCCATTTGTTTCAATTTGTTAATAAAATTATTGTGAATTCAAGTACCTTTATCTTTAAAAAATTGTAATTACTATTTTTCAAAAACCAACTTTTTTAAAAATTTACATATTAAATTTTTCAAAACCAATTTTTTTAAAAATTTCCAAATTAAATTTTTCAGAAACCAAATTTTTTAAAAATTTCCAAATTAAATTTTTCAAAAACCACATTTTTTTAAAATTTCCAAATTAAATTTTTCAGAAACCACATTTTTTTAAAATTTCCAAATTAAATTGTTCAGGAACCAAATTTTTAAAAAATTTCCAAATTAAATTTTTCAGAAACCAAATTTTTTAAAAGTTTCCAAACTAAATTTTTCAAAAACCAAATTTTTTAAAAATTTCCAAATTAAATTTTTCAAAAACCAAATTTTTTAAAAATTGTCAAATTAAATTTTTCAAATTTTAATAACTTTCGTAAAATAAATATTTAACTAATTATTGTTCTTTATTTGCTTAAAATTTTAACTGCAAGTCTTCGAAAATTTACTGAAAAAGTAATAAATACGTCAACTCTATTTTAGAAAATTTAAAAACTGACGGGGTCTAGAATTGTCTGATTAAATTCTGATTATTACTAATTTAGGAAAAATTTGAAAAACTAAAAAAATCTTTCATCACGAGAGAGCGGGTGGGGGGGGGGGTTAAAATTACCAAAAAAATTGTTTCGTTAAATTATTAAAATCTCCTTAGAATTGAATAAAAAATATATTAAAGAGATATAATTTTTTTAAAATCTTATAAAATTTGTTTAAAATGAGAAATCAGTGGGTAATATATAAGGGTCATTTTACACCAAATCGGAAATTATTTTGCTTTTGCATCTCAAGTTTTATCCGAAAATTTCCTTTTCGGTTTGTTGCACTCTTTCTCTAAATTGCAAAATATTTTTATAAAATTTAATATACATCTTTGTTCAGTGTTTAGTGCTTTTTTATAGTTTTTAAAAAAATGAAACATTTTTTTTAAATTTACCATAAAATTCAAAAATTTTTTAAATAAAATTTTATTTTTACAATGTAAATAAATAAAATATCCATCAATTTTTTTCAAAAATTTTTTTTTATGAAACAAGCACTAAATTAAAAATTTCTAATCCTTATTTGATTGTGAGCAAACAATGGGATCTATTTATTTTGAAATTTTTAATTTTTATTAAATAAAATTTAAAAAAATCAATATTTGTTTTATAATTTTCAATTTTTATTTAATAAAAATTTAAAATATGAAAATAAATAGGGCGACAAAAGGATAAAAAATATTTGAAAATGATTTGAGACGCAAAAGCAAAATAATTTCCGATTCGGTGTCGAATGCTCCATAAATATATTATATAATTAGATATTTTGAATAAGTGCAAAAAAATCAGTTTTTGTTTAGTTTAAAAATAAATCGAGTAAAATATAATAAAAATAATATTAATTCTAAATATCGAAATTGACGAATATCCTGCGCGAGAATGTTAGGGTCATGTTTGTCATTGTTCTTTTCAAGTAGGTTGTGTAGTGGAAAGCCCGAGTATGTAATAAATATATCTGATTGTTGAATGATGGCACTGGGAAGCTTGTGAACGCACAGCCGGCTTTAGCGATGAATGCATATTCATGAGAGTCATATGTATATAGAGAATATCATTGAATAATGTTTCATTTGAGCGCATCTGCATCTCTTTTAATTATCGCTTTTATGTATCTAAATTGTCAAAACTCGACTATATAAAGAATTTTATACATGAATAAATATTATTCAATTTCAATTCAATATATAAATATGTATATATAGAGAAATTCCTTTTTTTTCATATATCAGTTGTTTTTATATTTTTTTCATCTCTTCCTTTTTTCCAAACATGCGGGGAATTTTTATTTTTAAACATTTATCTATATTCGTATATTAGAACCTGAAAATAGTATTTTACATGTTAAATTGAAATATTTTTTGAATACAACTCAAATTTTTATCCAATTTCTCCTTCGTATTACTCGTAATTTTTTTATGTTTCAAATTATTGTAACTTTAATGTCTTAATTTAATTAATTTAATGTCTGACTAAATGTAGAGCTGCACTACTATGTACACTGAAAAAAAATTATTTTGCTTCAAATAACCGATTATTTGACAAATCAAATAAATATTCACTTAAATCAAATAATTTTTATTTGAATCAAATAATTTTTATTTGAATCAAATAATTTTTATTTGAATCAAATAATTTTTATTTGAATCAAATAAATTGTATTTAAAGCAAATATTATTTAATGGATTCAAATAAAAATTATTTGACTTAAGTAAATATTTATTTGATAATAGTAGTCAAATAATTGGTTATTTGAATCAAATAATTTTTTTTTTCAGTGTAGTTATGAAAAAATTAGATGCTACACTGTTCTCATTGTATTATTGTTAATTAGCTAAATTATTATTTTTAGCAAATTGAAAAATCTGTTTATTTTTAATTCATTAAAAAAAAAACTTCTTTTTGAAATTTAATGAAAATTGTAATTCATTAAAAAATATAATTATTAATTCTTAAAAAATACGATGGATTTATAAGCAATTTTTTAAAGTAATAAAATTGAATGCATTCATAAGTAAAATAATTCAATGAAATTTGACATACTTTCTAAATTCTGAATTAGTAAAAATCTTTACTAATTTAAATTAGTGTCTGATTTTTTGGTTTTGAATTAGTAAATTATATTATAGAAATTAGTAGAAATGAAGTCATATAATAAAGTCATAGTTATTAAAAAGCATTTTAATAACTATTTTTTATACACTGAAAAAAAATTTATCTGATTCAAATAACCGATTATTTGTCTATAATCAAATAAATATTTACTTGAATCAAATAATTTTTATTTGAATGAATTAATTAGTATTTGCTTCAAATACTGAAATATTTGATTCAAATACAATTTATTTGATTCAAATAAAAATTATTTGATTCATGTAAATATTTATTTGATTCAAATAAAAATTATTTGATTCAAGTAAATATTTATTTGATTCAAGTAAATATTTATTTGATTATAGACAAATAATCGGTTATTTAAATCAAATAAATTTTTTTTCAGTGTAGTCTTAATGTTGTTAGAATTTTTACATTATATTATAAAAAACTTTATAATAATTTTTCTTCAACTAATATTTAAAAACTTATTGCTATTATTCAATGTATAAAAGCTTTTGGAATTTGTAATAATTTCTAAAAATTGTAACTGCAATTTTTTAAATAAAAAAATCAGAAGACCTGTTAAAATAAATATATATTTGAGTGCATTTTACGTAAAATATATAATCTTGAAAGTTGTGCGCGCAACTGTGTCTGACCGAACGCTCTTCACACTACTGAATAGTGAATACATCTTGATTCTCTAAGTAGATAAGGAAATTTCCAATCAGACGAAACTTGTCTGACTGTTAGAGCTTTTCCTCTCGATGAATAGGAGACTTT
Organism: Leptopilina drosophilae; assembly: GCA_032873175.1. Classification (NCBI taxonomy): domain Eukaryota; kingdom Metazoa; phylum Arthropoda; class Insecta; order Hymenoptera; family Figitidae; genus Leptopilina; species Leptopilina drosophilae. The sequence continues at coordinate 57,047,489 of CM065478.1, forward strand.
CTTCTACACACTCTATTATCGGAAATTTTATTTCATCAAACACTTCTTTGACACTTTATTTAATTCTTTGCTTTAGGTACTATATATGTTAGAGAATTTTTCCATAGAACTATATGGGGCGTTTCACACTAAATCGGAAATTATTTTACTTTTGCATCTGAAATATTTTTCAAATATTTTTTTTCTTTTAGTGCTCGTTGAAATTAGCTACCATGATTTTTTTCAAATTTTTTCATCAAGCGGTTTAAGAGTTACAGGTTTTTGAAAAAATACGTTTTTCACGTTTTTTTTTAATGCTTATAAGTCGGACAAAAATTGATCACATTGGACGCTCTTATAATGAAAAATTTTGTCTTTTCACGTAAGTTTTTTAGTAAAATGTAAAAAAATATTTTTTTTTAATTTTCGAAAAAAATTTAAATTTTAAAAATAAAATTCCATTTTTAAGAATGTTTGTATCGATCGATTTTTTAAAATTTTTTTGTAAGAAACTAGAACTAATTTAAGAATTTTTAATCCTTGTCTGATTGTGGGCAACAAATACGATCTGTTTATTTTGAAATTTTTAATTTTTCTAAAATAGTATAATGAGGTACAATCAGACAAGGATTAAGAATTCTTAATCTTAAAAATCAAATTTTATTTTTAAAATTTAAATTTTTGTTTGAAAATTAAAAAAATATATTTTTTTACATTTTTATTCAAGATTACGTAAAAAACCAAAAATTTTCATTATAAGAACGTCCAATTTGTTCTGTACGATACCTAATTTAGAGAATGTCGCTTTGTATCTGAAAATCTTAGAAAAAGTTGAACAAATTCTATAAAAAAAATTCAGTTACCTCATTTTTTTTTTTGCTCAATTATTAACTATATTAATTTGAATGTTCTTTCATTCTTTCATTCACTTTTTCTGTCCCTCACAATCTGAAGTTGACGTTTGTTTATACTTTTGTTTTTTGTTAACTTTAAATAGAAAATAGAAATCATCAGAATTTTTTTTACTTCTTTTCATTAAAAGACTAAAATTTTGTTAAATATTATGTTTTGTCAAATTGAAATTATTTTTGTTTTTACTTCTAAAAAAATTATAAAAATTATTAAACAACTGTGATTAGGAAATAGAAAATTTATTTATTTTCCATTATTTTCTTTTTGAATCACATTTTTTTAAAGAAAATTATTATTTTGTTTTAGAAAAAGAGAAAAAGTATTTGTACAATTTATATTTTAATCTTATGGAACAGGATTTTCCACAGGAATTAAGACATTAAAAAATTCAAAAGTCAAACCTTTTTTTAAATTAAACAACTTATAAAAGTAAAAAACATGAACATGTTTATAAAACATGAAGATATCAATTGCTCCAAGTCCAAGACTCGGAGTGATCGATTTCTTCATGTTTTCTAATAAATTAAATATGACCGAGAGATGAAATCATTATTTTACATTATAAGAATATTGTTACTGTAACTTCATCAAAATTATTTTCATCATTTTAAGTAAATTACTATTTTCTAGAATTTTTAATTATTTTTTATGAAAATAATAATTGAATTCCTTAAAAAATTTTATTATTTATGAAAATAATTGAATTCCTTGTGAAATTTTAATTATTTTATGAATATAATTAAGTGTTTGCGCAGAATTTCAATAAAATTTTTTATAATTGAATTCTTTTGAAAATTTTTAGTAGATATTATAAAAATCATTGAATTGAGGAAAATTTTTGAAAATAATTGAAATTTTTGCCGCGAATTTTTTTCGAAATTTTTTAAAATAATTTAAATTGATTCGAAGAATTTTATCAAACTTTTTTAAAATAATTGAATTTTTGTAACGAATTTTATTAAAATTTTCAAAAATAATTGAATTCTTATGAAGAACTTTTATTAATTTTTTTGTTAAATAATTGAATTATTGCGAAAAAATTTATTAAACATTTGCAAATGATTGAATTCTTGCAAAGAATTTTATCAAAAAATTTTATAATTGAATTTTTTCGAAGAATTTTATTGTTTATGAAAACAAGTTAATTATTGCGAAACAAAATTGCAAATCATTGAATTCTTGCAAAGAATTTTATCAAAAAATTTGATACTAATTGAATTTCTTCGAAGAATTTTATTGTTTATGAAAATAATTGAATTGAGAAAGAATTTTATTAAAATTTTACATAATCTTAATTAAACTCGTTTGAAGAATTTCTTTGAGTTTCTTTAAAATAATGGACTTTCTTTTATCATTTTAATTAAAAGTTTTTAAAGTAATTGTGCATTAAAATAATTGAATTATTGCGAAGAAATTTATGAAAAATTTGTAAATAGTAGAATTCCTCTGAAATTTGTATTATTTAATTCATTCATTCAAAATTGTCATTTTCTAAAAGTTTTTTGAAACAAAAATTATAAGTAAAAAAGAATGTAAGTACTCGGACAGATGTTATTTTTAATTTGCTTTTTATCTTTTATATGCAAAAACATTTTTAGCATGAAATATTTTTTGAAACTTTTTTTATTCTTCGTTAGGTGTACTTTATTTGAAAAGGTAAATCAGTAGTATAAGAGTATATTTAGTCAAACTAAGATTACTTTTCGTTGACTGTAATTTACTTATTAAAATGAGAAATCAGTAGTATAAGTATGTATTTAGTCAGACTAAGTTTACTTTTCGTTAACTGGTAATTTATTTTATTAAAAAAGAAAAGTCAGTAGAATAAGAATTTAGTCAAATTAAACTTCTAATTAGAACCAAACAGCAACTGAGCAGCTACTAAAAACTTATAATTTTCCACTTATTTTTCACCTTTGTTTTAATTAATAAATTTTAAGTAGTGTGACTTTGTATTTATTCAGATATTACCTTATTTTTTTTTTAAATTGAAGACATTGCTCAAGTAATAATTAAAAAAAGAACAATTGCACCATAAAACGAGTTTCTAATATTTTTCTTACTTATTTCAATAAAATTTTCAGTTGTATTAATCTGTATTTAGTCAGACGACAGAAAAAATAGAAATAATTAGAGAGTGAACGAGAATCATACTGTTGAATTAATGAATTATTTTTAAAAAATTTTATTCAAAAGTTATAAATAATTATTTATACCTTTTGAATAAAATTTTTTAAAAATAATTCATTAAATATAATTTCTTTCTTTAATTTCTATTTGAATGAAATGATTGATATTTAAACAAAATTTACAAGAGAGAAACAAAAGCAAATTCTCCCGAATATATAACAATAACGAGCGAGGAAGTAAAATGAAAGGAAAATATGTTTTTGAAAATCAGACATAATAGAAATTTCGTTATTTTCTGATGAAAAGAGTTTAAAGTTATTTTATCCAGTTATTTTTGAATACATGAAAAGCAGCAGGTTATTTTGATTCGGTGGATTTCATGTGAGTAGAGAAGAGAGAAAGAGAGAGGGAGAGTAATCCGCAAGGCAAAGTCGAGTTTCGAATGTGAAGCATCATCTTCTCAGTATCCGGATTACCGACAAGAACTCACAGGCACTTGAGATAGTTATATAGAAGGCTATAACTCCCTTTACTGCCTATATATACAATATAGAAACTCGTAATCTGCATAAAATGTGCAACCACGTTGTTTGCAGTTTGTAGTTTCAAGTTTCTGTCTATCTATATATATATATATATATGTATATATACGTATACGAGAGAGATGCCTGTCAAAATAAATCGGGCTGTTGCCTTTGGCACATCACTCTCAGCTTCTCACTCACTCTCCCTCTCTCTCTCTCTCTCTCTGTTCCTCGTGATGCGAACCTGGAATAGAACGATATTGATTTTATCCATTGTTACAAACTCGTTTTAATTTCGCTTTATAAAATTAAATACGTTGCCTATTTTTAGCAAATTAATTCTCATAAAAGAATCCCATTATTCTTTTTCAAAAGAAATTCGCGTTTCTTTTCCATTTGTATTATGCGCAACTATTGTGTTCTTCACTTTTTTTTCTTTTTTTTTTGCTTCTTTTTAATTTTAGGGTCAAACCATTATATTTCGAATAAAGTCGTTGCGGCCTAATTTAAAAAAAATTGATACTTTTAGAAATAAATCTGTATTATCTCTAAAGAACGAAATGAAAAGAATTATATTAAAATATTTATTACCTTTCTTAAAATATGGATGTAAAGTGGAGACTGTGCCAAAAAATGGCACTTTTTTAGAAATTAGAAAATATTTTAAAAATTATTGAAAAATTCTTAAAAGTGCAAAAAGGTTTTTTGATTTATACTTAAAATTAGTTGATTAATTATTCTTAAATAAAAAAAGTATTAAAAATATAAAAATAATAGATAAAATATATTTTTAAAGTCGATCTGCCAAATAACCTAATTTTGACGTTTTTATCAATTAATTACGAGAAAAAAGAATAATTGAATTAAAAAAACTCACCGAATATCTAAAATTCTTCTTTATATCGATTATTTTTAATAATTTTCGAAAAAGTTCCTTGACAATTTTCAAATTCATTTCTTTACAATATTTAATTTTACGAAATGAAAAGAATTATATTAAAATATGTATTATTTTTCTTAAAATATGGGTATAAAGTGGAGACTGTGAAACAATGGCACTTTTTCAGAAATTAGAAAATATATTAAAAATTATTCAGGGCTCGAAGTAGGTCCGTAAATCCTGAAAAAGTCCGTAACTTCGCTTCAAGTCCGTAAAAGTCCGTTTTTTTGAAAAAAGATCCGTAAAGTCCGTAATTTCATTCAAAAAGGTTGAAAAGTTCGTAAATTGTACGATATACTTTGGAGAATTTTAGAGAAATTACAAAAGATTACAGAAATTCAATTATTTTTAAAAGTAATAAAATTCTTCGCAAAAATTCAATTATGTTCAAAAAATTTTATTAAATTCTCGTAGAAATTTCAATTATTTTTAAAAATATTAAAATTTTTCCCTGAAATTCATGTATTTGCAAAAAAACGAAAAAATCGTCAACATTTTAATTATCTGTATAAGTAAATAGCAAAATTCTTCAACAAAATTCAATTATATTTAAAAATTTCAATTATTTTTATAATTAACAATATTTATCACACGAATTCAATTATTTTCCAAAGTAATAAAATTCAATTATTTTCAAAAATTTGCATCAAATCCATTGCAAAATTTGAATTATTTTCAAAAGTTAATAATATTCTTCGCAAAAAATAAATATTGTTCAATATCTAATATTTTTATAAAATTTATCAAAAGAATTTAATTATTTTAAAAAAAATTTTAATAACATTCTAACAAAAACTTTAAATTATTCTCAAAAAATAACAAAAATTTCGCAAGAATTGCAATTATAACAAATTTTTTTTATAAATTTCTTCGCAATCATTCAACTGTTTTCATAATTAATAAAATTTTACCGGGATTCAATTATTTTCGTAAATAACAAAATTCTTTTTAGAAATTCAATTATTTTTAATAGTATTTTAATCGAATTCCTCGAAAAAATTAATTAAAATTTTATTAAAATTCGTCCAAAGAATTTAATTGTTGAAAAATTTGTTGATAAAATTTTTATTAGAAATTGAATTTCAAGAAACATTACAATTATTCAATAAATTATTTATTTTTGTATTAAAATAATTGAATTTTGGTAGAATTTTCTAACATTGATTTAAAAATAGATTTCAGTTAAAATATTAGATTATAATAATTGAATTCTTTCGAAGAATTTTTTATTAAAATTTTAAAAATAATTGAATTTGTAAAATTTTTTAAAAATTGTCCTAAAAATACTTGATTCCCTGCAAAGATTTTCATTATTTTACGAAAATATTTAAATTCTTGCGAAAATTTTATTAAAATTTCTAAAAGTAATTGAAGATCTGCTAAAAATTTAGTTATTTTAAATTTATGGCAAGAATTTTATTAAAATTTTTAAAAATAATTGAATTCCTGTTAATTTTTTACAAGATTTTAATTATTTTTGAAAATTTTAATAAAATTCTTCCCAAGAAATCAATTATTTTCATAACGAATAAGATTTAATGCAGAATTTCAATTATTTTTAATACAATTTTAATCGAATTTCTCTAAAAATGTCATTATTCTTTAGAATTTATTTTAAAGTCGTTAATAGAATTCAAGTATTTCATAATTTCTTGATACCAATTTTTTATGGGAATTGAATTTTACGAAAATTTCAATTCTTCAATAAATTATTTAATTGTGTTTTATTTTTATTAAAATAATTCAATTCTAGTAAAATATTCTAATAAAAATTGAATTTTATTTCATAAAAATGAATTTCAGTAAAAATTTTAGACAATCATTGAATATTAAAAGCAATATAGTGTGAATTTTAAAAAGTAATTGAATTTTGCAATTAATTTTTTTTGAAAAAGTTTAATTGAGTTTTTTTAATACTATTTTCAGTTTCTATTTTCTAATATTTATTTAATAAAAGAATTTAACTAATAATTGAAATTTCGTAAAATTAAATATTGTAAAGAAATGAATTTGAAAATTGTCAAAGAACTTTTTCGAAAATTATTAAAAATAATCGATTTAAAAAAAAATTTTAGATATTTGGTGAGTTTTTTTCAATTCAATAATTCTCCCTTTTCGTAATTAATTGATAAAAACGTCAAAATTAGGTTATTTGCACATTTAAGAATTTTTCAATAATTTTTAAAATATTTTCTAATTTTTTAAAAAAGTGCTATTTTTTCACAGAGTCTCCACTTTACATTCATATTTTAAGAAAAATAATAAATATTTTAATATAATTCTTTCATTTCGTTCTTCAGAGATAATACAGATTCATTTCTAAAAGTATCAATTTTTTTTTAAATTAGGCCGCAACGACTTTATTCGAAATATAATGGTTTGACCCTTTAATTTTTTTGCTTTCTTTTATTTTATTCTATATTAAAGTCTCATATCTGCGAATGTTTTCAGTTTTTAATTATTTTGATGAAACATTTATGAGACTTTCATTTATGAGATTAGAATTATTTATTTATGAAAATAAGTTTTTTTTTTGTGAAAATAATTTATTAACAGTCTTGTTTATAATTATTGGTTTTGAATATTATTCATTTTTTGAATGGAATATTTTATAAATGATCGCGTTGATTCACTTATTTTTATTTTACTTATTTTCCTGACAGAATAATTGATTAAAAATCCTTTACTTTCATGTTCATTCATTTTATTTATTTATGAAAATAATTTATTAACATTCTTCATTATTTAGTCTTTTTTATTTTTTTATAAATATTTATTTATTAAAATAGTTTACTAACAGTAATTTATTTTTTATTTATTCCTTTTGAACAAAATAATTTAAAACTCTCTCTCTCTCTCTCTAAATTGAAATTAGTACACGTTAATAATAAATTAGTTGAAAGTAGTATTTATTTATTTATTTAATACTTTTTCTCTTAAAATATTTTCAATTTTACAATTAATATATTGAAAATCATCAGAATTTTTGCAAAGAATTTTATCGAAAAATTTGATAGTAATTAAATTTTTATTCGAAAAACTATTGTTTTGAAAAGTAATTAAATTCTAATGAAGAATTTTGTTAAAATTTTGAAAATGTTAAATAAATTTTGTTTAAAGTTTTTGTTTAAAATAATGGAGTTTCTTTAAAAATTTTACTTTATCAAACACTTTTTTCAAATTTTTCATAATAATCGTGTTTGTTAATAATTTAAATTGAATGTTTAATAATTAAATTTTAATCAAATTAAAAACAATTAATTGAATTCTTTTGAAAAATTTTATATAAAGAATTAAGAAAAACTTGAATTCTTTCCTGAAATTTTTTTTTTGAAAATAATTGAATTTTTGCAATAAATTTACTAATTAGTTATAAATATAATTGAATTGTTTCGTAGGATTTATTAAAATTATAAAAAAGCATAATTTAATTTTTTCAAAAAATATTATTAACAATATTTCTAAAATTGAATTTTTTAAAAGAATTTCACTATTTATTTATTTAAATGATTCTTTTTTGAAAATTAGATTAAATTTTTAGAAAATAATTCAATTCTATTAAAATTTCTTATTACGAATTCAAAAAAAAATTTAATTCTTTCGTGAAAGTTTTTTTTAAAGTAATTAAATTTTTGTAAAGAGTTTACTATTTAAAACAGAATTTAATTGTTTCAAAAGATTTATTAAAATTTTAGAAAATAATTTTCTTTGTTAGTGAAATTTTATTTATAAGAATTACTGAAAATTGTAAAAACATGTAGATTTAAATTCTCTCGAGTACAGAAAAAAAAAAGAATAAAAAAAAAATAAATAAAAAGAAAACAAAAAATAAAATAAAAAAAAAATAAAAAAAAATAATAAAATAAAAATTAAAATTATTATTATTATTATTATTATTATTATTTTTTTTTATTTTAATAAAATAAAAAGAATCTAAAAATGAAAATAATTAGCTATTGAAAAATATTTAATTTATCATTTTATAGAAATAATTCTTCCATTCAATGAATTATTTTTTGTTCTAATTTTTTTTTCTTTTACTATAAAAAAAAATTCTATAGAGAAATATTTCGAAATTAATGCCACCTTTGACGAGTATATCCGATTAATAAATTACACATCAAAGAAAAAGAGAAAATCTTCTCTTAGAAATCACTTTGAATGACGTCTGAATAAAAAATAATGTTCAACTTTGCTTTTTCGTTTATGAAATTTATTTATTATTAATATTGTGTTCATTAATATTCAAAGAAAAAAAAATACAAAAATTCTAATACTATGTTCTTAATTTATTAACAGAATAAAAAAAACTTTTGTAAGAAAAATAAAAAAGAGGAAATTAATACCTGTATTCTTTTTTCAATTTATCTCCTACACTTTTCAATTTCAAATTTAAAAAATTTATTTCTCTTTTCTACGCAAGAAATAATTTTTTTTTGTAGACACTTTAAAAAAATTTAGTTAAAAGTAAATTAATTATTAATTAGAAGTAAATTAATTAATAATTAAAATTAAATTAATTATTAATTTAAAAAATTAATAAAATTGTATTCATTTAAAGAATTTGCGAAAATAAATAATTAATTTGCTATTTTTCTTTTTTGTTGCAGCGAAACTTGATTCAAAGGAGACATGCAGCGGTTCGAGTTCTCAGTTGAGGCGCGAGACGAGCTTTTACTCTCTTCTTTTAATTTTGAATGTCGCACTCGTTCTCATCTTTACAATGATACCAGACACAACGCTTCTAAATACAAGAGGCTTCGTCTAGCTCACAAGTCAAATCGCTGTCATATTCGGTAGCTAGGCACAAAAAAAAGAAGAAAAAAAAATAATGGAAAAAAAGTCCCTCAACTCGGTCCGGAACCAAAATTATTACCATTATTATTGATCATTCCGCAACGAACTACAAAAGCAGACATATCATCATTAATTCGCCACGTAATTCTTTTTGAGAGAGAGAGAGAATAAAAAGGGAAAAAAGAAATAAAAAGAAGAAAATTAAGGACGATTTTTAAAAATTTACAGCTCTACGACAGTTTCTCAATTTTACACCAGGAAAAAATTTAATTTCCATCGCTAATGAAACGAACGGGAGAAAGGGAAGAAACGGAGAAAAAAGTCAAAATAAAAAGGAGAAAAAAGAAAAAGATGGGAAAAGAGGAAAAGAAGGCAAAAAAGAAAAAAAAGAATAAAGAGGAAAAAAGGAAATAGTAAGGAAAAATGAATGAAAAAAAATGAAACAAATTCTTTTTTTGGAATGAAGGAAAAAATTGATTAAAAATTGAAAATTATCAATAATAAGAATCGAAATTTGTTCTTTTCGTGAAGGAGGAAAAAAAGGAAAAGAATTGAAAAAGAAATCAGGAGAAAAGCGTGCGTTGAAAATTGAAGGAAATTTTTTGCAAATGAGAATGAAAGTAAAGAATCTTGAGAAGAGGAGAAAAATGGAGAGACTGGATTCAGGGAGATATGGCGAGAAACCACTAAATTGGCTCAAGTGAAATTGAATTTTACCCAGACTCAATTTGTGAGTACTTCCTCGAGTTTTTTTTTATTTTATTTTTATTTATTTCTTCTTCTTTTTCCCTCTAAATTCAACACTTTCAATTTTTTTCTCTCTACTTTCAATCAAATGCATTCTAAGGAATTAAAATTCAATAGTAAAATCAAAAATTGACAATTAAAATAAAAAAAAGAACTTTACAATTATTTTGTAGTTTTCAATTCGAATTTACTTTCTAAATTCATTAGTTTTAAAACATAAATTTAATTCGAGTTGAAAAGCTTGTAAATTTATAGTTATTAATTATTAATAATTAATAATTAATAGTTAATAATTGAAAATTGTCTACGAGTGACAAGTTTGATACTTTTTCCGAAAGAATTGCAATTTTTCACAGTGGCCAATTTTGGGTCTTTTTCAAATAAAAATTCTGATATTTGTTTTGTAATTTTTTGAGACAATTATTAGTTTTTACTTTCTTGAAAAGAATTGATAGTTTTGACAGTTAAAAATTTTTCCTCTTTTTGAAATTCAATTTCTATTGTTGGTTGTTAATTAAAATTAGAATTTTTTTGAGCCAAGTAAAAAATTGTATACTTTCTCTGAAAATTCAAATTGTTAACGCTGAGAAATTTTTCCCTTTTTTCAAATTAAATTCCTAATTTTTCTTAGTTCTAAAAAAGTAAATTTTTGTCCAGCCAATAAGCGGACAATTTTATACTTTCTCCTAAAATTTAAATTGTTAGCAGTGGAGAATCTTTTCCTTCTTTAAAATTAAATTCCTAATTTTTCGTATTTACTAAAAATAAATTTTTCCTGAGCCAATAAGTGTAAAAGATTTTGTACTTTCTCCAAAAATTGAAATTCTTAACAATGGAAAATGTTCCCTCTTTTCAAAATTAAATTCCTTTTTTTGTCAACTGAAATTAATTTTTTTTGTGCTGTTGAATAAGTTGAAAATCTTTCTCCAAAAAACTTGGAATTTGAAAGAGTGGAAAATTTCTCTTTTTTTTAAATTAAATTCCTAAGATTCGTTGTTTACTAGAGATAATTTTTTCTTCAGTCAATAAGTAAAAAATTTTCTACTTTCTCCAAAAAAAAATTCGAATTTTAAACTAAAGAAAAATTTTCCCTCTTTTTAATGTTAAATTCCAAACTTTTTACTATAATTGAATTCTTTCGAAGAATTTCATAAACTTTCAAAAAGAGGAAAAAAGGGATATTTTCCTTTAGAGAAAAAAAAGAAATCTTGAAAATAGAAAACAAAGTCGTCTGCGGGGTGCCGTTCCGAAAAAAGGGTCTTCTTAAAAATTCTATAGGTAGGAGATTAAAAAAAACAAAAAAAAATAAAAAAAAATCGACGCATCGACGATAGGATGAGATTCAGACGCTCCTGAATTAATCGAGCACTAGAGAAAATAATACAAGATCGATCGATGACACCTGATCTTGGCGAAAGCTCTCGAAAGGCAGTTGACTTAAAATAGACTTTCTCGCACGACCATATAATGACGGGGAGAAAAAAAAAGTATATATATAAATAATTATAAATATAAGTGAACGTTATAAAAGTAACTGCTAATCTACGATTATTAATAAAACCAAAGAAAAAAAAAGAAAATAAACTAAAAAAACTAATAATTAATTGTAATACTGTAATTAGTCAAAGGCGTTAAATTTTTAAGACAAGGCATTCGATTTCGAGCAAATTTTTCAAAAAAAAATCAAACCTATATTCCATCGAGCGTTTTTTAGAGAAATTTTTCCCTCCCTCCCTTAAAAAAAAAAGGAAAAGAATATTTCTTTAATTTTTTCGCACCAACATTTTTCAAAAACACAATTTTACATATATAAGAAAATTTTATATATACTAAAAAAATAGACGTCGATTTTTATAAATCCCCCCCCCTTGTGAAAATTGAACAAAAAAAAGTATCTTTCCTTTCTCACTCTTAAAAAAAAAAACGAAAAAACTGAAAAAAAATTCTACGGAATCAAACCGCCTTTTTACCGAGACTCATGTTTGAATAACCCACTTTTTCTTGGGTGAAACCTGGACATTTCAAAAGACTGGTTTCTTTTTTTCTTTATTATTTTTTTCAAAAAAAAAAGTGGTAGATTTTTTTCGTTTCTTGGAATTAAAAGTTATAAAAAAAAGAGAAGAAGAAAAAGAAGAAGAAGGAAGAAAAAAATGTGGATAAAAATACAATGATAAATAATAAGGAAAAACGAAAAGGAAGATTAGAGGATTTAAAAAATCCTAATTATCCGGGACACGACGAGACCGATTACGTTCGATGGACTTGGGTTAATCAAGAGAAGGGAAGCCGTTGCCCGTTTATCGAAATCGAATTACGCAGAAGGTCGCGCAGACTCCGACGACAAAGTCGCCAAGTCTTATATGAAATCGAAGGGGTTGACTTTCTTCTTCCTTATTTCGTGGAAGCGCAATGTAATAAGATATATGTATATAAAAAAATATATATCGAAGAATGAATATCGCGTTGTACCAAGCACTAAATAATGTGAACAAAAATGAAAACAAAAATAGATTACCAAAAAAAAAACAGAAATAAAAAATAAAAAAAATAATTAATGAGAGACAGAAAAACATGAAAAGAAAGAAAACTAATGATAATTACGTTTAAAATATTATAATAACAAGAGCCTACTAGTAAGCTTTATACTATTTATATATAAAAAAATCGATTATTATTAGGTAAAGGTAGAATTTTAAAAAAAGGAATAAATGTAAGTACATTTTATCTAAAAAAAAGGAGTCACACAAACACACACCTATGAAAAATGTTTCAAAATGGTAGAATCAGACATTAGTAGCTGCTTTTTTATTTATTTTTGTTTTACTGTCAAAACGTGCTTCTTTATACCTGACAAATTTTTACGAAAAGCTTCAAAAAGCTCTTTATTCGTTAAATTTCACTAATTTTTTTTTGTTCCATTTTTTCCTTTCTGTTATTTATATATTTTTATTTTTTCCTTTTATTATTTTTTAACGGGTGATAAATTTTACTACTATTTAATATTTTATTTTTATTACATTGCATTCTTATTTTTAATTTAATCTATTTTCCTCATATTTTTTTATTCGATTCAATTTATTCAATTTCAGACCAAGTACTCAGTCACTTTTTCCATTTACTTTAATTTTCGTTTTTTAATTTTGTCACATCTGATCTTTTTATTCAATTCTTTGTTAAAATTCGATTTCTTTTTGTAATTTTTCTGAATTTGTAACTATGAATTTCGTCTATTTTATTAACGAGAAATTTTATTTTTCAAAAAATACTAAATAAAAATGAAAGAAACTAATTTACAACAAATAGTTGTAAATTTTACTACTACTTAATATTTTATTTTTATTTATTTATTTATTTTTCTTCACAATGACAAAAAAATCCTTTACTAACTTTTTAACTGTAATCTTATTTGAATATTCGCCCAATTTTTTTTATTTAGGATAATTTCGAAGAATTTATGGAACAAATTGTAAATTTAATTTTAAACAAAAAATCCTAAAATTGTTTAAAAAAAGGGAAACAAAAACTGTCAGTGAAAATGTAAATAGAAGAAAAGTTTGTTTGAAATTAATGAGAAAAATTCTACAAGAAGCATTTTGATTGAATTACAAAAACAATGATTAATTATATTTTACTGACAAGGAAAAAAATGGCTTATTTTTTATTACAATTTTCTTTCAATTTTTCATTCACAATAATACAAGGAATTTGTGGAACGAATTTTGAATTTTATTTCAAAAAAAAGAAATTCTAGTATTTTTAAAAATAGAAAAGAGAAACCAAACTTAGGAGAAAAAGTTCGAATAGAAAAAATAGTTTTGTAGAATTTTTTTGAGAAGAAAATCAACAAAAAAATATGTAATTAGAGAAATTTCGGAACAAATTATTTGCAATGTATAAAATTTATTCAAAATCATTGAATTTTGCAAAAGAATGTGCAGAAGAATTGCTAAGAATTTCTTTTTAGGTTTCAAATAATTGTGTTTTTTAATAACAGTAATTAAAAATGTTATTAAAATTTGTTGGAATTGTAATTGAAATCTTCACAGAATTCTATTACAATTTTTTAAAATAACCAAATTCGTTTAAGGATTTGTTTAAAAAATTCTGCTGAAAATAATTGAATTAATGCGAAGACAGTTTTTATTTATGAAAATAATTGAATTCTTGTGTAAAACCAGTTATCAAAATTTTTTAAGATAATTTTTTTTTGTTCTGAACATTTTATTTAAATGTAATTCAATTTCTGCGAAAAAATTAATTACAATTGTTAAAAATATTATTATTATTATTATTATTATTATTATTATTATTTTTATTATGTTTATTATTATGCTTATTATTATAATTTAGTCACTGAATAAATTAAAATAAATTTTAATTTTAATCATAAAATAAATTTCAATTTAACGAAATAGGAAGCAAAAAGTGAGGAGGAAAAATAAATGAGAGTAATAAAAAATACAGAAAGAAACTGATTGTTGAGAGAGATTGCTGGCATTGTGTCTAATTTTGAAAGCAGTCTAATCTCTGCTGACCAATCGTTAAAAACGTATCTGTCGCGAAATTTCGACATATCTCGCTTATAAAAAATGACCGTTTCTCTTTTTCTCTCGTTCTTTCTTTTTTACAACTTATGGTCACGAGAGACATGCGAATTCGACCCTTTTTGTTAATTTAAAGGGTAAATATCTTTTTTATTTCAAAGGTCAACAGATTGATTATAAACGATAGAAGAAGAAAAAATCAAGACCTATTTTTTCTCTCCTTCTCTCTCTCCCCTTCTGTTATTCCTAAATCTCAATTTCAATTTGTTCCAAAAATGAATCGAAATTAATTATAAGGAACCGAAGTTTTCATTATCGAATCAAATAAAAAATGTAGTAGATTTATTTTTCTCTTCGTAAATTAAGAAATTAATTAGAAACAAAAGAAATTAATTGGGAAATTTTATTTTGTTCCTCCGGGGGTAAATTCGTAAATAAAAAAATAAATACCAGATAATAAAAATAAATTATTATTTACTTGATTAGAAATAAATATTTATTACTTTTTCTGAATTTTAATTTATTTTTTCCAATTTAAATTGTAAGTAAAATTATTTTCGTAATTTGAATTCTAATTGAAATGATTTTTCTAATTTAAATTGTAAATGAAAATTCTCGTTGATTGAAATTGAAAACTATTTTTTGCCTTTCTGATAAATTTCGTCAGGTTTAAAGAAAACAGCGAGTAAAAAATTCTTTACAAGCCTAGATTTAAATTTAAGAAAGCAGCTATCAGGCGAAATAGAAAGAAAAATGCTCTAGGCCTAAATTCACTACTTGTTTCGACTTCCGGTAGTGCATAAATACGAAAGAGAATCGACACATAAAATGCATGGATGTGACGAATGAATTTCGACAGAGAGAAATAATTCTAGTGTTTTAAAAACTAAGATTGACTTTGGGAGCAAAGATCAGGCCGCTCGTTTGGAGTAGAAAATTATACGCTAATTTATATCATGTATAATAATAATAATAATGAAAAAAAATAATAATAATAATAACTAATAAAAAATAATTTTAAAAAATAAGAATAAATAATTATAATAAATAATTATAATAAATAATTATAATAATTAATATAATTATTAATAATAATTATAATTACAACAATAATAATAATATAATAATTATAATTATAATAAAAAAATGAAAATAATAAAAATAAAATAGTAATAATAATTATAACAATAATACTAATAATAAAAATATAAGAATGAAATGATAAAAAAAATATAATGAAACGAGATAGAACAAAATACAAAACTACTTATACAAGTCACTTAGGATTAAAGAAAAAAAGAAAGTCAAAGTGAAAAACACGAGAAAGCAAATGAGCCGAAAAAAAGAATTATAAGAGAAAACAAAATGTGAATGTAATAGAAAAGAGAATAATAAACAAGAACATTGCGTGTATTGACGATTAGTGTTGTAAGTATAAAATAAAAAAAAGCGTTTTATCGACTAACGAACGAATAAAGTAAACCTCGTCATAATAATTGTTCTTGCTGCCTTAAATAAACACAACTATCATATAAATATTATATAAAAAAAAGAAATCTATCGGTAGTGCGCAAATCTGCCCATCGTCCATTTTTCTTTCTCCTGACCTCGCAGCTACAGCTTACCTAATTAATAAATCTTAACAAAAAAAAATCTATAGAATGGAAAAGAAAGTACGCTCTTCTTTTCCTTCAAAAAAAAAATTAATACATAATAATAATCGTACAGGACTCTACGAAAAAAAAATACTAAAGTTCTTCGTCCGTAATTCCTGTGCAACAGATCGTCTTCCTCTTGTATTTTTTTTTCTTTTTTTCTCTATTTTGCTTTTTCAGTGGCCGACAATTTTTTTTTCTTCCTTCCTTCTATTTGAATGGATGCACGTTTTTCTGTTCTCTCAAAAATTCACAAAATGTCGATTGTATATTTGTCCCCCTGTGAAAATAAAGACTAGTAAATTTTTTGTCTTTAAAAAATGTTTTTTTTTTAAATTTAATTTGTAATTACAAATCTACTAAATGAACAGTAGAATTCAAAAAGTATATTTTCGCTTGAGAATCATTTCGATTTTTTGGGGATAAAACTATTTTGACTGTTGACGATTTGTATAATTTCGAAATTTTAGATTATTATATATACTAAAAAAAAGTGTTTTAGACGACTAAGAAAGCAAATAAATGAAAGAAGAAAAAAAAACCTAACTGAATCATCGCAACGATGTAAATCGACGACGTTAATAATTTTTCTGTATAACTTAATATTGACGCTAAAGAAAAAAAAATATAGCGGACGAATTGATTATATAACGATCTAATGCATCATTGTAAATCTCTAAAGTTTATAAAGGCGTACGACGCCACGAAGGTTTGTACGCCGTTATTATGAAAAATATACATATTATATATAAATATATACATATATATAAATAAATATATATGATTGTTATGTAAGCATACTTTCTCAGACATATCTTTAACATGGTGCAAAATTGATACCTAGCGTTAAACGATATACTGTAATATTATGATTAATATTATGATTAAATTAAATATAATGATTATTATTAATATATAGTGTGCTATCGGTGTTATTGACACTATTTTTTCTTTTATTTCTTATTTTCACTATTTTTTCGTTTTTTATTCATTTTTACTATTGTTGCTATTGTTGTATTAATTTATTGTTTCTATTTTATTACCATTTTTTCATTATTTCTATTTTATTTTTGTTTTATTTCAATTTCTTTCAATTTAAATTATTTAAATTTTTATTTTTTCTATTATTTCTATTTTATGTCTATTACTTCCTTCTTTACTGCTCAATTTTTTTTATTACTTCTTTTTTTGTTATTCAATTTTTTCTACTACTTCCATTCAATTTTATACTACTTCTTTGTTTTTATTCTATTCCTTCGATTACTTTTTTTCTCTTCAGTTCTTTTCTATCATTTCTATTTTTAACTGGTAATTTCTTTTTTATTTTGATTTATACTTTTTATTTTGTCTATTTTATTAATTTTTTTTAATTTTATTTTTCATTTTCTTATTTTTTATTTCTATTTTTTCGTTACATTTTTTATTTAGAACGAAACATTTTTTTTATTCTTTTCTACAAAAAGATAAAAAAAAGATAATGAAAAAAATTCTCTATTTGGATTGTGAGATAAAATATTTATTCAAAAATTTTATATTTTAATTTTTCTTTTAACAAGATTTTCAAAGGTCAGGGAAATCAGGAAATCTTGAGAAAATAGAAAAAAAGTCGCTAAGAATTATTAAATTTCTAGAATTCATAAAAAAATATTCTGAATTTTGTTTTCAGTGATCTTTGGAAATATTTAAAAAATTTAATTTTCTTGAATTTCTTTTTGTTTGTCTTTTAAATTTCGAAAGCACTACGAATTTAAGTACAAAAACTTTAAGTTGCTTTTATTTCTGATAATACTTTAACTTTATAGAATATATAAATTTGAATTCAAATTCTTTCGGTATCAAACTTTAGTTTTAGAAAATTCGCATTTTAAATAAATTTAATTGAAAATTCTGAAAAAGTTTAGTTTAGTTGCAATTTTGAATGCATATTTAGTTGAGAAACTGTCGTATAATCAAAATTTAGAAAATTGAATTCTAAACAAATGAATTTCAGAATTGGTTCAAGTAAATTTTTCTTTAAATTGAATTCTTGAAGAAATTTCTCAAAAATTGTAAAAAATAATTGGCTAAGAGATTTCTAGTTAAAAATTATAAAAAATAAGATGAATTAAAATAATTTTATAAATAATTGCATTTTGAAAATTTACGAATTCAAATTTTGGAAAAGATTAAATTTTAAATAATTTTACATGAAAATTTGGAAGAAGTTAGTTTTTAAAAATTAATATTCATATTTTTTTTATATTAGAAAATTGTTTTTCTAAATTTTAAAAAATTTGAAAAATTGTTGTATAATCAAAATTGTGTGAAATAATTGAATTGTAAAAAAGTGGGTTTTAGAATCATTTTAGATAAACTTTCAGTTATTTTTTGTTGGAAATAATTGAATTGTCAATGAACTTTTCCAAAAATTATAAAACATAATTGACTTATAGAAAAATATTAGTTATAAGTTCTAAAAAATAATTGATTTAGAGAAGAATTTTTATTAAAAATTATGTTTAAATATTTAATTATTACTATGATTTTTCATAGGAAAACAGATTTTCAAAAATTTGAATTTTATTTTATTTATTTTTATTTCAGTTTATTTTTTCTAGAAAAATAATTGAAATGAAATAATGAAAATAATTTAAGAGAAAATTAAAAATTCTTTAATACTTTTAATGAAGAAGTTAATTTATGAAAGAATTATATTTTTCCATTAAAATTAAATATTTGAAAATAGATTTCATTGGAAAGTTTTCAAATAATCGAAATTTGGTAAAATTGAATTATGTGAATTTTAAATAAGCGTGTTTCAGAATTATTTTAGGTAAACTTAGAGTTTTTTTGAGTTTAAAGACAATTGAATTCTTGAAAAAGTTTTAAGAAGTTATTAACAATATACTATTATTGTAGAAAGAATTTTTCTTAAAAGTTCAAAAAAATAATTCAATATTGAAATTATAAAAATAATTATAGAGAAGTTACATTTCAAATTTTTGAAAATCTTATTTCCGATGAAAAATCATAGTAATGATTAAATATTTACCCACAAAAAAAATCATAATTTTGTCTGAAAATATCAAGGAAAATTGAAATCAAATTTTGGTGGCAAACCTGTTTATAAAAAGATCTTTTCAAAAAAATCTTGTTTTTCAAAGATTTTCCAAAAGAAAAATTCTTCTTTTAATAATATCCAAATTCCTGATGTTTGTAAAAAACAACTTTAAAAATTTTTCAATTCTAAAATGTTAATTCTGAATTTTTAATCAATTTTAAATTAAAAAGAAAAACAGGAAAATTTTGTCCAAAAAAAAAATTGAAGAGTAAAATACAATATTTTAACGAATTGGAAAATTTCCCGTATTTCACTACTTCAAAAAAACTTGTGTTATCGAAACTCAAAAAAAAGTCTCGCTCATTTTTTATTAATGGAAAAAAATACCTCATTTGTTATCAAAAGAGAATGTTGAAGTAGTTGTGTTGTAGAAAAGAAAACGAAATATGGCGAACATTTCTAGGCAAGCGATTCTTTCTATTGATTTTTATTTCATATCCTGAAGCTATTCAAGTGACAGAGTGGATATTATCCCCCTTCCACTTTTCACTGACATTTCCAGTTTTCGATCTCTCCATCTCTCCTCTCTCTCTCACTCACTCACTCACTCACTCACTCTTTTCTTCCCTTTTTCCCTCCATTGATGTTTCTTCAAATTCTTTTTCTTCTCTTATGAGAAAAGAAGAGACAGTAATATATCTCGACATCGGGGGATGACGACAATGTCTCTTTTCACTTATTATTATTTTCTCTTTGTCTTGCAATAATTTCACCTCCATTCTTTTCTCAATTATTGCCCCTCGTAAAGTGCACGTTTTCCACCTGTCATCTTCAGATTTTTCTTTAATGAACTTTACACGTTCCTTTTCTTCTTTCTCTCATTTCGCCTTCTTCTTAATCTCGATCCCTCCATGGAATAACAGAGGATTTTCCTTAATTAGTTACTAAAAGAAAAATTAATTATTAATAATTTTCTTCTTCAAAAGGTTTTTTGAAAAGGGAATAGTAACTTGAGAATGTTTTTGCGGTTGTGAATCTTTTCAATTAGAACTAATTTTCTTATTTTTATTTCTATTAATTCTACATTCTAAATTCTAAATTCCAAATTCTAAATTCTAAATTCTAAATTCTAAATTCTAAATTCTAAATTCTAAATTCTAAATTCTAAATTCTAAATTCTAAATTCTAAATTCTAAATTCTAAATTAAAAGTTTCTAAAGTTATTAATTTATTAATTATTAACTCTACATTATTATTAATTAAATATTATTTAAAGTGACTTAAAAAATGTTTATTTCTCGAAATTAGGAAAATGATTGAAACAATATAGAAAGAATTTCTGTCTTGTCACCAAATGAGAAAGTTGGACAATTTTTTTTTTATATTTTTGAAGAAAAAATTCGAATGTTAATGATTGCTTAATCGATTGATGCAAATACACAACATTAACATGGATCTAAACCACTGTGGGCGTACAATGCACATTAACAGATTGTGACAATTAGAAATCTACCACAAATTGCCAGACATCGAAACGAGATAGCCAAATAACAATTAGCGCTCGTGGTTAAACTCGAGAACGAACCATAATTATTAAACAGAGAGATCGCAAGTTTTGTAAATGAATTTTAATTGTTACAATTTTATTAATTGTCCAACAGTTCATTGTGCAGAAAGCTGATTTTACTACGTTAAAATACTTTTTTTTACATTATTTAATTTTTTTAAATCAATTGATTGATTTTGATTGAATAAAAACGATAAATAAACAAATAAAACTGTAAAATAGTATTGAAAAGTAAATAAATAAATAAAATAAATAAAAATAAATAAATAAGAAAAATTGAAATTGTAAAAAAAGACAGCAAAAAAGTATTAGATAAATAAAACAGAAACTATTAGAAAACTAAAACTATAAAAAAAGTAATGAATAAAATAAAAGAATTATAAAATAAAAATTCGAGGAAAAATAAAATTTTGAATTTGAATTGAAAAGAAATTTTTAAACAAATCGCAAGGTTTCGTTTCTTGATTCTAGTCAAGAAATGAATTTTAGTGAAGAATTTATTTTAAATTATATGTTCTTTTTTAAATTCGTTTTCTTCAATCTTTGTGTAGAAAAAAATATATATACTGTGTGTGTATACCTCGGCTCGAATCGTTTCCTTGTATTTCAAAGATATCGGAATCTGATTTCCCCACAGACTGTGGACAAACGAGACGTCAAAGAAAATCGAGATCTCCATCAGTTCGTCCCTCTTTTTTTTTCCTCATCTCTATCTTCTTCTTTTAATAGCATCTTTCATCGCATGAACACATTTTTTCTTCTAATTTAGAAATCAAGGCGAGATTTTTTCTATTTCAGCAAGAGCGCAAGTTTTTCTGAAAAAAAGATGAACATTATTCAAAACTTAATCAGATTAATTTTTGTAATTATAAATTTAATAATTGTGCCAAAAATTAGCACTTGCGACAATTGAACAATATTTATAAAGAAATTTATAAAAAGTAGAAAAATTTACCGAAAATTTTGTTCCTATTCCTGGATTCTTCAAGAGAAAGTCGATAATCCAAATTCGCTCTTGGTCGTTAGTATTTTTTCTCTTTGAAAAATTATTTTCCCTTCCTTTTGTCTTCGGTCTGTGTTTTTAAATAAATTCCCCTCCGGAGTCAAGCATTTTTCAACTGAAAGGATAGAAAATAATTACTCACTGCTTATGAAATTAATTTTTTAATAATTACCTGATTTATTCGAATTCACTATCAATGATCTGAAATAATTGTACTAAGTATCAATAGTATTTAATTAAAAAGGTCTTTAATTAAGCAAAGTTCCATATTTACGAAATTTTCATAAACTTTATTTTCAATATATATATATATATATATATATATATATATACCTTAGATAATATAATTCGATCGCAAAATAGAAAAAAAGTCCAACTGGACATTTTAACAAAAAAGGAATGAAATTCGTACAGCTAAATACTTGTTTACAAAATAAGAATTTCTATAGAAATTGAGAAAATCTATCACTGACAGTATAAAAAATACCAAATAATCAATTCATTTCCTTAATTCTCAATTTCTCAGACTTAAATCTCACTAGATAATTAATTAAATGCGTTCAAAATCAGCCCGAAAAAAAATAATATCAACAATGACTAAATAACATGAGTTCTTTTTTTTTTTTAAAACAAACAAAAATTTTGTTGAAAATAATTAAAAATTAACTCTCTTTTCTCTTTCGTGGACGACCTATAAATATATAGTTTAACTGACTAGACTACATTTTATCACAAATAAGTAGTTAAGTTTTGAACGCTGCGGCCTGAGCAGCCTTAATAATAAATGTTTTAACCGTGGCTTCATCTAATTTCGAAAATTGTGGCGTTTGAACAACTGATGTCATATGATTCAAAGCGAATTTGAAGCAAAAGTCTTCTAATTCCTGCAACAAAGGAACAAATAATAATCTCCTTTAAAAGTTTAATCACTATTCCATTATACTGAATTTTAGTGCAAAATTTAGAAACAAAAAACTAAGAAACATTTTTAAAAAAGTATAATTCATTTTGCTTTATTAATTTACTTAAAAATAAAGGTGAAAAATTTGTAATAATTCCAATAAATTACAGTTTTTTAAAATAAAAATTGACATTTAAGAAACATTTATGTTGGATTTATTTTCAATTTTATCTTTTAATTTTGTTTAAAAACATATAAAAAATTAATGAGTGTTAAATAGGAGAAAATAAGTATTTATATAACTAATTTTGATTTTAAAAATCATAATTAACGTACCAATTTTTTTCAAAAGGCAATATTAATATCTTCATCAGTGTCAAAAAAATTCAGTCATCTATAAATAAAATTGAATAATTTTTCCAAACTCTGTCGAATTAATACTAATGATAATTATAGTAAAAACATTTTACTCCATTCGCATAAAATTTGAATATGATTTCTAATTTATTATAATATAAATTAATTATAATAAAAATTACTTTTTGTATTTTGAAATGTCAAAGAAAACGTGATTTCTTGAAACTTTCTTTATACGTTTTTAAACAATACGTAAAGTAAAACTTTTACTAAACGAAACAATTTACTATGAAAGTAAATAATACATTGAAAATATTTTCGCAAAGTGTTGAATAGATTCAAATGAACGACATTTTTTTCTGTCCAAATATTTTTAAAAATTACTTTAAAAGTGAAAAATACTTTAAAAGTGATAAATATTTTGAAGGTAAAAAATACTTTAAAAGTAAAAAATTTTTTGAAGGTAAAAAATACTTTATAAGTAAAAAATATTTTGAAGGCAGAAAATATTTTAAAGGTAAAAAATAGTTTGAACGTAAAAAATACTTTAAAAGTAAAATATATTTTGAAGGTAAAAAATATTTTGAACGTAAAAAATACTTTGAAAATAAAAAATATTTTGAAAGTAACAAAATATTTTGAAAGTAAAAATACTTTGAAAGTAACAAAATATTTTAAACGTAAAAAATACTTTGAAAATCAAAAATATTTTTAAAGTAAAAAGTACTTTAAAAGTAACAGAATATTTTGAAAGTAAAAATACTTTGAAAGTGACAAAATATTTTGAGAGTAAAAAACACTTTGAAAGTAACAAAATATATTATGAATTCTCAATTAAGAATTAAATTATGAATAATTCATTATTTCGTAATTATAATTGATAAAGAAAAGAATGAAATACAATGGAAAAGTTTTGAGAATAATTTTTTTTTCCTACCTTGGCATTGTATTCGATTGCGGTTTTGTAGAGAAATGCAACGTTCATTACAGTGATTCCCTGCTTAATTATCTGAACGCAACGTCGTTTGAGTTGTGTTTCAAAATATGCATTCGCCAATTCCAAGAGTTCTGCAAAATTAAAAGCAAAAATGATCATTCGTAAAAAAATAAAAACGAAAATAGAATTTTAAAAAGTTTTTAATAAAATAAAATAAAAAATACTATTGTAAATTCAATTTAAAAAAAGAAAAATAAAAATACCCAGTGCATTTTCCGCTGGTAAATCGACTTCATCCGTGTACAAATACTTTAAAAATGATCTATAAACTTCATAAGAAAATTGATCGTGCTCCAAAGTGCTGAAATAAAGAATATAAAGGAATATTGTTTTGTACTGCAAATTGATTTAATTAAATTAATTTCTTAATTTGTTACTATTTCAATTAATTCACTTATTGTAATTACAATATTTTGCAATCATAGAAATTTCGTAATTATAATTAGTGAATTAATTATAAGAATAAATGAATGAAGAAATTGATTTTTTTTATTATTAATTAGTAAAATAAAAAAGCCATTATTAAAAAATGTTTGTAAAAAGGAAAATAATTATACATACTTTTGATTGTTCTCAGTCCAATGTTCTTGGAACATTGATCTAAAATACTGACAACGAATTTTCAGAACAGACTTATGAACGTGAATTGGCTTTCCTTGCACCTGAATCGTCAGATCGCTTGTCGCCTGAAAATTTTCACAATAATTAATGCTACCTTTTAATTTTCAATTAGAAAAAAATTAGAGAATTTAGAAAACAATTGTAATTATTATTATTATTATTTTAACTATAATAATCTTCGTAGTATTTCGTTCATTCTTTCTGTCCGCAGATTGAAGTTAGTTATAGTTATTCTTTTGTTTTTTGAAAGATAGAAAAGATAGAAATATAAGATAGAAAATAGAAATATACATATACATTATACGTAAATTTCCTTTCCGTTAGCAAATTATCTGTATTTATTTGTTTTTTTTAAAATTCATTTTTGTGGGTTATTGTCATTTTTTTAATGTCAAAAAGAAACCAAAAAAAACTCGTTTTATACACTTCACAAAATTGACAAAAATTCCATTCCACTTTTTTTATTATCCTGACTTTTTCCTAATTTTCATCAAAAATATTTACTTTTTTCTTATCCTGCTAATAAATTGAATTTATGCTACGCATTTTATTATTCACGAAACAATTTAAAATAATTTAATTCTTGCGAAGAATTTTTAAAAAAATTTTGAAAATAATTGAATTTTCAATGAAAAATGTTATTATTTATAAAAATAATTGAATTTTTCAAAAGAATTTTATTATTTACAAAAATAATTGATTTCTTTAGGCAAATTTGGTTATTTATGAAAATAATTGAATTTTCTTGAAATATTTTATTATTTATTAAAATAATTAAATTCTTGCGAAGAATTTTTTAAAAAAATTTGAAAATAATTGAAATTTTCTGAAGACTTTTATAAATTTTAAGAAAAATTGACTTTTTGAAAATTTTCATAATTTATAAAAATAGTTAAATTTTTTGGAATATTTTTCTATTTTTATAAAAATAATTTAATTCTTGCGAAGAATTTTTTTTAAATTTGAAAAATAATTGAATTTTTGGAAAGAATTTTTAAAACAATTTGGAAAGTCAATTTTAGGAAAAATTGACTTTTTTTGAAGAATTTCATAATTTAAGAAAATAGTTAAATTTTTTTGGAATATTTTTCTATTTTTATAAAAATAATTGAATTCTTCGAAGAATTTTTTTTTAAATTTGGAAAATAATTGAATTCTTGGGAAGAATTTTATTATTTATAAAAATAATTTAATTCTTTCAAAGAATTTTAATAATTAGGTAAATGATTAAATTCTTGTGGCGAATTTTATTAAAATTGATGAAAATAATTGAATTTTTTCCTACAATGGGTTATTTTATATAAAAATAGTAGATATTGAAAATCATTGAAATGTGAAAAGTTTTTAAAGATAATTAAATTTGACTTAGAATTATATTTAAAAATTTGGCAATAATTGAATGTCGGTGGGAAATTTTATTAAATTTTTTTGAAAATAATTGGAAAATTTGGTTATTTATGAAAATAATTGAATTTTCTTGAAATATTTTATTATTTATTAATATAATTAAATTCTTGCGAAGAATTTTTAAAAAAATTTTGAAAATAATTGAAATTTTCTGAAGAATTTTATAAATTTTAAGAAAAATTGACTTTTTGAAAATTTTCATAATTTATGAAAATAGTTAAATTTTTTTTGGTATATTTTTCTATTTTTATAAAAATAATTTAATTCTTGTGAAGAATTTTTTTTTAAATTTGGAAAATAATTGAATTTTTGGAAACAATTTTTAAAACAATTTGGAAAGTCAATTTTAGGAAAAATTGACTTTTTTTTGAAGAATTACATTTTTTCTAAGGATTTTATAATTTATGAAAATAATTGAATTTTTTCCTAGAATGGGTTATTTTATATAAAAATAGTAGATATTGAAAATCATTGAAATGTGAAAAGTTTTTAAAGATAATTAAATTTGACAAAGAATTATATTTAAAAATTTGGCAATAATTGAATGTCGGTGGGAAATTTTATTAAATTTTTTTGAAAATAATTGAATTATTGCTGAAAAGTTTATTAAAATGTTTAAAAAGAATTGAATTCCTGTTGAAAATTTTATTATACTTTTGAAAGGAATTGAAATCTTCATAAGAATTTTATGAACATTGTTTTAAATAATGAATTTTTAAATGTTATGAAAATTTTATTAGTTTAAATAATTGAATTCTTGTCAAAAACTTTATTTGTGAAAGTAACTGGATTTTAAGATTATGAAAATAACTAAATTCATGCTTAAAATTTAATTAAAAATTTTTTTGAAAAAATGGAATTTACATGAAAAATTTTATAATTTACAATAAACATTGCAGCACAACATTCCCGCGCGCTTGCGCGCGGATAATTTGGCTAGTGTCTTATAAAAGAAAATATTCTCTTTATACTTTCTTTTTATTCTGTTCTTTCGATTCTCTATATTGAAAATCTTTTTATTCTGTTCTTTCGATTCTCTATATTGAAAATCTTTTTTTTCAGTTTACTTTTTGATTTTCAAATAATTCAGGGGGAAAATAAAATGAAAAAGGGGAAAAAATCGAAATTGTCTCTACCGGATCATCGAAAGCCTGCTTCAGGCACTCGAGAATTCCGCTGTCCTCGTCGGCGTTTAAAACAAGAGGCTCATGCATCACACTTGGAGTTGCGTAGCAAGCGAGAGCATCGTGAATATGTGGCAAGTATGTGGCGACCGGAGACGTAACACTTTGTCCTCGACATTGACCCCACATGAAAATTCGCCCACCTTGACCGACAGCGACACTGATATGATTATAATGCAATGCGGCAATATCAGAAACTCTTCCCATTTCTGGCAATGTAATCTATAAAATAAGAAAAATGTAAACTCTCCTTTCTTTCTCTATAAATGTTAATAGTATATAATTTATAATTATAATTATAAATTATATACTATTAACATGTTTATAGTTAATAGAATTATTATTAATACATTTTATTAAGTCACATTCGAAAGTTTAGTTTCGTTTTAGTTTATGACAATTTTTCTTCGTTAAAATTTATCAATCTTTTCTGAATGTGAATTGTTTAATATAATCAATAACTGGCAATTAATTAGTAAACCTACTTTAACAGGCGCACACGAATTCGCCTTATTTCCAAGACCAAGTTGTCCATACGAATTTCCTCCCCAGGAATAAAGCGTCCCTTCATCACTGAGAGCCAGCGTGTGCGAGTATCCGCAAACAACTTTTTCTAAAATGAAGAAAAAATTAATTAAAACTTTTTCAAACTAATTAAATTATCCCTTTTGAGAACAGCGGGATAAAATTGTAATTAAAATAGTTCAATACACAAAATATATATCTATCAATATTATGAATAAAAATTCTCGCGCTTATAATTGTGTAAAATAAATATGTATATAAATAGAAGTAAGTTTTCAAAAATGTATAAAATTTTTGTCCATTATAAATTAGAATTATCATACATATGAAGAAAAATGAATTCATTACCTATAACAACTCCAACAAGATGACTAACGCGACATGGACTCGATTGATTAATATAATTTCCAATACCGAGCTGTCCAACGCCATTATAACCCCAACCGTAAACTTCACCAACGTCAGTTAATGCAATACTCGACGTTTGTCCACAAGTGATGGATATCACTTTTTTTTCAGATAAAATTGAATTCACTTTTCGTGGAGCGCCTTGATTGGAATTCATTCCACTACCAACTTGTCCGCAATTATTTTGTCCCCATGCAAAAACCTGATGGATAAAATTTTCAAAAATTAAATTTCAGTACTTTCATGATTATTTTAATTTTTCAATGAAGACTAATTTTAGTTAATTTTAACTTTAATAATCGTCGTATTCATTCATTCAGTCCTGTCTGTCCACACCTGAAGTTAGTCATGATTATGCTTTTGTTTTTTTTTATAAGTTTTGATAGATAATATTATTTTTCTTTATTTTTTCACTCTTACTTTTTAAATTTAATTAATTGGAATTTATTTATTTTATTTAGAAATATTTTTATTTTTCAAATAATACAAAATTATTTTTATTAATCTACGAAAATTATTAATGTTAATTTTCAATATTTCTCTTGTTTTCAGAAAAATTAGCACTTTGTAACAAACATTTTAGGATTAGATAATTATTTTTTTAATTTTTTCTAAAAAAAAAATTGAAAAACAGTTGGAAAATTAAAATTAGAAAATATTTTGCACATTTTCTGCTTCTCAATGACAATTTATAAACAAAGTACATGTTTTAAGTAGAAAAAAAGTTATAAATTAAAAAATTTTTTAATAACATTTTTAAGAAGAAAGAAATTTATAAAAAAAATTATATAATAATAATCGACGTAATCTGTCCTCACCTGAAGTTAGCGTTTTATTATTCCAATGTTTTGTTTTTTAGTTTAAATTGATATGTGAAAAGAAGGTTTTTAAGTATTTTGAAATTTTAAGCAAGTAAAGATCAATAATTAGCTAAATATTTATTTTACAAAAGTTATTAAAATTTGAAAAATTTAATTTGGAAATTTTTAAAAAATTAGATTTTTGAAAAATAGTAATTAAATTTTTTTAAAAAAAGGTACTTGAATTTACAATAATTATATTAACAAATTGAAACAATTGGAATTCTGTAAAAGTTTATATTTTAAAGAATTTTATTTTTCCCTCTTTAAAAATTGTCTTTAAATAAAATTATTTTTTTGAAATTATATCATTTTATGAATTTATAAAAATTATTCTATTTAAATAATTCAATTCTCATAGTTGAATTCTTATAGGAATTCATTTAACAAAAATTTTAGTTAAAATTTTTTTTAAAATAATTAAATATTTAAACCGTTATAACAGGAATTTTACGAATGAATTTAACTTTAAAAGGTTTTTAAATTAAATTCCTTGGAAATTTAAAGGAAGCAAAAATTTAAAAATCTTTAAATTTTTATTTAAAGAAATTATTAATAACATTATTTTTCTTTAAAATTATTAAAGTTTTGCAATAATTTTATTCAAAAATTCTAAAAAAATTAGAATTTTGGATGAATTACAGTTGCAAATTTTAGAAATTATTATATTTCATGAGGTTTTTCATTGAAATTATTTGAAATTTTAATTTCTCGGGAAAAATAAATATGAATAAGTTTTTAAATTTTTGTTTAACAAAAAGTATTTAAGTTTAGAAAAATTTAATTCAGAAATTTCGTAAAATTGTTTCTTGAAAAAATGAAACTAAAATTTTTTAAATTTATTAAAAATTTTTTAAATAATTGAATTTTGCCAAAAATTTTGTTAACAGTGTTTTAAATAATTGAAATTTCGACGAGAATATTAAAAAACTTTTAAACATAATTGAGTTTTTGCAATCATTTATAATTTTTCCAAAATTCAATTTTTTTAGTGTTTTAAGTAAAATTCATCCATAAATCCATTATTATTTTTAATAATGAATGAAATGTATATTAAAAAATATAACAAATTTTATAAGAATTTGAATTATTAAAGTTTTTCATAAACCTAAATTATCTTTAAAATCTGTAAAGTTCAATTGTTGTTAAAAATAGAAAAAGTTTGAAATAAATAAAATCTTTTCAATTATGAGGAATCTAACATTCTGAATTTTCTTATGAATTTTCGAAATTGAATATTGTTTCAGTACTTTTGACAAAATTTTCCGACTTTTTCCCGACTTTCCTAAATATATAATTTAGAAAAATAGTGATTTTGAGTAGAATTCTTCTGAATAATTGAATGTTTTAATGTTAATGAAACAAGAAACTTCATGCGCGTTTTAGCCCGCGTTATTTTAGCTAGTGAAAAATATGTTTTGAAAATTTCTTTACAAAAAAGAAGAAAAATAGAAAACAAATTGTTTCGTCTCACCTCGCCTTCATTTGTGAGTGCAAGTGAATGATGACTACCGCAGGCAATGCTGACAATAGTTTTTTCCGATAAAATTGTCGATATTATTGTTGGTGTCAATCCTTGATTTGAGGATCCATTTCCCAATTCACTGTATCCGTTGTGGCCCCACGAATAAACCT
This sequence comes from Leptopilina drosophilae, assembly GCA_032873175.1. NCBI lineage: Eukaryota > Metazoa > Arthropoda > Insecta > Hymenoptera > Figitidae > Leptopilina > Leptopilina drosophilae. The sequence continues at coordinate 57,078,222 of CM065478.1, forward strand.
TTAGTTGTGAATATTTAAAATTTTTTATTCATGTTAGTTATATGTAAATTTTCATGATTTACATTTGAATTAGAAGTTTTACAAATTTACCTTTGAAATTTAACAATTAATTGAATATTCAAATTAGAAATTTTACAAATTCACCTTTGAAAATTAACAATTAATATTCAAATTAGTAATTTAAAAAATGTATCAAATAATTTCATATTCAAATCAGAAATTTTACAATTATATAATATTCGTACTTTTACAAATTTTATGAAGTTAATAATTTTTTAATTTTGATCTACAATAGTTATGAAGAGATACAAAAAAATTATTACCAAACAATGGAATACAGGAAATTTCGTAAACCATTTATAAAGTATTATTAATAAAAATGTTATTATTTGTAAACGTTAACCTTGGATTTTTTACATTAAAAAGGTTTCTAAACAGTCATTAGAAAATACAAAGACATTAAAAAGCAATTTAAATAAAATATAGGTATATTCGAAGTAGTTATTTTACTATTTATCCGCTATCATAAAATTTATTAATTAGTACCAAATTACTGATTGAATTCTTTTAAAATGGATCTCAAAAAGTTTCAAGGCCTTTCTCGCACTAAATTTATTTTATTTATTTTATAATTGAAATAAAAATAAACTACTGCAAATAAATAAATAAATAAAGTAATGAATAAAAAAATAAAATAAACACTATTTTGTATAAAATAAAATGAAGTTAAAATAAATTTTGATGCAATTTAAATTAAAACAAAAATTAAATTTAAATCTTTAATATTAAAAATTTTTATTATTTAAAATAAATATTGAACAAAAGGACGAAAATTTTATTGCAAAAAGAAAAAATGATAAAGACGGAAAAAATTGAATTTACTTACTTCACCTTTATTGCTGAGAGCAAGAACATGAGGTCCACTACCATATGTAAAATATTTTATTCCCTTATCGCAAAGTGCATCAATTTTTTTTGGAAATAGAGTATTGTGCACATCACCTGTTCCTAAGCAGCCCGAGACATTTGTTCCCAAACCATAGACAGAACCCTCCTTCGTAACAATAAGTGCTTCATTTCCTAAACTTCCTGCAAAAAGAGAAGAAAATACACAATTTTTATAATCAAAACAAAATTAAGAAAATTTATTTAAGAACGTGGATTAAATTTAATAATCAAATACTTTAATTATTCCACAAAATATTCAGTTCAATTAATAATTAACTATTTTTAATTATCAATTTATTATTAATTTTTCACTATTTAATTAATAAACAAGTAATACGTACAAATGTAAAGTAATATGTCAAAAGAATTTTATGTAAAAATGTTCTTCTCTAAAATGAACACAACAATAAATAATATTATCAACGAAATTAAATCTTTAATAACAAAAATATTAAAATTTAAAAATTATTTCTCAATAATAAAATACCAAAAAAAAACAAACAAGCTTTGAAATAATTATAAACAAATGTATACAAACCATAAACAACAGCCATATGAATTTTAGCAATGAATTTCGAATCCAAAAGACTGAAAATTGGCCAATTTTTTAAATCAGCACGTGACATCCTTCCTACAAATGTTAATATTCAGTCTTTGCTTTTTAAATAAAATAAAATCAATATAGTATATTTATAATAATGAGAAAAATATAGAAATTCGAAATTCTTTTATTTTAAACCTTCTTCAATCATGATCACTTTGCGAATAGGAATTGTACAAAAACGTCACAATAATAATAAGCACAAGTGAAATCCAGGAATCGCGATAACCATCTGGTATTATAAATTCATTGCGAATAATAAAGAACACATTAATTATATGCACTTTTCATATATATACTATATATATAATTGTTGCACTCTTTAAAGGTTAGGAATGCAAATATTTCCGCACTGTTTTTTTATATAGAGAATATATAAATTTTTTTTTAAATTAAATATTGATACTTAAAACAGTTTTAATCAGAAGTGGGGAATAGCTTTAAAGACCAGGGGGAGATTCAAGACTTTCTTTGTTCGTCAGCTTCATCTTCAATGAACAAAATTAAAAAAAGAAAACAATAATAACAAAACAAAACTCCAAAATGACAGCGCAGTCCTCAAGAATCGGACACATCTGACGTTAAGCAATAGTCGAGAATTCGAGAGCAATCGATCTTGAAAAGCGCGGAGAAAAATTTGAATTTGAATTCGTTTTTTTCTTTTTATTTCAAATCAAAAAAAATAATCTATTTAATTCATTTTAATTTTAACAAAAAACTTTATAACTGTAGAAGATTATTTACAAAGAATTATTATTTTCGCTATGTTATCTAATTATAAAAATTATATTATATTAATTTAATAAAATAAAATATAATTTTAATAATTTTGCAAATTAATAATAGTATTAACCACAATATTTCGCTCCATGGAATAATTACAGTTTCAAAATTTTAAAAATACGATTATTTACTAATTTGCTAATTACTTATTATTATTATTATTTACTATTTTCGAAAAAATTAATAAAATTTTTCATTGAAAAATGTAAAAAATAAATTTGTATTTTGTTTGTAAATGTTAAAAAAAAATTCACAATCAAAAATAATTTTTTAATTTTTGATCAAAATGATCCTTATTTATTTTGAATTATTTTCCTAATTAAATTTTTAGCATGAATTTAATCGTGCTAAAGAATTTGAATAAAATTCCTGGCAGAATTTCAATTACTTTGAAAAATTTCAATCAAATTCTTGAGAAGGAAAAAAATTAATGACACACTTTGAAATATAATTTAATTCTTCCAAGGAATTCAATTATTTAAACAAACTTTAATGAAAATCTTCTTAAAAATTTAATTATTTTGAATATTATTTTAATTAAATTTCACGAGAAATTAACTTATTTTTAAAGATTTTAATTAAATTTTACGCAAGAAATCTCATTTTGAAAACTGTTGATAAATTTATTTATTCTTATATTATTATTATGATTGTAAATAAAAAAAAATTATTTGTAATATTTTTATATTATTGTTATTATTATTATTATTATTATTATTATTTATTCTTTTTCTTTATTTATTAATTCTTTTAGAATTCCTATTCTAATAAGTTTCGAGATTTAAATTTATAAAAGAAATCATTTTTAATTGGAGACAATGTGGTTTTATTCATTTTTGGTATTTTTTAATCTTTAAAGTATTGAATTAGGATTTCATTAATTTTAAAAATCAAAAAACTAAGATGAAAAATTATCCAAAAAATTAGGATACAAAGAACACAGAAAAATGACAAAATAATGAATATTATTTACTAAAACTAGAAAAATGTAAAAAGAATAAGTGATACAAATAAAAAATTTGTTAAAAAGAAAAATTTTGGGTAAAAATAAGGAGAGGAAATGAAAATAAAAATTTCGTATTCATTATAAATATTTATTTATTTAATCGTAACAGTAGGTATATTTTAAAACGTCGATTTTGACACCATAATATTTACAAAATGACAATGAGTGCATAGACACGAACGTTATAAAATATGGAGAGGCTTGAACACGTGTTTTTTTTTTTTGAGAAACGTCGATTACATTTTGGTAAGTAGTGTATAATTTATAATTATATAATAAATCTGTATTTTACTCTTTTTTTCATATATATATACGATAATAATCAATAGAATCTTTTAGATAAATTTCTTTCGAAACATTGATTACTTTTTTTTCACACGTGCACACGCATCAATTACACACGCACAATTTACATACATACAATTTTATATATATATAATAAATGTGCGTGAAGAAAAATCTTTCGATTTTATTTTTATATCGACATATATTTTATATATATATATATTTTCCTTTTTTTCATGTTCTAAATACATTTCTCTAAAATGATTTTTATTAATTAACTTTGAACTGCTAGGAATGCAACATTATAAATTGTAGAACAATGTTTGCAGTAAGAAAAATATAAACATTCTAAAGAATTCCAAATTTTTTTTTGTTCTTAGCTCCACAATAAGTTTTTTTTTTGTTTTTTTTTAATAAAGTTTTTTTCTGCACAAATCCCAGTGTGTATAATATATTATAAATATTCGTATTACATCGATTTAAAAAAGATTTGTAAATTGCTATTTATTTTTGTTTTATCAGTCAATCATTATTTCATACAAAATGTATGAAGAGAAGAAAAGTTGTATATTTTTTTTTAAAAAAAGATCTTTGACCCCTTTTTAAATTTTTATAATCGTGATCTTTTTTTTTGTTATTAAAATTAAATGCGACGGTTTTTTCTAAAAAATAATTATCATCTATTTTTATAAATAATAATTGCTACTCGACAATATTATTTCTATTAAGTCATTAGAATCTTTATTTTTCTATATTCGATACTTAAAAAAAAGAATATATGTATGGCATTATTTGGCATAAAAAAATATAAGACCTCTGACTAAAAAAAAACAAAGCCTCAACTTTTTAGCCTCTACACATAATAGTATATATAAAAAAGAAAAATTTCTTTATGTATACCAATCTACAAACTTTGATCGAGAAAGTTTCTTTTTGAAACTGCGGTTTCACGCTCAGAATCAAAAGTAGTAAGTACAAAAATTTGCAACGCATTAGAAAAGTTAAATCGCAAATACAAAAATAAAGTGTATAGCTGCTTCGCAAAATGCATGCGAAAGTAATCTAAACAAAATAAAATAAAAACTCAAAAACATATATAGATTAATTAAAAACTAGAAAATTTTGTTCTTCTTTTCCATATATATTTGGAAAAGTTCTTTTGAACCAAAATTTACATTTTCGAATTTCCATATTTATTCGAAAGTTAAATAATAGAAATTAATTTTTCTCTACGGAAAATCGTTTTATGATTCATCATATTTTTCAAATTGTACAAATTTTTCAAATGAATTTTTATTACTCATTTTAATTTTTAACTCGAAAGTTATTTGTCCGAACAGAGTAAACATTGCCGATTTTAATTTTTTACTCGAAATTTTCATTCGAACAATTACCATTTACAAATGTATTTATGTTTCTGAAAACGAACAATTCACAATTTCACGAAATTGAAATAAAAGTTTTGAAATATTAATTCCAATCATCGATAATAAATAATTAATTCTATTCTGTTAGTAAAAAGAAGAAAAACTGAAAATTTCCGACAGGCAAACAAAAGTTTTTCATTAAAAATTAAAAGAAGGAAAAATTTGTGTAAATAAATATTGGCTCTGAGAAACTTAAAGTAGTAATTATATAGTATTACAATAGTAATTTTTGCAAAACAATTCATCCAGTTTAATTAGTCATTGAAAAGAATTGAAAATTTTCTTTTACCCTGAAGAGGAAAGCATCTTGTGAGAAATTTTTTCACATACATTCCGAAAAAATTATTTTGAAAAAAAATTATCTTGAAAGAAAATTTTTCACATAAATTACAAAAAAATTGGCTTCAAAGAAATTTTTTCACATAAATTACAAAAAAATTGTCTTAAAAGGAATTTTTTCTTGTGAATCAATTGAAAATTATCTTCAAAGAACAATTTCTTGTAAGTGAAAATTTTTTTTTAATGAAAATTATCTTGAAAGAAAATTTTTCACATAAATTGCGAATACTTTGCCTAGGAAGAAAAATTTTTCTCTAAATTGAGAAGAAATTGTCTTGAACGCAAATTCTCTTTGAAATTTCGAGAATGTTATTTTGAAAAAAAATTGTCTCGTAAATTGTCTTGAAAGAAAATTTTCTCCTAAATCAAGAGGAAATTATCTTAAAAGAATATTTTCTTTCAAATTACGTGAAAATTATTTCGCCAAAAAATTTTTTTCCTAAATTAAGAGGAAATTATTTTTAAAAACAATTTCTCACAAAAATTACGAAAAAATTGCCTTAGAAGAAAATTTTTTCACATACATTGCAAAAAATAAATTATTTTGAGAGAAAATTGTCTTGCAATTTGCGAGAAAATTATCCTAAAAGAAACAATTTTTGGAAGTTACAAAAAAATTATCTTCTACTGGAAAATTTCAGTAAATTACAAGAAAATGTATGGTAAACAGAAACTACTAATTTAAAATAAAATTCGATTTTCCTGAAATAAATAATTCAAATAAATGACAAGTATCATTGAAAAAGTGGCCTATTAAAGAATCAAATAAATAAAAAACCTAAAGGGGAGGCACAAGTGCAGAAAAAGAAGAAAAAAACGTAAACTGGAGAATTTACATCGGAAAATAAAATCACAGAAAGTTATTTACAGCTGTTGCGCAGTTTCACGACAGTGTTTAATGGTAACATTTACTGAATACACTTTACAGATGAGTTCGTTTCCCTGCTTAGAAGTTAGATTGAAACTGAATGAAAACAGACGACGCCAAAGTGACTAGATTTCAAAACGACAAGAAAAAAAAAGAAAAATTTCTTCTTTTCGGGGGATAAACGAAGAATTTTTTTATTCACACCCATTTCTACCTTTTCGTCACTATATTTATTTCCTCGACAAAAAAGAAAAATCCCCCCCACATTTATTTTCTCCCTCAAGAAAAAAAAGAATCTTTCGTCTTCTATTTTCTCGAAGAAAAAACAATGAAAAAAAAACAAAAATTCACTCAGAAAAAAAATTTATTCACGTCTGTTCTTGTAAATTGTTACTTAAAAGTTCAGTATTTGCATTAGTCGTTGCTAATTGTTGTGCTTTTTTCAATTTTCGATGACGTTTCTTATTTCTCCTGTGAATACAATAGAGAATGAGGAAAATACAGAGTAATGAACCGCTAACACAACTTAATACCAATATCCATGTTGATTTTGCTTTTTCGCTTTTTATTTGCTCCTTTATTATTTCCTCACACTCATGATGGAATGATAGTGTTTCGTTAGTGAATTTTTCCGTGCAATACAATTTTTTTGAACATTGAAAATTTGGAAGAACAGTTATATTGTGATGCTTTATCCAGGAATTAAATAATTGACAATCACAGGTGTTATCGTCGAAAGAAATTGGATTCTTTGATAGATCGAGTGTTTTTAGTTTACAATATGGTGCAATGTCGTTGATATTGATTTTTTCTATACGATTTTCTGATATATTCAAATAAACTAATGTCGGCATTGGTCCAAAATTGGGGAATTTTTTAATAGAATTTTTCGACGTCTGAATTATTTTCAATGGTGATGTGACTTGTGATTTGAAAATGTCTTCTGTCAGGTCATTTTCTTCAATGTAGAGTTTCTCGAGACGTGGTAAGTTAAATAATCCCTGTGGCAATTTTTCCGCTAATGTATTCGATAAGTCCAATACCATTAAATCTTGTAATGGATCAAATGCAGAGTCTTCGATTTTCTTCAGGAAATTGTCATGTAAGTCCAAATATTTGAGACTCGTGAATCGAGAGAATGTGTCTTTATTTATTGTGACCAATCTGTTAAATGAGAAGTCCAGCACCTGGAAAGAACAAAATTTTCGTGTTTTAGTTATTTTCGAATGTTTTACTTGATTGGAACAAATTTATATTTTTTATAACCATAATATTAATGTTAATATTATTATTATTATAGTTATTATTATTATTATTATTATTATTATTATTATTATTACCATTATTATTATTATTATTATTATTATTATTATTAAAAAAGTATTCAAAAAAGATTTTACTGGATAATATTAAAGAACAATTTTTTCCATTATTCAAAAAATTATAATTTTTATTAATAAACATTTATAAAAATATTTTTCTTTTATTTGAATAAAAGGAAGTTGTGACGAAAAAAATTTAACTGGAAAATATACTGTAATTATTGCATGTTTTTTTCAATAAAAAAAAGATTAAAATTTTTCCAAATAAATGAGATTAAATAATAAATAATGATGTATCAAATTTTAGTTTTTAACCTTTAGATGAAAATTTTAATTTTTTCAAGAAAATTTTAGACTTTATAATTGTATATTAATAAATCAGATGAATAAATAAATTATAAACAAATAATAATTATAATTAATTTTAGGTAAATATTAGGCAATTAATTAGAAAAAAAAATAATTAATAATTACAAACAAAATAGTGAAAATTTCGATTTCTTATTAATTTTTAATTTTCTTTTCCGTTTATTCAAATTTTTTTTTTGGAGTGTATAAATTTAAAAAAAATGTTTTAAATCCAACAATTGTATAATACATTATTATTAATGAAAATATGAATATTTAGACATTAAAAAAATTATTTAGGAAAATTAGAGAAAAAATTCAATTTAAATAAAAAATAGTTAGTTAAAATTTAAAAATTGAAAAAATGTCTAAGATCCCAATTGGAGAGTAGAAATAGTAAAAAAAAATTAATAAAAATTATTTAAAGAGTAAAAATAGTAAAAATTCAATAAAAATTTTAAAATACTGTAAAATTTAACGAAAATTATTCGAATTTGTAAAACAAATTTTTTCAAAACTAAATTTAGTTAAAAAAATAGAATTTAGTGAAAAAATTCAAATTAGCGCAAAATTTTGGTGAAAAATGAATTACTGGGAAAATTCAAATTAAAGAAATTGAATTTATTTAACATAAAAATAATTTGTTTAACTATTGTCAAATATTTTCATAAAAGAAAATTTAGGAAAAAAATAAAATTAGAAGTGAATTTTAGAAATAAATAAAAATAAATTGAAAATTGAGAAAAATTGGGAAAAAATACCTATAATTGTTTAATTAAATAAAAAATAATTTAACAAACAAGTTTCTATTAAAAAAATATTTAACGTTAATTGAAATAAAATTAATTTGAATCTAAAATGTCAAACATTCGATTTGGAGCAAATTCAGAAAAAAAAAATTCGAAGCAATGGAAAATTTAGTTGAAAAAGAAGAAATTCAAATGAGGCAAAATGTGAAATATCCAGAATTTACTAAAAAAATGTTTATCAGAGAAAATTTTATTGTTCATTAAATGGAAAATTTCTTCATAATTAGTGATAAATTCGAGTTGGTAAAAATTTAGTAAAAAAAAAAAAATACTCAAATTAATGGAAAATTTATTAAAGGAAAGAGAAATTTAAGAAAATTAAGTATATTGAAAATTTCAATAGGGAGAAATTAAATTGTTAATTTTGATTTGAAATAATTTGAGAAAAAATGTAAAAGTTTAATTTACAAATGTCCAAAGTAAAGAATAAATTGACGGAAAAAATTTACATTAGAGGAAAAAAGGTAAAAAGAAATTAAACTAGGAGAAAATTGTATTAAAAATTCGAGAAAAATTTCAACGTTAATTGAAATAAAAATAATTCAATGAAAGATTAAATATTCGAATTGTTGTAGATTTTAAAGAAAAAAATTGTTTGAATTAGAATAAATTTGGTAAAAAATTCTGTTTAGAGAAAATTTCCTTTTCTTTTTAATAAAAAATTTCTTTTTAATAATAATAATAATAATAATAATAATAATAATGGTAGTAGTAGTAATAATAATAATAAAGTTAAAAAAATATAGTAATAAGTAATAAGAAATAAATAATAATAAATATAATTAATGAATAAAATAATAATATTAAGTAATTAAAATAAATAAATATTTACCTCAATGTTTTTGTCAACATAAGATGGTATTTTGGCCAAATTAAGACTTTGGCAATTGCATGTTAGCATACTTTTGTCTCTGAAGTATCGGCATTTCTTCGTTTGGATCTCTGGTTCCATTAAGAGCATTGATTGAGATTGAGACCATGACGGTTCAAATGCAAATGTTTCCGGCATTATCATCATGCTGAATCCGAACAGGATGAGGCCATGGAAAATAAATAGATTCATGTCTGTAAAAGAGAAAATAAATTGATTTAACGATTTAATTTCTTTTTTCCTTTTTTTGGTATTTTTACTAATTAAAAATTTACTATTAATTCTATTTACTTTATTATTTTCCTAATTATTAACACTATTACTATTACTGATTTATTACTTTCTTAGCATTGAAAAAATTCTATCACTGAATATTATAATTTTTTACGAAATATTTTAATTTTCTTTTTTTTTTAACTTATTTGATTCGAATAACTAATTATTTGACTATTATTAAATAAATATTTACTTGAATCAAATAAATTGTATTTGAATAAAATATTTCAGAATTTGAAACAAATATTATTTAATTGATTGAATTAAAAACTATTTGATTCAAGAAAATATTTATTTGATAATAGTCAAATAGTTGGTTATTTGAATAAAATAAAAATGTTTTTCAGTGCAATATTATAGTGAAAGATTCGTAAATAAAAAAAATCAAATAAGGACAATTTTTTACGTCGGTGAAATTCGCAACGTTCATGATCAACGATTCAAAGAAAAAAATTATTTTGCTACTAAAAAAAATAATATTTTTTGTACACAAATATTTTTTTTGTAAATCATTATTAAAAAAATGAATCGTACTATTTTTTTTACTAAAATCTATTAGAATTTCCTTAAAAAAATAATTTTTTTCTAAAATCGTTGACTATAAACATTGTGAACTACACTAACGTAATTTTTTATAATTATTTTAAATAAATTATTTTTATAAAATAATAAAAAAAATTCTGCATCAAAAATAACCAAATTAGTCAAATTTTCGTAAAATTAATTACTGTCGCAGAAAAAAAATTCAATATTAATTATTGACTATTTTGTTTTTTACAACTTTTTCTTTTCAACACTAATTACAAATAAAAAATTGTTGACTCACTTCTGAATCAAATTTTTATCAAAAGTTAAAAATTCGTCAAAAAATTGAAAATAATTCTACCTTCACATTTTTTAATCACAAAAAATTTGTTTCGAATTTATTGAATTGCACTTGCATTTCTCAATAAATGTATCAATTACTGAAAATTTTATTACGACAAAAATCACAAAGAAGAAAATATTTTCAAAAATATACGTATTTTTATTTTTTAGCTTTACAAATATTTTTCTCCCACAATATAAAGCTGTCGATATGAAAAAAAATGAAAAATAAATAAATTTGAAAATTAAAATTCTATAACCAGTTTTAAAGTGATGTATTATTTTTGTTTTTTTCAAATACCTACTTTCTTTTTTTTAACTCTAATTAAAAATTAATTACAAATTTTTAATGAAACGCGTTCCTTGATTAAACGCCTGAAAATTTCACTCACATACCGTACAAGCAACATACCATAAAATAATGTTAAAATAGAAAGAACTAAAATAAACAAACAAATAAAAATTCCACAAAAGAAGTGAAATAATTGTACAAGAGACAATAGAAAAAAAAGTTACTGATAGAATTTCTTGGAAAATCTCAAGTTTCTTGATACGAACATTTTTCTTTCAAAGAAGGATAATATATAAAATGAAAGATATGAGAAAATTTTTGAAAAAATAAATTTTCGACTTTCACTATAATAGACTCATTAGTAATAATGATGATGATATTCAAATTAGAGACAATTTAGAAGAAAAAAAATTTTTTAATTGTAATTTAGAAATTTATAAAATTTAGTAACAAAAAGAAAGAAATCTAAAGAAGGAAAAATTTAGAAATAATATTTAAGAGAAAATTTTGTTTAGAAAAATTTAATTATTAAAAACATTATAATTATTTTGACGAATAGTGTAACATTCAAATTGCAGAGAATTTGGTAGAAAAATGAAAAATAACATAAAATTTGTATTTTAATAAAAACTCAAATGAAATTTATTTATAAATTTAATTTATAAAAAAAAATTGATTAAGGAAAAATTTTATTATTAATTAATTGAAAAAAGTGTCCATAAAAAATAATACGAGAAGGAAATTTAGTAAAAAAATTTATAATTTGAGAAAAATTATTGGAAAAATTTAATAAAAGGAAACATTTTTTTAGGAAAAATTTAATTATTAGTTAAAATAATTTTTAAAAATTAATAAATCGTTGAAGTTACGAATTCGGGGGAATTTTATAGTGAAAAAATAAAATTAGTAGGAAATTTTAAAAAAACAATTTTTTAATTATAGAAAACTGTAATAAAAACATACAATTTATACTTTTATAGCAAATTTAATATCTTAATTGCATAAAAAAAATAATTTTAAAAATAGTGAAACATTCAATTTGAAGAAAAAATTTGTATGGAAAAGCAATTTAGCGGAACTATCAATTAAAGAAAATGAAAATCTGACGTATGGAGAAAATAAAGAAGATGAAAATAAACTTTGGAAAATATAAAGTTAAAAAATAAATTAAAATTTACAAAAAAAAATTGTAAAAGAAGAACAAATTACTGTAAATTTTAGTAAACAAAAATTAAATTTCATAAGAAATTAAATCAAAGAAAAGTTTACTTTTAAACGAAGTCCACAGGAAAATTTAAATGAAAAATAAATGAAATTGAATAAATTTTTTTATGAAAAAATTTAAAAAATGAAAAATAAATTAAATTAACAAAAAATTATATTGTGAAGTTTAGTAAATAAAAATTGAATTTAGCAAAGAAAATTAAGTTAGAGAAAAATTTACCCAAATATTAAATTAGGGAAAAATTAAATGTTTAAACTTTAAAGGAATTAAAAAATACTTCAAGCTTCAGTAAACAAAATTAAAGGAAAGAAAATCTGAATATCCAACAATCACATTTATGATCACAGTATGAATTTTAGTATGACAGTATGAATTTTAGTAATGAAAAATTAAATTTAATAAAAACAATCGAATTGGTAAAAAATTACTGAAAAATTTGTAACTTCTTCAAAATTACAACTTTTTAGTGTCAAATAAAATTTTTCTGTAAATCCATTATTTACAATAATTTTCGAAAAAGTTTTTTGTTAGTTTTCAAATTCATTTGTTTTCATCTAAAATTAATTTTTTAATAAATTTTAATTAGAAAGTTCTATTAGAATTCAATTTTTAAATATGAAAAAACAATTTATTGAATATTTGGACGTTTATCTTATAAAATTGAATTCCCATAAAGAATTTTATAAACAAATTTTTAAAAAATTGAATTTTATCAACAAATTTTTAAACAATTGAATTCGCTTGACGAATTTAAGTAAAAATCGAGAAATTCGATTTAAATTGTATTAAAAATAATTGAAAAATTCCGCGATGAATTTTACTATTCAAGCAAATAATTGAATTCCTAAAAAGAATTTTATTATATTTAGGAAAATTTAATTGAATATCTGTAAAAATTTTATTATTTTTAAAAATAATTGAATTATATTGAGATGAAATGTATAAAAAATTTGCAAATAATTGAATTTCTGTGAAATTTTTTTTTATTTCATCAAAATATTTAAATATTTACTTAAAATTTTATCAATGTTTTTGTTTTAAATAATTGAATTCTTTTGAAAAATTTTATTTAAATAAAATTATTGAATTGGGGAAAATTTTCAAAAATAATTGAATATTTTGGCAAAAATTTTATTAAGATTTTTAAAAATAATTGAATATTTTGGCAAAAATTTTATTAAGATTTTTAAAAATAATTGAATTATGGAAAATAATTTTATTAAGATTTTTGAAAATAATTGAATTGTGGAAAATAATTTTTCTAATTTATAAATGTGATTGAAATTTTATCAAGAATTTATTTTCAACTTTTATTTAATTTTTTTAATTTTCAATTTTTTCTGCGAAGAATTTTATTACATCTGAAAATATTTGAATTTCTACAATTATTTGAAATTTCTTAAAAATTCTTAAAATTATATGGTATAATTAACGAATTTCTCGCCCTTTTTCAAACAAACAAGGAATTTTACGGACCTTTTTTTAAAAAAAAATGTTCCTAACGTTTCGAACGTTCAAATGAACGACAATATTTTTTCACTTCTTCTAATTAGTATTTCTTTACAAGAAAAAGATTTTTTAGATCAGAAGAAATTAAGTTTAAATTAAATATTGTTTAATTTAAATAATTTTTCCTTTTTTTGATAGTAATTTTTTAAAACACTTGAGGTGAAAAAAATTTTGTTTATTTGAACGTTCAAAACTTTAGGCATATTTAAAAAAATGATTTTTACGGACTTAAAGCAAATTTCGTTGTTGTTTCGGATTTAAAAAAAAGTTAATATTCTCTAACATAAAAATAATTTGGTTGATAGTCAGATATTCAAATTGGTGATAATTTAGAAGAAAAAGTGAAAATTAAAAAGTAAAATATATTCAAAAGAAGAAGAAAAAATCAAATTTTTTGATAATAAAAAATTCTAATTCAAAAAAATTTGTTTCTAATATTAAACAAATTTTGCGTTAAATATTTTTTGTCTAAAAAAGAGACAATTTTTCGACTAAGGAATTTTTTTCCTAAGTCGAATCCTGAGTCGTTTTATGTATGGGTCAATAATTTTATATCTTTTGTAAAATATGAATTTTAAATATTAGAAATGCTAAAAACTGTCAGTTTTCTGACAGTAGAAAATAATTAAAAGAAACACAATTTAGTACAAAAATATAATACAAATTATTGGCATTTGTTAAGAATGTCCAAATTTATTATTATAAATTGATATAAGCATTTAAAAATATAAAATAATAAATAAAATTATTGTTTAAAAATAGTACGTCTTTAAAGGTTAATGAATGTATTTTTTATTAAGTTGAAGTTAAATTAGCATTGACAATAATAATAAACCAACTTCAAATTAATAAAAAAAAATTCATTCATTAACCTTTAAAAATGTATTATTTTTAAAAAATCTACAATTTCTAAACAAACCCCGGGAAAGTGAAAGTGAAAGTCATAGTGTGCTTTTAATAAGTGATAATTTAATTATTCATAAAAATCTCATATTTTTTCGATTTTTTCTAGAGTAGTTAGACACACTTGAAAATCGTGAAAATGGGCAAAGTAGCAATTTTAATTTATACATATTTTTTATTTTGCGAGAATAGATGAAATATTTTAACAAAAACTGAAAGTTGTGCACAAATTCTTAACATTCCGTAAGTTTTTACATAATTTTATAATCCCAATTTCCCATTATTTGTTAATGAAAATCCCAAAAATAGGTTTTTTTAAAGATGAACTTTGGAATAATATTTTATTTATTATTTTATATTTTTAAATGCTTTTATAAGTTTATAATAACAAATCTGTACATTGAAATAAAATGGATAGACCCAATAAGATTTTTAAGATTAATTACATTTTTCGAGGAATTTGATTAAAATTGCATTACAAATCATTGAAATTCTGCAATAAGTTTTATTATTTCTGAAAATAATCGAATTCCTAAAAGAATTTTATTATTTATAAAAATAATTGAATCCCTGTAGAAATGTTACTATTTTTGAAAATAATTGAATTATTGCGAAGAAATTTAAAAAAAAATTTGTAAATAATTGAATTTGTGTAAAAAATTATAATATTTTTGAATATAATTGAATTTTTGAGTAGAATAGTATTGAAATTTTTTTTAATAATGGAATTCTTTTAGGAAATTTTATTGAAATAGTAAATATATTAAAAATTTTGGAATTTTAAAAAACATTTGAAAATAATTGAAACTTTGACAAGAATTTGATTTAAATTTTGTAAAATAATTGAATATCAGAGAAGAATTTTATTATTCATAAAGAGAATTGGAATTTTTACGAGAATTTTTAAAAATTTTTGAACGCAATTGATTTTAGTAACTATGCTACTAAGTTAGCAACTAACTTACTATTCTCGCTGGAGAAGCTAAATTAACAAATGCCAATAATTTGTATTATATTTTTGTACTAAATTGTGTTTCTTTTAATTATTTTCCACTGACTGAAAACTGACAGTTTTTTTGCATTTCTAATATTTAAAATTCATATTTTACAAAAGACATAAAATTATTTTTAAAAAATCTTTTTATTTTGAGATTTTAATAACATTAGTATCATTCCTACAGAGAATTACAATTTTTTTTAAAATTAGTCGGCGACCACTTTAGTTGAAATAAAATGGATTGACCCAATAAGATTTTTAAGATTAATTACATTCTTCGAGGAATTTGATTAAAATTGCATTACAAATCATTGAAATTCTGCAATAAGTTTTATTATTTCTGAAAATAATCGAATTCCTAAAAGAATTTTATTATTTATAAAAATAATTGAATCCCTGTAAAAATGTTACTATTTATGAAAATAATTGAATTATTGCGAAGAAATTTATAAAAAAATTTGTAAATAATTGAATTTGTGTACAAAATTGTAATATTTTTGAATATAATTGAATTTTTGCTTAGAATTGTATTGAATTTTTTTTTTAATAATGGAATCCTGTTAGGAAACTTTATTGAAATAGTAAATATTGAAAATTTTTGATTTTTAAAAAACATTTGAAAATAATTCAAACTTTGACAAAAATTTCATTTAAATTTTGTAAAATAATTGAATATCAGAGAAAAATTTTATTACTTATAAAGAGAATTGGAACTTTTTCGAGAATTTTTAAAAAATTTTGAACACAATTGATTTTAGTAACTATGCTACTAAGTTAGCAACTAACTTACTATTCTCGCTGGAGAAGCTAAATTAAGAAATGCCAATAATTTGTATTATATTTTTGTACTAAACTGTGTTTCTTTTAATTATTTTCTACTGTCAGAAAAGTGACAGTTTTCAGCATTTCTAATATTTAAAATTCATATTTTACAAAAAATATAAAATTATTTTAAAAAAATCTTTTTATTTTCTGATTTTAATAACATTAGTATCATTCCTACAGAGTATGAAAATTTTTTTAAATTAGTCGGCGACCACTTTAGTTGAAATAAAATGAATTGACCCGTATGAAAAACTAAATTTTCAACCTTCACTGAAATAATTAAACCAAGAAACTAATTAATAGAGATAATAAGTCATATATAAGAAAAAAATCGTGATTTACATCTTAAATAATTATTTAAGCTTATAACTAAATAGGATAGAGTGCTATAAGTTTAAGCTCTAAAATAACGTCTATATCAGCCAGAGCCAATTATATATGGGGGAATCGTAATTTGCATTAAGTGTGTGTGCCTGCAAATATATATAATATTATCGCTCGGATATATATTCTCGGAATAATTAAGATCGCAATTCACTTGAACGAAAATAGGACAAAATTTATATTGGTTACGTGAGTGAATTTTCGTGAGTCTTTATATGCGTCTGTACAATGTTATGTCAAAAAGACGTACACGGAGAGAGAGAGAGGGGAATAAATATAAGGAAAAGAGAGCGAAATTTTCATGGTGTGTGCAAAAGCATTACTTCCGACAAATCTGCTTTTATTCAAACTGAAATCGAAATCTATTCAGAGAGATGAAACTTTTGTGTGTGCAATCGTAAATCGACTTCTTTTTAGACGAGTCTGTATAGTATATATGTATATCTATAAGAATTGTGTGATAGGTGCGAGATTTATTACCGCGTGAAACATTACTCTCTCTTTCTCTCTCTCTCAAGTGCACACACACACACACACCTTTTGCGCGCCCGATAATTTTTCTCTAATTGGAAAAATTTTACACTTGAAATATTGAAATTGAAATTTAATTTTAAAATTTATTTTTCCGAATATTGAGGAAATAATATGATGAATGGAGGATTGGAATTTTTATGATAATTTTTATTTCTTCACCGCATCGGCAAACTTTGAGAAAAATTAATTTATTGATATACATAAAAAATTGAATAAAATAAATACTCGACCTCAAAGGCGAAAAATGCACTTTTTTAATTCAAATTATTCTAAAGATCGAAAACTTTTGCCAAAACGATTTTTCTTTTTTTTAATCTTCATAAATAAATTTCTTATCGATTTCTCGAGAACGATTTTCCAATTTTTATTTTTACATAAATAAATATTGAAAAAAATTTTTAAATCGTCAAAAATATTTTTTATTAAATAAATAAATAAATAAATAAATATTTTTTTATTTGCTTCATTAAATAGGACAATTAATCAAAAAACCTATTAAATTAAGTTTTGAGTGTTTCTGATTGAAAAGTATGACAAATTTTTTAAATTATTTATAATAATACGAGTAAAACTTGTTAATAAACAATTAATATTAATTTAATTAATTAATATTAATAAGTAATAAACAATTAATATTTGTTGTCTAAAAAAAGACAATTTTTCGACTCAGGAATTTTTAAAAAATTTTTTTATTAAATTGTTTAAACAATTTTAAACTGTTATTGGGACTAGAAATTTTTAGTTTTTTTCAACTGTACAATTATCATGTGTAAAACTTCTTCTAAGGATAAAAAATTAAAAAAATTTAATTAAACATTGTTTAAACAATTAAATCTTGTTATTTTTGTCACAAACAGTACTTAGGGCTCGAAATTTTTTTCTATATTGTGCATTTTCTTGTAACTACAACATTTAATAATTAAAGAAAAGTTCGGAATTAATTATTTAAACTTTGTTTTAGTAAACTAACAAAACAATTTTGTTAATTTTTCAATTTACTGCACTTAAGACCTTTAAATTTCTAGTATTTTTTTAATTGTGTAATTTTTTTTACAACATAAACACTGAAGTATAATACAAAAACTAAAAATTTATTATTAAAAATTAATTGTTTAAATAATTCAATAAATTATTATTCTTTAAACAATTCATAGTTTTTAATTATTCAACTAATTGTATTTAGAAAAAATTACAAATTTCTAGCCATAAGTGCACTTTATGGAAAAAAATAACAAATAATTGTTTAAACAAATTGAAAAATAAATAATATTTTATTTTTTATCATCAGTAGATGTTTTTTGTATGAAAAATTGTAGAATTGAGAAAAAATTAGAAATTTCTAACCCTAAGTGCGATTTATGAAAAAAATAACAATTAATTGTTTAAACAAATTGAAAAATAAATATAATTTTATTTTTTATCATTAGTAAATGTTTTTCTCCTGAAAAGTTGCACAATTTAGAAGAAAAATAGAAATTTCTATTCCTAGCTATAGTTTATAAAAAATTTAACAATTAATTGTTTAATTATTCGTTTTTTAATTTTTTATCATTACTAGAGGGTTTTTCCTAAAAAATTGCACAATTGAGAAAAAACTAGAAAATTCTAGCCCTAAGTACAGTTTATAAAAAAGTAGTAACAATTAATTGTTTAAACAATTCAATAAATTGTTTTTTTCATAAATCAGAAACTCTCAAACATTATTTAATAGATTTTTTAATTAATTTTCTTGACTAATGAAACTAATAAGAAATGTTTTTTACGATTTTATAATTTTTTAAAAATACTTATTGTTATAATAAAAATTTTTAAAAACAAACATTCAAAAATCAGGTTAGATGGAAAATTTAATTACAAAGGTTTAGCAAAAAAGAAAAATCGTTTTGGTATAAAATTGTGATCTGCGGAGTGATTCGAAAAGAAAAAGTACATTTTTCACTCGGCGAAAATAAAATAAATATTTACTAAAATGAAATAATTATTAATTAAATTAAAAAATTATATTCGCTCCATATACTACTTTAATTTTATTTTCATATTGTTAGTTACGTGTAAAAAATTACACAGGACAAAATAAATATTTTTTCTTTCTCTAGATAAAATTTTTTTCCATTTGGAACATTTTATCATTTATAAAAAATTTCTTTACTTAATTAAGAATAAAATTTTCCTAAACCTTTTTTTATACTCAATTTATTCTAATTTGAAAATTTTTTTTCTAAAATAATGCACTGATTTCAATTTTTTTCTTCGAAAAATTTTTCAATCCGAACGATTAATCTTTCATTAAATTATTTTACTAAATAGGAAATTAAAAATTTCATCAGAGTTTCTATTGAACAAAAATTATATTATTCTTACAATAAATTGTTTTTAAATTATAATTTTTAATTTATAATAATGTTTTCAAGAGGGATAAAATGTCGGTTCAATTTCTCCACTTGAGAACGCCAAAATTGCCACCAGGTGACAAGAGAAATTCCAAGAAAAAACTGAACTGCCATCTAGCAGTGACCTTGACGTTCGCAGGTGGAAAGTACAATCTGCATAGTAAACCCCAGAATGTTTTTAATTTTGCAATTGTTTAAAATAATAAAACAGTGAAAAAAAGAATAGAAAAGAAAAATATCAATTTTTATTTTTGTAACCCCATTAACAGTTTTTAAGAAACAAATAAAAATCTAAAAAAAATCTCTCACGTTACTTCTGTCACATAATTTTTTTCTCGCAGTCATTCCTCAAAAAAATGGAGGAAAAAACTTTTTTAAGAGACAGGCATATTTTTTTATGCAAAGAATTATATAAGAGGTGTGTGTGTAGTGGGAGAGGGGGGGGGGAGAGAAAAAAAAATAAAAATACAATTTCCTAGGTACCTACAGGACACATAAATACTCAGCATACTAAGATACCTCCTCTGGTTTCAATTCCCTGTAAAATAGTAAAATGTTTTATGCAAAATGGTAATTTCATTTCCCATATTCACGCCATAAATTTTCTTATAAACGCAGTCAGATCGTTCGTAAGATTTTAATTTACGCTTTTTACCTTTATAATTCAAAACTATAAAAAGAAACAAAGAATAAACAAAACACTGAGGACTCATTAAAAATATAAATTCCTAATTCTTTCCACCATATAAGTTACATTTGTATTTTTTTTTATTTTAGAAATTTTATACATTTCTTTCCTTTTCGAAAATTCTTTTACATTTTTAATGTATATTGCAGAGGAAATGTATGTAAATTTTTTGAATTGCAAACCAAAATTTGCACACACTAGAGAATTTTAATTATTCTTTCGCAATTAACATTTGGCCTTTAATATAATAATTAATTATTTAATTAAGTTTAAGCACGTTTTTGAAAAATTATTATCGTACTAAAATTTGGAAATAAAATCCAGAATATTTTTCTTTTATTTTTTTTTTTAGTTTCTTTGTGGTAAATTTATTTATTTACATATTTAAAAATAGGACAAGCCCTTACGTACAATTAGTACTTGGTATATTTTTATTATTTTAATTTATTAGTTAAGAATTATTTATTTATTCATTTAGTTATTAATTATTACTTTATTGATAATTTCGAAAAAAAATTTCTAAGCGATTTTTTAAAGACTTTTGATTCTAAATGCAAATTGTATTTTTAACAAAAAATTTTGAAGATAAAGTTATTAATTTTTTCAAATTATTTTTTAAAATAGTGTATTTTAATTAATTAATTAATTATTATTGTTATTAGTGACGCACTCCCGAGAAGCACAAAATTTGAGGTTATGTTTATAATTTTTTGAATAAAAATAAAGAAAGAAAATCAATTACTATTCAAAATTATTAATATTAAATTTTCTTTACAACCCAAATATTCAATAAAAAGTAGTTTCGAATTTACTTAATTCAAAATTGACTGTTAATTAACATAAATCTAACACAAACATAACCTAAAATTTGTTTTCATTCCTAAGTACCTTTCTTAGGTGCGCGGCAAATAATTGTCAACTGTTACTATTCTTTCGTATTTTTTTTTCAATAAATATAATAAAAATAAAAAATAGAGCTTATAATTTAAAAGAAAAAATGCAAAGAAAAAGATTAATAGAAAATTTGAATAAAAGTAAAATTGAAAATAAAATAGAATTACTTGTAAACATCCTTATCTTCAGTAAAAGAATCAATAATTTCAAGGGAGAATTTAATATAAAAAAAGCCAAACTTTCCGCTTTTTTCCACAATTAATAATGAATAAATTAACGTCACTTTCCCCAATTTAATTGCACTAATTGCGAAATGAAATTTGATTGTTGACAGTTTTAACCAATTTTATCTTATTTATTTTATCAGAGTTTCTACTTTAATTTCCATATATAGATATATGTGTATGTAAAGCCATAAAATACTGCGTTCTAGCGGAAAATAAAAAGGAAAATTGAATTCTTATCACGATGAAAACTAGTATTCGGATCAATAGTTTTTTTTTGTAAATATAAATTGAAAATATAAATCAGAAAATAAAATTTAGTTCATTTAAAAAAATTATCTTTTACAAACTTCGAATAAGTGGAAAATAAAAATGTTTCATTGTTAATGAAAATTTTATAAATTTAATTCAAAATTAAATCATTCGAATAATTAGAAAATAATGCTCTACTTCAAGAAAAAAAGAATTCAATTTTATTATAAAACACGCGCGTTGATTAGGGTTTTTTAATAAATATTTCTTTAAGAAAAGTGCATATTTTTTTTAATAAAACAAATTTTTTTTAGTAAAATGATTATTTTTTTAATAAAATAATTTTTTTTAGTAAAATGATTATTTTTTCCAATAAACTAAATTTTTTTAGGAAAATTGATATTTTTTTAATAAAATAAATTTTTTTTAGTAAAATGATTATTTTTTTAATAACATGATTTTTTTTAATAAAATGATTATTTTTTCTAATAAAATAATTTTTTTTTAGGAAAATGAATATTTTTTTAACGAAACAAATTTTTTTTTAGTAAAATGTTTGTTTTTTTAATAAAATAATTTTTTTTTGTAAATTGATTATTTTTTTCTAATAAAATAATTTTTTTTAGGAAAATGAATATTTTTTTAACAAAACAAATTTTTTTTAGTAAAACGATTATTTTCTTAATAAAATAATTTTTTTTAGTAAAATGATTATCTTTTTCCAATAAACTAAATTTTTTTAGGAAAATGAATATTTTTTTAATAAAATAAATTTTTTTTTAGTAAAATGATTATTTTTTTAATAAAATGATTTTTTTTTAGGAAAATGAATATTTTTTTAATAAAATAAATTTTTTTTTTAGTAAAATGATTATTTTTTTAATAACATGATTTTTTTTTAGTAAAATGATTTTTTTCTAATAAACTATTTTTTTAGGAAAATGAATATTGTTTTAATAAAATAATTTTTTTTAATAAAATGATTATTTTTTTCTAATAAAATATTTTTTTTTAGTAAAATGATTTTTTTTAATAAAATAATTTTTTTTGAGTAAAATAAATATTTTTTTCAAAGAAAAATTTATTTGTTCAAAAAACAAATATAATAAATATTCTTCTAAATGAAATTAATTATTTTACCATTATTCACAGAGAATTTTTTTTTCTTCACTCTTTTTTTTCTGATTAAATCATTAAAGAAACATTTTATTTAATGGAAAAAAAAGAAGAAGAAAAATGATCGAAAAATAAAAAAAGGGAGAAAAAAGAAGCTGCGTAATTTGTTATTTGAATTTCTAGGAGAAGTTGTCTGCGCAATTCTCAACTCGATATTTCCTATTATTACGCAACGTACGCAGTTGAGGGTTGGCAAAAATATTGACGTTACTGAAAACGAGGGATGAGAGAGAGAGAGAATAAGACTATATACACACATATATAAGGATCTACGAGAAAATGGGCTTACATTACGGGGTGAAAGGCAAAACTTTAAGTTGAGAGAAAATATATATCCCACCGAATAGATAAGACAACAATGATGTACAAAATATCCTGTCTTGACCTTTTTTCCTCAAAGATAAAAGAGAAGAGCCTTCAAAAAGTAAAGATTTTTCTTTTTTCTTTTTCTATCTAAGAGCAAAAAAAGTTTTCTTTTCTTTATTTTATAGAAAAAAAATTTTTTGCTTCTTGCTATTTTTTGCTTTTTGCAATGTAAAATAAAAATTTGATTTTTTCCTTTCCTAAATAATAAAAAATTATGGGCTTTTAATAAATAAAGTAACAAAGTCAGTTTTTTTGTTTAGTAAAAAAAGTTATGTTTCTTTATTGTTTTTAATTTATTTTCATTTATTTATTTATTTTTTTAATTATTTATTTTTTTATTTATTTATTTTATTTATTTCTTTATTTATTCATTTATTTATTTATTTATTTATTTATTTGTTTATTTCTTTATTTATTTATTTCTTTATTTATTTGTTTATTTATTTATTTATTTATTAAGACAAATTTCCAAATTTATTTCATAAAAAATAAAATAATATAAACTTCAACTGTATGGAAACGAGAAAAAAAACTTCACTTCATTAAAGAACAGAAACATCGTTTTCCTTTCAAAAATCTAAAAGACTTTTTATCATCTGTTTATTTCTGTAATTAACTAAAAATAGCCCAACATTGCAAAATAATTTTTTAAAAGGCAATATAATGTTTCTTCATAAAAAAATACTATATATATATATATATATATATATATATATATATATAAACAATAATGGCTTCCCGTACAACAGATACTTTGATAATACAAAAAATAAAACGAAAAAAAATAGAAATAAACACGTCAATTAGTTTTTCAGAAAAGCAAATAACATTTTATTGAATTTCAAAAAATAGAGAAGAGAATTTTTGTTTGAAGGGAAAAAACACTTGATTTGTATTTTATTTGAAAAAAAAGAACTTTCTTTTTAGAAATAAATTGAAAAATACGATCTTTAATTTTAAAAAATGTGCTTAAAAAACAAAATACATTTTCGAATGTAAAAAAAAAGAAAAAAATTCGAATGAAACGATTTTAAATTCACATTTTGTTTCAATTTTACGCAAATAAAGGAGACCTTTTTTTCTAAAGGAAATACTTCACCATAGGTAGAAAAGAATTAAATAAATTCTTCACTACCAACAATGCGAGAGTAATGAAAAAATTCTGCGAATTCATTTGAAAACACAAAAGAAGTTATTTAAAGTTTAAAAAAAATATACATAGGTATATATATATAATTTTCATATTAATTTATATAGTCGTTAATTAAAATACTACAATTCTCCTTTTTTCATTAATTTCAAAAAGGGAAATCTCAAAGAAATACAAGTTTTATAAATTGAAAAAAAAATTAAATTTCATTCATTGAGGTTTTAATTATTTCTCGCATTTTAGACTTTAAATAAATTAATTTCAAATTTTCTGAAAGTTTTTATAGCAGAAAATTTTTAATATTTGTATTCTCAAATATTATAATCATTATAATAATGATTATAGTACAATAATTATTATTAAATACTTATAATTCATGATTAATTAATTATAATTAGCTATTTTAATTAAAATTTGAACTAATTTTAATGTGAAACCTAAAAAAATTTTATTATTCTTAAAAATTACAACAGCACTGTTTCTAAAAGTCAATTATTTTTTCGAATTTTCGAAAAAAATTATTCAAAAATTATTATTTAATTATTATTTTTTCGAATTTTCGAAAAAAATTATTCAAAAATTTAATAATTTTTAAACAAAAATAAAATAATATGAGAATAATTTTTTAAAATAAATATTTTAATATTACATACTTTTATAGCAATTAAAAAATTCAAAAATATTAAAAAGATTTCAATTTTAAAACCAACTAAAATTTAACTATTTCTTAAAATTTCTGTTACAATGCGCTTCTAAGATTCAATTGTTATTTTTCAAAATTTGAACCGTAATTATTTTTTATATCACGTCTTATTAAAATATCGATTAGAATTGAAAGAAAATAATTTAATTTTTAAATATAAATATAAAAAAATGTTTGTAATATTTGTTTTCCAAGTTTTTAGTTACAATTCTTCAAAGAATACGATATTTGAAATTAATTAACTATATTAATTTGAATGTTCTTTCATTCTTTCATTCACTTTTTCTGTCTCTCACACTCTGAAGTTGTCTTTTGTTTATACATTTGTTTTTCGTTAACTTTAGATAGAAAATAGAAATCATCAGAATTTTTTTTACTTCGTTTCGTTAAAAGACTAAAATTTTGTTAAATATTATGTTTTGTCAAATTGAAATTATTTTTGTTCTTTACTTCTAAAAAAAATTATAAAAATTATTAAACAACTGTAATTAAGAAATAGAAAATTTATTTATTTTCCATTATTTTTTTTTCAATCACAATTTTTTAAAGAAAATTATTATTTTGTTTTAGAAAAAGAAGAAAAATATTTGTACAATTTATATTTTAATCTTATCTTTGGAACAGGATTTTCCACAGGAATTAAGACATTCAAAATTCAAACCTT
Organism: Leptopilina drosophilae; assembly: GCA_032873175.1. NCBI lineage: Eukaryota > Metazoa > Arthropoda > Insecta > Hymenoptera > Figitidae > Leptopilina > Leptopilina drosophilae. Next base: position 57,104,148 of record CM065478.1, read on the forward strand.
TTTTTAAATTAAACAACTTATGAAAGTATTGTTTATAAAACATGAAGAAATCAATTCCTCCGAGTGGAAGACTCGGAGTGATCGATATATTCATGTTTTCTAAAAAATAAAGATGACCAAGAGATAAAATCATTATTTTACATTATAAGAATATTGTTACTGTAACTTCATCAAAATTATTTTTATCACTTTAAGTAAATTACTATTTTCTAGAATTTTCAATTATTTTTTAAGAAAATAACAATTGAATTCCTTAAAAAATTTTATTATTTATGAAAATAATTGAATTCCTTGTGAAATTTTATTATTTATGAAAATAATTGAATTCCTTGTGAAATTTTAATTATTTTATGAATATAATTAAATGTTTGCGCAGAATTTCAATAAAATTTTTCATAATTGAATTCTTTTGAAAATTTTTAGTAGATATTATAAAAATCATTGAATTGAAGAAAATTTTTGAAAATAATTGAAATTTTTGCCGCGATTTTTTTTCTAAAATTTTTTAAATAATTGAATTGATTCGAAGAATTTTATCAATCTTTTTTAAAATAATTGAATTTTTGTACCTAACGAATTTTATTTAAATTTTCAAAAATAATTGAATTCTTATGAAGAACTTTTATTCATTTTTTTGTTAAATATGTGAATTATTGCGAAAAAATTTATAAAACATTTGCAAATTATTAAATTCTTGCGAAGAATTTTATCAAAAAATTTTATAATAATTGAATTTTTTCGAAGAATTTTATTGTTTATGAAAACAAGTTAATTATTGCGAAAAAAATTGCAAATCATTGAATTCTTGCAAAGAATTTTATCAAAAAATTTGATACTAATTGAATTTCTTCGAAGAATTTTATTGTTTATGAAAATAATTGAATTTAGGAAGAATTTTATTAAAATTTTAAACAATTTTAATTAAATTCGTTTGAAGAATTTCTTTGAGTTTCTTTAAAATAATGGACTTTTTTTAATCATTTTAATTATCAGTTTTCAAAGTAATTGAATTCTATATCATTAGTTTCTTTCAAGTTTTTATAATAATCCTCTTTCTTAATAAATTAAATTAAGCATTTAATTCTTGAATTTTATTATTAAATCGAAATGTTAAAAATTATTTCATTAAAACCTTTGAAAATTAATTTTAATATTAATTTTAATAATAATTACATTTTTCGAGAAAGTCCATTAACCAAACATACCAAAAAATACCAAAAATAATAGAAATTCTGTGATGATTTTTATTATTTATAAAAATAATTGAATTCCCGGTTAAAAAAATGTTATTCTTCATTAAAATAATTGAATTATTTATTAATTTGTAAAAATAATTGAATTCCCCGTTAAAAAAATGTTATTCTTTATTAAAATAATTGAATTATTTATTATTTATAAAAAAAATAATTGAATTCTCGGTTAAAAAATGTTATTCTTCATTAAAGTAATTGAATTATTGCGAAGAAATTTATAAAAAATTTTGTAAATAGTAGAATTCCTCTGAAATTTTTATTATTTAATTCATTCATTCAAAATTGTCGTTTTCTAAAATTTCAAATTAAAATTTTTTTTAATAATTGAATTCGTTTTGGGAAATATTTTATTAGAATCGTAGATATTGAACATCATTAAAATTAGAAAAATTTCTGAAAATAATTAAACTTTGAAGAAGAATTTTGTCATTTATAAAGATAATTGGGATTTTTACGAGAATTTTTTTCAAGATTTGAACATAGTTGAATTTAATATGAAGAATTTTATTTTTCTAAAAGAATGTTTGCAATTATTTTTAAATTCTACAAAATTGAATTTTTTTTAGTATTTTCAACAAGAATTTTAATTAGAAAATTTTCAAATTTTATTATTTTTAAAATTGCTAATTCTATTTAAAAAAGTAGTAAGAAGTTAGCCACTCGCTTTAGCGCGCGATTTGTTGCTAGTTAATTTTTTAAAGTAAGAAAATAAAAATTTATTTCAATTAAATTTTACAAAATTTGCTACTTTCTAAATTTTTTTAATACTATCGAAAACACTAATCTCTCTATTTACAAATTAATTGTCAATCTTTTGACTTGACAATTCGAGCTGTAAAACAATTTTGGAATAAAAAAATCCTAACTTCATCTGAGGACAGAATATCTCGATTATTATTATACAGTTTAATTTATCATAAAAAAAGAAATAAACTTTTGAATTATTTTTTATTTTTATTATCATTTCTGTAGAATTAAAATTGTTTTACACAAAAACATTATGTTTAAGGATAAAATAATATTCCCTTGATTGTAATATATAGTTTGGTGGTATGTTTATAATAACTCGAAGAAGTTCCATTCCTCCTCTGCTACTATTATTAACATGTCAGTCATGATTCACGATAATAATAATAAACCCGATTTTCACTTGCTGCGAAAAAAACATGAGTTTCTGATGTACAAAATGCAGTATGTATATATATATATGTAGAAATAAAAATAAATCTACTTTTATACACTGTTCTCATCAGTCGTGAAGGTAATTAAACGTTTCTGAATCAACAATGAACGGTCTTGTGAGATTTTGTCCTCTACCTCATTTTTAATGTTAAGGTAATCTCTTTAGCTGAACAAAAATCTCATTCGAGTGCTAATTTTTGCAAAAGATCTTTTTTTTATAATTACTTTTTCCCCTATAAGTGGAAAAAAATAATCGGGTGAAAATGGGGTTTATTTTTTATTATTTACCCTATAAACTTCAATGGACATCAAATAATAATTCAGTATTAAGCATTACTTATGGGATTATTTAATTATAGTAATAATAATAATTATTATTATTATTATTATTATTATTATTATTATTATTATTACAATAATGCAGTATTTATTTATATAAATCATAAACAGAATATTTAAATACACTAATATGCCATTAGCATAAATTACATTTGTAAGAGAAAAATAATAAATCATTTATTATTCGATACGTCTATAAATTTTATTTGTCAATTACAAATTATAATTATTGAAAATGAAGTTGCATCGAAAAAACCTTTTTGTACAAAACCAAAAAAAAATTACTGAATTTTTTCCAATGTTTTAAGTTTAAAAAGTACCTACTATTAAATAGTTTTTTTTCTTCTTAATAAAATAAAAGGAGTAAAATTAGTAATAAATTTGTTTACTAAAAATAAGGAAAACTACTTTTCGATGCTGAGCATCGATGCCAACTTTGGGAACCTTTTAAAATTTCTAATTAAATTCATGGAAAATTAAAATTTTAGAAAATTTCAAATTTAAACCTTCCCAAAGGTTTAAATTTGTTTCATCTATTTATAAAACTTTTAATTATATCAATTCTTTTAAAATTCAATTAATTTTAAATTAATAAAAACTATGTAAAATCTAAAATTATTTATTAAATAATTTCTAACTATTGATTTAATAGATAGTTCATCAAGAATTATTGAGTTATTTGAAAAGAAATTATCTATTTGTCAAACAAACAAATAAAGCAAATAAAATAAAAAAAGAAAAATCTAAAACTTTTTTATTAGAATTCGTGGTAATTTCATAGTTTATAAGGCAGACAAAAAAGACACAAAAATTCAGAATTTTCATATGAATTTTAAAAAACTAATTTGTTTTTTAGTTCTTTTAATAAAAACCCCTCACTTGTCCCTAAATTCCCTTGTGTCAAAATATATTATTGCTATGTAGCTATAATAATATTAGAACTATATTCCAATTTATGTTTTATTTTTATGGAAAAAATGTTGAATTAAAAATTTTTACATATTCTTTTTTTTAAATTACTAATTTTATTTTAAAAAAGTGAATAAGAAGCAGGGCTGCAATGATTTAAATCAAGTTGATTTAAATCATGATTTTAATCTTGATTTAAATCTTGACATTTAAATCATGATTTACTCTCTAAATCTGAATTAGTAGAAAGTTACTAATGAAATGGTGAAAAGTCGTCCACTAAATGATTTAGTAATAATTCTACTAACAATTAGTAAAATTTTACTAATTGTTAGTAGAGCGTTACTAATTGATTAGTAGAATTCTAGTAACAATTAGTAGAACTGTTTTATTAATAGTCTATAAAACAGTTTCACTAATTCATTTAGTGAAAAAGTGACTTTCAATTAGTAGAATTCTACTAACACATTAGTAGAATTTTACTAAAAATTAGTAATATTTTACTAATTAAAAAGGTGAAAAGTCGTTCATGAAAACTACTAAAAATTAGTAAAATTTTACTAATTCTTAGTAGAATTCTACTAATTCAGATTTAGAGAGTAAATCAAACTGCGAAATGCATTAGAAACCGAAAAGAATACAAAATTAGAATTTATGTTAAAAGTTTTTAATTAAATAAAAGTAAAAAAGAATATCTTATAAAGATAATATAATGAATATCAGAAAATAATAATTATTATTTTTTGTTTATTTAGTGAAAGTTATTGGAAGATAAAAAATCTGTATTTTATATTTGAGTCAAAGAAGCATTAAATATCAGTATTTTGTTAAGATTTCCTAAACTTTTTTAAAACAAATTTTATTGTAACAAGAATTTATATATGTATTTTTTATTAAGGGTAGCCACAAATTATAAAAACAATTATAAATCAGAGATTTAGTTGGTCAGAAAAATACAGGGAATTTTTAAAAATTCTTTAAAAGTCAGGGAATTTTAATCGAAAGAAACCACAAATTATAAAACTTTGATAAACTTAGTTTTTGTATTTAGACTTTTTTTGTATAATATTTAATAATTAAACAAACATTTTTTAAATGTCTTATGTTTTTTTTATAAATAAAATTGTTACTTAAAAAGCATTAATAAATTTTTATAAGATTTTTTTTAAGTGTAAAGTTAAGCGGAATTCTTCTGACACAAAAATGTATTTTTATACGCAGAATAAACATGAATTGAATTGAATTGCATTATTAAAATTTTAATTAGTAATGCAGAGTATTAAATAATAATTTAAAAATTTGTTTATCAGGAAAAATGAAAAATTAGTCAGGAAAAATCAGGAAATTCTAAAAATAAAACTTTTGCATGCACCCTATTATTAATTTTTCAATTCCTAATATTAAAAAAATAAATATTTAAAAAATAGTATTAAAAAATGATTGAAATAAAAAAAATCCGATTTAAATCAAAAAATCTGATTTTTTGATTTTTTTTTAAAAATCATGATTTTTATCAGCCCTGATAAGAAGTAAGAAATGTTTTTCCTTCAATAAATTTTATTATTATTATTATTATTATTATTATTATTATTATTATTATTATTATTATTATTATTATTAGTATTATTATTAAATTATTATTAAATTTTTCTTGGAATATTGTTTGCAGTGTGTATGAACAATTTTTTGTTTTTATTATTTGTAAATCATTCCACGTATTGTGTTTATTTTTCTATTTATTTTTCTTTTCTTGGTTTGATAATAATAAAAAAGAAAATACACTTCTGAAGAGATTGTAAATTGCAAGTGAAACAATATTGTTTAAACGCTTTGCGAGAAAAATAGAAGACAAAGATGTACATATATATATATATATGCAAACTGTAACCGTATAAGAAACAAAAACCCTTTTTATTCAACGTTGAGTAAAATGTGAGTTATTTTCTCTGTGGGGAGAGATACCTCAACGACGTGAAAAATACAAGAACCAAGGACATTAGATTCACTGATGCGATGATAATATGACGTTTTCATATATATATATTAAAACACACACAGTGCATATACCAAAAATTAAGCATTCAACTTTTAATATTTCATGCGCGACTATAATACGCTAAAGACGTTAAAATTTTTCTTTCTTTCTTTCAAAAAGACAATATCTATTAAAATTCTATTTTTTGACAAATAATAAAAACTGTTCCTTGATTATTTCGGTTATTTCTGTGGACTATTATTAAATGAACGTCATTCTATTAGGTTGCAATGAAATTAGTGTTTCTCTAAAATCTCTGTACATTAATGGAATGATGAAATTGGCTATTAAATAAAAATTGATTTGTTGTCTATCATTTGTCGAATTACAGTTTCGTTTTATACAGAATACTCTGCAATTTCTGTTCTTAATTTTTTAGTATTATTATTTCTATATATAAAGAACGATTTTATTTTAGTTTCCTTTAAGGTCAGTATTCGTGAAATTTTCACAGAAAATAAAAAGTATTTTTTTTTTTAAATCAAAATGATGAAAAAACATTTCTATTTGGTCTTAGGAATGTGTCAACCAAAGAAGAGAAAAAAATATTATTTTTTATAAAAGTTATTGCAAAATTAACTTTTTTGCGACTTTTTAAACAAAATGTTATTTCTCCAAAATGAAAAAGTTGCAAAAAAATGTGTCCACCAAAGAACGGAAAAAAATATTATTTTTTATAAAAGTTATTGTAAAATTAATTTTTTTGCAACTTTTTAAACAAAATGTTATTTCTCCTAAATGAAAAAGTTGCAAAAAAATTAATTTTGCAATAACTTTTATAAAAAATAAAATTTTTTTCCGTTCTTTGGTGAACACATTTCTAAGACCAAATAGAAATGTTTTTTTATAATTTTAATTAAAAAAAATACTTTTTGTTTTCTGTGAAAATTTCTCGAATTTTGACCCTTTAGATTTCGTAATAACTACATTTTTAAATAATTTTTTTTGTTTTTTATTTATTGAAATAGGAATTTGTTTTTTTCATCTTTTAACCACATTAAATGTTAATTTAAAATAAATTTAAACCACTTTTAACCACTCCACCCCTTCAAAAATTAATAAATTTGTCAATTTACTGTTACACATTTGTTTCAAATCGTCCAATATTATTTAAATCGTTTGTTCAACTATTGAATTTGTTGTCTCATTTTAATTAAATGAAAAATAAGGTTTCTGACAAAAAAAATAATTTTTAAACTAAAATAAGAAATTGTTTATATGTATTGTGTTATTTGTGGAATTATCCTCAACTTTCAATTTAAATTTTGTGTTTTTTGTTACTTTTTAATAGAAAAACATTTTTCTTAATTAAAAAAAAAATTGAACAAACGTGAAGTAATCTTGGAAAATCGAATACAAGGAAGAAAACTTAAAACTATTTAACTGAAGAAGACAACTTGACATTCTTCTCAATATCTACACTATTATAAATTGCTCGTTTATTGAATTCCAATAATTTATATTTTAAGACAATTGTGAATAAAATATTTGATAAGATATTTAAAATTTTGTTCATTAATTAATTTTATTGATAATTAAAAACATTCTTCAAATTAATATATTTTATATATTATAAATTGCTTCTATATTGAAAAATTTTAATTATATATTCTGAAAAACATGAGATATTAATAATTAGTGTAATCAATGAATGTAAATTTTCGCGTGATTTTTCCTATATTTAAAAGCTGATCAATTAAAAATTTCGTTTATTAATTAATTTTATTAAATCTTATAAATATACGAAGATTATTATTTTAGTCTTAATTTTTCGTTCACAGGATCTGATTTAAACATATTTGTTTATAAAAAGCTTAAAAAAATTAAAATTAAAAAAAAGTAATAAAAAATAACCGAAATAATCAAAGAACAGTTTTTATTATTCGTCAAAAAGTAGAATTTTAATTAAATTATTCAAGCATTTTTATTATGATTTACAAAGCTTTAAAAAGCTGTTCTCATAAAATTTTCCTAAATTCAAGAGAAGGAAAGTGAAATTTTGTTGAAATAGAACATCTTTTTTTTACCAGAAAATTAAAAATTTGATCAAACATTTTACTGAAAGGGAAATTCAATTCTCATAGTAGCATTTATTGCATTTTATTAATTAAAAACAAATTTTTTTTGGTCTCAAATGGTGGTTTAAATTCTCCACTTGAGAACGCCAAGGTCGCCACCAGGGGGCAGGTGGAATTCCGAGAAAAAACTGACGAGCCATCTGGCGGTGACCTTGACGTTCGCAAGTGGAGTATTTTTCTCCACAATGAATCTCAAGATTTTCTTAATGAAAAGAAATCTTGAATTGAATTGAAATCTTTCAATGTGCAAAACAGATTGAAAGAATGAAAAATTCTAAAAAAACATAAGTTAATAATTTAATCTTTTGGCGCGAAATTTAAAATTCAATGAAAAGCAAAATTCACACTGTTTAAAAATTGAAAAAAAAAACTAACGACTTAAAAAATGATTAACAATCAAGAAAGGCGATAAATTTTTGGAAGAACAATTTCATCCTCAAAAGAAGCAATAAAATTCCATTTCTTTAAAGACTTTGTTTTCATAAATTAAATACGATAATATTATTTGTAGTTTGTGGGGACGATATAATAATAAAGTGATTGAAAATTCATGTTTTTGGTGCAACAGCACGCAAACCAAACTCTATAGTCTCTTTATACTATACGCAAACTCATTTGCATCCTGTATATGGTCTCAATTTTCGACCATGCGGCGACGCGGCGCGAACGCATGCACATATATAGAGAGAGAGCCTATACACGAATCGGATTACTTTGATCGGGTTTCAAAGGATATTGGGCTCTACATATTGGAAGTGATATCGAAACTGACGATCGATTAGAAAAAGGTGCGAATTTTTTCCTACCTACCAACCTATATATGTATATGTGTAAAATACTAAAAGCTACTGAACGGCAAAAAACTGCGCGCACTAAAGTTAAAAAAAAGCCATTTAGCTTCGCCGTTTCATTTTTCTTACACAAAGGGACTTTTTCAGTTTTGATAAATTGAACATTTTTCAACTCTTTGATATAATGTAGGCTACACCTACATATATCTATACAATCTATACTGATATATTGAAAATAGTTCAGATGTAGGGGAAAAAAGAAATTCACGTCAAATGAATTTTACAAATTTTATATACATTGATAATGGATTAATCTACAAATGACGACAGTGCACGGTTATTTAGAAATTAAAAGAATTCTTTTTTGTATAATTTTTACTTTAAAAATTGATAAAAGAATATAAATAATTATAAATATAAAAGTGTAGAATAACTGCTGCTCTGATTAAATAATTCATTCTACTTTAGAGATGCTGGAAGTTTAAATATTCTATTTGCTACTATTTGATTTTTAGTTAGAGAAAAAATACACTTTTTCTGCAGTTTTCAAATTTATTATTTAGCGTAATATTTTAATTTCTTAAAAATTCTTCTATCTCACCTTTCAATATTTATAGAAATTTTTATTAAAAATATTTTTTAACTTTGATCATTAAAAAATGACAATAAATAATTTAAGTCAACACTCAAATTTATAATAATACTTCTATTTAAAAATATATTCTATTTAAAAACATTTTACTTCTCTTTACTTATCAAAATTTTGAAAAGTAATTTTTAATTGTGTTAATTCGATTCGTAACAGTTTTTAATAAAAGTATTTTAATTATCTTTTATTTTAATGCAATTTAATTTAATCTTAAACTTATGTTTAAAAGAATTTTTAAAAAATCTTTTTTTGTTTAACTTTTTTCGCTATTTTTTTAAAAAAAAATTTTAGATTACTTTTTGTTAGTAGATTATATTTGTGAAATAGTTATTAATTTTAGTTTTGAAGTGGTTTTCACTTCAATTTATTGCTAAATTTTGAATTCTCATTTTGTGAAATTTGAATTTCGCGCCAAAATAATGCTTAAACTGTCCGCTAGGCGGACAATTTGCAAAAGACTTTATTGAAAATATTTGAACTTCTATTTTTAAAAAGCGAACGATTTTAATTGTTATCATTTAAGAAACTTTGATAAATATTTTTTATTATTAAACGATTCGACTTGTAAAAAGTTTAATTGAAAATATTTAAATTATTTTTAAAAAATGTTAATAATTTTTATTCACACCAATTCAATTTGTAGCAGATTTTATTGAATATATTTTATTTTTTATTTTTAAAATATATTTAAGAATTGTTTGGTTATCTAATAGTTGAAAAATAATTTTTAAATACAACAATTCTATTTGTAACAATTTTCGATAAAAATATTTCTAAATATTTATAAATATTTATTTAATATTATTGAATTCAATTCAAGAATTGTATTAATTTTTAAATACTCCGTTTATTTCATCTCGTTTGTGAGCGAGATTTCTCGCCGCCTAACGGCCAGTTTAAGAATTATTTTGGCGCGAAATTCAAATTTCACAAAATGAGAATTCGAAACTTAGCAATAAATTGAAGTAAAAAGCTATTCATAACTAAAAATAAACAACTATTTCACAAATATAATCTACTAACAGTAAAAAAACAAATCTAGAAACTTATTTTTAAAAAAATATCGAAAAAAATTAAATAAAAAAAAAAGATTTTTTCTCCTACAAAAAAACACATTATGTCCATTATAAATGGCGAAAAAAATCTCTCCTTTTTACATACACACATATATCTACAGAATTTAATGTTGAAACTAAATCAAACTGTATTGCTTTCCGATTTTCGTGCGGTTCTTCAAATGGGAAAGTTCGGAAAACAAAAAAAAAGAAAAAAAGAAATTAAAAAAAGGGTTGAAGGGGTTTATTTTGAGTGCATCAAAAGTTACAGGTTTTAGCAGCTGACCCGTGAGAAGGTGAACATTTTAATTCCCAACTTGGATCGATACACATACTCTCTAAGGGGGACTGTTCACTGCTGTTTAGTTGTAGTAGAGGAAATTCACTAGGCGACAAGCAAGGGGTGCTAAACTTCCTTCGTCGGGGCTTGATACTAAGCACATACACCGAACGCATATTATGGGAAAAGTAATTCAATAATAATTTACTTGCTCGTGTTAATAAAGTAATTTTCTCAATTGCTTACAAAGTAATACAATAATTAAGAAATTATAATAATTATTACTTTTTAAAAAATAATTTTAAAAAACCGTTTTTATCAAAAATGTAAATATTATTATTGTAATTTATAATAATAATAATAATAATAATAATAATAATAATAATAATAATTATTATTATTATTATTATTATTATTATTATTACTATTTTATTATTAATTATAATAATTTATTATATTATTAATAGTAAAAATAGCAATAAAAGTTGTTGAATTTCTATTTTATAAATAAATTCCTTTTCTATAACAGCGAAAAGTTTCTCTAGAATAGCGAAACTATTAATTAGAAAAACAAAAAATTTCCCTAATTTAGTTAAATTTTTAGTTGTTTCAGGTAAATTTTTTTTTCCGTGTACAATATTTTTCTATAAAAAAATTAAAACCCTCGAAACTGAAAAAGAATAAAACATCAAAATTTTCCTCTCAGTTTTATTTTTTAATTTTTTTGATAAAAATTGTTATTGACAAATCGAGTTTCTAGAAAACTTTCTGATACTTTGTTAAAATTTTATAATTACGAAATGGACATTATGCAATTTTTTTTTCAAAAAAGAATGAGTTTTGTAAAAAAATTTAAATTGAGAAATGCTTTCTTTATTTTATAAAAATCTTTTTCTCCCATCAGTTTTCATTTTTTAATTTTTTAATAAAAATTGTTATTGACAAATAGACTTTATAGAAAATTGTTCAAATATTTAGTTAAAATTTTATAATTACGAAATGGATATTACACAATTTTTTTTTTCTAAAAAGAATGAGTTTTGTAAAAAAATTAAAATTTAGAAATGCTTTCTTCATTTTATAAAAATCTTTTTATCTTCTCAGTTTTAAATTTAAATTTTTTTGATAAAAATTGTTCCTGACAAATCGAGTTTTTAGAAAAATTGTCTGATATTTTGTTAAAATTTTATAATTACGAAATGGACATTATGCAATTTTTTTCCAAAAAAGAATAAGTTTTGTAAAAAAAAATTTGAATTGAGAAATGCTTTTCCATTTTATAAAAATCTTTTTATCCCCTCAGTTTTCATTTTTAAATTTTTTAATAAAAATTGTTATTGACAAATCGAGTTTATAGAAAATTGTTCTCATATTTTGTTAAAGTTTTATAATTACGAAATGGACATTATGCAATTTTTTTTTTAAAAAAAAGGGTTTTGTAAAAAAATTTGAATAGAGAATTTGCTTTTTTCACTTTATAAAAATCTTTTCATCCCCTCAGTTTTAATTTTTTAATTTTTTAATAAAAATTGTTATTGACAAATCGACTTTATAGAAAATTTTTCTCATATTTTGTTAAAATTTTATAATTACGAAATGGACATTACGCAATTTTTTTTATCTAAAAAGAATGAGTTTTGTAAAAAAATTTAAATTAAGAAATGCTTTCTTCATTTTATAAAAATCTTTTTATCCTCTCAGTTTTAAATTTAAATTTTTTTGATAAAAATTCTTATTGACAAATCGAGTTTATAAAAAATTTTTCTCATATTTTGTTAAAATTTTATAATTACGAAATGGACATTATGCAATTTTTTTTCCAAAAAAGAATGAGTTTTGTAAAAAAAAATTTGAATTGAGAAATGGAAATTATTTTCTTTCCTCAAAAAAAAAACTGAAAGTTTTCTATAAAAAATGTAAGGAAGAAATACAGAAAATACGCAAATTGATTTTCTATTAAAAGAAGTTAATAAGATTACTATATAATAATTATTATAATTAAAATTCTATTAATTTAACTACCGAAAATCGATTAATCAATTCATTAATTCAATTATTCATTAGGAAATTAATTTAATTATTTACTTATAAATTAATTAAATATGTTCTTAATTACTTGTGTTCTGTATTAATAGTTTGTTTGAAGCAGTTGTAAACCAATCAATTAAATTACTTATTGAGCAATGAATTAATTTCGTTATTGATAAATTATTTTAATTATCCTAATTATTTAAATTATTTTAATTACTTAAATTACTAAATCCTTATAATTTCATTGATTTATATTTTACCGAATTATTTTCGAAATTCTTTACTTTGAAAATTTTGTACTTGAAAAAATATATTTCCAAACCTTGTAAGTTTAGAATATATTTCTTGTCAATTTTTTTTTGAAATAAATTATTAAATAAATAAATAAATTTATTATTATTAATTTTTGTTAAACATTATATAATTATTAGTAAATGAATTTTATTCATCATAAATATAAATATTAACATTATATAATTAATTTGCTAATAATAAACTAACATGAATTAATTATAACTAAATCAATAAAATTACCGATGTAGAAATTAATATAATTTGTGTGTAGGTATATTGATAAATAATTTTAAGAATAATAATAATAATAATTTATTAAATTTATTCAAGATGAAAGAATAGAATATCTAACGGTAATTTTTATTTCTGAAGTTGATTAATTGTAAAAAAAATGAGGAAAAGAATTTAAATTACATACTCCACGTGCAATGTATGATGTTTTCAGTTCACTGGATTGTAAATGCAGAGTGCACAAATGTTAAAGAGTGCATATAGATATCCACGAGTCAAAATGATAAATTTCAATTAAAAGCAATTTTTAACACGTTATTTCAATTATTTATTAATTAATAAGATACTTTAAAAAACGATTCTATGTAAATTATTTCCTAATAAATATTGTACTCGCTATATAAACTGCTGTGTATTTTTAATTAATTTCCTTTGTGAATATTTTAATTTTGCAGAGGCACGTATGTATTTTTATAGAATATGTATAATATGTAAAAATATTTAAAAAATTATAAAAAATATTAATATATTAATAGATATTATATTAAAATAATTTTTGTTATTATTAAAAATTAATATTAGTAAATTAATAATTTTATTCTTAAATTTTATCGAATTTAATTGTTAATCATTAATATAATGACTTTTGTTTATTTATTTATTTATTTGGAAAAAACCAAATTTTTTTTCATTTTTTAATAAAATAATTTGAATAAAATAAAATGTTTTGACATAAATTTCATTCGATATAATATTCACATAACATGAAGATTGGACATAAAGATAACTTGACACAAGATTTAATTGACAATAAAATTCTTTTGACATAAAATTAAAGATAAATTTTATTTTACATGAAACTCATCTGAGATTATTTCATTTGTTAAAAATTCTATTTGACATTAATTTAATTTGTTGTTAAAAAATCTATTTCTATAAATCTATTTTTTTATCTATCTATTTTAATTTAATTTGGTAAAATGTTTATTTGACATAAACCTTTATTTGCTATAGAAAAGTTTATTTAACACATAATTCTCATTTGACATAAAATTTACTTCGCACCCAAATTTTTATGTCAAGTGTATTATATAAACAAATAATTTTAAATATCAAGTTATTTTTATGTTAAACAAATTTCATTTTACATAAAATCTATTTTATACAAATAATAATTAAAGAAACAGTATTCATATAAATATAAATCAGATATTATACAGAAAAATGTAATTGAACAATTTTAAAATTCGCGTCTACATTTTAATGTTAAACGATCTATATTTCAAATAAAAATGACGTTAAATGAAGGTCTTTTATATTAAATGAATTAAACAATTTTTAAATTACGTCAAATGAAATTTATCACTTGTAAACTGAAGTCAATTATTCATTTAGTTTGGTCTACCTGACCTTTTACAATAAAATCAAATGAAAATTCCATATAATACAAATTTTGACATTTTAAAGTTCGATTTATTGAAATTCTATTTAAAGGAGGTTTCTCTCAAACTAAAAGTCGATTAGATTACAATTCTTTAAAATAAAAAAAAATGTTAATTATATATTTCGTCAATTTAGAATAAAAATTCTTTTAAATAAAAATTCCATGACCTCATATACTTAATATTTAATTGTTTCTATCTTCAAATGATTATTAATTAAAAAGAGCCGTTAATTTTAAATCGAAATCCATCTATTCAATAGTAACATATATGGAAATTACGTCTGATAAATTAATTTATAATTTTCCCTAGTCTGCGACCCCAATTTATGCTTTTTTAAAAAAATCTATTTGAAAAAAATTATTTTCTAAAGCATTATTTTTCTAATGATATCAAATTGCGACAAAAAAGCATTGTTTTTGTCTCAGTTTGCAGGCTTCGCACTCAATATTTAATTTTCAAAACGTAGCAAAACTTAGATTTAAAAATAAAAAAAGTATTAAAAAGTAGCCGTTGAAACATTAAATTTTATTAAAAAAAACTAAATTTATAAATTTTATTAAGTATTTCCCTGACTTTTTCCTGAACTAAATAAAGAAATATTCACTTTTTTTCTGGTAATAACTTCAATTATAAATTTTTTTCTAATTCAATTATTTTCCGATTACTTATGTTTACACATAAATTAATATTTAAAATAATTTTAATGTAAAACTTTTTAAAATTGAACTATTATTAAAGATTACAACTATAATTTTTCCAGAATTTAATCATTTTTTTCGAGTTTGTAAATAACATAATTCAAAACTTTAAGAACTTTTGAAAATACATAATTTAATACTATTATACTTTTACGAAACAAATTAAAATTTTCAAACACTTAAATCCATACGTATAACGATTTAATAAATATTCCAATATTATCTAAAGTTTTAACTGAAATTCATTTTTAAATCGAGTTTTCTTAGAAAGTTCAATAGAAAAATTAATATTTGATTGAATAATTGCGATTATTTCTTAAAGTTTAATCTTTATAAAGTATTTTTATCATTTTTTTTAAAAAGAGTTGAATTTTTTCAAAGAATTTTAATAAAATTTTGTTGAATTTTTCAAGAAATTAATTGAAGTATAATTGACATTATAAAAATAAAAAAATTAATTAAAATCTTGCAAATAATTTTATTATTTTTGTAAGTAATTGAATGCTTGCAAAAGTATTTTTCGAAATTTTTTTAATTAAATGAATTTGTTTTTAATTTTTTATTAATTAATATTATTAATATACTAATTTTTCCCCGGTTTTCTTTTTAACAAATTTAAATTTAATGTGATTTCAAACGTAAATAAATCTTTAAATTTTTCAAAAATAATGTTTTTTTAAATAATTTTAATTTAAAATTTGGAAAATAATTGAATTAAAGAAAGAATTCTTTCAGTTTCTTAAAAATAATCATATAATTTTTAGAAGCAAAAAATTGATTTAAAACTTGATGAGGGACTTTATTTTTTGAAAATAATATTATAATTACAGTCAATTGTCCTGAAACAATAGAATTGAAAAATTTCAAAAATCTTATTTTTCAGAATTAAGAAAAAAAAATTTGCCAAAATTCAATTTTATTAAACAATTTTAAGTTTGTATATTTTTTTAAATTAACTAATACAAAATTTTAATTATTAATCTTCGCACTAAAGAAACATAAAAATATTAGAATGTTACTCTTTATAAAAATCAGTTATTTATCAATAACTATTAAATCAAAATACTTTGAAAATTCTATTTGTCAAAAAGTTTCAAGTGAAATTCTTTAACGAATTTTATTAGTTTCAGTTGAATTTCACAAAATTTCTATTAATTCGATAATTTAAAAAAAATTTATTTATACATACTATATTTGAATCAGTGACTGATTTTTGACTTTTAAATTAATTAGTTTTAGTTAAAACAAATTTAGAGAACTGTAAATATCTATAAAAATTTTAATAAATAGCGATTTTTTAAAAACAAATTAAAATATTAAAATTTTTTTTTATTTTAGTGAAAAAGTTCCCGGTTTGGTATAAAATTTTCGACTAATTCCCGACTTTTCCCGGTCAAATTAAATTCCCGGTTAGTAGACACCATGTTTTCGCTGTAATCTATAGAGAAAATTATTGTTATTCCAGGAGAAATATTTTTCTCCGTGAATAGTTTAAAAAAATTTTATGAAAATTTTCGAAAATCGAATTTTTTTATTTCAGTTATTAGTGGATTGAAAGTATAGGGAATTTTCCATAAATAAAAAAAGTATTTTTTTAAAATCAAAATGATGAAAAAACATTTCTATTTGGTCTTAGGAATG
Source organism: Leptopilina drosophilae (assembly GCA_032873175.1). Lineage (NCBI taxonomy): Eukaryota > Metazoa > Arthropoda > Insecta > Hymenoptera > Figitidae > Leptopilina > Leptopilina drosophilae. Next base: position 57,121,059 of record CM065478.1, read on the forward strand.
TATCCATAAAAAAACAGAAAAAAATTATTTTTAATAAAAGTTATTGCAAAATTAAGTTTTTTGCAACTTTCTAGACAAAATGTTATTTCTCCTAAATAAAAAGAACCGATTTAAGTGAACCAAGCGGAAATATAAAGGGAATGAAAAATACTTTATTATTTAATAAATTTTCTATAAACAATTAATTTTTTTAATGTTCTGCGTCTTTTAAAAATTTTAAAAAAATCTACATACACTTAAAACTATAAGAAATCAAAATACGCTGAGAAAATTTATGAGCGACAAATATTTTAAAAGTTATAATGGAAATTATATTAGCGCGGTTAAAAATTTTTAAAAGGCGCAGAACATTAAAAAAAATTAATTATTTATAAAAAATGTATTAAATTATTATTAAAATATAAACTTTTTAAAAATTTTCTAATTCTGAACGAAAGTATTTTCCATTCTCTTTATATTCCCGCTTGGTTCACTTAAATCGGTTCATTCATCTAGGAGAAATAACATTTTGTTTAAAAAGTTGCAAAAAAATTAATTTTGCAATAACTTTTATAAAAAATAATATTTTTTTCTGTTCTTTGGTGGACACATTCCTAAGACCAAATAGAAATGTTTTTTCATCATTTTGATTTTAAAAAAATACTTTTTGTTTTCTGTGAAAATTTCACGAATTCTGACCCATAGACAATGAAAAATTATTAACTTACCTCTCTAAATTTAAATGAGTAAAAATTGTTATTAATTGAAATTAGTCACTGATTAATTGCTCTATAATTAGTAAATTTTTATCGTAACTTCTCTTAACATTATTTTCACCATTGCACTTCAATTATTATTTCTCTGAATTTTAACTAAAATTCTTCTTTGAAATCAATAACATTTCAGTATTTTTAAAAAAGTCTTTCGAAAATGTTCAAATTTATTTGTTTACAATTCAATTCTTTAATTAAATATGTGTTAAAAATTGAAGACTTCAAATAATTTCGACAAATTAATTCAACAGAATTATTAGTTAAAACATTAAAAGTATTTATTTATTTACGGGCACTTAGGAGTGCCATTCGTATGCAAAATTCAAAATTCTGAATTAAATATCCTTATATAGAAAAACTGTAAAACATTTCAATTTTTAATCGATATTCGAAAAATTTTACCACTCTGTAAATTTGAATTAAAAAACGAAGTTGAAGTCCACAACGTTTATCAACGAAAAAAATTTATTTAATTCATCCAAATATTATTTTTAATTTAATATTTAATTGTAAAAAAATTATTATCAAAATGTAAACATCAATCTTTATTTCTTAATATTTTTGTATCAATATTGCAGCGTCGTTTTTAAATAATTCACTTAGTGAATAATTTTTTTTCGTTGATCAACGTTGTGGACTTCAACTTGGTTTAAAAAAAAATGTTTACCAATTTGAATGACTTTTTGCTTTTGAATTAGTAAATTTCACTAATAAATAAATAAATTAGTAGAAATTAGCAGAAAAATTTTTCTTTTGAATTAGTAAATTTTACTAATAAATAAATTAGTAGAAATTATTAGAAAATTTTTCCTTTTGAATTAGTAAATTTCACTAATAAATAAGTAAATAAATTAGTAGAAATTAGCAGAAAAATTTTGCTTTTAAATTAGTAAATTTCACTAATAAATAAATTAGTAGAAATTATTAGAAAATTTTTACTTTTGAATTAGTAAATTTCACTAATTAATAAATAAATTAGCAGAAATCACTATTCGTTTTCATTTAGTATAAACTTTACTAATTCAAAAGCAAAAAATTACCCACTAATTGAAATTAGTAATCACTTTTACCAATTCAGATTTAGAGGTCATTTTTCAATTTTTTCTAGATTGTCAAAGCAAAATATTAGATTTCATTTTTATAGAAAATTGAGGTAATCTTATAGGGTTCTTTTCGTCTAACGTGGCAGAAAAATATTTCTTTCAATTGGAGCGAGAAATTCCTCGATTAAATGGTTTCTCTCTGTCTCTCTCTCTTTCTTTCTCTGGTATTTTGAAGCAAAAGCAAATCGACCCTTAAAAATGCCTTATTAAATTAATAGAAGCAAAATTCCTCTACAGCGATATAAAGAAATTGAACTGAATGAATACATTTTTCTTTCAATTTTCCTCTTTCTTTTATTCACACCGATTTTTTTTCTACTATTTTTATTTCTTTTTTTTCCTTCCCTTTTTCAATGTGAGGTACACGTTTCTACGATTTTCTTTCCTGAGGGAATAAAAAATACGAGATGAATTTAAGTGTCCCTCCCCACTCATTCTCATACCTTTTGTTGTTAAGGTAAATAGTGATTCAACAGTGGTACACCTTTGTACATTTACCTTACACATTACTAAGTGCACCTTGTCTTGCATACACATATATATAGCATGGTATAAGATGGAATATATATTTTACACTTTGTAGGTTATATATTTATATATATAGTTTGTATGCATGTATATACCAATATTTGTGTGTGTATATATCAAAGTAAACCAGCCGGTTTATAATACGTCAAAAGGGGATGCAAACTACATGGCATACAATTTAGAATGTGTACAGATCAAACGTGTTTGTGTTTTATCGCTTTTGAACTTTCCAACACCAGCATCACCACCAAAAGCAGAAGCAGCAGCAGCAGCAGAAGCAATGTGTTTTAATGTAAAACACATCTCATGTATTGGAATGAACTCGCCAAAAATAAACGTTTGCATTGCGCGAAGAATTGAGAAGACGATTAAAATCTTTCATCTGCCAAAACTCTGGTAAAAACAAAAAAAAAAAAAAAAAAAGACTATACCATACCGGATGATTGCAATATGTATGCTACAGAGAAAATGTGGAGATTTTTCGTTTCTTTTCCTTCTTTCTTTCTTTTTTTTTATTTTTAAAGGATATTCCTCGTATTTTCTGCAAGTCCTCCAAATGCGTTTTATTGAAAGTGTGCCAACTCTGAATGAACTTTTTTGAGAAATATGGCTTTTAAGAAATTTATCTCGCGTTTGATATTATATGTAGAATAGGTGCGAATTGTGTGTTTGTGTGAGAAAGGTGTGAAAACTTTATTTTATCTCGTAGAGAAATTAACATATTAGAAATAGAAAAAATTGGGGAAAAATTAGAATAATTTGAAAAATGAGAGAGAAAAATTAGTGACAATTTCAGGGTTGCCACGCTTTTGATCTTTTCTAATTCCCTGAATTTTCTAGATTATCCAGGTTAAAAAATTGAATTTTTTCTGGTTTTTAAAACTACATTTATTATAAATTAGAAACTTATCTGAAAACATCGATAAGATTTATTTAATCATTACTATCACTACTATTTTTATTTTTTTAAATAAATATATAACCATTATTATTTTTTCATATTGAAATAAGGATTTTCAATAATTCAATTATTTCTTTTTATTTATTCTTCAAAGAATCAAATTTTTAAGAAAAAAATATTAATTTTTATCTAAATAATTTGTCAAAATTAAATTATTTCTTTTTATTTATTCTTTAAAGAATCAATTTTTTTTAAAAAATTAAAATTTTTTAATTTCTTTTTAAATAATTTGTCAAAATCCAATTATTTCTTTTTATTTATTCTTTAAAGAATCAAATTATTTTTAAAAAATTTTCATTTTTTTTCTTAATAATTTGTCAAAATTCAATTATTTCTTATTATTTATTCTTCAAAGAATCAAATTTTTTTAAAACAATTTAAATTTTTTAATTTTTTACTAAATAATTTGTCAAAATTCAATTATTTCTTATTATTTATTCTTCAAAGAATCAAATTTTTTTAAAACAATTTAAATTTTTTAATTTTTTACTAAATAATTTGTCAAAATTCAATTATTTTTTATTTATTCTTTAAAGAATCAAATTATGTTCAAAAATTTTTCATTTTTTCATTTTTTTCTGAATAATTTGTTAAAATTCAATTATTTCTTTTTTTTATTCTTAAAAGAATCAAATTATTTTTCAAAAATTTAAATTTTCTATATTTTTTTCTAAATAATTTGTCTAAAATCAATTATTTTCAATCTTTACTATTTCAAAAAGAATATTTAACAAAAGAATTCAATTATTTAGAAAGAAATTTTAATAAAATTCGTCGCAAGAATTTAATTATTTTCAAAAGTAATATAATTCTTTTCAAAAATCCAATTATGTTTAAAAATTTACAAAAATTTTAGTCCGAATTTCAATTACTTTTATAAAGAATAAAATTTTTTTCCAACATTCGAACATTTCTGAAAAATTTTAATAAAATTCTTGGTAGAATTTTCTTTATTTTAAATAAATGTAACATTTTTATCAAATTTCTCGAAAAATGAAATGATTCCTAAAAGTTTTATTAAAATTTGTCAAGGGAATTCAATTATTTAAAAATTTATTAGTAAAATCCTGTATAAAAATTCAATTATTTAATAAAATATATATTTTTATGCTTAAAAAAATTCAATTATTAAACAAAAATGTTTATATTATTTTACTGGGACATTTAATTATTTTTACAAAAAATAAATGTTTGAAATTTCTAAAACTCATTTTAAAATTTCAATTATTCTCAATAAATTTTCAATCGAATTTCTCACAAAATGTAATTATTCTTTAAAATGTTATTAAAATTCGTCGAAAGAGTTCTATTATTCCAATTTTTCAAAAATTATTAAAATTAATTGATTTAAAGAAGAATTTAGTTAAAAATTCTAATAACAATAATAATCGAAATGAGGAAAATAATTTTTGAAGAAGTTACAGTATAAAAGTATTAAGTAAACTTTAAAAAAAAATTAATTCTACAGAATTTGTTCGTTAAAAGTATAAACAATTCAAATTTTCAAAAATTTTAGTATAAAACCGTTTTGAAAATTTAATTATTTCTATAAATTTAAATAAAAATTAAATTCTTCTAACAAAGTTTAAAAGAATTTTTAAGAACAATTTTTTTTTACTATATTTATTGAATTAATTATTAAAAATAACGGACTTTTAGAAGAATTTTAATTAAAAACAGTAAAAAAATTGAATTTTGCAGAAATTACAAATGATTGCAGAAATTCAATTATATGTTTAAAAGTAATAAAATTCTTCTCCGATATTTAATTATTTTCGGCAATTTTTATAATCTTCTTGACATAATTTCAATTAATTTCAAACTTTTCTCGATTCAAAAGTTTTCAATATCTATTTAAATAAAAAATTTTTAATAATAAATTTTTTAAAAAAATTCAATTATTTGAAAACTTTTTTGATATAATTCTAAGCAAACATTTAGTTATTTTCATAAATAATACAAATTTCACAGGAATTCAATTATTCACAGGAGGGAAAATTATATTAAATTTTGTAAAAGTTATTCCGATTTTGGGGATTTATGTAAAGTTTTCTATATAATAAAAATTGTTTTGAAAGTGAATTTTAGTTACAATATTAGTCAATAATTAAATATTAAAAGCATTAAAGCATGAATTTTTAAATGTTTTCAAAGTAGAATAGCGGAAAAATTAAATTTTCTGCACTTTTAACTAGCATTTCTACATAAAATTAATTGTTTTGAAAAAGTAAAATTGATTTTTTTTTAAATTTATTTGAAGTTTTTATTTTGTAACATATATTTAATTGAACAATTTTCGAATACTCGAAAGGTTGCAAAATTGAATGTAAACAAAAATCTGAAAATTCTCAAATAAGTTTTATAAAAAATTATTTAAAATAATTGTTTAAAAAAAAATTAATTTTAATTAAAAGTTCTGAAAAATAATAAGTTAATTGAAATAAAGATTTATCTTCAAAATCATATTATTTTTTAGCAATTACCGTTTATGTGACAATTTAGTAAAAATTTCTTTAAAAGATTGAAAGGAATGTAAATTAAAAAAAATTTCTGTTTTGATTTTTAGATCTGAAAATCATTATGAATTTTAGTCTTAAGAAAGTATAATATTTTTTGTTCATTTTTAATTTTTAATTTTTTTTTCATTTTTCATTTTTTCACAACAATAAATATTAAAATAATTGTAGTAGTCTATTTCAAATTTTATTTTAAAACACTTTTCCATGCTACTTTCAAATAAATTTAAAATATCTAAAAGATAATCCTTTCTCACAGCTAGAAAAGATAAATGAAATAGATCGTAAAAAATCTTAAGTGAATAGAAATTTTCTAAAAAGAAAATTGCTTCACTTTTTATTATCTCGAAGAGAGAAAATGTCACATTATAAAGTAACAGCGGTAAAGTTACTATAACATAAAAGTTAAGCCTCTGAAAAATTTTCTAAACCAACGACAGAGAATTTTTTAATATAATAAAAGAATCTAGAAATCTCTTTTGGATTAAAAGAAGAAGAAAGAAAGAAAGAAAAATTTAATACTTTTCAGTTTAAAATTCAAACTCAAATAATTAAAAAGAAAAAGGAATATTTTTTGTTATCGACAATAGTATTAAATATAATATTGTATGTACGCGTGTATTTTTTTACTTTTTAAACAACTTCATGTAGAAAAAATCCCTCTCAGTATATTTGCTTACGTACCAACAAAATTTAATGATACAAATTTTTTAAATGCTTCTCTTTATTTTTTCATATTATACGCACATCAAAGGGAAAAATAATTCACCCACATAAACGTTTGATATGCGTAACCGTATATTAAATTTTCATTAACGTTAGTCAGAAAAGTTCATATATTCGTAATAACTACTGTTGCATATCAAAAAAATTACAAAATTGTATTTTAATTATTATACAATTTTTCTATTCTAAATGATATAGAAAAGAATACAAGCTTAAAATTAAAAAAAAAATTTTTTAATTTTAAAATTAAATTAAAAAAATGTTAAAAAACATTTTTCTAGTAAATTTTGAAATTAATTATTTTCTACAGTTCTTTAAGAGGAATCGAATTGATTTTTGGTATGAATAATCAGAAATAATACCACTATTGAATAATATTTGTCGTAATAAAATTTTTTTAAAATTGTTAAAAATATAAATAATTTTTTTAAACAATTAAAAATAATTTCATGTTTTTCCAACATTTTTTAAAATTTTTTTGATGAATATTATTCCTGATTTAATGACGAACAATTGACAAAAAGAACAAAGCAACTTTAGAACTTCGATTTTTATTTTAATGAAATTTAATAAACTTTTTTTAAATTTAAAGCTTATTAAATTGTGCATCGATTCCTCGAGGACGATTTTTATAAACAATATTTGAAATTTTTTATTTGTTAATAAAAATTACAATAAACATTTTTTTCATAAAACAAGTGATAATTTTTGTATAATTCACATGTTTATTAATTAGCGAACGTTAATAATTAAGAAATTTCCTTCAAACATTTTTTAACTATAGAAAATTAATTAAAAAATGCTTCTTATTTGTAATTAACAATTTAATGTAGAAACAATTTTTTATATTTTGTTATTTCCGAGTAATGTTTATTTCTTAGAAAATATGTTTCTAAAGAAAACTTATTTAAATACTAAAGAATAATAATAATAATTTCATATTTTTTAATAACTTTTGCAATAACAAATATAAATAAATTAAAAACATATGATTTTTCTGCTGAATATTTTTATCAGAATTTTCTGTCTTTGACTAGCATTATAATAAGAATTATTTAAAACCCATAACTTTATTGTTAAAATGTTTCTTATAAACAAAGAATAACTTTGTTAATTTGTGTCATAAAGTGTTTTTTCGTTTAAAAATATTTCTAGAAGAATCCACTTATAAAGTTATAGTTCCTTAAAACAACTTAAAAACATTATTAATTGTTTATATAATATTCAAAATAACACAATAATTTTTACTTTACATTTAAATAAAATTTTTAAAATTATTAGTAATTTGTTTATTGAGCTATAAATTATATAACACTATAAGGTGATTCTATTGTATTGATTTTATTAAAAAACATATATTTTCCACGAAAATAAATAACAATAGAAATTTTTGCATTTCAAAAAATAATAAATATTTTTATTTTTTCAAAATTTATCACGAAATAATTGTCAGTTTATTAGTAAATAGATAAATAAAAATGTCATTTTAAAAGTATTTCATTCAGATCAAATTAAATTGATTTCATGGTACTGGTTTTGCAGAAAATCATTATTATTAAGTTATTTCACGAAACTATAACTTTAAGCGGATTCTCCTATTGAAGTATTTTGTGAAACGAATAAACGCTTTGCAGTTTATATGTCAAATTAACAAAGTTATGAATTTGTTTGTTTTACAAAAATTATCACTTGTTTTATGAAAAATATATTTTATTTAATTTTTATTAACAAATAAAAAATTTCAAATATTGTTTATAAAAATCGTCCTCGATGAATCGATGCACAATTTAATGAGCTTTAATTTTAAAAAAAAATTATTAATTTTCGTTAATTGTTAATCTAATTAACAATACTCACTTTTCTTTTTTTTTCAATTATTTGTCATTAAATCATAATTCATTAAAAAAATTCTAAAAAATGTTGTGAGAACATGAAATTATTTTTAATTGTTTAAATCAATTATTTAAATTTTTAACAATTAAAAAAATTTTTTATAATGACAAATATTAATCAAAAGTCGTATTATTTCTTATTATTTGTAACAAAAATCAATTCGATTATCCTTCAGTAGAAAATAATAAATTTCACAATTCATGCAAAAAAATGTTATTAACAATAACTATTAAAAAAATTTCGCAAAACTGTGCAACTTGTATTTTTTCTAAATCATATAGAATAAAAAAATGTTATAATCATAAAAAATACTCGTCCATCTAAAAACGATGGCACACTTCACAAAATTTTTCAAAATAATTAAATATTGAAAAAAAATTTTACTACATTTAAAAAGAATTGAAATTCTGACAAGAATTAATAAAAAAATTAAAATATATATATAAAAAAATAAAATATGTAAAAATAAAAAAAAAATAAAAAAAATATAAAATAAAATATATAGGTATATTTATAAATTAAAATAAAATTATGCAAAGAATTTTATTGAAATTTTTCAAAATAATTAAATTTTGAAGAAGAATTTCACATTTAAAAAAAATTGGAATTTTGACAAGAATTCGAAAACAATTTAGAAAACAATTGAAATTTTGCAAATAATTCTATTTTTAAAATAATTAAATTTTGAAGAAGAATTTCACTACATTTAAAAAGAATTGAAATTTTGATAAGAATTCAAAAACAATCTAGAAAACAATTTAAAATTTACAAAGAATTGTATTGGAATTTTTGAAAATAATCGAATTTTGAAGATTAATTTCAATACATTTGAAAATTATTATAATGCTGTCAACAATTTTTATTAAAATTTTTCAAAATTATTGATTTTCGAAGAAGAATTTTACTACTTTTGAAAAGAATTGAAATTTCGACAAGAATTCAAAACCAATTGAAATTTTCCAAAGAATTTTATGGAAAATTTTCAAAATAATTGAATTTCGAAGAAAAAATATCATCATTTTTGAAAAGAATTGAAATTTTGCCAAGAATTTTATTAAAATTTTGCATAATTGGATTTCGAAGAAGAATTTCACCAGTTTTGAAAGTAATTGAAAGGTTGATAAGAATTTATAAATGAATTGTAAAATTGACAAGAATTTTTAAAAAAATTTTGCAATATAATTGAATTTTGGAAAAGAATTTTACTCATTTTGTAAATAATTTAAATCTTGCAAAGAATTTTATTAAAATTTTTCAAAAATAATTGAACTTCGAAAAAAATTTTACTACTTTTGAAAATAGTTTAAATTTTAAAAAGAATTAAAAATAATGTAGAAAAGAATTGAATTTTGGAAAAGAATTTTACTGCTTTTGAAAATAATTTAAAATCTGCAAAGAATTTTATTGAAATTTTTCAAAATAATTGAATTTCAAATAAGAGTTTTACTACTTTCGAAAATAATTTAAACTTTGACAAGAATTATATTAAAATTTTCCATAATAATTAAATTTCAAAGAAAAATTTTACTACTTTTAAAAAGCATTAAAATTTTGCCGAGAATTCAAAAACAATTGAATTTTTACAAAGAATTTTATTGAAATTTTCCAAAATAACTGAATTTCGAAAAAGAACTTTACTATACTTTTAAAAAGAATTAAAATTTTGCTAAGAATTTTATTAAAATTTTTCTTAATAATTAAATTTCGAATAAAAATTTCACTACTTTTAAAAAGCATTGAAATTTCGCCAAGAATTCAAAAACAATTGAAATTTAATAAAGAATTTTATTGAAATTTTCCAAAATAATTGAATTTCGAAGAAGAACTTCACTACTTTTAAACAGAATTAAAATTTTGTAAAGAATTTTATTAACATTTTTCCTAATAATTAAATTTCGAAAAAGAATTTCACTACTTTTGAAAATAATTGAAATTTTGACAAGAATTAAAAAACAATTTAGAAAATAGACTAGAAAAATATTATAATCATAAAAAATACTCGTCCATCAAAAAAGAATGGCACACTTCACAAATTTTGACGCATCTTGTATTAACAAGTGAAATTACACATTTTTTTTTCTTTCAACTCTTTCATTGCCGCATATATTAAAAAAAAAATTTTCATTACGAATAAATATGCGAAAAATTTTCTAATTAAATTTTCTCGTCTTTATCAGAAAAATCTTTTGTACGTTGATATATATTATAGAGAGAGAGAGAGAGAGAGAGATCAAATTTTTGCAGTAAGTTGATTCTCTCTCTATATACATAAGGTGGTTATTAATTTAATTCAAATTTTCCGGATTTGGTTGGTGGCGCGCGATATAAAGGAGTGCGAGTTAAAAGATAGAAGCTCAAATATAATAAAATTTTTATTGAAGCATGAGTGAAAAGTGTGCTGGAGAAATTTTTACGATTTCAAAAACATCAGCTTAAAAACTGCTGGATGGGTTATAAAGACTCTTGAAAAGATTCGTTTATTATCCCTTATTCCTTCTTATAATATAATGCAGTGGTGTTATTTTATACGTCTAGTTATAATATACATGCGCTTATATATGTATATATAAACGTGTTTTCAACAAAAAAAATATATTATTTTCTCAAAACGAAGTGAATGTTTGAGTGACTACCTCTGGAAACTATTGGCAAATGTATGTAGTTCAAATAAGACAAATTCAAGTGGAAACTTCCAAAAATAACAGCCCTCTCAGACGTTGTAACTAACACACATACTGTAGAGCAAGAGAGAAAAGTACATGCCAAAATTTTCAATTCCAGGCCTCTCTTGGTGCTAAGATTATTTTTCAACTCCAAATATCGTATCAGTGATATAATAATGGAAAGTACGATTCTTTTTAATTCCTTATAATCCTCATCTCATAGAATTTTTTTTCCCTTAATTTGCAAACGTAAATCTTCAGAGGAAATAAAATCACTCACCTCTCGAGTCGTCTTCCAAATGAATCTGTAACAGAAAAAAATTTTCACATTTTAAAAAAACAATTTTTAGAAAACAACGATGTGTATAAAAACTTGAGGGATTATCACAAAAATTTAATTTTGTTCTCCCCTGACTCTACCCTGATTTTCATACAATATTTTGACATTTTTCATGACCCTAATATTCTGATTAACACTTAAAATGATTATATACTCAAAGAAAAAATTCTAATAATTTTTTTAGTGAATTTCTTATGTGGCTGAAGTTTTGAACGTTCAAATGAACGAAATTTTTTTCACCTCAAGTGTTTTTGAAAATTATTAGCCAAAAAAGGAAAAATGATTGAAATTAAACAATATTTAGTTTAGAATTAATTTCTTTTAATCTGAAAAATAATTTTTTTGTAAAGAAATGCTAATTAGAAGAAGTAAAAAAACATTATCTTTCATTTGAACGTTCGAAACATAAGGAACATAATTTCTTTAATTGTATAATTATTTGAAATCATCAAGAACTTATTCTTTAAATAAACATATTTCATCATTATTATTGTTCCATTAATTTTCAGAATATTATTAAAATTAAATTAAATTAAAAATGACCCAGTGATAAAATGATTATTTTATAAGAATATTATATTACTGTAACTTCTTCAAAATTATGTTTATTATTTCAATTTATTCATTACTTTCTAGAATTCTTAACAAAAATTTTTCATTAAATCAATTATTTTTCAAAGTTTTTGACAAAGCTTTTTGAGAATTTTTAAATACATTTCATTATGATGCAATTTTACGAATTTACTAAAATACAAAATTTAATATAATTTTCCCTCCGTGTGAATAATTGATTTCCTGTGAAATTTATATTATTTATGAAAATAATTAAATGTTTGCTTCGAATTATATCCAAAAATTTTTGAAATAATTGAATTCTTTTAAAAAATTTATTATTAAAAATTTTTTATGAAAATAGATACTAAAAACTTTTGAATTGAGAAAAGTTTGAAATTAATTGAAATTTTGACAAAAAGTTAATAAAAATTGCCAAAAATAATTAATTTTCGGAGAAGAATTTTATTACTTTTAAACATAATTGAATGTTTCTTAAAATTTAATTATCATAAGGAAACCAAATTGTTGAAAACGGAATTTTTAAAAAATTTGTAAAAAATCAAATATGTGAAAAATTTGTATTATTTTTAAAAAATGTTAATGTTTGAGTAGAATATTACAAAAAAAAATTCTAAAATAAATCATTACTTTTGTAAAATTTTATTAAAATTGTAGATGTTGAAAATAACCTTTTGAATTCGGGAAAAATTTTGAAAATAATTTCAAAAATTTTTGAAATAATTGAATTCTTTTAAAAAATTTATTATTAAAAATTTTTTATGAAAATAGATACTAAAAACTTTTGAATTGAGAAAAGTTTGAAATTAATTGAAATTTTGACAAAAAGTTAATAAAAATTGCCAAAAATAATTAATTTTTGGAGAAGAATTTTATTACTTTTGAACATATAATTAAATTTCTGCAATCATTTGTAATTTCTTCAAAATTCAATTTTTTTACTGTTTTCAATTAAAATTCTTCTAAAAGTCCGTTATTTTTAATAATTAATTGAAAAAATATAGTAAAAAAAATATTCTTAAAAATTCTTTTAAAACTTGTTAGAAGAATTTAATTTTTATTTAAATATATAGAAATAATTAAATTTTCAAAAGGTTTTATACTAAAATTCTTGAAAATTTAAATTTTTTATACTTTTAACGAACAAATTCTGTAGATTTATTATTTTTTTTAAGTTTACTTGATACTTTTTTACAAAAACTTTTTCAAAAATCATGTTACTCATTTCGATTATTATTGTTATTAGAATTTTTAACTAAAATTCTTCTTTAAATCAATGAATTTTAATAATTTTCGAAAAAGTTAAATAATAGAACTCTTTCGACGAATTTTAATAAAATTCTAAAGAATAATTACATTTTGTGAGAAATTCGATTGAAATTGTATTAAAAATAATTGAAATTTTGCAATGAGTTTTTGAAATTTCAAATATTTATTTTTTGTAAAAATAATTGAATGTCCTAGTAACATAATATAAACATATTTGTTTAATAATTGAATTTTTTTAAGTATAAAAATATATATTTTATTAAATAATTCGAATTTTTATAAAGAATTTTACTAATAAATTTTTAAATAATTGAATTCCCTTGACAAATTTTAATAAAATTTTTAGGAATAATTTCATTTTTCGAGAAATTTGATAAAAATTGTACATGTATTTAAAATAATGAAAATTCTACCAAGAATTTTATTAAAATTTTTCAGAAATCTTTGAATGTTGGAAAAAAATTTTATTCTTTATAAAAGTAATTAAAATTCGGACTAAAATTTTTTTAAATTTTTAAACATAATTGGATTTTTGAAAAGAATTATGTTACTTTTGAAAATAGTTAAATTCTTGAGACGAATTTTATTAAAATTTCTTTCTAAATAATTGAATTCTTTTATTAAATTCTTTTTGAAATAGTAAACATTGAAAATAATTGATTTTTGACAAATTATTTAGAAAAAAATGAAAAAAGAGTTAAATTTTTGAAAAATAATTTAATTTTTTTGTAGAATAATTAATAACAAATAACTGAATTTTTAAAAATCCTAATTTCCATATGAAAAATAATGATTGAATATTTATTTAAAAAAATAAAAATGAAGTTAATGTTTTCGAATAAGTTTCTAATTAATAATAAATGTAGTTTTAAAATCCTGGAAATAATTTCATTTTGGAAAAGAATTTTATTACTTTCGATATAATTGAATTTCTGTTAATTGTTTGTAATTTTTTCAAAATTCATCTCTTTACTGTTTTTTTATTGTATAAAAAGAAAAAAGATGTAAAAAATGTTTAAAATTAATTCGAAGCTCCATATTAGAATTCTTATTAAATTCATTTTTAAACTGAATTTTTTTATTCGAAAATCAAATTCAATAAAAATTTTACTTTTAAAATTCATTCTAATAAAAATTATAACAAAAAAAAGAATAGCAAAAAATAAATTAAGACATATTTTAAAAATTGAAAGTCATATTTGACGAAATTCTTCTAAAATCAAAGTTCTTATTAATTTGAAATTGAAGCCTCGCGGCAAAAAGGATCTAATAATTAAATTACAATTCAATTAATGTAAAAAAGTTCGTTACACCTAGAATTTTCCATAATAGATTTTTTATTACACCAAAATTAATCAAATAGAATTTCCTAGAAAAATTCGGTTATTTTAGAAAGAAAATAATAGCACATTTTTTCCCTCCCAATAAATAATAAATTCAGTAAATTTACGATTGTAAATTTTTGATCGAAATTCAAACTCAATCAGTGGAATGCTGTAACAAAATCATATTCGTCCGTTGCAATTTTTTTCGCGCATAATTTGGCGGATAAAAATTTTGTGCAGTAATTTCTCTTATCTTAATTAGAAAGCAAAAAGAGTAGTACTTTTTCCCATCATGCAATCTGCAATGAACACCCGAAAAAAAAAATTTTTTTTTTCTTCATTTTACATAATAATTCATGTTCTGAAACCAATATTTCAGCTAATTTAAAAATAAAAAAAAAATCAATTTGTGAACTCAGCGGTGATATTTAAAAATCTCCAATAAAGTTTCGAGAGGAGATTTTCTTTTTTCCTCTTTTTCTTTTTGGAAGAAACGAATAATTTTTCCGTGTGATGTTTGTGACGGGAGAAAAAATTTACATGATATTAAAGATTATTGAAAAGCTGCATTTCATTTACATAATGCACATTCATCACTAAGAAGCAGATGGATCTTGGTCTCTGACACTGACATTTTTTTTTCTTTTTGTTCTTTTTATTTCCCTCTGTCTTATTTTCTCTCACCCCCCCCCTCTCTCTCTCTCTCTCTCTCTCTCTCTCTCTCTCTCTCTCTCTCTGTCTCTCTCACTCCTTTTCTATTTTCAAGCACGTATAACACTTTCTCAAACTCTGTTATATAGAAAGATCACCAAACTGTTTTTCAAATAAACATTTTAGACGAAGCTATCACGATTAAGTGCGCTTCATTCACTAAAATGTTCACACCTAAAGAAAATAAATTCCCCATCTGTTTCTTATAAAGTGTGTATATGATGTGACACATATATTGATGATAAATTTTATTGCATGTTTTGTCAATTAATTATATCGTGTCTAAATAGCGTGGTTCAAAAAGAAATGAAAATTATTTCTAAATAAATAAATAAATAGTTGTATAGACTATGAAAAATTATTAACTAACCTCTCTGAATTTAAATGAGTAAAAATTGTTGGGTCAATTTATTTTATTTCAACTAAAGTGGTCGCCGACTAATTTAAAAAATTGTAATACTCTGTACGAATAATACTAATGTTATTAAAATCACAAAATAAAAAGATTTTTTTAAAATAATTTTATATCTTTTGTAAAATATGAATTTTAAATATTAGAAATGCTAAAAACGGTCAGTTTTCTGACAGTGGAAAATAATTAGAAGAAATACAATTTAGTACAAAAATATAATACAAATTATTGGCATTTGTTAAGAATGTCCTAATTCATTATTATAAATTGATAAAAGCATTTAAAAATACAAAATAATAAATAAAATATTATTTCAAAGTTCATCTTTAAAGAAACCTATTTTTGGGATTTTCATTAACAAATAATGGGAAATTGGGATTATAAAATTATGTAAAAACTTACGGAATGTTAAGAATTTGTGATCAACTTTCAGTTTTTGTTAAAATATTTCATGCATTTTCTCGCAAAATAAAAAATATGTATAAAATAAAATTGCTACTTTGCCCATTTTCACGATTTTCAAGTGTGTCGTCTAACTTCTCTAGAAAAAATCGGAAAAATATGAGATTTTTATGAATAATTAAATTATCACTTATTAAAAGCACACTATGACTTTCACTTTCACTTTCCCGGGGTTTGTTTAGAAATTATAAATTTATTAAAAATAATACATTTTTAAAGGTTAATGAATGTATTTTTTATCAAGTTGAAGTTGGTTTATTATTATTGTCAATGCTAATTTAACTTCAACTTAATAAAAAAATACATTCATTAACCTTTAAAAACGTACAATTTTTAAATAATTTATAATTTTTAAACTGGGCCTGGGACCAAAGAGAAAGTTATAGTCTGCGTTTAATTAGGTGAAAATTTCATTATTCCTGAAAATCCCGTATTTTTCCGATTTTCTCCAAAGAAATTAGACGCACTTGAAAATCGTGAAAATGGTCAAAGTGGCAAATTTATTTTACATACATTTTTAATTTTACAATAAAATGGAAGAAAACTTTTATCAAAAACATAAAGTTCATCACAAATTCTTAATGTTACGTAAGTTTTTACATAATTTTATAATTCTATATCCCCATTATTTGTTAATAAAAAACCCAAAAATAGGTTACTTTAATAATGAACTTTGAAATAATATTTCATTTATTATTTTATATTTATAAATGCTTCCATCAATTTATAATAATAAATTTGGTCATTCTCAACAAATGCCAATAATTTGTATTATATTTTTGTACTAAATTGTGTTTCTTTTAATTATTTTCTACTGTCAGAAAACTGACAGTTTTTATAGCATTTCTAATATTTAAAATTCATATTTTACAAAAGATATAAATTTTTTTTAAAAAAATGTAATTAATTAAACTAAAATTATTTAAAAAATTTTATTTTTCAATTATTAGAATTTTTTAAAATTAGTCGGCGACCACCTTTGTTGAAATAAAATGGATGGGCCCTGATATTAATTGAAATTAGTCACTGATTAATTGCTCTATAATTAGTAAATTTTTATCGTCACTTCTCTTAATATTATTTTCACTATTTCAGTTCAATTATTGTTTCTAAGAATTTTAAATAAAATTCTTCTTTGAAATCAATAACATTTTAGAATTTTTGAAAAAGTCTTTCGAGAATTTTCAAATTTATTTGTTTACAATTCAATTCTCTAATTAAATATATGTTAGAAATTAAAGAATTCAAATAATTTCGACAAATTAATTCAAAAGAATTATTAGTTAAAACATTAAAAGTATTTATTTATTTTCGGACACTAAGGAGTCCCATTCGTATGCAAAATTCAAATTTTCGAAGATTGTAATGTGAAACATTTTCGGAATTTAATTATTCTTAAAAATTCACACTATAGTGCTTTTAATATTTTAAAAGCACTATTGAATATATTCAACTATTATCTAAAATTTGAAGAGAAATTAATTTTTCAATCAATTTTTATAAGCAAATTCTACGATAATTCAGTTACTTAAAAAGGAAAATGAAGAATTTATGGAATAATTGAATGTTTCTTAAAATTTAATTATCATAAGGAAATCAAATTGTTGAAAACAGAATTTTTAAAAAACTTGTAAAAAATTAAATATGTGAAAAATTTGTATTATTTTAAACAATTTTAATGTTTGAGTAGAATATTATAAAAAAAAATTCTAAAATAATTCATTACTTTTGTGAAATTTTATTAAAACTGTAGATGTTGAAAATAACCTTTTGAATTTGGGAAAAATTTTGAGAAACATTGTATTTCAAAGAACAATTCTACTACTTTCGAAAATAATTAGAATTTTATCAAAAAATTTAAAAAAAAATTTGTAACAGAATTGAAATTTTGCAAAGGATTTTTTTGAAATTTTTCTAGTTTTGAAAATAATTGAAACTTTGCCAAGAATTGTATTAAAATTTTTCATAATAATTAAATTTTGAAGTTAAATTTTACTACTTTTAAAAAGCATTGAGGTTTCGACAAGAATTCAAAAACAATTGAAATTTTGCATAAAATTTTATTGAAATTTTTCAAAATAATTGAATTTAGAAAAAGAATTTCACATTTAAATATAATTGGAATTTTGACAAGAATTCAAAAACAATTTAGAAAGTAGTTTAAAATTTACAAAGAATTTTATTGGAATTTTTGAAAATAACTGAATTTTAAAGATTAATTTTAATACATTTGAAAATAATTAAAATTTTGACAAGAATTTTTATTAAAATTTTTCAAAATTATTGATTTTCGAAGAAGAATTTTACTACTTTTGAAAAGAATTGAAATTTCGACAAGAATTCAAAATCAATTGAAATTTTCCAAAGAATTTTATGGAAAATTTTTTAAATAATTGAATTTTGAAAGAGAATTTTACTACTTTTAAAAAGAATTGAAATTTTGCTAAGAATTTTATTAAAATTTTGCATAATTGAATTTCGAAGAAGAATTTCACCAGTTTTGAAAGTAATTGAAATGTTGATAAGAATTTATAAATAAATTATAAAATTGACAAGAATTTTTAAAAAATTTTGCAATATAATTGAATTTTGGAAAAGGATTTTACTAATTTTGTAAATAATGTAAATTTTGTAAAGAATTTTATTAATATTTTGCAAAAATATTTGAACTTCGAAGAAATTTTACGATACTTTTGAAAATAGTTTAAATTTTAAGAAGAATTAAAAAATAATGTAGAAAAGAATTGAAATCTTGACAAGAATTTTGTTATAAAATTTTGAAAAATAACTGAATTTTGGAAAAGGAATTTACTGCTTTTGAAAATAACTGAAATTTTAGCAAGGACTTAATTAAAATTTTTCAATATAATTGAATTTTGGAGAAGAATTTTACTATTTTTGATAATTATTGAAATTCTGCTAAGAATTTTACTTAAATTTTAATGAATTTCGATGTTTTTTTTCCAAATAATTTTATTACTTTTGAAAATAATTGAATTTCTTCAATTATACGTAACTTAAGAATTCTTATTTAATAATTAATTAAATATATAAAAGAAAATATTCCTAATAGCAGAAGAATTTGAATTATTACAATTTTTCAAAAAATTTCATGTTAACAAATTATTATCACAATCTTCTTTATATTTCCGGGTCACAATAATTAAATAATTTAAAAATATTTTCTCCAGAAGGAAGCAATTAATAAAAAATCATTTCAAAATAAATAAATAACTCTTATTTGAATATAAAAAATTGACATGTTCCTTTCATTTTTATTTTGAACTATAATTAAATTAAATCACCAATAATATTGACTTTTCAAAAAAGGAAAAATCGTTTTTATTTTTATTATTAGAATACATTTTCAAATTTTATTTTTGTTTTACGTAAGAAAAACAGTGGAAATTTTTCTATCGCTCTCTGTAATGAAGAAAAAATTAGTGCTAATATTTTTATTCGGTAAAAATCGAATACTCAATTACTGAAGGGTAGGAAAAAAAGGAGGATTTTTCTTCTATTTTTGTTTATTTTTCTCTAATATTGAAACACCAACCGAGGATTTCTCTGGAAGTAATAAAATTGTCTCTCAATATTGATTTTTATTTACACCTTGTATATTAGATTTCTTGGATATAGGAGGAAAAAATTCTGTCAACTCAAAATCAAAATAAATTCGTTTCTAGGCAAGTTTTAAATCACAATCTTATTGAATGGAATTTTGTTCTTGTTAATTGCATAAAAATATTGCTTTCTCATATTTAAATAAAAAATGTATCCTGTACGTTGAGTTAAATAAAATATTTGTTTCGTCCAAATTTTATTTGCGATTTAAATAAAAGTTTTAATTACAGGAATGTTTTATATTTGATCTTTTGCATTCGTTTCTATATTTGAGGGCAGAGAAAATATTTCAATATACGAACTAAGAAAAACATATTTTTAATTACTTTTTAAAATTTATTTTAATAATCACTTTATTTCTATCGAAATTTTGTCTTTATTTAGGTTTATTCAATTACATATTTTAATTTGATTTTAATTTTCACGTTTCTTCATTTTTTAATTTTTCTTTTATAATCTAAATTTTTTTTTAATTTTAATAATTTATTTTGTTATTAAACTCTTTTTTTTTACTTTTTTATTCCATTTTTTTATTTATTTTTATATTTTCTTGTTTACTTTATTATTTTATTTCTGTACTATATTTTATTTGTCTCTTTATTTATTTTCATGTATATTTCATTTTTTATTTACTGAATATATTTATTCATTTTCTTTGCATATTTTTTTCCAATTTATAAAAATACTTTTTACATTCCTTTAGAGTTTGTTAAAAATATTTTTCAACTAATAAATAATTTCTCTGTCTGTGAACGAGAAAACAAATAAAAAATTTATTTTATTCTTCATTTCCCCAAAAATACTGGAAAACAACTGAATTATCAATTATTACCATTTATTATTTCATTTCGATTAAATATTTTCGTATTCATTTCGGCTTTAATTAATTAATTAAATAAATTATTTATTTATTTATTTACAAACTAGCAGGGTAAACTTTATCCACTTTTTCCATAAATTTTTGATTAAAGAAGAAAATAAATTTTTCATAAAATCAAAAGAAGTAAAATCTCTTTCTATAATTTTTGGACTCAAGACGAAATTTTATTTTTACGACAAAATCAAATGGAAAATCCTCGGCAATTTAAAAATAAAAGAATAAAAATAAAGACAAGTTGAAATTTTCTTTTTGAAATTTGATACTCTAGTGACCTTGAAAGCAGACTCGCTCATTTGCATAATGACAGGAAAAAGAATGCGTCTAAGGAAATTCTATCTTCAAACAGATGTTCGATGGTTACACTTTTTTTACACTTCATCATGTGTACATATAAAATTTATCTCTATGGTTTCGGTCTTCGATTTTTCAAAAAAAAAAAAAATATTATATAAATTTTTGTTCACCTGCATTAACTGAATGCCAAGGTCCATCAAATACAAAGTTATTTTTAATTTATCCTACATCCTGGCAGTCATACCCCACTAATTTTTGTTATAAAAAAGAAAAACTCACTTTGCAATGGTTGAATGAATATTTCGCAAAAAAAGAGGCGAAAAATCGCACAGGTGCGATACTTTCAAAGCCTCTCTTTTGAAACGTATGCTCCTGAAACTTAATGGTAAAATCGATTGACATCAATCATTTGACAAACGGCGACTTTCTTTCACAGACGGAAAAAAAATTTTTTTTCCATCTTTTTGACATACATTAAGATTAAGATTTTATGCAATAAATGTCGTCTATAAATGATCACAAATAAAGACATAATTCAGTACTAATGTCCCCAAAAAAAAATAAAGCAAATTGCCCGGAAGAAGTAGTAAAAAAAATTTAATTATTCAATTTAATTTCGTACTATAAAAGGAAAAATTAAAGCGAATTCGCCGGAAAAATTAAAGTAAAATTAAATTTTGATATTTCATTTGTTTTTAAAAAAATAAATGTCAATTTAATTTTAATTTTAATTTAATTTAATTTAATTTAATTTTTTAAATTTTTTAATAAAAAAATATGTTTTTCTCAGTTCGTATTTAAAATTTTTTTTTAATTTGTACGAAACAAAATAAATGAAATTGTTTCAAAAATCCATTTGAACAAAAAAGTAAATTATACCTATATATTTAAAAAAATGCATTTTTACAAAAAAAAAGTAAATTAAATCCTTTAATTTTCTTCGTATGCAAAAAAAGTAAATTGATTTTCAATTTTTATGCGTAAGAAAAAGTATAAATCAAAGTTTTAAATTTTATTCGTACCTACGAAAAAAGTAAATTTGATTTTCCAATTTTATTCGTAGAAGAAGAAAGTAAATTTAATTTTTAAACTTTACTCGTACAAAAAGAAAATTTACTTCCTATATACTTAATTCACAAAAAAAATAAAAACATATAGGTATTAAATTTGCAACGGAAAATTTATTTTAAGAAATTTTTTACTGAATGAAAAGAGAGTAAATATCATTTCTAAATTGTTTTTGTGCGAAAAAATAAAATTTAATTTTTAAATATTTTTTTTTTATTATAAAAGTAAATTTAAATTTATAAATTCAATTCTACAAAAAAATAAAAATATTGTCTGATTTCATTTGAATGGAAAAATTGCAAAATAAAAATCAAATGGCCATTCCTAGTCCGTTTATTTTCATAAATAAATATATGAATAGATCAATAAATTTTTATACAATTAAATGAAATAAATTGTGATACAACTGATTTTAATTAATTAATTTATAGAATCCCAGAGATTGAAAATTAAAAAGTGAAAAGTAAATTAAATAAAATTTCATATAATTAATGATAATTAATTCACGAGATAAAAATAAAGTGAATTTTATTGAAATAAAATAATTATTAATAAAATAAATTAATATTAATATTAATAATAAATATTACAACATTTTATTTATTTGTTAAATTAATTAATTTTGATTTGCATACGATAAAAATTAAAATATACATGATATCATTTTTGTTATATAAATGCTTATGCAAGTATCTCAATTAGACTGAACAAATATTTTATGCTTTATCGATCAAACAAGATGTTTAATTAAATTAAAATACTCAGTACTCATACGTTCACTTCGATTGCTCACAATTTTATAAAGACAAACTACGTTTATTATTTATATTTATCAATTATACGTATTTATCTTCAATAATAATAAGTATTTACATTAATTAATTAAAAACTATGAAGAATAAAAAAATATTAATATTAACAGTAAGTTATAATAATAATAATATTAATAATAATAATAAATTTTTATTGCTGTAATTAATATTAATTAATTAATTATATAATGTTATTGCTTTATTATTATTATTATAATTATATTAATTAATTAATTTAATTTTTAAATTGCTTTATTTTTTTGTATTCGTGCTATTTTCATAAATTATAAATATTATTTGATTATAATAATTTTATTCAAACACTATAAAAATTCAGAAACAAAAATCAAACAGTAAAATTAAAAAAATGATTTATAATCACTTTTTTTATACACACCCAGCCTCCCTCTTCATAATGTATAGAGAAAAGGAAACAAAAAAGGGAATATAAAGTAAAGAATAATTAATTTTTTTTCCAAACTCAACTTTGACAATAAATAAAAGAGTTTTAAATAAACTAAACGAGAAAAACGTGTGCGATAAACAAAAGAAAAAAAAAGAGGTTTGAATTTTAAAGCGGATTCCTCTGACTTTTAAATTGAAATCAATCCGCCCGACGCGTAAAATAAACAAAATGTCCTTTTGAAATTAATGAATTAAATGTAAATAAGGGAACGTGTATAAAACGTGAACAAACATTTTTCACGTACTATAATGAATGTTCGAAATTCCTTTATTTTAACGCGTGAGAATATTCTCTTTTTCGCCAATAAATTTTTTCAATTATTTAATTTCAACATGTTTCATTTATTATTATTTATTTTCAACATGCTCACTTTTTTACATTGTTTTTTTGTTTATTCTTTTATTTATTATGCATTATTATTATTAGTCTCTATTATATGTCCTACAGGAATCATTAGATAATAATTATTATTAATTACTATTTATTTACAAATTATTTCATAATAATTTATTTATTTATTTATTAGTTACATTTATTTTATTGACTTTAAATTCAAATTTTTATAATATTTTTGACAAAATTATTTTTATTCTTGTTAGAAATATTATTAATAATTAATAGTAATTAATAATTGATAATAATAATAATAATAAGAATAATAATAATAATAATAATAATAATAATAATAATAAAAATAAATTAAAATAAAATTAACAATTGTAATTAAAAAATTGGAAAAATAACTATTTTATACTTAATTCTTATTTCACAATAACAATATTTTTCACAAACTGATTTTTTTGTTTAGGCCAAAAAGATTCAATATTCCCGTTCATTAATATTTTTGTTAAAAAATTCTCAATTTTCATAAGGAAAAAATTTACATTATTTCCTTTTTCAATTAAAAACTGGTTTTTAAAATTTAAAGTTTTTTAAAAATGAAGGGAAAAATTTTTTTATAATTTTTCCTAATTAGAAATTTTTATTGAAAATAAAATTGAAACTTTTTCCACTTATTATTTTCTAGAATTTTAAAATTATTTTTTATGAAAATAATTCAATTATTGCGAAAAAATTTATTAAATATTTGTAAATAATTAAATTATTATTATTATTATTATTTACGAAAATAATTAAATGTTTCTTTTTTTTCTTTTCTTATAATTACAAATTGTTTTAATAAAACTAAAACGTTTTTATCAATGAAGGGAAAAAATGTTGATAATTTTTATTTGTCAATTACAAATTTTCCTTGAAAATAAAATTCAAACTGTTTCCACTTATTATTTTCTAAAATTTTAAATTATTTTCTATGAAAATAATTAAATTTCTGAAAAAAATGTATTATTTATGAAAATTTTTCAATTATTGCGAAGAAATTTAGAAAAATTTTGTAAATAATTGAATTCCTGTAAAATTTTTAGTATTTATGTAAATAAATAAATGTTTCGTTTTTCTTTGTTTTTTAATTTTTTTAATTACAAATTGCTTTAATAAAATTCAAAGGTTTTTAAAAATGAAGGGAAAAAATGTTGATAATTTTTATTTGTCAATTACAAATTTTAATTGAAAATAAAATTGAAACTTTTTCCACTTATTATTTTTTAGAATTTAAAATATATTTGAATTATTGCGAAGAAATTTATAAAAATTTTGTAAATATTTAAATTCCCGTGGAATTTTGATTATTTACGAAAATAATTAAATGTTTCTTTTTTTGTTTTTTAATTTTTTTTAATTACAAATTGTTTTAATTAAATTTAAACGTTTTTATCAATGAAGGGAAAAAATGTTTATAATTTCTATTTACCAATTACAAATTTTAAATTGGAAATAAAATTGAAACATTTGTCAGGACATCAAAATTATAAAATGTAAAACGTTCGCTCGCACACCCGATTCGAGACTGAGGTTTCTTTTGGAAACCTTCGTTATCGCACACACAATACTTGTAAACAGACACACAATACACCATACATACACACAATCTCACACACTTATTATTTTTTAGAATTTTAAATTATTTTTTATGACAATAATTAAATTCCTGAAAAAATGTATTAATTATAAAAACAATTAAATTATTGCTAAGAAATTTGTAAAAAATTTGTAAATAACTGAATTCCTGTAAAATTTGTATTAATTACGAAAATAATTAAATAATTGCGTAGAATTTTGTATTAAAATTTTTTTAAAGTAATAAAATTCTTTTGGAAGAATATTACTAAAATATAGTAGATATTGAAAATCATTGAAATAAGAAGAATATTTGAAAATAATTAAAACTAGGCCAAAAATTTTATTGACATTTTTTAAAATAATTCAAATTTTAAAGAAAAATTTTAAAAAATTGTTAAATAGTTTGAATTTTATGAGAAAAGTTTTGTTACTTTTGAAAATATAATTGTAATTCTGCAATTGTTTTCAATTTCTCAAAAATTGAATTTTTTAGTGTTTTCAACAAAAATTTGTAGAAAAAATTTATTTTAGTGAAGTTCACAACGTTTAGAATCAACAATTTAAAAAAAAAATATTTTCTTAACCAAATTTTTATTTAAAAAATTTGTAGAAAATATTTTTTTTTGAATAACTATTTTAAACAGAAAAATTTGTAAAAAGAAGAATTCTATTATTTCCTGCATTTTCGGTATAAACAAATTTTTTTCTTCAATCGTTGACTGCAAACGTTGCAAACTTCATCGACCTACATTTTTTTTTTATTTTTAAAATTGTCAATTTTGTTTTTAAAAAAATATATTTTCTACTAATAGTAAAATTTATTGTTGCTACATGTAAAGCTTTTTTCCCTGTAGTTATTAATTAATTTGTTAGTTCATTGAATTACACTGAAAGAAAATGTATATTAAATTTTGTAAAAGTATTTTATAATTTGGGGGAAAAGTCCAACAAACCGAAATTTTGATATAGGAAATACTAAACTTTAAAAAAATTTATGTAGAATTCAGTAAAGTTATATTAAAAATTAAAATATTCAAAATTAAATTTAAATTCTTGATATTTGATATAATTATAGGAAATTTTAGATAATTTTTTTAAAGTTCAATATATTTTGTATCAAAATTTCGGTTTGTTGCACTTTTTTTCCTCAAATTGTAAAATACTTTAACAAAATTTAATATACGTTTTCTTTCGATGTAGTTAGTTGTGTTAATTAAAATTAAATTAAATTAAATAATTTATAAATCAAATAATTAAATTGAAACTAATTAAAATAATTAGTTGTTAATTAAATTAATTATTTTTAACTAATTAAGATTTCAAGAACGCATCAAAGTAGTAAAATTTCGCTAAAAGGTAGATAAAAATTGTTATACGTACACGACTGAAAATATTTTCCAAACATATAAATAAATATAGAATGCTAAGTTAATTCTTATTTATATTCTTTCAGCTAATTCGAAATGGCTCGTTGGCAGTATAAATGGAGAATTTTATCCACCCAAGAACGAGGTAGTTTATCCTTCTTGATACTATACACAGAGAGGAGCTTCGAGTAGAAGAAGCTTTCGAACTATCTCTTCTGATTTATTGTGAATACTCGAGGGGAATTGTTAAAAATAAGGAGATTGAGTTTTGTTTTAAATTGATTTAGATTGTACATCTATACACACATACTAGTGATGATGGAATATTTTTTTTTATTTTTTATCTTCTTTTTTTTTAGAGATGCAAAAGTTCAAAAGAAAGTATATATTAAAGAGTTTCAGAGAGAAAGATGAGCGATACGGAAAAAGTGTGAGCGGTGGTGAAAGAAATGAGAAAAAGTGGACACAGTTAAAAAAAAGAAGAAGAAGAAAAGAATGAAACCTGCTTTGAATTATTTTTGAATGGTCGGTGTATTAGCTTTCGTGGAATATTGTTAAGATTTCATTTCTCCTGGGACGTTAATTTTCAAGTTATATACTACTTTTCTTGAAATTTAAAAAATTCTTTTTTAAGATTAAATTGTGAATTCTGAAAGTAATTGGCAATTTGAAAAAGTTCGTTTTTTTTCTTAAATTTTTTTTTTCTCCTCGTCTCTCTACTCTGCTCTCATTGTTACTGCATTGAAAAGAAGAAAGAGACGTATAAAGCACTTAATATCAATTAATACTTTTCCCTCGGTTACTTATTCTTTATTACTTTTCTTGTTCGCGCTTTTTTTTAATGAAAATCGAAAGATTTTTCCTTCTTCCTTTATAATTTATAACTTTGTTTCAACAACTTTTATATTAATTTTTAAATTTTATGTCTGAAACTTTTATTTTATTTCTAATTTTTCTTTTAATAAAATTTCATTATTAATTTTTAGTTTGAAAACATTTTTCTGACTTTTATTTTATCGAATACTCAATTTTGTTCGAAATTAAAAAATAAGAAAAATTTTTGACATTTGGATTTCAATTATGATGATAGAATAATTTTACATGACATTCACCGATAAATTCCTTTGCTAAGATATAATATTGTGAACGAGAATAAAAATATTAAATGACATGCCTCGTAAAATCCATTTTATTACTAATTTTAAAATTGATATTGAAATTCTTATATTTTACGGTCAACCACAGGTCGTTTATGAGAGAGTTTTATTGCCCCCTAACGGACGCGTGGGGAATTATTCGGCGCGAAATTCAAATTCAAGAGAGGCAAAAACAATAAAAATTTAAAATAAATATGCACCATTAACCAAAATTGTTATTTTTAATTGATAGAATCGTTTAAATCTGCTTTTCATTAAATTTTCCATTATTGTGACTTTAATAAATTATAAAAAATGTCACAATTGCTAAAATAAAAATACACTTTCAAACTAAACTTAAAATAATTTTCCTTCACTACATAATTTATGAACAAAATTTTGTATTCATATATTTATACTAAAACGTTATATATACATGTATTTTTAATTACATTTTATTAACAATTTTCATTATTTTTCCAACTTTAGAAAAAAATTATGCAAAAACAAAAATGTATTAGAGTTTAGAAAATATCATCTATATTCAATGCTTGTTAGAAGTTTTTAAATATAAAGTTTCAGTCAAACCATTTTGTTTTTTCATTTAGCGAAGTTTGGAAAAATATTTCTTTTTCAATTTTCATAAAATGAAAAGAGGTGCAAAAAAAACAATTTTTTTTTCTCAATATCGAAACTTGTATTTAACAATTTAACGCTTTTTAAATTGACGGTAACTTGCCTTTTAAAATTCGGTCAATAATTTTGTAAACCAAAAATTCACAGTTGATGAATTTATGTTCTATCGCCTTTTTTCCCTTTTTTTTGCAAACAGAAAAATTGTGAAAATAAATGACAAAATACGTTTGCAAAACAGATATTTGTTTGATTGAATTATTAAATTTAAAGTTGTTTTAAAAGTAAAATACATATTTTTTTTCAAAGTAAGTTTCTTTAATTAAAAAGTTCACGAAGAGAAATTGATTTTAGATTGGCAATTCTTTTTTTTCTCTCACTGAGTCTATTATAATTAATTTTTTCTCCGGTTATAATTGTTTTTTTTTGTTTATAGAAAGAGAGAGAGAAAAGATGGATGTTGAATATTCTCTAGTTATTAATTTTTCTCGATAGGATTTTTTTCTCCTTATCATAATGAAAGAGTGCCGAGTGTTTTTAATAAAGAAATATATAATAACTTTTTTGTTAGTCTTTATTTTTGGGGGTTCTTTTTTTTGTATGGGAGGAGTAAAAACACAGATCACATAAGTTTTCAGGCGACAAGAGTCTGTTTAAGAGTTACGAAAATCTACGATAAAAATTTCAATTTATACGCAAAGAGTTCACGAAACTTAGATGAAGAAAGTTCATAACTACCCATTAACTTAGCGAACATAGCCCTTGGAGAAAATCGGGTTAGCTTACTTTAAGTCAAGATGGGAAGTGGAAATTGTCCAGTTTCCTTATTCGCTTTCTCTTTATCTTTCATCCTCTCGGCAATTTCTCGGTATATATCCAAATGATTTCCTCGCCATCCTCCTTTTCCTTTAAGAAGATAACTCACTTTTCCATAACTGTTCTGAGGCTTAAGTATACACTTGCCCTCTATAGTGGATTAAAGTTTACTTCTCAAACAAAAAGGGAAGAAAAAAATATTTATATATTGTCTCTTTCTTTCCATCAATTTTTTCTAAGTAGATATTTATTTATTAAATGATAGCATTATATGTCATTTTTTATATTCTTTCAAGTAGAAAATTAACAAGTTTTTAATTATTTCCGGCAAAGGGGCGTAATAATTATTATAATGCTTTTTTTAAATTTGAATTTCGCGCCAAGAGAATTTCCCCACGCGTTCGTTAGGGGGCGACAGAACTCTCTCACAAGCGATGTGACATTCTCACGAAAATATAAGAATAATAATTACTCGCTGAGGTGGGATTGTACTAATTATTATTACCAATACAGTAAATAATTAGTTTGCTTACAATTAAAATGTTAATAGTAACAATAATAGATATAATAAGAAAACTAAATAATATATAAAAAACTAAGTTATCAATATTATTACAAATAATAATTATAATAATATTAGCTTTGCTGAAAAAATTTTAAAAAACCATATGGATTCTAAACGAAGTAATTAATACTAAAAATACTAATAACATATTTAATTAGAAACCATTTTTATTGACTTTTTCACTCCTTGAATTTAAATTTCGCGCCACAATTATTTCCCCCACGCGTCCGTTAAGGCGCTCGCACAGCTCACTGCCTGCCTGCAGGTCGTCATGGTAACACATAAGAGTAAGAGAGTCAGAAAAATCAAATTTGAATTTTCTGACTCTCTTACTCTTATGTGTTACCATGACGACCTGCAGGCAGGCAGGCAGTAAGAAAAGGTGTGAGTGCGCCTTTAGGGAGCGAAAAAACTCTCACAAACGGTGTGAAATTCACCCGAGAATATAAGAATAATTAGATCGATTACCTGCTGATGTGGAATTGTACTAATTATTATTACTAATACAGTAAATAATTAGTTTGCTTACAATTAAAATGTTAATAGTAACAATAATAGATATAATAAGAAAACTAAATAATACATAAAAAAGTAAGTTATCAATATTACTGCAAATAATTATAATAATATTAATTTTGGCGGAAAATTTTTTAAAATCCAAATGGATTCTAAACGAAGTAAATAATACTAAATATACTAATAATATATAATAACATATTCAATTAGAAACCATTTTTATTGACTTTTTCACTCCTTGAATTTAAATTTCGCGCCACAATTATTTCCCCCACGCGTCCGTTAGGGAGCGAAAAAACTCTCTCACAAACGACGTCAGGTCAACAGTAGAATATTAGAATTAGTGGCTCCTTTTACACTCAATTGAATTTTTTGTATTAATTTTCATCTTTACGATAAATAATTATACTTTAAATAATAATTATTTTACTAATATCTACCATTTTTTGTATTATTATATTTATTCTTATTTTTATTATTAAATTGAAAACAAACAAAACGATCTCGAATGAACATACAAACGAGCTACTCATTGTTGCATCCTCACATTACTTGTGAGAGAGTTTTGTTGCCCTCTAACGAGCGCGTGGGGGAAATTAATTTGGCGCGAAATTCAAATTCAAAGAGAGGAAAAACAAAAAATTGCTTCTAATACACTACTAAAATTCGAAACTCGGCAAATAATTTTAAAATAAAGTAATAAATAATAATTTTTTTAATTGGCTTCAAAAAATCAACGACTATAAAATTAATATTTTCCAAAAGGCAATTAAATGCTACTTATTGCAAATATTGAAACTATTGGTTCAATAAAAGTTAAAATTATTTGCCTCCAAAAAATATTTATTTAATAAAAAACAAATCCGATATTTGAATCAAGTACATTTTTTTATCAGTGTATATACAATTAAATAAACAGCCATCATTTATCGAAAAAAAAAATATTTTTTTCAAAAGAAAAAATGAAATCCCAGCAATTTTCCAACTAATCCACTCAAATAATGGAAAAATATATTTTATAAACAGTTTAAAAAAAACACGTTACCAATTTTCCCGTAACATGAATATTCCAGTAAAAATTTAAAATTCCATTTTCAAAAAAATATATGTATTTCATCGCATTAATATTTATTTATTTTCTCTTTAAACGCGAAAATACAAACTAAAATTATTCTATACATTATACATTCTTCTTTATAGTTGAATAAATAAATCGAAATTATTCTTGAGTGGATGAAAAAACAAAAAATTCACCCACTTTACCAAAGAGAATCTTCGAAAGAACGATTTTGAAAAATTAGCCAAAAGAATAAAAATAAGACAGTTAGTTATACATATATATATATACACACGATTCCCTATTTATTTATGCTCGTAATTTTTTTTCTTCTCCTTTTTTTTGCGATATAGTCACGACTTGTGAAAAATGTTTACACTGTTCGATTGCATCGATGAAAATTTATAGACTCATGCAGGAATAGATTGCTGGAGGGATTGTTGATGGTTAGTGGTGACGATAGACAGAGAGTATATAGTGGGATAAGAGAGAGGAACGCCCGGGAAAAATGAGAATGAGGGGGACACGAGAGTGGAATGGAAAAAAAAAGTCGGAAGAGGAGAAAAAAAAAGAGATGAGAAAAAATACAGAGACAGAGATGGAAAAATTGACGAAGATGTCAAAGAAGATGGTGCGAGAGGCAGGGAGGCGGAGAGATAAAAAAAAAGAGGGAGATTCCTCTCTCTCTCTCTCTCTCTCTCTCATCCACCAAAGAGGGACAGAGAGAGAGAGAGAGAAAAGAGACAGAGAGCAAAAAGGAAAGAGAAAGAAAAGCATTTTCTGATTTTACGTTTTTCCAACGAGACAGTTTTCCGAGCTGTCATTTTGTAAGCCTCAGGGAATACAGAAAAACGTCCAGACACTGCGATTGGTAGAAAAAGAAAAAGAGGGGGGGAGAGAAAGACAGAACGTGAGAGCGAGAGAGAAGGAGACAAAAAAGAGAAAGAAAGACAGAGAAAAAGAGAGTAAAGACAGAGAACCAGATAGATGAATTAATGAGAACCCAGGAAAAAGACAGAAAAGAGAGAAAAATTCCCTTTGGGATGGTTATTGAATTGTGAAAAATGTATATATCTTGAAAACAGGTCAAGCGTGTCGATTGGGTTTCCGTTTCCCGAAAAAATCCCTCTCTCTCGCTCTGCAAACCGTTAATCAATCACAGCTTTTGGACCTATGGAGGAATATTAATTAGAGCTTTTTAAACCACTCGGTTTTTTTCATTTTTTTTTTATTTCGACCGTTATTAAGCCACGACACATGTACCCTCCCTTCATTTCAATATTTTCCCTATCCCTTTCTCTCTCTCTCTCTCTAAATATACATTGTTTTTTTCCACATATCACAAAAAGTTAAAACAGAAATTTTTTTTTTTCGTTATATATTGTATATATAAAAATTACAATCTATAATGTAAATCAACACGCGCAAAAAAAGGACGTGCTTTTTTTGTTATCGAAATAAAGAGACGTATGGTAAAAAAAAAATGTTAACATTTTTATTTAAATATTATACTACAAAAAAATGTGAGAAAATTGAGAAAAAGTGTTCGTGGCTTTTTTAAAAAATAAATATTTTTACAGTAATATTGATAGAGACGTGCGTTTTTTTGTATTATGATATTTACGCTGCTGGAGCGATATAGAAACATACAGAGAGAGAGAGAGAGAGAGAGAGAGAGAGAGAGAGAGAGAGAGAAGGAAAAAACGCACAAAACGTTTAATCAATGAAAAGTTGCTTGTGCTATATTTTTAAGGGACATAAAATAAGCGGAAAAGTGAATTAAATTTTATCTTGAGATTGAATCGTGTGTATATGTATATAAAAGGTAAATGTGGATTTAATTGAATGAACAACTTTAGATAAGAATTTCCCATTTAATTAAAGTATGTATGTATATTTGCAAATGTGTATATGTGAGTGTGCGCGAGAGAGAGAGAGCTTTTTAAATCAGGAAATGAGATTATTCAAATTTCACCAGTATTGTATAATTATTTTTAATTTGTAGCTTTTATGAATTATGTACTAACGTTAAGCTACTTTAAAGAAACGAATACTTAACACGAATAATATATTTTTTTACACAAATCATTGACTTTCGATTTATTTCAAATGAAAATTTATATTAATTTAATATATTTTTAAAAGTTTGTTAATAAATTCGATTTAAAGAAAACTTTTTCTCTAATTGAATTGAGTACAAATTTTAATAATTTATTTTAACTTCTTCATTTAATATAGTTTAAAATTTCTCAGGTGTTTAGACAAAAAGTTTTAGAAATTAGTAAAACAAAAAAAATTGTAAATTAAAATAAGTGGACGAATCTGAATTCTAATTGAAATTCAAAAATCTAATTAAATTTGTTTAGAAATTGAAAACAGTAAAAAAAATTTTATTAATTTCAGGGTGTCTACTATTTCCATTCAACAAAATTCCCGGTTTTTCGCGGTTATGGCCTAATTTTTCCCGATTTTCTTTTCTCATAAAATTTAAATTTAAATTTGATTTCGAACATAAATAAATAATAATTTTAATTGGAAATTTGGAAAATAAATAATAATTTTAATTGAAAATTTGGAAAATAATTTTTTCAATTTTTTAAAAATAATCTTGTCTTTTTATAATTACAATTGGAAATTTTCTTTTTCAAGTTTATTACAATTCTATTGATAATAATTAAATTTCTACAAAGAATTGTACTATTTACAAAAATTAATTGAAATCCTTCCAAAGAATGATATTATTTATGAAAATAATTTAATTCGTGTGAAGAATTTTATTACAATTTAAAAAAAGCAGTGATAATTAATTATTTACTTAATAAGTAATAAACATTAATTTTGCTTAAGAAATGATAAATATCATTTATTTGAACATTTAGAAATTTGAAATTACAAAAATAATAATTATAACTATTCAATAATTCAATAATTCAATAATTATAACTATTGAATAATAATAGAATAATATAATTTTTAGAAGCAAAAAATTGATTTAAAACTTTAAGAGGGACTTTATATTTTAAAAATAAAATTATAATTACCGTCACTAACATTATTTTCGAAAATGTAAAAAAAATTCTTTCAAAGAATTAAATTATTTTTCAAAAAAAATGTAAAGAAATTTCAATTATTTTAAAAATTTTTAATTATTTGTTTAGAAAAATTAAATAATCTTGAAACAATGGAATTGAAAAATTTCAAAAATTTTATTTTTCAGAATTTAAAAAAAACATTTGTGAGAATTCAATTTTAATAAAAAATTTGAAATGCATATCGTTTTCTCTAAATTAACTAATAAACATTTTAATTATTAATCTTCGCACTAAGAAACATGAATTCATTAAAATGTGACTATAAAATCCAATTATTAATTAATCATTAAATTAAAATACTTTGAAAATTTTATTTGTTAAAAAGTTTCTAAAGAAAGTCTTTAACAAATTCAATTACATATTTTTAGTCGAATTTCACAATATTTCTATTAACTCCATAATTTTTTAAAATTTATTTACATAATCTGTTTGAATTAGTACCTAACTTTTACTATCAAATTAATTTTTTTTAACTAATTAAAAGTTAGAGAAGAGTATAAAGATCCATAAAAATTGAAATAAAAAGTAATTTTTTTATAAACAAATTAAAAATAATAAAACTTTTTTGAATTTTGGTGAAAAAATTCCCGGTTTTGTATAAAAATCCCGGTTTTTCCCGGTTAAATTAAATTCCCGGATTTCCCGGTTTGTAGACACCCTGAATTTATAGCAAAATTCAAGAATTTATTTAGTCCTTCTACAAATTAAATTTTTATTGCAATTATTTTACGTTACTAACAAAAAAATTAATTATTTAGTTTCTAAACCTTAAATATTTTAGTTTTTAAATTCGTTTGTGATGAATAATTTATAAAAATATTTCATTCCTTTTAACGTTCAAAACTTAGGAATCATCAAAATTCGACAAGTTTTTTTCGAATATTTTAATTGATTTTTGATAAATTTTAAACAAAAATTAATACAAATTGGTAGAAATTTTTACTAATTTTAATTAGTAGGCGAAAATTCAAACTCAATTGATTTGGAAAGTGTAATAAAATTATATTATTACTAACAATTAGAGAACGCTCTTTTCTCATTTTTTTAATTACAATGAGCAATTTTTTTTTAAAATAACAGAATATCAAAATTAATACAAATAATTTTAGTTTATCAAAATAAAATGGGAATTGGAAAATACAGTTTTAATATTACAAAAGTTTCTTTTAAAATAACTTAAATCTTGAACAAGCATCACAAAGTAAATAAATTATTTAATGAATAATTTTTTTAAATAAATAAATTAAATTTTAAGAGTTGCATTTACAATTTAAGTAAATAAATTAACTTTAACACTTTCAATTAAAAATTTTAGAAACTTTCAATGTTGAATGAAGGAAATTTAATTAATTATTAAAATAATCCATTTATAGAAGAATTTTATAATTAAAGACATTAAACGAATTGATTTTTGAAGACGTTACATAAATGATTGCAGAATTTCAATCATTTTTAATAAAGAATTCAATCCTTTTAAAAATCTGTCAACAAAATTCTTTATAAGATTTAAAATTCAAGAAATACTCAATCATCAATAATAAATTCAACTCCGTATTCAAATAAATCAATTATCGTGGATTTTGCCAACAAAAATTTATTTGAAAATGAATTTTAGTCTAAACTTTAGAGAACAATAAAATATAAAAATAATTTTTAAGAAGGTACATAGTAAAAATAATATATAAATTTTTAAAAATCTGAATTCCTATGGAAAATAATAATAATCAAATATTAAAAAAAACTGTTTTCGAATAATTTCATAATTAATGAATTTCGGAGATACTTTTAACAGAACATTTTTTTTAATATTAAATTTTTTTAGTTTTCCTATATTTACTAAAAATGTTCACTTAAATTTTCAACTTGACAAAATGTAATTTATAAACATTTTTATCCTTTATTTTTTGAATTTTCTTTTTCTAAATAAGGCTTTGAATTTTATTAAACAATGAAAATCAAGAAATAGAACTGATGCACATCGTTTCCTTATGAAAATTTTTTACAAAAAAAATAAATAAATAAATAAAAATCTAATATTTGTCTTGCAAAAAAATAAGTTTGTAAAAATGTTGCTTTTTTTAATATAGTTAATTATTATAAATCTTCACCTACTTTTTTTAGTTATTTTATACTATTATTCGCTTTATTATTCGTATTACTATTAAAATAATTGACAATATAATTATATAGCGTTTAATTAAAAATAACAATACAGTTTCAATTGAATTTATAAATGAATTCATTCTTATATCCCCAACTGTGTACCTCACCTCGCTTGTGAGCGAGATTTGTTGCCCTCTAACGGGACGCGTGGGAAATTATTTTGGCGCGAAATTCAAATTCAAAGAGAGGGAAAGCAATGAAAAGCGCTTCTAAGAGAATATTTAATGTCTAGACTTAACATATAATTTCCCATTCTTAATCTTGGATCAACATCAAATTGATTTAATAATTTATTTATTTAATATTTATAAAAAGCAAAATAAAAATTCATTCATCGTTCAAATATTTCAGTAAATTTAAAGAAATATTTTGGAAAATTAAACAAACAAACCTTTCTTGTAAAGTGAAAATAGAAATCGCAATTTTTTCACCTTTCATCTCTTCAAATAACGCAAAAACATATTTTACAAACTGCAAAAAAAAGTCACCAATTTTTTTTTAAATTTCCATTTTTAAAAGTATACATTTCTATATTTTCATTTACGTTTTTTTCAACGTCAAAATACGAAAATTGTAATATTATATTCAACAAATTCTCTGTTACCGTTAATATAATAGTTGTCAATAAACGTTGTTACAAAAAATGAATCTAATAAAAAGAAGAGGGATTATTTTTCATATCTCTGGAAATTTTTTTCAAATATTCTGATGGAAAAAAAATTATTTTTTTTTGCTTTGTTATTAATATTTTAGTGAATGGGTTATCATATTTATTTCAATATTACATACTCTCTCTCTTTATGGTTAAAAGATATTTTTCATACAGTTATGCACATATAACGAGAAGAAGAGAGAGAGAGGGAGTGGTGGTGTGTTTGAGCTCATATGCAAAACTTAATGTCGTGTATATAATACCCGGTTAGCTGGTACTATATCGAATATCGAATTTCCAAAGATAAAACGATTACAATGGATCTGATGAATAGATGCAGAATCCAGAAAGCCTCAAGCGAAAGTTATCAATCTCCTAAATGCAATTTGTAGACTACAAAATAGGAACGCACATATCCGATTTTCTCATCAAAGAAAAAAAAAACTTGAAAAAAACAAGAAAAGGAAAAATTTTTTCTACCAAAGGAACATTTTTATACACTTTTGCTTTAATATTAAAAAAAAAATAGCGAAAGAAAAAGAAGTAGAAAAAATGAGAAAAAGTAAAAAAAAAAATAAAATAAAAAAGAAACGAAGGAGAGTACATTAGAAACCATATCAGATATTTTGCAGATGATTTTCCAATCCTTATCATCAAAGATATAATAAAAGTGATCCCTGCTTTGTCATCAATTACTATAAATAATCTTTAAGACTCAACAAAAGGTGCGATAATTTAGTATAAAAAAAACTATCTCTTTCTAATTCTCTTACTAAAATGGTACCAATTACATTCCACGATAAATTCTTCAATTCATTATCAGCGAAATATTGCTCATCGTTTCAGTTTCAAATTATTCAAAAATAGAATTTAATCATTTTTATATTGACTTATATGTCTCTTTTAAAAAAAATTTTATTTATTATTAATATTATTATTATTATTAGATATACAGAAAATATACATTAATTTTATAGCAAAACCTATAAACATTTTTTAATTTCGGTGCAATTCTGACTATTTATTATGATGCCCGACCGGAAGTAAATTTTAGTAAAAACGATGACAAAATCAATGCCCGTAAAAATTGTTGATGCACAAACAATTTCTTTGGGCATTGTTAGATTTATTTTACAATCTAAATTATCAATCGAAAAAATTTTCCTGACAATTCTTCAAAAGTCTTTAATATTTTTCAAATAATTTCTAAATTAAATTATTCAAAAACTGAATAATTTTTGTTCAATAAATGTTTAAATACTTGCACTAATTTTTTTCGACAAGAATTAAAATTTTTAATAATTTCAAAGTAAAAGTCTTTTGAAAATTAATTACTTCCAAAAATTTATGCTTAACATTTTATAGTAGTCAATTATTACCAAAAAATTTTATTGAAATTTATTCTAAAATTAATTCTCATTAGAAAATTCTACAAGAATTCAGCTATTTAAATAGAAAAATGAATAATTTTTGGAAAACATTGAATGATTCTCAAACATGAATTTTCATAAATATTGTATGGAAACATTTTTAAATAATTAAATTCTTTAAACGAATTTTCATTAAATTTTCCATAAAATTTTTCGAGTAATTCGTTAATAATTCTATTAAAAAAAATTGAAATCTATCGGCGAATTTTTATGATTTATCAAAATAATTGAATTCTTGTAGAAAGATTTTATAAGAATTTTTTTAACAATTGAATTCCTGTAAAATCGTATATAATTTTCAAAAATAATTAAATTCCTGTAAAAAATTCTATTGTTTGTGAATGAAATTGAATTTTTGCGAAAACTGTTATAAAAAATTTTGAAAATAATTGAATTCATCCAAAAAATTTGATAAATTAATATTCTTGAATATAATATTCAATTACAATCGAAAATTTTTACTAAAATTTATTTTTAAATTAATATTTCTTATAAAATTCTACAAGAAAGCAATTATTTAACTATAAAAATAAACAATTTATTAAACAATTGAATGTTTCTTAAAATAAGATTTTCATAAAAAATTTTATCAAAATTTAATTATTATGTTTTTCATTATTTTTGTCAAGAGACAAATTGAAAAAAAATTTTAACAATAATTTCATTTTTCGAGAAATTCGATGAAAATTTTGTATATTAAAAATAGTTGAAATTCTGCCAAGAATATTATTAACATTTTTGAAAATAATTGAAATTCTGTCAAGAATACTATTAACATTTTTTAAAAGAATTGAATTTTGGAGAAAAATTTTATTATTTATAAAGACAATTTAACTTTTGACAAGAATTTTTCAAAACTTTCAAACAGAATTGGATTTTTGCGAAAAATTATATTACGTTTGAAAATAATTGAATTCTTCAGAGTAATTTTATTAAAATTTCGGTTTAAATAATTAAATGGTTTTCTGAAATTTTATTAAAATAGCAAACAATGAAAATAATTGAATTTTGAAAAATTTTTGAAATCAATTAAATTTCTACGAAGAGTTAAATTAAATTTTTTTTTTTTTGAAAAAATTAAATTCTTAGAAAGGAATTTCATTGAATTTTTTGGAAATAATTGAATTCTTTGAAGAATAAATAAAAGATAAAAAAAATTAGTGAATATCTCCAACAATATGTATTTGCTTCAAAATTCAATTTGTTTTAGTGTTTTTAACTAAAATTCTTCTATAAATCCGTTATTTTTAATAATAAATGAAATATGTATTAAATTTTTTTAAAAATTTTAGAAGAATTCTAGTTATTAAGGTTTTTTAAAAATCCATGTTTTTAAATTTTTTAATGAAATGCATTGAGAGTGAATATTTTACAAAATTTTAAATGAAAATCTTTTCAAGTTCATCTACTTATGAAAATAATTGTAAATGCAACTCTTTTAAAATTAAATTAATTTTGAAATATTTAAGTAAAATTAAATTTCAAAAATAAATACAATTAGATAACAACAATTTGACAGGATTTCGATCAAAATTCCCTGACTTTTCCAGGTTTTTTCGAGTTTTACAAAATTTCCTGCCATTTCCAGGTTTTTCACACTGAAAAAAAAATTTATTTGATTCAAATAACTGATTATTTGACTATTATCAAAAAAATATTTACTTAAATCAAATAATTTTTATTTGAATCA
The DNA here is from genome assembly GCA_032873175.1 of Leptopilina drosophilae. Lineage (NCBI taxonomy): Eukaryota > Metazoa > Arthropoda > Insecta > Hymenoptera > Figitidae > Leptopilina > Leptopilina drosophilae. Next base: position 57,161,513 of record CM065478.1, read on the forward strand.
AATAAACTGTATTTGAATAAAATAAACTGTATTTGAATAAAATATTTCATTATTTGAAGCAAATATTATTTAATTGATTCAAATAAAAATTATTTGATTTAAGTAAATATTTATTTGATAATAGTCAAATAATCGGTTATTTGAATCAAATAAATTTTTTTTTTTCAGTGCATGTTTCCAGATTGCTGGCAACCCTGTTAATTTATATATTACATTAATTAATATCTAGATTCTAGACGAAGAAAAATATAAAGTAACTTATACTTCTTTTTATAGTAAAAAAATTTCTGGTAATTTTTACTACATTCGGAGTAAATTTTGCTACGTTCGAAGTAAATTCTACTATTATTTTTACGAATATTTTCTTTAAACGTCGTAAAATTTACTTCGAACGTAGCAAAATTTAATCTGAAAGTAGAAAAATTTACTCTGAATGTAGTAAAAGTTATCAGAAACGTTTTTCTACAAAAGTAGTAAAAGTTATCAGAAATGTTTTTCTACAAAAGTAGTAAAAGTTATGTACTTTATATTTTTCTCCGTGTATATAAAAAAAAATATAAATTGTTTATAATTATTATGTATTTTCCACTTTTTTAATAAATTGAGAAAATAATGTTTGAACTAAAAATTAACCACCAGATGTGAAAGGATATTATTTTTTCGCTTCAAAACAAGTGGATTATCATCGTTTCTTTTTTCTTCTCTTTTTTTAACTGAAATGAAGAGTAAAGAAGGAAGGAAGGAAGGAAGGAAGGAAGGAAGGAAAAGGAAAAGGAAAAAATGAAGAAATAAAGAAAGGAACGGGACAAAGATAATAAGAGAATGAGATAAATATTATTACTATGGTGGACCGATTTATAGAGCGCGGCTGTCACTCTGACATAGACCAAGCATTGTTTGCCCAAGCAACGTTTTATACACAGTAGTATAAACATAAAATGGATGAACCACCAAGCTTAAAATGTGGGTGTAAAAAAGCTCACTCTTGGACAACTATTGTTGCTAATGCCTAGTCATAATGGTTTCTCGAAACACAGACAGAGAGAGAGAGAGAGAGAAGCAGCAGTCAGTCACAGAGACTAATGGCACTGCTGCACTTAACGTACATATAATATATAAAAAGAAGCAGATTTCTTCATTTTTCCCCACTTCTTTTGCAAAGCAAAGGGAGAAACAGAAAGTGGAGCTGTGACAAAATTTTTAATTGATCTCACATGTTAAGATTCAAAATAATGACAAAACTGTGTTTAAAATTTAAATTAATTCGATTTATATATGAGCCAAAATAAGTGAAACCGGCCACTTGAAAAATTTTTGTCTCCAATTTTCAAGTTATCTATGATTTTTGGTATATATATGAGTACACTTTTTCCCCCTTTAATTTTTTTTTCAAAACAAAATTTATTTTTGAAGTAATCAGGTGTTGAAGTTTTGGGTCATTTTATTTTCATTTTATTATTACTTCGAAACAAATAAAGATAATTAAGTGAATTTTTTTTTAAATTAAAGCTTAAAGTCTATACCTTAAGGATTAAATAAAGCGATTGCTAAAAAATAAAAATTTATAATTGTTATTAACAATTCTTTTAAACAATTGCAAATTGAAGAATGTTCTCAATGTTTTTCAAAAATTAAATTACGATGTATTGATGCGTAAAACTCCAAGCATTAAAATAAAAAAAAGAAAAATCAGTAACCTCCAATATTATAGAAATTATGTAGATTTTTCTGACAAAATGCAGGCGAAAATCGACTTTTAATCATAAAAATCCGCTTGAAAGCATGAAGTTTCAAACAAAAAAAAAGACGATTTTATTTATTCGTTTGCAATTTTATCTTTTTCCAGTTACTCGAGTCGAATTTTGCCTGCATTTTTTCAGAAAAATCTACACAATATCTATAATATTGAAGGTTACTGATTTTTCTTTTTTTTATTTTAATGCTTGGAGTTTTACGCATCAATACATCGTAATTTAATTTTTGAAAAACATTGAGAACATTCTTCAATTTGCAATTGTTTAAAAGAATTGTTAATAACAATTATAAATTTTCATTTTTTAGCAATCGCTTTATTTAATCCTTAAAGTATAGACTTTAAGCTTTAATTTAAAAAAAAATTCACTTAATTATCTTTATTTGTTTCAAAGTAATAATAAAATGAAAATAAAATGACCCAAAACTTCAACACCTGATTACTTCAAAAATAAATTTTGTTTTGAAAAAAAATTTAGGGGGGAAAAAGTGTACTCTTATATAAATATACCAAAAATCATAGATAACTTGAAGATTGGAGACAAAAATTTCCCAAGTGGCCGGTTTCACTTATTTTGGCTCATATTGTAAAATAATTCAAAAATCCTACATATTACATACTATAGAGTCATTCCATTATATTTCGAGAAAATTCGTTGCCGACTAATTTTTAAAAATTAAACTATTCTTCAGGAATATTATTTAAGGTCCCAAAGTCACGCGAAATGAAAAGAATTTTATTAAAATTCTTGATATTTAACGAAGTTGAAGTCCACAACGTTTATCAACGAAAAAAATTTATTTAATTCATCCAAATATTATTTTTAATTTAATATTTAATTGTAAAAACATTATTATCAAAATGTAAACATCAATCTTTCTTTCTTAATATTTTTCTATCAATATTGCAGCGTCGTTTTTAAATAATTCACTTAGTGAATAATTTTCTTTCGTTGATCAACGTTGTGGACTTCAACTTGGTGATATTTATTGCAAAAATTAAGCTTGAAGTGTAAAGGGTGCTCTAATCTGTCTGTCTTTTTGCCAACAGAAAACATTTTTAAAAAAATACAATTTATTGAAAAATAGTAAAAAAAAAAATTATTTGCAATAACTTTAACGAAAAAAAGTCGCTTTAGTCGATTAAAAATAGAAAAAAAGTCGAAAAAGTCAATTATTTAATTCAGTGCTGTCAAAAAAATTAAGACTTGTATAATTTTGTTAAATAAATATTCAAATATACTTCCTCCTTCTTTATTCACAGGAAATAAAATTTTTTTAATTTCAACTTTTCAAATTTAAATATTTCTAAAAATTAAAACTACAATCCTTTATAAATTTAATTACATTCTACAATGTTTAACTAAACTTCATCTTTAAATCAATTATTAATATGAATTTTTAATCATTTTTTGCAATTTCTTCAAAAATTCAATTATTTAAATAAAAAAAATCAAATTTTTTATAATAATTTAAACCGTCAATTTTTCTATTTAAACTCTCTAAATCTGAATTAGTAGAAAGTTACTAATGAAATGGTGAAAAGTCGCCCACTAAATGATTTAGTGATCACTTAACTAACAATAAGTAAAATTTTACTAAAAATTAGTAATATTCTACTAATTAAAAAGGTGAAAAGTCGTTTATAAAAATTACTAAAAATTAGTAAATTTTTACTAATTCCTAGTAGAATTCTACTAATTCAGATTTAGAGAGAAGATATTAATTAAGGTAGAATGTTTTCAAAAATTTTAATAAAGTAATTCGTAAAAATTAACTTTTTAAAAATATGTCTAAATAATTTATTGAAAATACAAAAAAGTTTTACAATCAAACACAGTTAAAAAATGTCTAAAAAACTGAAATTTAGTCAAATCTTTTCAAAACTAATTTAAATTTAGTAAAAAAATTTTAAAAATAATTCAAAATTTGTCAAAATCTTTTGATAAATAATTAAGTTTTTTAAAAATATAAAAAAGTTAATGAAATTTTTCAATGAATTTTAATTATAAATAAATTATTTTTGAAAAATTATAAAGTATAGTACTGTATAAAAAACCAATTTTTTATAATAATTTAAACCTTACATTTTTCTATTTAAAGATATTATTTAAGGTAGAAAATTTTCAAAAATTTTAATAAAGAAATATTTCTAAATAATTTGTCAAAAATACAAAAAAGTTTTACAATCAAACACAATTAAAAAATGTCTAAAAAACTGAAATTTAGTCAAATCTTTTCAAAACTAATTTAAATTTAGTAAAAAAATTTAAAAAATAATTCAAAATTTGTCAAAATCTTTTGAAAAATAATTAAGTTTTTTAAAAATATAAAAAAATAAATCAAATTTTTAAAAAAATTGTAATTTTAAATAAATTATTTCTGAAAAATTCTAAAGTAGTAAATTTAAAAAAAATTCTATTTACTTTATTCGAAGGTAATTGAATCTTAAAAAATTGTAATAAAACAATTGTAAGAATTAATTTTTTTATAAATATTGTAATGTATAATTTTTCAAAAATAATTGAAGAATTTTTGTATAATTTAAAACAAAATTGTGTTCAAGAATTTTTATTGAAAACTTGGAATATATGATTATTTTCTCCAAAATGTTGAAAATAATTTTGAACAATTTTAATTTTATTATTTTGTGTATGAATTTTAATTTTCGGAAATATTGAAAATAATTGAATTTAAAAAAATTAGAACCTAATAATTCACAGAATTAGGGCCGATTTCACCACCTGTGATTAGTGTAATAATTCGTGATTAAAGTATCTTAACCATCAGAAAGCGTTTCACCATAATCGATAGGATGATTAATGGAAAGTAATCACCGATTAACCTAATTATCCAAATTTGACTCGTTTAAGAACTTAAACAGCGATTTAACAGAAAAAATATTATTTTAACACCATATGTAGTGTTAAAATTACACGCAATATTTTTAACTGACACCTATTGAAAATAAACACGAGTAATTATACGTGTAGATTTGGACACATGTAAATACACGAAGAAAAGTTTTTACAAGTATAATCATTTTTGGCACTTATCAGGACCCTAACCACTATCAAATTATAAAATATAAGTAAAATCAAAATTTTGTCAGTGCACGAGCCATGGAAGGCCCCAAAAAGTAAAAGTAGGAGAGAGAGAGAGAAAAAAAAAATTCAAGACTGTGTTGAATATCCAATCAGATTTTACCAAATCGGAAAAAGTTGTGGTTAAATAATTATGTTTATCTTTTAATCGACAATCAAAATAAAAGTAATTTCCATTCCGTTCCACGAAATTTGATAACACATTTTTAATCACTGTTTACATAATCCTATGTACTTAATTCTCAAGAACCCATATATTTCTACTGAGACCAATTGTGATTGGCTATTAAAAATATTCATACTAGAAAAAGTTGTATCATTGGTGAAATCGCGTGGTTTTTGTAAAAATATAAAAATAAAAATCTCTGTAGGGGCGCTGGATGTGCTTTAGGATGAAATTCAAAATACTATTTTTTAAACATAACCTACAAATATATTTAAAAAACTCACTGCGCAGACTCGAGAATTATATCGAAGTCAAGAATCGACTACCCCGAGTCTGCGCAATGAATTCTGTAATGTATTTGGAGGTTATGTTAAAAACTCTATTTTTGTAAAAAAGTGGAATTAAACAATGTTTCTCATTAATATAATGGTTTCAAAAATTGCTACAAATTTAACAGTCTAACGTAAAATCAGAATATATGTAGACAAGTAGTCCTTCAATCCAGGAGAATATGTTCTGAAAAACTTCCCATGCATTATTTTTAATATTGGCCTTGATGACATCCAGCGCCCCTTCAGTTTTCAGTCAACATTCAACACACCTTCAACTCAAGAGAACCTATGGGCTGTGTTAAACGGAAGCGCACAACAAAATCTACATCGAAAACGATGACAAAATTGCATCGTAAAACTCGGCCATTTCTAATGATTACAAACCATTTCGATTTGAAGGTTAAAATTTCCATGTCAATATCTTTGTATTAATCGCTGATTAACTTATTAAACGGTCAAATTTGGGCAATTAAGTTAAACGGTGATTACTTTCCTTTAATCACCTCTAGAATTATGGTGGAATGCATTCTTATAATTTAGATTGTTTAATCAAGAAATATTACATTAATTAAAGGTGGTGGAATAGTAGTAACTGTTAATCGTCGTTCAAAATATAATCCTAATTATTTAATCACGACATTAATTCTCCATGGTGAAATCGGCCCTTATTCTTATTTCTAAACTATTTTAATATTATTTTTAAAATCTATTTTTCATTAATTTTCATTTTTACTGAATCTACACTTGAAGATTATTATAATTTTTGATAATTTAATATTATTTCAAAAATTTTCAATTAAAATTCTTGAAAAGTTAATTTTCAAAAATTGGAATTAAACACTTGAAAAGGTGATTTAGTTTTAATTAAATTTTACAGAATATTAATTATTGAAAAACTTTTTAATTTGTAATATTTTGAAACATTTAATTAGAAAACTGATTGAAAAATAAACTTCCTAAAGTTTGTCTATAATAAGTTATACTTTTCACGGTATAAGAATCGAAATAAGTTGCATTTTATACACTGAAAAAAAAATTTATTTGATTCAAATAACCGATTATTTGTCTATAATCAAATAAATATTTACTTGAATCAAATAATTTTTATTTGAATCAAATAAATTGTATTTGAATCAAATATTTCAGTATTTGAAGCAAATACTAATTAATTGATTCAAATAAAAATTATTTGATTCAAGTAAATATTTATTTGATTATAGACAAATAATCGGTTATTTGAATCAAATAAATTTTTTTTTCAGTGTACCAAAAATATTGTATTTTAGCGCAAAATATGGAAGAAAAGTCGAAAAAGTCGCAATTTTTTTTAATAAAAGTCGATAAAAGTCGTATTATTTGAAAATAGTCGGAAAATGTCGAAAAAGTCATAATATCCGAGGCCTGGATTTGTAAGGAATGACTAAATTAAGTATTATAAATTTATAAATTGATGAAACTTTTAAATGATACAAAATAATAAGAAAAATATTAATTCAAAATTTACCTGTAAAATAACCGAATTTTGTGATTTTCATTCATAAATTAAAAGAAAATGGAATTATTAATTTAAATAAACACTTACGAAATGTAAAGTCCTTCTCATGATCTTTTATGTAAATTTTACTTTTTATTTCTTGGCAAACATAAAAAAATTAGAAAATAAAATTCCCACTTTGCGAAATTCTCCGATTTTTTAATGTTAACATCTTCTCTCCAGAAAAATAAAAAAAATATGAACTTTTCGGGATATTTTAACACCCCGAAATTTTTGCTTTGATACGTTTTTTAAAAACCAAGTTGAAGTTGACAACGTTGATCAATGAAAAAAAATTATTCACCAAGTAAATTAATTAAAAACGACGCACCAAGTTGAAGTCCACAACGTTGATCAACGAAAAAAATTGTTCACTAAGTAAATTATTTAAAAACAATACATCAATTTTGACAGAACAATATTTAAACAAAAAGACTGATGTTTATGTTTTGATGATAATTGTTGTATAATTAAATATTTAATTAAAAATAATATTTTATTAACATTCAAGAAATTTTTTTCGTTGATAAACGTTGTGGACTTCAACTTCGTTTTTAAAAACCATGTTTCCCGTTGTCAAAAAAAACAGACAGATTACAGAACCCTTTACACTTCAAGGTTAAATTTTGCAATTATTATCAAGAATTTTTTAATAAAATTCTTTTCATTTCGTGACTTTGAGACCATAAAAATAATAATAATAATAAACATAATAATTATAACCTTAAAATATTGTAATTTTTAAAAATTATTCGGCAACGCGACTTTCGTCGAAATATAAATAATGGAATGACTCTATATCTTTTTGAAAGAATTTTAAAAGACAATTTCAAATGTGTCCCCTTATAATATTTATTTTATAGCTTCAGCTTTCAATAAAATCGGAAAAAAAGAAAAATAAAATTGCTTCTTGCTGCTGCGGAAGTTTGAAATAATTGAATGGGGTCAGGGAAAATTGGATTGGATTAAAATAAGCTGTGTTATTTTGTTCCAATTGGAGCTTATTTTAATGGATGTTTTGGTATTAAGATAAGAGCTTTGTAGTGTGCTTTAATGCATAAGATGATGCTGGAATTATACTAAATAATCTTTGAATTTGTAAAACACAAGCGATGAGTATTATAATAATGATGCGGTCTTCATTAATTTCTCTTTGATGCGCGCAAAGTGTCTTGAAATTTGGGACATTATTTGCCATCAAGATTGTATATAAATAAGATGGTTTTTGTGTGGGAATTAAGATCCGAAACATTTATTATAAAGAAAAAACTAAAGAAGAAAGTATCAATTTTAATTAAAAAAGAATCAAAAATAAAGAATATGAATAAAAATATTAAAAATCTTCATACCGCTACCTCCCAAAATAAAAAAAAAATGTTTAACCTTTTCCACAATTAATTTTTAATTTTTTAAATTCTTCTTGCTTTGAATTTTGTCAAAAATGATAATTTTATTGTTATTTTTGCCAGACTTCAAAGTCAAAAAATTTAATTTTGCTTTTCCCTGACTTTTTACTGAGTTTCATACAAAATTTAGACTTTCTCAATAAATATTTAATAATAACTATTTTTTTAAACAGAAATTAAGATTTTTAAAAGTTCCAAATTAAAATCTTTTTGAAATTCAACAACTTTTTATTTTATTAAATATGACGGAGTGTTAAAATCATTATTTTATATTATAAGAATATAGTTATTGTAACTTTTTCAAAATTATATTCATCATTTTAATACAATTATTCTTTTTTAGAATTTTCGACTAAAATGCTTCTTTTAATAAATTATTTTCAATTTTTATTTTTTTAGAATTTTCAGAATTTTTTGAGAATTTTCAGATCTATTTTTTTAGAATTCAATTTTACAAAAATTTTGAATATTCGAAAAATTCTGCAGAATTGTTAGTAATTTTTTAGAATTTTTTACTAAAAAATTAAATAAATGATTTTTAATAATTTTTTAAAAAATTTTTTGAGAATTTTCAAATCTATTTTTTTAGAATTCAATTTTACAAAAATTTTTATTATTTAAAAAGTTCGACAGAATTGTTAATTATTTTTTTTAGAATTTTTAACTCAAATTCTTCATTAAATAAATTATTTTTAATAATTTTTTTAAAAGTTTTTTTGAGAATATTCAAATCTATTTGTTTACAATTCTATTTTACAAAAATGTCGATTATTTGGAAGTTCTACAGAATTGTTAGTTAAGAGTGTGAAAAATTCTACTTTAAAACCTTTCAGAAATTCATTTTTATTAAAATTTTAGAAAATAATTAAATTCTTTTGGAAAATTTTATAACGTATTAGAATAAAACGAAATTCTTTCTTGAACTTTTATTAAAAATAATTAAATTTTTACTATTTAAAAAAATAATTGAATTGTTTCGAAGGACTAATTAAAATTATTTTAAATAATTGAATTCTTTCGATGAATTGTAATAAATATTTAAAAATGAAATAAAATTATTTTCAAAATTATTATCAAAAATATTTACAAGAATTTTCATAAACTTTTTCATACAACAATTACATTTTCGAGAAATTCAATTGAAAATATATTTAAAAAATAATTGAAACTCTGCGATGAATATTGTTATTTATAAAAATAATTAAATATTTGCCAAGAATTTTATTAAAATTTGCAAAAATAATTGAATTCCTGTGAATAATTTATTAGTTTTGGAAATAATTGAATTATTATTGCCAAAAATTATTTTATTTTTGAAAATAGTAATTTAATTCTTCATAAGAATTTCATAAACATTATTGTTTGAAATAATTATTTTTTTCGAAATATAATAAATATTATCAAAATTTTAATTTAAATAATTGAATTCCTGTGGAAAATAATTCTTTTTAAACTTATATAGATATTGAAAATCGTTAAATTAAAGAAATTTTTTGAAAAGAATTGATTTTCGACGAAAAAATTGATTATTCTTAAAAATAATTGAAATTTTGAAAAGAATTTAAAACAATTTTTGAATATAATTAAATTTTTCGCAAAAGTATTTTATTATTTTTAAACATAATTGAATTTTTGCGAATAATTTTACTGATTTGAAAATAATTGTATTTTTTCGTAATCATTTGCAACTTTTCTAAAATTTAATTTATTTTAGTGTCTTTAACTAAAATTCTTCTATAAATCCATTATTTTTAATAAATAATAAAATACATACTGAAGAAATGTAACTAATTTCAGAAGAATTTAAATTATTAAAATTTTTCTTAAGTCTAAGTTCTGTACATAATTTCTAATTAAAACCTTTTGAAGTTCACCTACTTCTTAAAAGTTTAAAAGCAACTCTTTTAAAATTTAATTAATTTCGAAATATTTCAGTTAAATTTTTAATTAAATATTTAAGTAATAATTTTATGATAGTTCCTCAAGAATTAAAATTATTTGAAAAAGAAACTATTCCCTGAAACAGAAAAAATTTAAAGTTTTGTAATTTTCATTTTTTTCAAAAAATTTAATAAAAAATAAAATTTCCAACTCTATAGTTACTCTCTCTGTGCATTTAAAAAATTGTACAATTTATATTTGATGTTCAAAATATAAGGGAAAATTGGTTAATTTCTTTTTTTTAATCTAGAGAATAAATTAATTAATTATTCAAAATTAAGTAAATGTTTTATCATATCCTCGAGAATAATATAAAACTCTGCGCTCTCTTAATAAAAATGACGAGGAAATTCAACTATATAAGAAAGTTTTATATTCAACGGAATAACTAAAATTGCATGAATAATTGAAATAAGCAATTACGTTTATCTTTTGCTAAAAGAAAAACTGCTTCTCTCATCTGTTTTTCCTCTCTTTTATAAACACATAACTAAATAATATACTTTCTACGAAAATTCATAATTTCTTAATAATATCAGTCAACTCGAAGGGGAAGTTTTTTAAATACAGAAAGTGTATATATAATAATCAAATAAGGTTGTTTCTTAGAGAAAAATGTTGTTTTTCCTTTCTCTTAGTGAGAAAAAATATTTTTTATTAAAAAAAAGTCAAAGAGTAAAAATGATTAAAATTAGAAGTGTAAACATGTAAAAAGTCAGAAAAGTTAAAAATGAGTGAGTAATTTTTTACTTTCTTCATTTTTTACTTTTCTTCTTTTTTAGTTTATACTCTGGTTTATTTGACTTTATTACTTTTTCGAAATTTTTTACTTTTCTACTTTTTTACTTTCCTATTTTTTAAATAGGACTAATTTTTAAAAATAAATATTCAAATATTTTTATACTTTTACGGCGATTAAAATGCTAAAAAAATTTCAATTCAAAAACCTTTTAAAATTTAATTGTTTCCTAAAAATCCTCTTATATCGCATCTAATATTTAATTATTTTTTAAAGTTTTAACTAAATTCTTCTTCAACTCAATTTTTATTACCTTCTTACATTTTTGGAAAAATTTAATTATTTTCTAAATCTTTAGTTATAATTCACGAAAAAAATACAGAAACTATTAATAAAAAGATTTTTTTCCCTAATTTTTTACTTTTCTACTTTTCAATACAATTTTATTTAAAATTTTTTGATAAGATAATGTTTTTCGAACTTCTACATTAAATTATTGAAAACTTAAATATTTTTTGTCAAACAAATTTTATTTAATTAATTTTAAAAATTACTACTGCAACTTTTTCAAAAACAATTATTTTTTTACAAATTTTTTAATAAAAGTATTCAAAACTTTAGTAATTTTGAAATGAAAATCGTTGCATCGCGACAATTTTGATACGTTTTTTTATCTAAATTTAATATCCGCAGAAAATATGTGTTAAAAAATTTGAAAAACGATTTGAAATTAAATACATTTTTAAATTGAACTATATATTTTTAAATACCTTTTATAACGCTTTTATAATTATAAAATTTTTAAAAAATTATAACAGAAATTTTTTTAAATCATTTCTTATAAGAATTCAACGATAATATCAAAATATTTAGATACAACAATTATTTTGGTAAAATTTAATTATTTCCCAAATTTTTAGTTACAATTCTCGAAAAAATAGAATAATATTTAAAAATAATTAATTTAAATAATAATTTAAATATTTAGATACAATTATTTTTCGTAAAATTTAATTGTTTTTCAAATTTTTACTTACAATTCTACAAAAAAATACAATAGTATTCAAAAATAATTATTCAAAAGTGAGAAAGTAAAATTCTTTCAAATACAAAATTTATTTTAATGAATTTTAAGAAAACTTCTAATTTTTCAATTTCTGAAAATTATTTTCGGAAATTCAATTATCTCAAATATTGTTAATTACCAATTCTGGATAACTCAATTGTTTTTATAATTTCTACATTACATTTTTCAAATTTCAATAATTATTGTTAATCAAATATTTAGAAACTTATTGTTATTAATTTTAATTAAAATTTTAAATAATTTCAATGCCAAACCCTATTTAAATTTAACAATTTTTTCTAAAAATTACTATAGAAATTTTTTTAAAAGTTCTAATAAAATAAAATTATTATTTATTTATTTTAATAAAACAAATAATGAAATTTAATAAAATTTGTTTTATTTTCTAGAATTAAAAAAAATTATTCAAAAATTAATTATTTTAAAAAGAAAATAAGATAATATTTTTTAAAAATAAATATTCAAATATTTTTATAATTTTACGGCGATTAAAAAGCTTAAAAGATTTCAATTTAAACACCTTTTAAAATTTAATTGTTTCCTAAAAATCCTCTTATAACGCTTCTAATATTTAATTATTTTTTAAAGTTTTAATTGAAATTCTTTTTCAAATAAATTTTTATTATCTTCTTATTTTTTTTTGTAAAATTAAATTATTTTCTAAATCTTTAGTTATAATTCTCGAAAAAAATACAGAAACTATTAATAAAAAGATTTTAAAAAAATAAAGAAAAATAATAATAATTAAATATATTTTTTATTTTTTTATTTTATTTTTATTTTACTTATTTTATTTAATATATTTTTTTATTTCTGGATATATTTAATTGATAATAGTCAAGTAATTATTATTTGACTCAAATAATTTTTCTAACTTGACTGTAGTTACGATTTTTTAAACCTTCATTTTTTAGAATTATTTTTAAATAAAATTTTTCAAACTTGCTCAAAATTTTGTTTCAAATTACTTTCAGTGTAAACTTCTCTACTTATCCATATTTTTTTTCTTTTCTAATTTTCTACTTCTTTACTAATTTATTTAGTTATTTTTTACTTTTCTAACTTTTTACCTTTTTACTTTCCTACTTTTTTACTTTCTTAATTTTTAACATTTCTAAGTAAAAGAAATTGGAAGTAAAAAAAAAATTTTTTAAAGTAAATAATTAAGAAAATAAAGAAGTAAAAAAGGTGAAAAAAATGAGGAACAAACTCTGGAAAAGTAAAAAAAATAAAATAAAAGAGTAAAACAGTGAAAATCCAAATAATCAACAATAAATTTCAAGTTCAATCAGGAAAAAAGTTTATAAAAAAAAATCGTCTTCTCATTTAAACATTTCGTTCACTCTTGCATTGAACGTAAAATTTAAGCTAAAGCTATTGCAGAGACATTCTAAAATGGGGAGAGAGAGAGAGAGAGAGAGAGCGCGAGAGAGAGAGAGAGAGAGAGAGCGCGAGAGAGAATTTTCTACAATTCCCTGCGAGTATAACTACATATTTGCTGCGTGAACAAGAATTTTGTTAATTCAACTGAACCGTATCATATATTCCCACAAAGAGCAACCATTCCTGTCACAACTATATATTGTAGAAACAAAAATAATCTCAAACTCTGCAAAATTAAGCTACGTACTCCCTTGCGATAACAAAATTTTTTTCGATTCTCTATTTTAGAATTAAAAAAAAAACAAAATAACGAAGAAACATTCACGTGAATATTTTCCTACTGAAAATGTGAACGAAAAAAAAATAATGAGAACTATAATCAAAATATTATATGAAAATAATGTTTCAGCTAAAAATTAATGACCAGATGGAAAAGGATTGAGATTATTTTTTCGATGCTGAATTTTACAGTTTATTTTTCAAACATTTAATTTACTTTGCTTTGTTGAATTTCTTTAAATAAATGAAATTAAATAATGTTTATTATTATTAATAATAATTATATTAGGTATAGTATTATAATTATTTAATAAATAATTTAATAATAATTAACAACGGAAAATTAAGATTAAAATTTATGCGTTTGCTGTTATTGTCATCCGGTATTATTTTTAATTAAAATTTTAATATATATATATATGTTTAAATTCATATAAGAAAAAAATATGTTGAGATTTTCTCATTTAGTTCGCTTATTATCTGTTTTCTCTCTGGTTTTAATATTAAAAAAAAAAGAATTATACGTTTTTAATATGTTTGGTAAAATTATTCAAAGGTACCTTGTGGATTTAAAATATAAAATATTCTCCACTTTAATTTCACCGCGTGCATTTTTATCCGGAAGGCTTTTTATTTTCGTGTACAACATTGAATACAGGAATTCGCGCAGTGAATGAAAATGTATTATCAAAAAAAAAAAAGAGAAAACTATAAATAAATATTTCTTGTTAAAACTAATATTTGTAATTTGTTAACGGGACGTTAATTTTTTCTAAATTGCAAAATTTGGTGAAAATAAATTTTTGCTATATTTTTTTTCACTGAAAAAAAATTTTTTGAGTTTCTTTGCTGAATGATCGACTTTTGCTTTAGGAACTCGAGAAATAAGGTGTTTTCTAAATTTCATGACTCACTGAATCGAAAGTGACGTTATATTTTTACAAATATCATGATTTTGGGGTGAAACTTACCTGCAACAAGTTTTCTCCTTGCTGGAGGCTCGCGAGTGTCTATTTGAATTAGCATTGGTTAAAATTACCTGCAACAAAAAATATATCATATTTTTTAGGTCACTGATTCAAAAATTCGAAATTAAAATTTTCTTTCTTAAATTAAAAGAAATACGTGAGAAGAATTGCAGTTGCAATTTTTTTTAGAAATAACCAATTATTTTGTCACTTATTTTTACATTTAAATAATTAAATTCTAGCAGAATTTTTGGTAAGAATTGATTTAAAAAAGAATAAGGTCAAATTTTGGAAAATAGTTCAAAAATTGTAAGAATTGAAGTTCTAATTTTTGGAAATAATTAAATTTCAAAAGATTTACACTGAAAGTAATTCGAAACAAAATTTTAAGCAAATTTGAAAAACTCTTTTTAAAATAATTCTAAAAAAATGAAGGTTTCAAAACGTAACTACAGTTTTTTAAAAATAGTTAAATTATTATTATTATTTTTCTTTATTTTTGTAAAATCTTTTTATTATTTGTCTTTGTATTTTTTTCGAGAATTATAACTAAATAAATTTAGAAAATAATTAGATTTTACCAAAAAAATAAGAAGATCAGAAAAATTGATTTGAAGAAGAATTTCAGTTAAAACATTGAAAAATAATTAAATATTAGAAGCGTTATAAGAGGATTTTTAGGAAACAATTAAATTTTAAAAGGTTTTTGAATTGAAATCTTTTTAGCATTTTAATCGCCGTAAAATTATAAAAATATTTAAATATTTATTTTTAAAAAATATTATCTTATTTTCTTTTTAAAATAATTAATTTTTGAATAAATTGTTTTAATTCTAGAAAATAAAACAAATTTTATTAAATTTCATGATCTGTTTTATTAAAATAAATAAATAATAATTTTATTAAATTTCATTATTTGTTTTATTAAAATAAATAAATAATAATTTTATTTTATTAGAACTTTTAAAAAAATTTCTGTAGTAATTTTTAGAAAAAATTGTTAAATTTAAATAGGGTTTGGCATTGAAATTATTTGAAAGTTGAATTAAAATTAATAACAATAAGTTTTTAAATATTTGATTATTATTGAAATTTGAAAAATGTAATGTAGAAATTCTAAAAAAATTTGAGTTATCGAGAAATGGTAATTAACATTTTTTGAGATAATTAAATTTCCGAAAATAATTTTCAGATATTGAAAAATTGGAAATTTTCTTAAAATTCATTAAAATAAATTTAGTATTTGAAAGAATTTTATTTTCTCACTTTTAAACAATTATTTTTGAATATTATTGTATTTTTTTGTAGAATTGTAAGTAAAAATTTGAAAAACAATTAAATTTTACGAAAAATAATTGTTGTATCTAAATATTTTAATTATTATTTAAATAAATTATTTTTAAATATTATTGTATTTTTTTCGAGAATTGTAACTAAAAATTTGGGAAATAATTAAATTTTACCAAAATAATTGTTGTATCTAAATATTTTGATATTATCGTTGAATTCTTATAAGAAATGATTTAAAAAAATTTCTGTTATAATTTTTTAAAAATTTTATAATTATAAAAGCGTTATAAAAGGTATTTAAAAATATATAGTTCAATTTAAAAATGTATTTAATTTCAAATCGTTTTTCAAATTTTTTAACACATATTTTCTGCGGATATTAAATTAAGATAAAAAAACGTATCAAAATTGTCGTGATGCAACGATTTTCATTTTAAAATTATTAAAGTTTTGAATACTTTTATTAAAAAATTTGTAAAAAAAATAATTGTTTTTGAAAAAGGTGCAGTAGTAATTTTTAAAATTAATTAAATAAAATTTGTTTTTCAAAAAATATTTAAGTTTTCAATAATTTAATGTAGAAGTTCGAAAAAAAATTATCTTATCAAAAAATTGTAAATAAAATATTGTATTGAAAAGTAATTAAATTCCGGAAAATAATTTAAAAAATTGAAACATAAAAATTATGTCAAATTTCATTGTAATAAATTTTATACCTAAAAGAATTAAATTTTATTTACTTTAAAAACTTGTTTTTAAATAATCCCAAAGTTTTGAACGTTCAAATGAACGAAATATTTTTTATTGAAGATATTTTAATAAATTACTAATGATAAAAAAATTTAAAAACTAAGATTTTACATTTACAAACTCAGTAATTAATTTTTTTGTCAGTGACACAAAATAATGACAATAAAAATTTAATTTTTAGAAGAAATAAATAAATTTCGTTCATTTGAACGTTCAGAACTTTAGGATTTTGATTTTAAATATAATCGTTATTTTGCAGAATTATATTTCAAAAAATTACATTTTGCAAAAAATAATAAATTTTCATCAAATTTCGAAAAGAAATTTTTTTTGTAACAAACAAAAAATTTAAAAAATTTGTATTTATATTTATGCCATATTTCTTTAATAATTCGTTTTTCTGGACAATAATTTTATCGCATAAAAATGATCAAAATCAAATACAACGATAAATTCTGCAATTATAGCGTAGAACTTTCAGAATTTTTTAGCATTAAATCTTCCCCTTTTCGCAAACGCATTTAGCGAACAAATTTTAAAAAAAATTTCAAACAACATAATTTATCAAGTGCTCTCATATTTTATACATACATGTACATATAAAAATCTATATGTAAAACATTTATAAGTCACTTCTGGCATGCTCTCGACGATAAGAAGTAAAGAAAAAAAAAAGAATTAATCACCTTTCATATAAACATAAAAGGTCTGCGTGACCTAAACGCTGCGTTTTGCATTTGCATATCGTTAGACGCAGGCTTGTGAAATAAATTTCGGGATTTACTTCAAGTGTCTAAACTGCACTAAACTTAGAAACTTTTCTATACAGGAAAAAGTTCGACGTCTCCCTTCTTTATATATATTATTCAGGATTTTAAATAAGAGAGAGAATATATTTTCTATTCTAATTTTGTCAGTTGAAGAAGACACGAGATTTAATATAGAAACCGAGGGGTTAACCGCGTGCGCGCTCCTCTTGTCATTCCAAAACATTTCCCAAAAAAAAAAAAAATAAATTATTTACCTATTTTCCCCTGTCTATTAGTTGTGACAGAACCGCAATTTATGTTCAATTCTCACGACACTATTTTTGTTTTTATTTTCCAAATCCACTTAAATCAGTATTTCCTGTTTTCTAATTAGAAAACAAACACTGAAAAAGATTTTTTGAACTTCCACTAAAAACGAGAAGGAAGTAAACATTTCTTTTTCTTTCTTTTAGTAATTAACCAAAAACTGTCAAGGAAAAAAAGAAAATTAAAAAAAATCTATTTAACAATATGTGAGGTTAGTATTTTTATTTAAATTAAATTTTATAAATTTTTTATTTATTAAAATATAAGCAAAATTTTATGAAAACTAGGAATGAAATAATAATTATGAATGTTTCGTTTTAGTTATTTTATTAATTAATTATTAATTCTTTTTTTTTGGGATTTTTAATTTCCTTCAGTTAAAGTTTAAACCATAAATTGACCCTAGAATCTAACTTATTAGAAATGCTTTTTATTTTTATTTATTTATTATTTATTTTTAATTCTACTTGTTAAAATTGTTTTACTTTATTACTTTTCTAATATTTTAATTTTTAACTCATTTATCTTTTTACTTTTTTAATTGTTTTTAATTATATGAATTCAAATTTTTTAGATTCGGAGAGTAATAGAATTTTATTATTATTATTATTTATTTTTATTATTATCATTATTAATATTATAATTATACGGAAAAAAATTATTTGAGTCAAATAATGATTACTTGACTATTATCATTTAAATAATTTCAGAAATCAAATACTTTTTATTTTATTCAATTTAATGGTATTTGAAACAATAATTTAAAAAATTAAAGCAAATTTAATTCTACAGAATTGTTAAGAATAAAAAGTTTAATTTTGCCAAGATTTTAGTTAAAAAAAGTTTTCAAAATTAAATTATTTCTAAAATTTTACGCTTTAATGATTTTAATATTTAATTACTCTTTTAAATTTTAACTAAAAATCAATTTTAAATCAATTTTTATTAAAAATTATCTTAAAATTAAATTATTTAAATAATCTAAGTAAATAATTCATTGAATAAATAAACGTTTATTAAAATTGAGAATTTTCGTAAAGAATTTTAATAACAAATTTTTAAATAATTGAACTCTTTTTATGAATATTAAATTTTTAATACAATGTTTAAGAATAATTTTTAATTTTTGAGGAATTTGATTAAAAATTGAATTAAAAATAGTTGAAATTTTGCTGTGTTTTATTATTTATGAAAATAGTTAAATGCTTGCGTAAAATTTTATTAAAATTTGTTTTTAAATAATTGAATTGAGAAAAATTTTTAAAAATAATAATTGATTTTCAAAGAAGAATTATTATTATTAATCAAAATAATTCAAATTTAGAAAAGAATTTTATTTAAATTTTTTAATATAATTCAAAACATTACAAAAAAAATTCGTAATAAATTTATAAATAAATAAATCCATTTGGAATTTTTATTATTTATGAAAATAATTGTATGTTTTTGTAGAATTTTATTAAATTTTGTCTTAAATATCAAAAATTTTGTCAATAATTTTATTAAAATTTTTTTTAAGTAATTGAATTTTAAAAAAGAATTTTATTATTTATAGAGATAATTGAGGTTTTGAGGATTTTATTGAAATTTTTCACCATCATTCGAAAAATAAAGAAGAAATTCATAAAAAATTTGTAAATAATTAAGTCTCTGTGAAATTTTTATTATTTTTGAAAATAATTGAATGTTTGCGTAGAATTTCGTTAAGTTTTTTTTTAAATAATTGAATTGAGGAAAATTTTTGCAAATAATAATTGAATTTCAAAGAAGAATTATTATTATTACTATTATTATTATTAATAAAAATAATTGAAATTTTGAAAAGAATTTTATTTAAATTTTTTAATATAATTCAGAAAATTATGAAGAAATTTATTAAAAAAATGTTAAATAATTAAATTTTTTTGAAATTTTTATATTATTCACGAAGATAATTACACGTTTTTGTAAGATCCTAAAGTTCTGATAGTTTAAATGAACGAAATTTATTTATTTCTTCTAAAAACTAAATTTTTATTGCAATTACCTTGTGTCACTGTCAAAAAAATTAATTACTGAGTTTGTAAATGTAAAATCTTAGTTTTTAAATTTTTTTATCATTAGAAATTTATTAAAATATCTTCAATGAAAAATATTTTGTTCATTTGAACGTTCAAAAGTTTGGGATTATTTAAAAACAAGTTTTTAAAGTAAATAAAATTAAATTCTTTTAGGTATAAAATTTATTACAATGAAATTTGACATAATTTTTATGTTTCAATTTTTTAAATTATTTTCCGGAATTTAATTACTTTTCAAAACAATATTTTATTTACAATTTTTTGATAAGATAATTTTTTTTCGAACTTCTACATTAAATTATTGAAAACTTAAATAATTTTTGCCAAACAAATTTTATTGAATTATTTTTAAAAATTACTACTGCAGCTTTTCCAAAAACAATTATTTTTTACAATTTTTGAATAAAATTATCCAAAACTTTAATAATTTTAAAACGAGAATTGATGCTTCGCGAAAAATGTTTTTTTTAAATAATTGAATTTCAAAGAAGAATTATTATTATTACTATTATTATTATTATTAATCAAAACAATTGAAATTTTGACAAGAATTTTATTTACATTTTTTAATATAATTTAA
The DNA here is from genome assembly GCA_032873175.1 of Leptopilina drosophilae. Taxonomy (NCBI): domain Eukaryota; kingdom Metazoa; phylum Arthropoda; class Insecta; order Hymenoptera; family Figitidae; genus Leptopilina; species Leptopilina drosophilae. The sequence goes on from CM065478.1 coordinate 57,181,960, forward strand.
AAATTATAAAGAATTACATTAAAAAAATTGTAAATAATTGAATTTCTGTGAAATTTTAAATATTTATGAAAATAATTAAATGTTTGCGTAGAATTTCGTATAATTGTTTTTTAAATAATAATCGAATTGAGGAAAATTTTTGAAAACAGGTAGTTTAATCTCTACACTCTTTTGTAACTTCTTTAAAATTTAATTTTTTTTTGTTAAATTATTTTGTCGCGAAATTCAAATCCATACTTGGTTTAACAAATTTACAAGAAATAAAAACTGTAAAGTTGTAAAATCACAATAAAAAAATCTAATTAAATTAAATTGAAGACTTAGCTAACGCCGCTTGTGAGAGAGTTTGTTGCCCTCTAACGGACGCGTGGGGGAATTATTTCAGCGCGAAATTCAAATTCAAAAAGAGAAAAATCAATAAAATTTACTTCTAGTTTAATATTAAAATTCGAAGCCTGCTAAATACTTTCACATTCCAATTTAATTAATTATCCGTTAATATTTTACGTTTTTGAATATTAAAACATTCCGTAAATTTGATGTCAAATTATTATCAATAAACTTATAATTGGAACAAATTCATGTTAATCAATATTGCTAATTTCCCTAATTGAATTGGAAATACAGAATAATTAATTCAGTTTGCCTTATTGTAGATATAGATTGTGTAAATTTAGAGGCAAAGTTTGTGATTTTGTGGATTTAAATTTATTTTGAAAAATCACGTCAATTTTAATTTTTTTTTTTGACTAAGAAATAGAGTGACACAATTTTTTTTTCTTTCACTCTTTTTTTCAACCCTTGTTTGCAACGGTAGTGATGTAAAGACGATAACCTTTTGCACGTGCCTACTAATGACGAGCGACAGAGCACGTGACTGTTCATGCATCATGCTTAATTATGAACCCAGGAACCCCCGTGTTTGACACCACCGCCCAGTTTCACTGAGACTAATTAGTATACAAGATGCTATCATGCTCATTTCACCTTTAAATTTTAAAGTAGCTCATTTTTAACGCATTTCATAAGAAAAATGCGCGCTCGCTCAGTTTTATACAATAATTACATTCAGATTACAATTTTTCGCATCTCATATTTTTTGCGCAAAAAAAAATCACTTTTCATATTACATATATAAACTCTGTACCTCTAAAACGATACATTTATAACACAAAATATATTTACAGTGTAACATTCTTTTCTCTTTTTTTTGTCTTCAACTTCTATTATTTATTCACTTTACTAATTGCGCAATTTCTTTAAATTAAATTCATTTTATAATTCATATTTTTCATTTTAAATTTAATTAATTTTTAAAAACACTCAATTATTGTTTTGTAGAACATTTTTTAAAGTACTCTCTTTCTCTCTCTCTCGAGAATAAAAGTATAGAACGTTACATTTAGATTAAGAGAAAAAAAATTTTTTTAATTGCGAAATTTATAAAAAACTTTTTTAAATCTAAATTAATAGGAAAATGCGGATTTAAAAAGAGAAAGAGAATAATAGCAGTAATAACAAGAATTCTAATTTTTGTTGTGCTTTCCTCTCATATTGAAGTTAAGGTTTAATTCAACTGCGGTTTAATCATCTAAATTTAACAGGATTATTGAATTTCGTTATATAGTTTCCTAATTTTAAATTGAAACAAAATTTGGAATAATTTAATAGGAACTTTGCTCTAAAATATATAAATAAAAGTGCTAACAATATAACAGTCAATATTGAAGATTATTAGAAATTGAATGAATATTGAATAAATAAAATACTAAAGAAGAATAAAAAAAATTCTTATAAAATTATAACAAAAAATTTTAATTTTAATTTTAATTTTAATTTTAATTTTAATTTTAATTTTAATTTTAATTTTAATTTTAATTTTAATTTTAATTTTAATTTTAAATTTAATTTTAATTTTAATTTTTAATTTTTTATTTTTAATTAAAATAGAATTATAATTAAATATAATTAAACAATAATATTGACTAATAATTAAATTACTTCTTAATTACATATTTTTAAAAAAAATTTTGTAAAATACAAATAGTTTTTTTGTCCTTTAATTAAAAATTCCTCAAGCAAAGAACGTATCGTATTATTCATTAAAAAATAACCAGATTTTATTCTTTGAAATTTATATCTTAGTGTTAAAAAATATTCTTGAGGATATATTTTTTTTTTTGGGTACCTACAAAGCTTTAGGAAAGTGAGTAAAAGTTTCATTGTCGTAACGCGAAAAAGCTTGATGAAAAAGGTTTATGACTTGGAAAACATTTCTCTTTTTAAAGAAAAATACTGTATATGACGAAATTATTGACTTTTATATCCGAAACCTTTTAGTAAAACTGAAAAAAATTACAAAACTAAACACATAAAGGTAAATAAACACTATATATACATAATGATTTACGAGAAACGAACTGAAGAGAACAGATATTGCCGGAATTTTTTTTTTTAATTATTACCAAATTAAAATTAAACAAAATAAAAAACAAGAAATATTAAAAATTTTCTAACATTAATATTAAAAATAATACTAATTGGCAAATTGTGCCTATTAATACAATTTAATAAAAATAAATACGAATAATAAATTAATAATATTAACATTAATTATTATCAATTTATTATTGTTAATACAATAACAACTGTTATCATTTTATTTGTTATTAATTATTCATTTATATTTGTGAAAATAATATTTATTTAATAATTTATTATTTATTGGATCTCATTTATTGAATAATATTATAAAATGAAAAAATAATATTGAGAAATGAAAAATTATTTGTTTTTGAAATTTCGATTTTAATTTATTTGAGAGAAACGAAAACTTTTTCGAAGCATCACATTTATGTATTATATATATATATATATAGTTTTAAACGAAAGAAAAGAATCTCAAGCGCTTAGCAAATATGAATTTTATGGAAATATTTGAGTAACGTTTATCTCCAATGTAGAGTGTAGGTATAATATATAAATGCATCAAATTCTCTTTTCTGAAAGATAATCTTTTTCAAACCATTTACATTTCGTTATTTTGCTCATTTACAAAAAACAACTTTCAAGAAGTTGAATTATTAAGTTTTAAAATAAATGTGAAAAAGATTGTTATTTAAACAATAATTGTTTTTAAATTTTAATATTTGTTTTTTTAAATTATAAACTAAATATAAATTATGTTTATTCTGTGAAGGAAAAAATAATTTAAAAAACAAGAAATGATACTAATTAATAATAACAATAATATAATAATAATAATAATAATAATAATAATAAATTAAATAAAAAAAGAAATATTTCTATATTCGAGTAAATTTTACTATTTTTGAACTTAATTTTAGTGAAAAAAAGTGAACTTAATTAAAATTAATAAAAATTAGATTAAGCAAATGAAAAGAAGAAGAGAATGTCTGCAGAAATTCTAAATACAGTTAAGAATTTCTTATAACATTATATAGTAAAATTTAATTATTATTCTTTTTTCTCGGTCATAAAAATTTCCTTCCAAAAGAGTAAATTTTTTTTTATTTCTTTATATTAACTTTAAAAGTTATTTCTAACTTTATTTCCTACTAAACATATTTAATCAAATCGAATTTCCATTTAAAGAATAAAACTTAAATTTTCTCAAAAAGAAAAATTTCATTCTTTTAAATAAAATATTCATTTTATCGAATACAATTCAATTTCATCGAAGAAAATTTCAATCGAAAAACAAAATTATTTAATCGAAGAAAAGTTCTATTTTATCAAAAAAACATTTATTTAATCGAATAAAGTCTTCATTTCCATGATAAAACTGGAAATTAAAAAAAAACTATTTCAATTTGAAGAATAAAATATTTTTTTTCAATTTAAATTTTCATTTAAAGATTTGAAAAATATTAATCTCTTCGTAGAAATTTTTAATTTTATCAATCAAAAATTACAATTCGCAGAAAAAATTTTAATTTTAATTTTGCTGAAAAATGAATATAATTTTTCCAGGTTTTTAAAACTACATTTATTATTAATAAGAATTTTATTCGAAAACATCAATAACTTCATTTTCAACTAACATTTAATCATTATTAGTTTTTCATACAGAAATTAGGATTTTAAAAAATTCAATTATATTTTTTATTTATTCATCAAAGAATTAAATTTTTTTCAAATTAATTTGTCAAAATTTAATTATTTTCGATGTCTACTATTTAAAAAAAAATTTAACTTTTTTGAACAAACTTTCTAATTAAAGAATAAAAAGACCATTTTTTTAAACAAAATTTTATTTTCATTACACAATTAAATAATTTTTGTACTAATTAAAATTTATTGTATTAAATCGAATTCCATTTTAAAATATAATTTCAATTTTATCAAATAAAATTTGCATATTATTGAATGCAATTCCAATTTCACGAAAGAAATTTATTTAACCGAACAAAATTCCATTTACTTTTCATTTAATAAACAAAATTTTTATTTAAAAAATAAGTTTTTTATTTTACTATCGCATTTCCCATTTATGAAACAGAATTTTAATTTCATCGAATACGGTTTTCATTTTATAAAAAAATTCCATGAATTAAAATTTCCATAAAAATAAAAAAATTAAGAAACAATCTCTTTTCTCCGAATAAAAAGTCAATTTTCTCAATAAAATTACAATTTTCTTCATTCAGCATTTGTCCCATATTAAATGGGTATTGCATTTAAAAAATATAATTTGAATTCTGTCAAATAACTTTTTCAGTTTTTTTTAATGAAATTTCAATAGTATCGAAGAAAACTTATTTACAGAATCAAATATTCATATAAAGATGATGACTTTTGACGTCAAATCTTGTTTAAAAAACAATTTGTTTATAACAATTGTTATAAACAAATAGAGAAAATTCACAAAATTTTAAAAACTAATAATGTCATTCGATTCCACGCGAACAATAACTAAAGAAGAATACATGATTTTTAAATTTTTTTTACTCCATTTGTTGTAAATAATTTATAAACAAATAATAATGCACTCTCATGCACCTATTTGAGCCCATAGACAAATGAAAGTTTCAGCAAAATTATTATTGGAAACAGAACTGCGGATCAAATAATGACTTCTGACGTCAAAAATTGTCTAAAAATTAATTTGTTTATTAAAATTGTTATAATTAAATTAAATTAAAAAAATGTTATAACAATTTTAATAAACAAATTAATTTTTAGACAATTTTTGACGTCAGAAGCCATTATTTGATTCGCAGTTCTGTTTCCAATAATAATTTTCAAGAAATTTTCATTTGTCTAATCATGGGCGTTAATGGGTTAATGAAATTTGCAAGTAAAGATTAAAATTTTAACTTTATTTATAATAACATTTATTTAATCGAATAAACTTTTCATTTTATTAAATGAAATTTCTATTTAAATAGTAAAAAATTTCAACTTTGTCTATAATAAAATTGATTTAATTGAATAGAATTTTTATTTTTTAAGAATAAACTTTCCATTTTATTAAATGAATTTTACATTTAAATAATAAAGTTTTAACTTTATTTAATAAAATTGATTTAATCGCTCAGAATTTACTACTTAAAAGACTAAAAGTTTTAATACAGCTGCGAATAAGATTTCAGTTATAGGTTTTTTTTTCTTTTTCTACTTCTTTTTCTTTTATTTTAAATTTCAGTTATAACGAAATGGAATCAAAATTCACATTAACAACATGTGATTTGAGTGGTAAAACTCGAATGAATAGTGAAAAAAAATTGTTTTGCTTGTCATTTTTTTCTTTTGAGTATAATTTAATTTTCTTTCTTGGGTCTTGTAGATGAGCTTGTTCTCTTCAAAATCCAGATTGAAATTTGAAAAAATATTTAAAATTATAAAAATAGGGGATGATTTTCTGAAAATAAATAAGATCAATTTTGCTCAAAAACACCACCTTTTTTTCTTTCCAAATTTTTAATACAAGTTCTTAAAATAATTATGAACATTCCCTATGAATTTCAAGCAGACTGAACCATTCTGGCAATCAGGAGAATTTTTTTTTTTTGAAATATTTATTTTCGCAAATTTTCAAATTGTTAACTTGCATTTTTAAAAACAAATGAATCGCTATAACATTGTTGGCGTGAAGGTTAACAATTTGAAAATTTGCGAAAATAAATATTTCAAAAAAAATTCTCCTGATTGCCAGAATGGTTTAGCCCGCTTGAAATTCATAGGAAATGTTCATAATTATTTTAAGAACTTGTAGTAAAAATTTGCATAGAAAAAAAGGTGGTGTTTTTGAGCAAAATTGATCTTATTTATTTTCAGAAAATCATCTCCTATTTTTATAATTTTAAATATTTTTTCAAATTTCAAACTGGATTTTGAAGAGGACAAGCCCAGCTACAAGACCCAAGAAAGAAAAGTAAATTATACTCAAAAAAAAAAAAAAATGCCAAGCAAAACAATTTTTTTTCACTATTCATTCGAGTTTTACCACTCAAAGTTCAAATGTGCATAACGTTTTTAAATTTAACTTTTTTGAAAAATAAAAAAATACGTGTCTCTTTATTTTTCATGTACAATAACATATTTTAGCGACAGCTAAATCTATAACTTGAAGTTAGTCGACCTGCCTGATTTGAAATGGTAATAATCTGCTCAAATTATTAAATATTTAAAGATTGAAGTCTTTAAATATTTAGTAATTTGAGCTGAAATTTTGTACGAAACTCTAATAACCAAAAAATTCAATAGGAACACTAATTTCTATTATCAATGACTACAATTCAATCAAATTACAGCTCAAGTCAAAGACCCTATGCAAACTGTAATTTTTCTGACCCTTATCATTCATAATTTGAAGAAGAAAAAAACACATTTTACCCCAAAAAAATATTTACGTTAACAATTCTATCATGTTTTAATTTATTGATCAAGAAACAAACAAAACGAACAAGAATCAAAAAAAATTTCTGCAACACAAGACAAAAGGAATAGAAAATTATTTTTTCCTTTGAATCCTTAATTATTATAAACGTTGCAAACTCCACCAACATTTTCCAAAGAAAATTATAATCCACTTCCAGAGAAATGTTTTCTTTTTTTTCGTTACAATTGCAAAATCCACACACGAGAAAGAAGGGTACATATAATTATTATTTTTCCCACGAAGTAAACCGAGAATGAGTAGGAGGTATATGTATATACACGTTCAAGAATATATATAAGCTTATGTTGCTGCTTTTAGTCAAAATACAAGATGTTTGAAGTCAGAGCAGCTTAAAGGCCTCACACACGCAAAATCAAACAAGAATGTAAACCCTGCAAGTTCGATTATAAACTCGGTCAATGTCCATATAGATACCGTCTCAATAATACTGTGCACTAACGATACTGCCCAGGGCTTTCATTGCTTTCGGGGGGGGTGGGTGGTATTTTTAAAACCCTTTTACGGACATACCATGGAGTGTAGGAATACTCTCGAAAGGAATTCCCGAAGCTCTCCTTTCTCTCTCCCCCCCTCCCCTTGCCCCACCCATTTTGCCTTTGTTACGATCACCCAGTTGTTATATTACCCCAAGACTCAAGAGAATAGCCTGACTTCGATTAAATTTAGCCTCCTCTACAAGTACTATAGTGAAAAAGCAACTTTCCATCTTGTCTTTAATAATAAAAACTCATGGCTACTGCTGCTGCTACTTTTACTGTGATCACTATCCGTCGTGATTCTTCAGCACTTTTTCTTCTTCTTCTTCTTCTTTTTTCCATCTTTTTTTTTCTTCTTCGTCGTCGTTGATTTTTTTTACAAAACTTTTTTTTTCTTATTAGATCCCCTGCGGAGATTAAAATATTCAAAATCCCCCGGCTATATACCAACTATCTCTCTGCGTTCTTTCGCGGAATACGAGAAACTCGACTTTTTTAAATTAAAATAATGTCATATTCAATGCTTCAGTTTCTGGAGAACTCTAATTTATTAAATTATTCTTTTTTTTTACTATTTTAGAAAATAAATGTATATGGGTGATTCTTCTGAAAGGCACCTGTTGTATTCCAAAAAGTAAAAAAAATTAATTTTTACATTTTCTGAATTTTTCTGTCATGGTTGGGTTTTAAATACGTTTAAAGATAAAAATCTGAGTTGCACAAAATTAATTTTCAAAAATAAGCCTTCCAGCATCATTTTAATATTAAGTGTTTTGAAGGTTAAAATATACTGTAATCAATATTGGGGTTTTTGTAAAAAATTCCTTTTAAATTTAATTTCTTTAATTTATTAAACTTTTAACATTATTCACTTATAATTTAATGAATTGTGTATTTAATAATTTATCTATAACTATTTTATCTTTTCAAAAATAACTAATATATATTTTTTTATATTGAACGGAAAAAAAATTGTAATGAATTTTTTTAATTTATCATTTTAAGTTCAAAATTGATATTTTCCATTTAAATATTTTTATTCTTAATTATAATTTTGTTATTTATCTAACTTTCTACTTAATATATTATATTTTAAAAAATTAAAAATATTTCATTTTAAATAAAACGGAAAATTTTTTTATAATTCAAGGATTAGGTAATTGAAAATAATTATTAAAAACAAAAAAATAACGCTTATCAAATATGAAAAAGGCTTTGGAGATGAATAGTTTGTCAAATAAAAAATTCCCGTTTTTATTAAATTTAAAAATATCGAAGCATAATTTAACAAATTTTTTGGGCTACAACTTCAAATATTTATATATAGATTACGTGTAATTAAAAAATAGATTAAAACTATAAATTAGATTTTTTCATAACTAAAAAAAACATGAAGATATCGATAACTCCGACTCTTCAAGTTTTATAATAATTAAAGATAGAGTGATAAAATCATTTTCATTTCAATTATTATTTTCAAGAATTTTTAACTAAAATTCTTCTTAAAATCGATTATTTTTAATAATTTTCGAAAAAGTTCTTTAACAATTTTCAAATCTATTTCTTTACAATATTCGATTTTTCAATTATTTGTAAATTCTTCAATTAAATATGTATTAGAAAATAAAAACATCAAATAATATAAAAAAAATTCCCAATTAAAATTTCTCAAAAAAATTAATTCCACAGAATTGTTACTTAGTTAAAAATATAAAAAATTCAAATTTTCAAAGATTTGAATCTGAAACCTTTTCAAAATTTAATTATTTCTAAAATTTTACGCTCTAATACTTTTAATATTCAATTATAATCTAAAATTTTAACTCAAATCCATTTTTAAATCAATTTTTATGAGAAAATTCTGCGAGAATTTCATTATTTAAATACAAAAAAACAATTTATTGAATAATTACATATGTTCCTTAAAATTGAATTCTTTTAAAGAATTGTATCAACCAATTTTCAAATAATTTGAATTCTTTTGCAAAATTTTATTAAAATAGATATTAAAAATAATTAAATTAGGGAAAATTTTTGAGAATAATTGAAATTTTGCCAAGAAATCTATTAAATTTTTTTAAAATAATTCAATTTTAGAGAGGAATTTTATAATTTATAAGATAATTGATAATTTACGCAAAGAATTGCATTAAAAATTTTGAATGCAATAATTTTATTCTTTAAAGAAATTTAATCAAAAATTTATTAAAAATATTTCAATTCTAATAAATAAATTGTAGCAAAGGTTATTAAAATAATTAAATTTCTTTGATTAATTTTAATAAAAATTTTTAAGAATAATTACATTTTTCGAGGAATTCGATTGAAATTGTATTAAAAATAATTGAAATTCTGCAATTAGCTTTATTATTCATCAAATAATTGAATTCCTAATAAGAATTTTATTATTTGCCAAAAAATTAAATACTTGTAAAAATTTTATTATTGATGAAAATAATTGAATATTGCGAAGAAATTTATAAAAAAAATTTGTAAATAATTGAATTCTTTTGGAAAATTTTATTAGAATAGTATAGAAACCTATTAAAAATCATTGAATTGAGGAAAAATTTTGCAAATAATTGAAATTTTTCCAAGTATTTTATTAAAATTTTTGAAAATAATTGATATTTCGAAGAAGAATTTAATTATTTCTAAAGATAATTGAAATTTTGACGAGAATTAAAAAAAAATTTTGAACATAATTGAATTTTTGCGAAGAATTTTCTTACTTTTGAAAATAATTGAATTCCTTCAATCATTTGTGATTTCTCTAAAATTATTCAAATTATGTCGTATAATTTACGTACTTTACGGATCTTTTTCAACCGAATTACGGACTTTACGGACCTTTTTTCAAAAAAACGGACTTTTACGGAATTCAAGCAAAGTTACGAACTTTTACGGGATTTACGGACCTAGTTCGAGCCCTGAATACTTCATTTTCATGTTTAATTGAGAGATTTATTTTTTATTGACTGATTTTTATTTTATTTCTACTTAATTGACTATTTTATTATTTATTGACTGTTTTTTTAAACTTTTTATATATTCTACATAGACACCAATTTATATAAATCGAAGTCTTTTTATAACATTCTTTATAAAATGCTTTTTCTGGTAATAAAATTATGAAAAGAAATTATATTTACGCGATAAATTGATAAACGATTTAAGAATAATTTCCCTTTTGATGAAAAAAAAATGAATCTCTCAATAGACTTTGAAGAGGAGGAAAAAATACTTTGAGAAGAATTTTAAAATTTAATTATATGAAGAAGCTCATTAGGTGGAATTTTTATTTCATCGAATTTCAATTGACACAATTTTCTATAAGGGGATGTTAATTTTTTTCGAATATTTCTTTAATTCACTTTAAATTAACCCAATTTTTAATTTCATTGAATTTTAATTATTTGTAGGTAATCAAATTTTTATTTAAGAAATTTTCATTCAACAGATATTCTAATTTATATAAAGGAAATTACCTTTAAAGTAAATCAAAGAACGTGAAACTATAACAAGCACCCTGTGATTATAACGCACACAATTAATTTTGAAAATTATAATTTAAAGATATTATTTTTATTTAAAAGTTTTAATAAAACTGTTTATTAATTTAACTGTTTTTTTATTTTCAGCTACAATTTAGATGATTATTAGTCGTTAAAAATTATTAGAAGTAGACAAAAATAAATGAAAAAATTCTTCGAAGAAATTCAATTATTTTCGAAAAATGTTCTCAATTCGATGATTTTATTTATAATTTGTTTTATAAATTTATTCGCAATCATTCAATTATTTTCAGAAATATTAAAACTCGTCGCAGAATTTTAATTATATTCTATATTATATTTCTTTTCTCACAAAATTTAAATTTTATTTCGAACATAAATAAATAATAATTTTAATTGAAAATTTGGAAAATAATTTTTTCAATTTTTTAAAAATAATCTTGTCTTTTTATAATTATAATTGGAAATTTTCTTTTTCAAGTTTATTACAATTCTATTGATAATAATTGAATTTCTGCAAAGAATTGTACTATTTACAATAAAATAATTGAAATCCTTCCAAAGAATGATATTAGTTATGAAAATAATTTAATTCCTGTGAAGAATTTTATTACAATTTAAAAAAAAGCAGTGATAATTAATTATTTACTTAATAAGTAATAAACATATTTGCTTAAGAAATGATAAATATCATTTATTTGAACGTTCAGAAATATGAAATTATAAAAATTTAAGAGAAGTTCAATAATTATGACTATTGAATAATAATAGAATACTAGCCAAATTATCCGCGCGCAAGCGCGCGGGAATATTGTGCTGCGATGTTTATTGTAAACAATTTCAAGTCATTTTAATTTAAATAATTTTTAAAGAAATACTTATTATGAAACATTACTGAAAAACTAATTGGAATAAAATTTTCAAAATATATTATATTTTTAAATCTTAAAGTATATAAAAGAAACTTTAACAAATTTCGATACTAATTTCAAAATTTGGCATCAGATTTTCACAATTGAAAATAATTAAACTTTCTTGTACGAGGAAAATTGAATTTCACAAAAATTGTTATCAGATACCTAAATTAAAAAATAACTTCATTACGAAAATTTTAATTATTCTAAAAAATAGAGAAGGTAAAAATAATTATTAGCTATATATAAGTATTTAACTTTCCGAACAAAGAATATAAACAATACTTTTTAGAGAATTTCCACTACTTTTAATTCGCTAATTTTGAAAAAAATCAATTTTATTTAACAAAATTTTATGGAATTTATTTTTCCCAATAATTCAATTACTTTTAATAATTATAAAATTTTTCATGTAAATTCCATTTTTTCAAAAAAATTTTTGCTTACATTCTAAGCATGAATTTAATTATTTTCATAATCGTAAAATTCAGTTACTTTCACAAATAAAGTTTTGAACAAGAATTCAATTATTTAAAATAATAAAATTTTCATAACATTTAAAAATTCATTATTTAAACCAATGTTCATAAAATTCATATGAAGATTTCAATTCCTTTCAAAAGTAATAAAATTTTCAACAGAAATTCAATTCTTTTTAATCATTTTAATAAACTTTACCGCAATAATTCAATGACTTTCAAAAATTTAATAAAATTATTCGAAAGAAATTAATTGTTTTAATATAATTTTAATAAAAATTTGTTTTTAAATAATAAAAAAAATTGCTCCCGAAAATTCAATTATTTTGAGGTATTTCAATAACATTCTTTTCAAAATTCAATTATTTTTATAAATAATAAAATGCTTTTTTGGAAAATCCAATTATTTTCAAAAAAATTTAATAAAATTTCCAATCAACATTCAATTATTGACAAATTTTTTAATAGAATTCTTTGTACAATTTAATTATCTTTAAAAACTTTTCACATTTCAATGATTTTCAATGTCTACTATTTTTATAAAATAACCAAACAGAATTCTATTATTCAAAAAAATTTATGATAAAATTGTAGGAAAAAATTCAATTATTTTCATCAATTTTAATAAAATTCGACGCAAGAATTTAATCATTTACCTAATTAATAAAATTCTTGGAAAGAATTAAATTATTTTTATAAATAATAAAATTCTTCGAAAGTAATTAAATTATTTTTTCAACAATTATTAATAAAATTTCTCGAAAGAATTCAATTATTTTCATAAGTTACAAAATCCTTTGAAAGAATGTAATTCTTCAAAAAATTCAATTTTTCTCAAAATTTATAAAATTCAATTATTTTTCAAAATTTTTTAAAAATTCTTTCCAAGAATTCAATTATTTTCCAAATTAAAAAAAATTCTTCGCAAGAATTTAATTATTTTAATAAATAATAATATTTTATTATTTTCAAGAAAATTCAATTATTTTTATAAATAACAAAATTTGCCTAAAAAAATGAATTATTTTTGTAAATAATAAAATTCTTCTGAAAAATTCAATTTTTTCAATTTTTTTTTAAATTCTTCGCAAGAATTAAAATATTTTAAATTGTTTCATAAGTAATAAAATTCGTAGCATAAATTCAATTTATTAGCAGGATAAGAAAAAAGTAAATATTTTTGATAAAAATTAGTAAAAAGCTAGGAAAATAAAAAATATGAAATGGAATTTTTGTCAATTTTGTGAAGTGAATAAAACGAGTTTTTTTGGTTTCTTTTTGACATTAAAAAAATGACAATAACCCACAAAAATGAATTTTCAAAAAAAAAGAAAACAAATGAATACAGATAATTTGCTAACTGTAAGAAAACTTACGATTATTATGTATATATGTATTCTATTTTCTATCAAAACGTATTAAAAACAAAAGAATAACTATAACTAACTTCAAGTGTGGAGAGAGATCCGGAAATCTGGAATCACGACGATTATTATATATAATTATAATTTTTAGAAGCAAAAAATTGATTTAAAACTTTAAGAGGGACTTTATATTTTAAAAATAAAATGATAATTACGGTCACTAACTTCCCTTGATTATTTTCAAAAAATTAAAATTAAAATTCTTTCAAAGAATTAAATTATTTTAAAAAGAAGTGTAAAGAAATTTCAATTATTTCAAAAATTTTCAATTATTTGTTTAGAAAAATTAAATTATCTTGAAACAATGGAATTGAAAAATTTCAAGAATTTTATTTTTCAGAATTTAAAAAAAAAAATTGCGATAATTCAATTTTAATAAGAAATTTGAAGTGCATATCGTTTTTTCTTTAAATTAACTAATAAAAATTTTAATTATTAATCTTCGCATTAAGAAAAATGAATTCATTAAAATGTCACTATAAAATCCAATTATTAATTAATTATTAAATTAAAATACTTTGAAAATTTTATTTGTTAAAAAGTTTCTAAAGAAATTCTTTAACAAATTCAATTACATATTTTCATTCGAATTTAACAATACTTCTATTATAACTCCATAATTTTTTAAAATTTATTTACATAATCTGTTTGAATTAGTGCACGACTTTTACTAAAAAAATAAATTTTTTTAACTAATTCCAAGTTAGAGAAGATTATAAATATCTATAAAAATTGAAATAAAAAGTAATTTAAAAAAAAAAATAAATAATAAAACTTTCTTTAATTTTGGTGAAAAAATTTAGGGTTTTGTATAAAAATCCCGGTTTTTCCCGGTTAAATTAAATTCCCGGTTATTTCCCGGATTTCCCGGTTAGTAGACACCCTGTTAAATCTTTTTTCTAGAATATTAATTTTTTGTCCATTTTTTGACATACATACACTCACGGAGTTTGGGAGATAATTAAATTTTACTAATTTAACGGGGAAACCGACTATAATTAAGTGACGCTGCGCCTTTTCTGTTGGGGCGGTATATAGGAATGCCGCGTGAAAAGCTATAGGAACTTTGAGAGAGACAGAGAGAAAGAGAGATAGAGAGTTAAAAATGGAACCTCATTACAGAACGACAAAGTGCAATGCATTTTACTGTTGTCAACGTGAAAAGCCCATTATATGTACATAGCTTTCGTGTATCTCGATTATAGGGAATTGTTTTATTATCAGAGGGAAAAACCGCGAAAAATAAAGTGAAAATAAAAAATACATCCTCCCCCCATATTCCAAATAAACATCAAGTTTGTTTGAATTCGAACAAAACTCGTTTATTCCTTCTTTTTTTTTGTCACGACTTCATTTTTGTGCGCTTTTCATTTTTAAATTAAACAATCTGTTTTATCTGAACGTTTATAATTAAATTAGTGCTTACAAAAAGTAGTTAAAAATTGCTTTTTATTTATCCATTCTTTATTGTAGGATAATTGTGAAATATAATTAGGCAAATTATTAGAATTATGAATAATTAGACAATAATGAAAATTATTTAAATAATAATATTTCTTGTACTTTATAGTATAATAATAATTTAGGGTCACAAGAAATTCGCAATAAATTCTTAAGAGAAAGTTGTATCCAAGTTCAAAACCTTTAATTAAGTGATATAAGTTTTATTAATATTTTTATTTAACATTTTTATTTTTATTAATATTTTTTTATTTTATTTTTATTTTATTTTATTTTTTTTAATTTTTGTATTTTGTTTTTTATTATTTGTTTTTTGTTCTTTGTTTTTTGTACTTTGTTTTTTTTATTAATATCAAAAAAAATAATTTCAAAAATATTTAATACAAACTAAAAAAAGGAAAAAAAATAAAAGAAAGAACAACTTAGAAAATTTGTGTAATCCCCAGGGAGTATTTTTCGTTAAATTTTTAATAGAACAACTGCCAGAGTGAAGTTTTTAAATTCCTCTCTTGTATTCTTTGCAAATAAAGGAATGTTATATTCTTTTTTTTTCGTTAGGAAAAAAAGTATATTCATATCGGATATATATACATTACTTAAAAATAATTAAAAACAAAATTTGCAAAATGAATATTCTTCGAAAATTTTCTTTCAACTTTATTAATCATAAAAAAAAATTAAATAATTAAAATTTACTGATAATTATATCATCAGAATGCTTCAAAGTTTCAGTTTATCAATTTCCTTGAAAATTGACAAACATTAAAATTTTTTTTCCTGACGCAAAATTCTTTTTACAGGAAAATATGAAAGTTTCCGAAAAATAAGAAAAATAAGAAAATAATTAAATTTAGAGATTTCTAAAAATTATGATTACAAACCTTCTTGAATTTAATTATTTTTTACAATTTTCAACTAAAACTTCAACTCTAAAATAAATTATTTTAAATAATTTTCCGAAAGTTCTTCGAGAATTCAATTCTTTGAATAAAAAAATTTCAATTTTTTTAAAATAATTGTTACGGTTAATGTTGGGTTTTAATGAATTATGGTAAGATTCTTTTTAAAAAAATTATAATAAAAAAATCCTTACAACTAATTTTTTAAAAATATTTTTAAACAATTTTTGAACTATAATTAATTTTTTAATTACATACAATAAAAACATTTACGAATTATTAAAATTTGGTAAAATCTTTTTAAAACAATTGGATTTTTGAAAAAATATATAAATAATAAAATTTTTGAAGAATTTTAATTATAAATATGACAATAATTTTTCCGACAGTTTAAAAAATATAAAAAAGTAAATTTTTAAATAAATTTTATTTTACTTTGTTCGAAGATAATTAAATTTTAAAAAAATAAATTAAAAATGATAAAACAATTCTAAGAATTAGTTTTCAAAAATATTTTTGTTATTTTTCGAAAATAATTGAAGAATTTTCGTAAAAATTAAAAAAGACGAAATTAATTTTTTGATGAATTTAAATTTTAAATTTTGAACATAATTTTTGTGCATCAAAATGTTAACAATTATTCTAAAATATTATTATTTTTTGTGTGCATTTTAATTTTCGGAAATTTTTGCTCGAAAATACTTTTAAAAAATGTTGAATTTTAACAAGTTTGGATCCTAATTTTAATTAATTTTCATTTTTAAATTTACATTTAAAGATTTTTTATTAAAATTTTTGATAATTCAATTACTTCAAAAATTTTCAATTAAATTTCTTTAAAAGTTGATTTTCAAAAATTGTTACAAAATACTTGAAAAAAAATTATTTCGAATTAAAGTTTACAAAATTTCAATTATTTCGTATTAAATTTTACAACATTTCAATTATTCAAGGAAATTTTTATTATAGATATATTTAAAAAAAATTGTAATTATCTTAAAAAATTTGGTATTTTGTTTGCAATATTTGTAAGAAAAGTCAAGAAAGTCCCAATTTTTCAAAATGTAGGTCGAAAAAAATCTAAATTTCCCTGCCAAAAAAATTTTTTTCCTATTATTTTCTTGACTTTACTGGGAAAAAATTTGTTTTACTGACATTTCCCTGATTTTACTGACACGTGACCACTTAAATAATTATATAAATTTTTATAAAATTATATTTACTTACGAAATTAACTCGCCAGAAAACTCACCTGAAACAAAACAAAAAGAAATTTTTAAAATGATTGAATAAAATTATTCGAAACTTCAATAAATTTTAAAGAAAAATAAAATATTAATAAAATATAAATAATAATAAATTTAAAAAATTATTTATTTATGAACATTTTAAAATAGAAAAAATCCAGATGAATTTTAATCCTTTTTTAACAAAAAAAAGAAAAATCTTGGTAGCGCGGAGGTTAAACTTTCTTCTCCATAACCAATTTATTTTTTGAACTGAGAGTGGGGGGAGGGGACTATTTGTTTTTTTGAACAAATGAATTGTGATAAAATAGAAGCTTGATATTTGCCTGAAATATAACAGTTAAATAATTCAAAGTTACAAACTGCTTCCTGACTATTTTTGCTCATAGAGAAAAGTATATAAACTTTTCAAAAGCTCAAAGCGCGAAAGCTACGCTCATCATATATTTATATTTACTGAAAACGACTTTATATTTGCAGAAAAGTATAAAATTCCATTAACGATAAATATTACTTTTAAAAAGCACTTTTTTTCAACTCTAGCGCGCTTTCCCTCATTTCTCCACACACACATATTTTCGATACTACGAAACTGTGGGTAAAAGAAAGAAGCAAAAAAAAACTCTCGCGCACTAAACTTCCAAATGTAGTTTGTAAGATTTTACCCTTTTTTTGTTTTTCAATCCACGAACTTTCATTCAGAAATTTTTCATGACAAATTCAATTTAAGGAGCGATTTTGAATTTTAATTACTGTCAGGACATAAAATTAGTTCAATTTACAGAAACATTTTAAAGACATATATACGCCTCTCATTAATTTTAATATTTTTTTAATCGCATCTTTATTTTTAGCCATAGATTATTTTTATATTTTTTAAACTGTTTTTCAATATATTTTTATTTTTGCTCTTAATTACATTTAATTTTTTTTCTTTAGTAATATTAAAAATAAATATGATACAATTATAATAATTATAGTAATAAAAATAATATAATTGGAAAAACTGTAGTAATAAAAATAATATAATTGAAATAACTATAGTAATAAATAAAATAGAATTTTAATACTAAATAACTATACTGACAAACACAATAACAATAATAATAATAATAATAATAATAATAATAATAATAATTAAATAATATTTCCACATTACTTCAAACAGTAAAATCTATTACTACGAAATTTTGCATGTCCAATTACCTATATTGCATTGTATATAGTGAATTATTATTTTAAAAATAATAATAATAAATAAAAGATAATAATAATTATGTTCACAGATGCGTTCAATTATATTATAGAATCTCCACAAAATGAATTTGCAACTAACAATAACCACATCGCAATTATACGTGAACTAATTTTAGGTAGAAGAAATAATTGTTTTCTTGTTTTTCACTTTTTCTTTTAAAAGACGAAAAAAAATAATTACAAATAATACAAAAATAATGTTCTTTTTAACTAAAATTATTTTCAATGAATATGAGAAAGGAAAGTAATTTCTCTAACACCATGCTAATCAATATTATTAAATATTAAAATTTTTTAATTATAATATTCGAAAATTTTACTCCGTCCCATTTATTGTTCCTAAAATCTAAACATAATCTAATCAAATTCAACAAATATTAATTAAGAGATTATATTGGATTTTCGAACAAATATAGGTCAAAAGAAAAGAGAGGAAGAGAAATATAGTGCTCTTACATTAATAATACATTATAATAATGGTAATAAAAAAATGTAATAAAAATAAGAATAAAGAATATAATAAAAATAGAAATAAAAAAATAAAAATTGGAAAAATAAAAATAGAAAAAATAATAACAATGTTTGTAACGATAATAACAGTAATAACAATACCAATAATATTAATAATATAAAAATAAGACATTTATTAATTTATCCATAAATGCGTATATTAATCATTGGAAGAAAAAAGGGATTAATTCTTCTCGGTATATATTTTTACTTCTATATATTAAGCTCAAAATAGAAAAAATTCAATGAAAATAATAATAGATTGATAATGCTGCAAATAGCAGGTATAAAGTCTCATAAATTATTATAATCTCATTAATTATGAAAATTACTCTGTCATATATTTACGAAAATATTGATGATAATATTTTGATGACCTTTACACTGGGTAATTTTAATGTTAATGCAAATTTTCCGCAATTTTGGATCTATATTTTAAAAATTTATTAATTTGAAATTCAATATAAAAAATTTAAAATATCAAAAATGTAACTCTTCCTATTTCTATGTTTTTCGAAATTTCATGTCTATTCTAAATAGTAATGTATTTACTTCAATTAAATTCGTCTTGAAAAATTTTAACTTAAATTCCAATTGTAATTTTTCTATTTTTTTTAAATTTTTATTTTTTAATTTATAAATTCACTCTCTAAAACTAAATTAGTTCAAATCAATTATTCGTAATATCTTACATGATTTTTTTACTTTAAGAATTAATTAAAAATAACTAAACATCACAAAAAAAATAATTATTATTTTTAAGTAAAGAAGAAATTAAGGGACGAAATTTACTAATAATTATAATTAGTTTTTACTAATCGCTGAAAATACAAAGAAAATACTAACAATTAGCTAATTCATGATTAAAGAGAAGAAGAAAAACAAAATAAAAATTTTATTTAAACCATTGTTTTGTCAACATTTTTGTAATCAATCCCAAAAATTAATCTTATCAAGAGTTCAAATAATTTTTTTCCTTACATTCGATAAAGTAAATGTTTGGTTTGATAATAGAAGCAATAAATAGAAAAGAGGTGACTAAATAATAATAATAATAATAATAATAATAATAATAATAATAATAATAATAATAATAATAATAATAATAATAATAATAATAATAAAATAATAATAATATTTTATTAATAATTTTATTTAAGAACCGTTTTTTCATAATATTGATAATAGTATTTAGAGGCCTTTTACGGTAAAAAAATATTTTGAATCACTATAAATTAGAAAATAAATAAAATTGAAGTTACTGAGATATTTTAATATATTTTATTTTACTTTTATTTTATATTTAATCTTAATTTATTACCGTAGAAGACCTCTAAATACAATTATCAATAATATTTTACAATATTTTATAATATTTGAAAAAATTAGGTATTTTTTTTTATTTATTTATTTATTTATTCAAATAAAGTTCCTAGGGCTGAAGAAAAAATAATCGAAAAGAAAAATAATGAAGAAATATTAAAAATGTCAAAATAACTATAAATATATATTTATTACTATTGTATATGATATGATGATAACAAAAGTGGGAAAATTCTTGAATTTCTCTTAATCTGAAGAGAGTGTTGATGAGCTTTAACCTTTTGTTGAAATACAAATGACGTTCTCTGAATGTTCTAATCAATTACCACGCATCAAATTTCAAAATTCAATGATTCATAATATATTTAGAGGAGAATCATTATTTTCACAATTTTATTTATATTCTTTATTCAAATACACGAAAACAAATCGAAAAAATATATAATTATAGAGAAAAAAATTAAATTTTTCTAAATTTCTATTTTTGTATAGAAAACAAATTGACTTTTACGTTTTTTTTTTAATTTATACAGGATCTGTAAATAAAATATTTAGTTGCTGCAATTTCAATAAAAAATTATTCCAAAAATAGTAAAAATTATTCACACTAAATTTATTTTTAGCCAAAAAAAATTAAATAACTTTAATTTTATTTCTTTCTTAATTTATAGTGATTCAAAATATTTTATTATTAAAATTTTAATAAAAAATTACTACAAAGAAGCAGAAAATTTTAATACTTTTCTTTGACGAAAATAATAATACTTACAGGATTTACGGCAACTTTAATTATTACATTTCAAGTTATAAAAGACAATTTAACTAATAACTTAAATAGTCGAAATTCTTTCCGCATTTTCATTGTTACTATATTATTTGGAGTAAATTTAACCAATTTTCAAAGTAAATTTTAGTAAAAATTAATAACACTGGGTAACAAAAAAATGGTCATGTGTTATTACAATTTTTGAAAATAATAAACAGTGATAATTAATTATCTACTTAATAATTAATAAACATTGAATTTGCATAAGAAATAAATAAATATCATTTATTTCAACATTCAGAAATTTAAAATTATAAAAATTTAAGAGAAGTTCAATAATTATAACTATTGAATAATAATAATAAAATATTATAATTTTTAGAAGCAAAAAATTGATTTGAAACTTTAAGACGAACTTTATATTTTAAAAATAAAATTATAATTATCGTCACTAACATTATTTTCGATAATTTAAATAAAATTCTTTTAAAGAATTAAATTATTTAAAAAAAAATGTAAAGACATATCAATTATTTCAAAAATTTTCAATTATTTGTTTAGAAAAATTCAATTATCTTGAAACAATGGAATTGAAAAATTTCAATAATCTTATTTTTCAGAATTTAAAAAAAAATTTGTGAAAATTTAATTTTAATAAAAAAATTTTAAGTGTAGATCGTTTTTTTTAATTATAAAAAATATTTTTATAAAAAATATTATATTAATTAATTATATTATATTAATAAATTATATTATATTGTATTATCACATTAATATTATATTAATTACAAAAAATATTTATATTTCAAGTTATAAAAAACAATTTAACTTAGAACTTAAAAAGTCTAAATTATTTCCTTATTTTCATTATTACTATATTTGGAGTAAATTTCACCAATTTTTAAAGTAAATTTTAGTAAAAATGAATAATTATTGCAAATTTGAGTAAAAATTAATAATCACTGTTAAAATTGAGTTCATCTTAATTAATATATTAATAAAATTAATTAATAAGTTAATAAAAGTAATTAATAAAATAACAAAATTAATAAAAATTAACTCCAAAAATAGTAAAACTTATGAATTCAGAATTTCTTAAAATTTCAGACCTTTTTTGCGTTTTTACTTATCATAAATGCAGTGAAAAATTACTTAACTTTTTCTATTGTTTTATATACTAATGAGAAAATTTTTTCTGGATATCAAAAATTTCTTTAAAAAAAAAAAAAAAGAAAATGAGACCACCTTATCAATCAGGGTTTTGAAAATGGAGTAGTTTATCTCCATTTATATCTTTGTGACAACAATATATGTATACTTATCTTTAACTTGACAAGAAACTAATCTTTAACTCATCATTTTTAACTCATAAATCAAATTACTATATATAAAGATTAATAATTTTATGTTAATATACACAAATGATAAATTTTTGTTATGTATTTTTTCACAGAAAAAAACGTTTCTTTTTACTTTCAATATATTTCTACCTCATAAGAAAAATATTATATACTGAAAAAAAAAATTTGCAAATAAAGCGTCAGAACTTATAAATTATGCTAAAAAAATAGGCAAACA
Source organism: Leptopilina drosophilae (assembly GCA_032873175.1). Lineage (NCBI taxonomy): Eukaryota > Metazoa > Arthropoda > Insecta > Hymenoptera > Figitidae > Leptopilina > Leptopilina drosophilae. The sequence goes on from CM065478.1 coordinate 57,204,734, forward strand.
ACGCTGAACAGAAAAAAGAGAATTTTCAACGCAATCACCGAGGAACTAATTTTAAATAAACAAGGCAAAAAAAAGTTGCTATAAGATTTTGAACTTACAAAGTTCAAAAATTCTGAACCAAAAAAAAACGAAATATTTCAAATATTTTCTCAAAAATTAATATAAAAATAAATTACGTGAAGATTTTAAATATTTAATTTTATTTTCGCTTTTTTAAAACAATCAGTAATTTTTTCAGTTCAATTAAATTTTATGAATTTTAAATTTGCAAAAAAAGTTCCCTTCACGTCCAATAAATTGTGGAACATTTTCCTCTTCATCATTCATTTAAATTAATGTAAAATTTTGCGAGAGGAATATAAATTTAATATTATAAATATTAAAGCAGAAATATTGACCTTATTTAAAAAGCACAATTTTTAATAATGAAAACTTTGAAATTGGAAGAATGTAAAATTTTCTATTGAAATGAATAATTCATAAATAGGTATAAGAGAATGAAAATAATTGTTTCTCTCCGAGACACACACACACACTTTTGCCGACTTAATAATAGTTCACCAAAACTGAAACAACTAACATTAAATGTAAATTTACTCAGTGAATAAAATTAAATGAAAAATATTTCATCTTTTCCGCAAAACTGAAGACATATTTTGATAAAATTTCAAAAAATTCCTGTTCGTCTTTTTTTTTTCTTAATAGGAGAAGGAGAAAAAGAAGCAACAAGAATACTCAAAACTTTGAGCAACTTAAATTTTAATCTCCATTGTATATTACGAACTTTAAAGTAAGATCAAATATATGTATATTTAAAATATTCGTGAAGAGAAATTTCACTACGGTAAATATTGAAAGTTTATAAAAGTTTGGTGAGGGGAAAAATTGAGTAATATATGGGCATAACTCTGGAATCTACATTGTTTGAAGTTCATAATGTTTATAATTGTAAAATGATTAAAAAACAATTTATTAGTTTCGTAATTTGAATATTGGTTAAAATGTTTACTAATTCGAATTAGTGACTGACCCAAAAAAAATATGCTGATCCATTCCAAAAATTTTTAGATAAAAAAAATTTTCTAATACATTTATTATTTATTTATGGAAAAATAATATTGACTGAATATTTATTTAAAAATGAAGTTATTAATTTTTCGAACAATTTTACAATTAAATTCTATTTACTATAAATTTTTCAATTAAATTGTAAAATTATTCGAAACATTAATAACTTCATTTTTAAATAAATATTCAGTCAATATTATTTTTTTCCATACGAATTAAAATTCTTCAAAAGATTCAAATTCAAACTTTTTTGCAAATTCAATAACTTATAATAATATTGTATTATAAAACATGAAGAAATCGATCACTCCAACTCTTCGACTAGGAGTGATCGATCTTTTCATATTTTTTTATAATTAAAGTTGACCGAGTGATAAAATCATTATTTTATATTATAAAAATATTGATATAGTGACTGTTTGAAAATTATTTTCATCATTTCAATTCAATTATTTATTTATTTATTTTTCAGAACTTTTAACTGAAATTCCTCTTTAAATCGATATAATTATTATAATTATTGTAATTAAATAATTAACAATTTTTTAAAAAGTTTTTTGAAAACTTTCAGAGTTATTTTTCTACAATACAATTTTACAACGAAATTTCAATTCTTCAATTTAATATTATATTCGAAAATAAAACCTTCAAACAATTTCAAACCAAATTCAGTTAAACTTTTCCAAAAAAATTAGTTTTATAGAGAATTGTTTGTTAGAATTAAAAGTATGAAAAATTTCAATTCTCAAAGATTTCAATTTGAAAGCTTTTGGAAACTCAATTTATTAAAATTTTAGACAATAATTGAATTCTTTTGAAAAAATTTTTTAAGGAATTAATAAAATTTTAATTGAATTTCTAAAAAAAAATATTTTTTAAAATCTTATTAAAATTCGCCGTAAGAATTCAATTATTTAGAAATTTGTGAAATAATTTAAATATATTCGTAAATATTAAAACTCTTTTCAGGGATTCAAAAATTTTTATAAATATCAAAATTCTTTTTAGGGATTCAATTATTTTAATAAATATTAATACTTAACGCAGAATTTAAAATGTTTTTAATACAATTTTAATTTTAATTTTATTAAAATGTATCTAAAGAATTCAATGATTTTCAAAAATTTAATTAAATCCATTGAAAGAATTCAATTATTTTCCAAAATTTAATTAATTTCATCGAATGAATTCAATTATTATTTTCAAAAATTTTAATTAAATCCATGGAAAGATTTAATTACATCCATGGAAGATTTAATTAAATCCATTGAAAGATTTAATTTATTTTCAAAAATTTTAAAAATTCCAGCCAAAGAATTCAATTATTTTCAAAAATTTTAATTAAATCCATCGAAAGATTTAATTAAATCCATTGAAAGATTTAATTTATTTTCAAAAATTTAATAAATTCCAGTCAAAGAATTCAATTATTTTCAAAAATTTAATAAATTCCATCGAAACAATTCAATTATTATTTTCAAGAATTTAATTAATTCCATCGAAACAATTCAATTATATTTTTTAAATAGTAAAATCTTTGTCAAAATTCAATTCTTTTCAATAAAAGTTCGCGGAAGAATTGAATTTTTTTCTCTTAAAAGCGTAATTAAAATTCTGCAATGAAATTCATTTTTAAATAAATTTTTATTAGCTAATTCGTTTATTGAAAATAATTCAAATTTTAACAAAGATTGTACTTTAAAAAAAACAATTTAAGTATTTTAAAGGAATTATTCAAATTTTAGAAAATTATTGAATTCTTTCTACAAATTTTAATAAAATTTTTAGGAATATATCCATTTTTTCAGAAATTTTATAAAAATTGTGTATCAAGAATAATTAAAATTCCGAGCGATTAGTTTTAGTATTCATGAAAATAATTGAATTCCTAAGAAAAACTTTATTAATTATGAAATTAATTGGATTCATAGAAATAATTTTATTATTGACGAAAATAATTGAAAATCTTCAACGAGTTTTATTATTTACAAAAATAATTGAATTATTGCGTAGAAATTTGTAAATATTTGTAAATAATTGAATTCCTGGGAAAATTTTATTATTTTTCAAAAATAATTGAATGTTTTCGTAAAATTTTATTATTTATAAAGATAATTAAATTTTTTTACAAGAATTTTATAATATTTTGAACAAAATTGAATTTTTGCGAAGAATTTCATTAATTTTGTTACTGTTCAAAATAAGAATTGAATTTGAAATTTAAACCTTCTGAAGTTTAACTGTTTAACGAAAATTATAAACGCAACTCTTTCAGAATTCTTTGAATTTTGAAACATATTTAAATAAAATAATTTACAAAATAATTTTTACGAGTAATAATTTTATTACAGTTCTTTTCTTTTCACGTATTGTGACGTCATAGTGGTTCAAATGCCCTTAAGAATTAAATTTTTTAATTCTCTGATGAATTCTAAAAATTTAATTTTTTCCTGAACTTTAAAAGTTTAATTTAAACTTTAAATGTTTTTTAAAGTTTTAATAAAAAATTCCTAACTTTTCCCTGATTTCACTGACTAATAATTTTACTTTCCCTGAATTTATTAACCTGTGTCAACCCTAGTTAATGAGTAAAAGTTTAAAAAAAAATTAAAAATAACATTTCTGTTAAAAAGTCTTTGTAATTTTTGTAACGTTTTTAATTTGTATTTTTATTTGCAGGTATTTTAATTTGTATTTTAATTTGTATTTTTATTTGTATTTTAATTTGTATTTTAGTTTGTATTTTAGTTTGTATTTTAGTTTGTATTTTAATTTGTATTTTAATTTGTATTTTAATTTGTACTTCAATTAATATTTTTATTTAAATTTTAATTCGTATCATTTTTTATTTCTATTATTTTTGTAGTTGCATTTGTATCTTTTATATGCAGTTGCATTTGTATTTTTATTTAAAGTTGTACTTGAATTTTTTTTCGATTTATTTCTACAATCAATACATACACTAACGGAATATAAAATATGTGAGGGAGGCAAAGAAAAAATAAATTTCAGATTCTTTTTTACACATTCAAGGCAATATGCTACTTTGGCAATAGGTACAAATTCGTTTTCATTTTCTTTCTATACTCTCTTCCTCTCTTTTTTTCCTACTCTTTCTCTTTTGCGCTTTGTGAAATGCTTATATATAGCGTCATAATATTCACGAGCAGTTCCATATCCTTTCGTTTGTCAATTTTCTCGTATTTCAAGGAATACCCTTTCTTCTTTTTTTTTCATTTTGTTTTTGTTCAGTGAAACGAAATTATATTGAAAACATATATATATATACACTTGACCGTCTCCTTTGTTTTTAATTTAAAACTCAAGTCATCGTTTTTTAAAGTTTACACCAATTTCTCGAAACTTTATATACTTTTCATTCGGTGCTCTATATTTAATTGGAGAAATTTATATTGGAATGAAAATATTTATAACAACCCTTACATGTTTATACGGTGAAAGAAAATATTCAAGCTATTTTATTTTATTTTTTTACTATTTTTTATTTTTTTATTCCAACGTTCGAATAGAGTTAAAAATAATTTTCTACTCTTTTTTGAAAGATACTATTTTAATTTTTAGATTTAAACTAAAAAACCGAATTTTCCATTTATTGAAATTCCTTAATTGACAATCAGAATTTTATTGACGTAAATATAAATAAAATAATTCCAATATTGATGTAAAGTTGCATATATATAAATTTATACTCTAATCATAATCCAATCATTCGACAAAAATCGGAAGTTTGACATAAAAGCTAAAACGAGTATTTCAATTTGATGAACACATATTTTTTTGAAAACAGTATTTCAGATTATAAAAGTAAAAAAAAATAATAAATAAATATTTACTTGTATCAATGAATTTCCATTTCAGTCAATTAAATAGTATTTGCTGAAAATACTGAAATTATGGGTTGAAAATTTGAAATACTAATTAACTAAAATAAAAATGATTTGATACAAGCAAATGTTTATTTGATAATATTGGTTATTTGATTGAAATAAATTTTTGTCAGGAAATTAAAGAAAAATAATAATTTATTACGATCACTTTTTTTTGTGCTTTGACAGTAAAAAAAACTATTAGCGTGCCGTTGTATACGAAAAAAGGTACAAGCGCACAAATCTCTTCGCGTATTATATATTTGATAGTCCTTGCGGAAAAAAAACTTTATGATTAAATCAATAGAGCCAATAATCTGGTTCGCAGGAGGAAAAACACAAGCTAAATTGAAGATGTAAACACGGTCATATATTTTAGCGTTATTACTGCACTTTTTCCACATCTGCCACTGAAACTATACAATTTTACATCTTCAAGAAAAATTTCCCTCTTGGGTACATTTTTCAAACTCAAAAAGTAAAATTCATTCACTTTAAAGATAGAAAAACATTTGTTTTTTATTTCAAATAATTGCAATTACTTCTATCACTACTAAATAACTACTATTTATTTAATTATTATTACACTGAAAAAAAATTTATTTGATTCAAATAACCGATTATTTGTCTATAATCAAATAAATATTTATTTGAATCAAATAAATATTTATTTGAATCAAATAAATATTTATTTGAATCAAATAATTTTTATTTGAATCAATTAATTAGTATTTGCTTCAAATACTGAAATATTTGATTCAAATACAATTTATTTGATTCAAATAAAAATTATTTGACTCAAGTAAATATTTATTTGATTATAGACAAATAATCGGTTATTTGAATCAAATAAATTTTTTTCAGTGTATTATTATTATTATTATTTATTTATTTATTTATTTATATTTGTATATTATAGTCAATATTCTTAATTTATTATCTATTGTCGCAAATATTTAATTGTAATAATTAAAAAGGTAAATACCTTATTTAGAGAACAGAAATTTTGTTCTAGTATTAAGCAAGTTTCTTAAAAGTAAATATTCAAATTATTTGAAACTGTTTTCCTGAGATAAAAATGATTTGATTCAAAATATAAATTATTTGTTTCCAAGAAAACATGTTTGGTCAAAATAATAATTATTTGATTGAAATAAAAATTGTCTGTCTAAAACAAAAATTATTTCAATCAAAAAGAACGTTTTTATTTACTCTCTAAATTTGAATTAGTAAAAATTGTTACTAATTTGAATTAGTGACTGACTTTTTGCTTTTTAATTAGTAAATTTTACTTAATAATTTAGTAGAAATGACTATTTATTAGTAAATTTTACTAATTAAAAAGCAAAAAGTCAGTCACTAATTCAAATTAGTAAACATTTTTACTAATTTAAATTTAGAGAGTAAGTAAACATTTTTTGGCTCAAATTAAAATTGTTTTGTTAACATTTTTATAAAATGTGTTTTAAAAGAGAAGTGATTTGGCTAAAACGCAGAAATTAAAACGTTCAGGTAAAAATTATTTGGTTCAAATAAAAATTAAAATAAAAAAAAATTTCGGCTATAATAAAAATCTTCAGGTTCATGACCCCAAAGTTTTGAACGTTCAAATGAACGAAATATTTTTTGTTGAAGGTATTTTAATAAATTACTAATCATAAAAAAATTTAAAAACTAAAATTTTACAATTACAAACTCATTAATTAATTTTTTGCATAATGACACAAAATAATCGCGATAAAACTTTAATTTCTAGAAGAAACAAATAAATTTCGTTCATTTGAACGTTCAGAAATTTAGGGTCTTTCAGGTTCACATAAAAAAATTGTTAATTAAAATAAAAATTACTTGGTTCAAAAAAATTATTTGGTTACAAAACTAAAATTAAATCATTCAAAATAGAAATTATTTGGTTCAAATAAAAATTTATCTGCTAAAATGAAAATCTTCTGGTTCAAATAAAAAATTGTTTAATTAAAATGAAAATTACATGGTTCAAAAAAAATAATTTGGCTACAAAATTGAAATTAAATCATTCAAAATAGAAATTATTTGGTTCAAATAAAAATTTATCTGCTAAAATGAAAATCTTCTGGTTCAAATAAAAAATTGTTTAATTAAAATGAAAATTACATGGTTCAAAAAAAATAATTTGGCTACAAAATTGAAATTAAATCATTCAAAATAGAAATTATTTGGTTCAAATAAAAATTTATCTGCTAAAATGAAAATCTTCTGGTTCAAATAAAAAATTGTTTAATTAAAATGAAAATTACGTGGTTAAAAAAAAATTTGGTTACAAAATTGAAATTAAATCATTCAAAATAGAAACTATTTGGTTCAAAAGTGATTTAATTTATTCAACGTAAAAATTATTTGTTTCAAATATAAACATCTTTTCATCCTCCAAAATAAAAATTATTGCCTCCAAGAAAAATAATTTGGTTTAAATAAAAATTATTGAAAAAAGATATTTTTTAGTCTAAAATAAAAATTTTTTTACTTAAATAAAAATTGTTTAGGTGAAATGAAAAGAATTTGATTAAAAAAATAATAATTTGGTTTCAAAATGGAAATTAAATCATTCAAAATAGAAATAATTTATTTTTATTCAAATAAAAATTCTTTAGCTCCCATAAACATTGTTTCATTCGAATAAAAATTATCGCATTCAAATAAAAAAACTTTTTGTTTATAATAAAAAGCTTTTTGTTTATAATAAAAATTATTTGGTTCAAAATAAAAATTATTTGGCACAAATAAAAATTTTTGGTTCAAATTCAAATTGTTTTCTAAAAATAAAAAGTATTTGATAGAAATGAACTAATAATTTGGTGAAAATAGAAAATATTTTGTCCAAAATCTAAATTATTTTGTTCAAATTAAAAATTATTTAATGAAATAAAAACTACTTGATACAAAAAATAATTAATTTTCAGTTAAAATTGAAAATAAGTAATTGAAACAAAAAATTTTGGATTTAAATAAAAATATTTTGGTCCAATAGAAAATTGTTTATTTGAGATAAGAAAGAATTGCTCCAAAAAGAAATTTTTAAATTTTTGGTTCAAATTAAAATTGTTTTCTAAAAATAAAAAATTCTTGATAGAAATGAACAAAAACTTTGGTTAAAATAGAAAATATTTTATCCAAAATCGAAATTATTTTGTTCAAATTAACAATTATTTAATAAAATGAAAACTATTTGGCACAAAAAAATTAATTATTGTTTAAAATTGAAATTAAGTAGTTGAAACAGAAATTTCTTATTTAAATAGAAATATTTCGGTCCAATTAAAAATTGTTTATTTGACTTAAAAATGATTTGCTCCAAAAAGAAAAATATAATTTTTTTAAATAGAAATAAATTTGTTCAAAATAAAAATTATTTGCCAGAAATAAAAATTATTGTTTTATTTCAATTAAAAATTGGTTCAAATAAAAAGTATTTGCCACAAATAAAAATTATTGTTTTATTTCCATTAAAAATTGGTTCAAATAAAAAGTATTTTCCACAAATAAAAATTATTGTTTTATTTCCATTAAAAATTAGACGTTGGTAAAGTTTACAACGTTTATATTCAACGATTTCAGTAAAAAATTATTTTTTTAAGCAAATTTTGGTAAAGAAAAATAGTAAAATTATTTTTTTAAAGAATGATTCACAAAAAAAATATTTATGAACAAAAAATGTCATTTTTTGGAAGGAAAATAAATTTTTTTCTTTCAATCGTTGATCATAAACGTTGCAAACTTCACCGACGTAAAATTAGTTCAAATAAAATTTATTTAATTCAATTGGAAATAATCGGTTCAAATGAAAATTTATTCACTCCAATAAAAATTATTGAAAAAATATCTTTTGGTCCAAGATAACAAATTTTTAATTTAAGGGCATTTGAACCATTATGACGTCACAATTTTTAAACTCATGCTTTTCACACATTGTGACGCCATAGTGGTTCAAATGCCCTTAAATAAAAATTGTTTAGGTAAAATGTAAAGAATTTGATTAAAAAAATAATAATTTTATCAAAATATAAATTATTTAATTCAAATACAATTTTTTTAGTTTAGGTAAAAATTATTCGGTTTAAATTACAATTTTATTTCATTCAAATAAGTTTTTTGGTCTAAAGTAAAAAATTTTTTGTTTAAATAAAAATTGTTTAGTTAAAATGGACATTATTTGATTCAAAGGAAATTTTTGTCGTCAAAATAGAAATTAATTACATCAAAATAGAAAATGATCTTTTATTTATTTATTATTATGTGTTTGTTTATTAGTATTTATTATTATGTAAAGATTTAGTATTTAGTATTTATTATTATTTTTAAAAATAAGAATTCTTCAGTTTAAAATACATTTATTACAATTGCAAAATTTTATTTATTTAAACTATTAAAATTATCATCGAATTAAAAATTATTTATCGCAAATAAAACTTGTTTATCTCAAATAATAATAAATTTAGCTCAAGAAAAATTCTGTCCTTCATTAAAAAAAAAAAAGAAAATAATCTATCGTTTAATTATTTCCTAACCAATTCCACCTTAAATATTCAAATGATGCTCCTCGTTTCTTCTCCAGCTAAAAACTTAACAATGAAAGTAAGAATATAAAAATAAAGATCAATTAAGAGAAGAGAAACGAGAGTTCATATAAAACACCTGTCATCCTAATTAACCAACCTGATTAAAGCAAATTACGACAAAATATATATATATATATATATACACTAAAACCATTTATACATATACACATCCACATATATACAACAAGACAAGTTAAATATCCAATTTAAAGTCAGAATCCCTCCCTTGTCGAAATGGTTCTGCCCGTAAAAAAGTCCCAGTGAAAAACTTGATGTAAAAAAAAAGAGGAGAAGGAAGAAATGTCCTTTAACAGAAATGGGAATTGGGAAAACTTGAATTCAAAATTTTTCTCTAAGGAAATACCTCTTTAATAAAAAATGCAAAAAAAAGGAGAAAAAAAACGAAAAAATTACAACTCTTTGCGGGGTGATTTCTGGAATACTAAACACGAAGAAAACAGGTCACCCGTGAATTAAAATCGAATTTCTCAATTCCCCAGGAAAATTCCGGAAAATGATAAAGTGATATGAACCTGGAAAAGGCGGTGGACTGCTTACGTGACACTTTTAGACAACGAGATCAGTATGTTATCTATTTCTTCTTGGAAAGAGAGCGAGAGAAAAGGGGGGGAAAAGGGCTTAAGTTAAAATACTTCGAATATGACAGGCGCCATAAAAAAGGTTTTGATGTCGACACTAGAATAACATCTATATTTTAAAAATCTATTTCCAATTCTCCATTTTTTTCTTTTCCTAAAAGAGAGTGCGCGCCCAAGAGAGAGAGAGAGAGAGAGAGAGAGAGAGAGAGAGAGAGAGTAAAGAGCGATAATATTTTATTCTTGCGGGAATTATCATTTCTCATTCCCTCAGACCTTATAAATTAAAAGTACACACTATATATATAACGCTTTTGGAATTCCACTTCATTTTATAAAATCAAACAGTCAATTTCGAATGGGGGCGGTTGAAAAAAAAAAGAAAAGAATTCTTTCTGCTCGTGTAGGAGGAGTAATACGACTCTGATGAATTGAAACTCGTGCGACTGCGAACTTATAAGATTGGGTAACGAAATTGAAGGAAGGGAGGAGGGAGAAGAAAAAAAAAGTTCAAACCCCATCCCCCTTTGATTCAATCTTTCAGTGGAAAAGAAAGAAAAAGAATTCCGCAAGTACCGCGCGCGCGATGAGAGAGGCGAATAACTCCTTGGAAAATCGTAACAATTGTCCCTGAACTACATTTCAAAAATATAATGCTCACAATTTTTACATTTTGGCAAAAAAAAAATTAATGTGCAACTTGTCCTTTGACAAAAATATATTTTCTTTATTTTTATTTTGAAAATTTGCACTTTAATAAAGTTTGAAAAAAAAAATTCGAATCAATTAATAGAGGCTTTTATTAACGTTTAATTAGTTAAAAATGTGCAAATTGTCCTTTGACAAAAATATATTTTCTTTATTTTTATTTTGAAAATTTGCACTTTAATAAAGTTTGAAAAAAAAAATTCAAATCAATTAATATAGGCTTTTATTAACGTTTAATTACTTAAAAATGTGCAACTTGTCCTTTAACAAAAATATATTTTCTTTTACTTTCTGTAAAAAAAATTCTGTCTGGAAATCAGGAAAAAAGTCAAGAGAAAACAAAATTTATTTTCTGTATCAATCCTAAAAAGAATCAAACGCAAATTTTTCCCTATACGAATATTCTTTACTTTATTATAAAGACAGAAGAACCCTAATGGTTAAATTTCCTTGAAATATTTTAATTTTTTAAACAGGGTGTCTACTATTTTCATTCAACAAAATTCCCAGCTATTTTCCGGTTTTACTCGGTTATGGCCTAATTTTTTCCCGGTTTTCTTTTCTCATAAAATTGAAATTGAAATTTGATTTCGAACATAAATAAACAATAATTTTAATTGAAAATTTGGAAAATAATTTTTTCAATTTTTCAAAAATAATCTTGTCTTTTTACAATTATAATTGGAAATTTTCTTTTTCAAGTTAAATAATAATAATAATAATAATAATAATAATAATAATAATAATAATAATAATAATAATAATAATAATAATAATAATAATAATAATAATAATAATAATAATAATAATAATAATAATAATAATAATAATAATAATAATAATAATAATAATAATAATAATAATAATAATAATAATAATAATAATAATAGTTATATAATAATAATAATAGTTATAATAATTGAATTTCTGCAAAGAATTATACTATTTACAAAAATAATTGAAATCCTTCCAAAGAATAATATTATTAATGAAAAAAATTAATTCCTATGAAAAATTTTATTACAATTTAAAGAAAAAAAGCAGTGATAATTAATTATTTACTTAATAAGTGATAAACATTAAATTTGCTTAAGAAATGATAAATATAATTTATTTGAACATTCAAAAATTTGAAATTTATAAAAATTTAAGAGAAGTTTAATAATTATAACTATTGAATAATAATAGAATAATATAATTTTTAGAAGCAAAAAATTGATTTAAAACTAGAAGAGGGACTTTATATTTTAAAAATAAAATTATAATTACCGTCACTAACATTATTTTCGAAAATTTAAATAAAATTCTTTCAAAGAATTAAATTATTTTTTTAAAAAATATAAAGAAATTTCAATTATTTCAAAAATTTTCAATTATTTGTTTAGAAAAATTAAATTACCTTGAAACAATGGAATTGAAAAATTTCAAGAATTTTATTTTTTCAGAATTAAAAAGAAATTTGCGAGAATTCAATTTTAATAAAAAATTTGAGATAACGTTTTTTTTAAATTAACTAATAAAAATTTTAATTATTAATCTTCGCACTAAGAAAAATGAATTTATTAAAATGTGACTATAAAATCTAATTATTAATTAATTATTAAAAATTAATTATTAAATTAAAATACTTTGAAAATTTTATTTGTTGAAAAGTTTCTAAAGAAATTCTTTAACAAATTCAATTACATATTTTCAGTCGAATTTAACAATATTTCTATTAACTCCATAATTTTTAAAAATTTATTTACATAATCTGTTTGAATTAGTGCCTGACTTTTACTATCAAATTAATTTTTTTAACTAATTCAAAGTTAGAGAAGAGTATAAATATCTATAAAAATTGAAATAAAAAGTAATTTAAAAAAAATTAAAATAATAACCATAGTCTTTTTTGAATTTTAATTAGTTAAAAATGCCTAATTTTGCTGGTGAAAAAGTTAGTCACTTATTCAAATAGTTAATTTAATTAAATAATTAATTTAAGAAATTAGTAAATTAGTAAATGTTACTAAAAGAATTAGTAGAAATGACTATTTATTAGTAAATTTTACTAAAAATTTAGTAGAAATTACTATTTATTGGTAAAATTTACAAATTCAAAAGCAAAAAGTCACTCGCTAATTCAAATAAGTAAACATTTTTACTAATTCAAATTTTTAGTAATTTTTCAGTTAAATTCCAGTAGAAAATTTAAAAATAACAAAAAAGAATAGTGGAACAAAATATATAGAAAATGTATATGGGTGATTCTCCTGAAAGGGACCACTTCACGTGTCTCCAACGTGAGACTCAATATTTGCATTAACTTATTATGATATTTTGTTGAGTATAAATTTCAAAAAAAATTTATCCATAATCTTCAAAACATTATTTATCTTTACATAATCTTGTAATGTTAAAATTTAAAGTTTTTCTTAGTAAAAAAATTTATTTAATTTTTTCTTTTGGTTTTGGTTAAATATGATACATATTTTTAATTATTTTTTAATATAATTAAAAATTTTGAAATATAGTCTTAATATATATCAAATTGAAGCTTAGATTCTACCGTTTATTTTTCACTTATATTTAGTTTAAACAAAATAAAAGAAATTTTTTAAATAATTAATTAAAAATTATTGGCAACGAGAGTAAAAATTCAAATTCATCTCCGAAGCCTCGTTTTTCAGTTAATAACATCATATTTTGAAACTGTTTTTTAATTACACGTAATCTATATATTAATATTTGAAGTTGTAGCCCAAAAAATTTGTTAAATTATGTTTCAATATTTTTAAATTTAATAAAAATGTGAATTTTTTATTTCACAAACTATTCATCTCCGAAGCCTTTTTCATATTTGGTAAGCAGTATTGTTTTGTTTTTAATAATTATTTTCAAATACCTAACCCTTGAATTATAAAAAAATTTTCCGTTTTGTTTAAAATAAAATATTTTCAATTTTTTAAAATATAATATATTTAGGAAAAAGTTAGATAAATATTAAAATTATAATTAAGAATAAAAATTTTTACAGAAAATATCAATTTCGAACTTAAAATCATAAATTAAAAAAATCATTACAATTTTTTTTCCGTTCAATATATAAAAATATATATTAGTTATTTTTTTAAAGATAAAATAGTTAAAAATAAATTATCAAATAATAAATAATATCAGATTCATTAAATTAAAAATGAATAATGTTAAAAGTTTAATAAATGAAATAAATTAAATTTAAAAAGAATTTTTTTACAAAAATCCCAATATTGATTACAGTATATTTAACCTTCCAAACACTTAATATTAAAATGATGCTGGAAGGCTTATTTTTTAAAATTAATTTTGCGCAACTCAGATTTGTATATTTAAACGTATTTAAAACCTATCCATGACAAAAAAATTTAGAAAAAGTAAAAATTAATTTTTTTTAGTTTTTAGAAAAAAACAGGTGCCTTTCAGAAGAATCACCCATATATACATATAGAAAAATTGTGATTTAAAAAATTGAAATACATAATTTATCATTACTACATGAATGAAAAAAAAGATAATTCACAAAAAGAATATTGAAAAGATTCCTCTATCCATTTGCAAAATTTACTTTCGAAACTAATTAATTCGCGTAATCCTGCATCGCGCTTCACTGCTAATCTTATCCTTGAAACATCTGATCCACAACCTCGACGTTTTTGAAGTCTCTTAGAATACGATATCAAATGTCAATATTAAATTGCATAATTCCCCTCTCAACAAATGGAGTATAATTACAAGCTTATACACAGAGCAAAGGGGAAAAAATTCGCAACTTAAATATAAGAAAGTTTATATCATGAGAACTATAAATTTTATTCTCTCTACGATTTTAAAAAAGAATTTTCATTGTCATATTCTTTTATCCTTAAAATTTTTAATAATAATAATAATAATAATTATTATTATTAATAATATAATAATTAATATTAATATTAATTAAATTAATTAAATTATTAATTAAATTAATATAATTTTATTTATATAATGAATATTTTTTATTAATATTACTATATTATTTTTTGAACTAGTAAAAATAAGGAGTAAAATGCCAAAATCATAATTCTGGATTTCAATCTCAAGCAGAGTTAGTCCCACATTTTTTCAAAGTTTTAATTTTGAATAACAATAAAAAATAATAATTCTGAAGAATAATTACTTTTTTGTAAAATATTTTTTTAATATCCTTTAGATTTAATTTAATTTTTTTTTTTTTGAGAATATTCGGAAAAAACATTTCGTAAATATAATTTTTTCTTAATTTAGAATCAGACATTTTTCTTCTCTCTATACCAATCTATTTATTTCATTTATATAAGTTGATAGACCTACAATGAAAAGGATGCAAAAAAATTACATAATTGCAATACAATTAGTTATCCAATAAAACAGAAAAAATGAATTATAAGTTTATTGGCAACTATAATATATTATTAGGTGACTAATTATAAAATTTATAAAATATATAATATAACTTACTAAAATATATATTATAATTAATTTATTTATTATGATTATTATTACTACTATTATTATTATTACAATTATTATTTATACTAATATTATTATTATTATTACTACTATTATTATTATTACAATTATTATTTATACTAATATTATTGTTATTATTGTCATTATTCAAGGTGTCTATTTACGTTCAACAAAATTTCAGGTTATTTCCCGGTTATGTCTTAATTTTCCCCCTGTTTTTTTCTCATCAAAATTAAATTTAAATTATATTTCGAATACAAATAAATTTTTTAATTTTTTGAAAATTATGCCTTTTAATAATTTTAATTGAAAATAATTGAAAAGTTAGAAAATAATTGAATTAAACAAAGAATTTTTTTATTTTTTGAAAAATAATCTTTATTTATTCTCCCTTTATTTGATTTTTAAAAATTTTATTTTTCAATTTTATTAAAATTGAAATAATTGAATTTCTGCAAAGAATTGACTTTCTATAAAAATAATTGAATTCTTTCCAAAGAATGCTATTATTTATGAAAATAATTTAATTCTTGTTAAGACATTTAAAAATTAAAATGATATAATAATAATTAAAAATTTGATTTTCCAATGTTATTTAAATTGAAATAATTGAATTTCTGCAAAAAATTTACTTTTTACAAAAATAATTAAAACCATTTCAAAGAATGCTATTATTTGTGAAAATAATTAAAATTCTTATTGTGAAGACATTCAGAAATTTGAAATTATAAAAATTTTAGAAAAGTTCAATAATCATAATTATTGAAAAGTATAGTTTTTAGAAGCAAAAAATTGATTTAAAACTTTGAGAGGGACTTTAAATTTTAAAAATAAAATTCCAACTATAGTCACTAATTTTTCTTGATCATTTTCGAAAATTTAAATAAAATTCTTTCAAAGAATTAAATTATTTTTCAAAAAAATATCAAGAAATTTTAATTATTTCAAAAATTTTCAATTATTTATTTAGAAAAATTAAATTATCTCGAAACAATGGAATTGAAAAATTTCAACAATCTTATTTTTAAGAAGATCCTAAATTTCTGAACGTTCAAATTAACGAAATTTATTTATTCCTTCTAAAAATTAAATTTTTATTCCAATTATTGTTCATTAGTATTCAAAAAATTAATTACTGTGTTTGTAAAAGTAAAATTTTAGTTTTAAAAA
This sequence comes from Leptopilina drosophilae, assembly GCA_032873175.1. NCBI lineage: Eukaryota > Metazoa > Arthropoda > Insecta > Hymenoptera > Figitidae > Leptopilina > Leptopilina drosophilae. Next base: position 57,221,261 of record CM065478.1, read on the forward strand.
TTTTTTATGATTAGTAATTTATTAAAATATCTATAATAAAAAGTATTAATAAAGAATATTCATTTGAACGTTCAAAACTTGGAGGATCATTTTTTCGGGATTAAAAAAAAGTGCGAAATGTACAATTATAATAATAATTATAATTATTATTATTATTATTATTATTATTATTATTATTATTATTATTATTATTATTATTATTATTATTATTATTATTATTATTATCATCATTATTGTTGTTATTCCTATTGTAATCATTATCACCATCAGTATAATTTTACACCATATTTATAAGCACTGTAAATTAATAATTAACATTATTAATATAATAGGATACTACTTGGTTTGGCAGATGAATGCACGAAATTTCAAACAATACCGTTAATTGTACATATATAATTCGAACTAACGAAGTGATTAATTTAAAAATGAAACTAAAATTGGCAAAGTTTCCCTGCAATAAATTAAGTTGAATTTCAATATTACCTATGAAAATTACAAACTGAATATAAGTAAATATTTTCAAAGTTAACATTTGTAACTATAGAACTTCAATCAATGTTTAAATAAGAAATGTTTTTTTTCATAATTTAACATAAAATTCAATTTCCGTTGGGAATTTTTGAACATATACAAGTTAGCAAACTTTGTCTTCGTGTGTAACATTTCAGCTTTCGAGACTTCTCTATATCCTCTACATTCGCAAAATACATTTTTCATTGCACTTCGAAAAAGAGAAATACATGGAGGGAAAAAAAATTTTTTCTCATTATTTTCCCAAGTAAACTAATATGGTAAAACATCTAATATATGCAAAATTTTTCATAATATAATATGATATTATAATTAATAAAACATTTTTATTAATATACATTACATTGATAGCGAGAAAAGTTATTTTGAAAATAGAAAACTAATCAGTTGTTATGGAATAAAAATTTTTTTTAGTATTTAATATAAAAATTAAAATCATAAATTTATAATTTGTATATTAAAACTTGACGACTGAGTGGTAAAATCTTTGTTTACATTTTATATTATAATTATTTATCAATTTACATTAATTTGCTAATATATATTCATTATATTTTATCAAAAGGTATAATTTGTGGACTCTATTAGCAAATAATTGTTCACAATTAAATCAAATCTAATTTTCATTTAGATCACTAAAATATTATTTGCTTTAATTACAGAAATTGTTGGCTTGGAAAACATTAATTTTATTTACATAGAAATTACTTGTTTTATAAAAGTAAATATTTTCAAAGATCTAAAGAATCGATCCCAGTTCCGCCTATTGAAAATTCAGTCCGGAAACCATTGAACCTTATGGGAAATTCTTAAGTAAATATTTATTTGCTCATAATGAACTAATCGAGTGTTTGATTTTAATAGATTTTTTCAATGTACTATCAAGTAAACTAATAGAAACATTTAGTTAGATCAAAGAATAATTATATCCGAACCAAAAATTCCTAATTGGCAAAAAAAATTTGAAAAAATAAACTTTACGTAAGGTACTGAATAATACAAATTATTCAAAAATTATTTACTAGGTTCAGGTGATTTTTGTTTGGATCTAAAAATTATATTCTTGACTTTTACTTTTTTTAATTTACAAGGTTTGAAAATAAAATATTCAATTACTACAATTTCAATAAAAAATTATTCCAAAAATAGTAAAAATTATTAACAATAGTTTTATTTTTAGCCAGAAAAAATTAAGTAACTTTAATTTTATTTCTTTCTTAATTTATAGTGATTCAAAATATTTTATTACTGAAATTTTAATAAAAAATTACTACAAAGAAGCGGAAATTTTTAATACTTTTTTTGACAAAAATAAATACTTATACAGGACTTACAGCAACTTTAATTATATTTCAAGTTATAAAAGACAATTTAACTTCTAACTTAAAAAGTCTAAATTCTTTCCGCATTTTCATTGTCACTATATTTGGAGTAAATTTTACCAATTTTTAAAGTAAATTTTAGTAAAAATTAATAACTTTGGGTGACAAAAAAATTGTCATGTCGTGTTATTACAATTTTTGAAAATAATAAGCAGTGAAAATTAATTATTTACTTAATAAGTAATAAACATTGAATTTGCATAAGAAATAAATAAATATCATTTCTTTGAACATTCAGAAATTTGAAATTATAAAAATTTAAGAGAAGTTCAATAATTATAACTATTGAATAATAATAATAGAGTAATATAATTTTTAGAAGCAAAAAAATTGATTTAAAACTTTAATAGGGACTTTATATTTTAAAAATAAAATTATAATTACCGTCACTAACTTCCCTTGACTATTTTCGAAAAATTTAAATACAATTTTTTAAAAGTAATCAATTAATTTTCAAAAAATGTAAAGAAATTTCAATTATTTGCTTAGAAAAAAAATGAAAAAAATGAATTTTTCTAAACAAATAATTGAAAATTTTCGAAATTTCTTTACATTTTTTTAAAACTAATCCAACTCTTTGAAAGAATTTTAATTTAAATTTTTCGAAAATAATCAAGGGAAGTTAGTGATCGTAATTATAATTTTATTTATAAAATATAAAGTTCCTCTTAAAGTTTTAAATCCCTTTTTTGCTTCTAAAAATTATATTATGGAATTGAAAAATTTCATCAATCTTATTTTTCAGAATTTAAAAAAAAAATTGGGAAAATTCAATTTTATTAAAAAATTTGAAGTGTATATCGTTTTTTCAAAATTAACTAATTAAAATTTTAATTAATAAAATTCGCACTAAGAAATATGAATACACTTGAATGTGACTATAAAATCCAATTATTAATTAATTATTAAATTAAAATACTTTGAAAATTTTATTTGCTAAAAACTTTCTAATGAAATTGTTTAACAAATTCAATTACATGTTTCCAGTCGCATTTCACAATATTTCTAATAACTCAATGATTTTTAAAAATTTTTTACAGGAAAACCGGGAAATAAACGAGAATTTAATTTAACCGGGAAAACCGGGAATTAACAGGAAACTGTTTATTTTTTTTTTTTGTCGAATTTGTTCCAAAAATCATGCAATTTCAGTTAAATTCATAATTCCTCGCCTCGATAGTAATTTTTTTCTTTTGATAATTGTTTATTTTAACATCAGACGCTAATTAAAAAAATTTTCAAAAGGTTCCAAATCAGGGAAAACAGTGATTTTGGGTTTTTTGTCACGGATTTTTGAAAAAACCCAGAATTTCAATTAAATTAATAATTCTTCGCCTTGATAGTAATTTTTTTCTCTTGCTAATTATTCATTTTAAAATTAGACGATATTTAAAACAAATTTCAAGTCATTCCAAGTCGAGGAAAGCAGTGATTTTGAATTTTTTTTGTCTCGAATTTTCCAGAAATTTCGAATTTTCAAAATAATTAATGATTTCTCGCCTCAATAATAATTTTTTTTGTTTATTTTACCATTAGACGTTATTTAAAAAAAATTTCAAGTGATTCCATGTCGGGGAAAGTAGTGATTTTTATTTATTTTTTTTGTCGAATTTTTTCCAAAAATTACATAATTTTAAAGATCCCCAAGTTTTTAATGTTCAAATGAACAAAATATTGAAGTAAAATAATTGCAATAAAAATTTAATTTTTTGAAGAAATAAATAAAGTTCGTTCATTTGAACGTTCAGAACTTGAGGATCTTAAATTTTAGGTAAATTAATAATTCCTCGTCTCGGTAGTCATTTTTTTTCTTTTGATAATTATTAATTCTAATGTCGTGAATCATTAAAAAAAATTCCAAGTCACGAAAAGCAGTAATTTTTATTAATTTAATTGAAATTTCGGGATTTTTGGAAAAAATCGACAAAAAAAATAAAAATCACTGCTTTCCCCACCTTCTTTTTTTATTTTAGGGTTTGGAGGGTTTACTGGGGTTAAAAATAAAGAAGAAAAATTTGTATCCAGAGGAAATTTTTTTTTTTTTTGAAGTTTTTCGTTGAATCAACATTGGTAACTTCAGTTTCATTGAAATTCTAAAATTTTGTCAAAATCCGTGAACAAAAAAAAATAAAAACACTATTTTCCCCGATTGGAAATTTATTGAATTTTTTTAAAAATGGTTTGTGATATCACAATAAGTGAATATCAGAAGAAAAAATTAGCTACCGGGGCGTTAAATTGGCAATTTACTTTTAATTCCAGAATTTTTGTAAAGTATGTTTTCAAAAATTGGGAACTAATGTTTTTACAATTTATTATTTATTTTTGGGTATTGGGAGTTTACTGGAAGTGAAAATAATAAAGTTTTATTGCATAAAATTCATATCCTGAACTTGTTAGAAAGAAAATTTTTTTTATTTTTTTCGTTGAATCAACGTTGGTAACTTCAGTTTCATTAACTTTGGACATTGTTCTTAATTTTTTTCTTTATTGATTCTAAAGAATATTTAGTTTTATTTTTGCAGATTATAATATATTTTGCCAGAATAATAATGGTGAGCGAATTTACCCTCATTTAAAGGTAAAGTCGCTCACAACAAAACGGCTTATAAATAATTTTCTGCAACATATTTTAATTTCTTTATGCATTGATAGGAAGGAAAAAGGGTTAGAGATTATATATTTTCAGTGCCAATAATTATTTTCATCGCTTCCCGAAGTTATTAAAAAAAGAATTGAAAAATTGAGCGAAAAAAAAGAAAATAAATAATAATATTCTTTTTTTACGGTATGTGGTAGATAAGTTATTAAGTTATTTTCTAGATATGCAATAAAAATTATTTTAGGAATATGAATTGAATATATTTAGTGGAAATATTCCAGAAAATGTAATATTTAGTGGAAATATTCCAGAGATGAAATATTTAGTGGAAATATTCCAGAAAATGTAATATTTAGTGGAAATATTCCAGAGATGAAATATTTAGTGGAAATATTCCAGAAAATGTAATATTTAGTGGAAATATTCCAGAGATGGAATATTTTCTACAATTGAAGAATAATAATTAATTCAGAAGTATTGCTGGAAAAGTATATGTATACAATTTTCTTTCACCGACGATACTTCGATTTTTCTTTGGGTTCGTTTTTCAAGCCTCCTCGATAGAACTTTTTTTCTCCTCTTCCTCTTTTTTTTCTATTTTTTTTTGTATTTTGTTTCAGTTTCCATTCTTCTCGGTAGCAAAACTTTATTGAAATTGGGTGTTTCGGTGAGCTAAAGGATAAAAGGGAAAATCCGCAAGTTTCACCAACAATAGAAGAGCCTTTTCTTATTTCTCGAAAAGTTAGACTTGGGGCGTTAATGAGCGTTAACGCGCGCGCGAGAGGAACAGTAGCAGTAGCAGCAGCAGCAAGCTATGTTTGTCGATAAAGAATCAACGTCTTTCGCGAAGACTTGAAGTGTTCTTTTCCAAGAAGGCTTGTTTGTGCTATATACTATGTATAATTCTACCTGGCAGTTTTCCTTTGCTGACTTTCATATATATATGTTACTTTAGCTTAATTGCTCTCAATATTCACTCAGTGTAAAACTTATTCTTTTCTTTTATCGATTAAATCGATTCAAATTGGATTATCATCAATTCTCTCTTGGATTGTGCGGAAGGAATAAGGTTTTTGAGATTTTTTTCTCTCCCTCCTTCTGTCTCTCTTTTATTTTCTTTTCTTTTCTTACGGGAAAAACAATACGACTTTTCTCGTGATTGCATTGTCTTCTTAATAATCCTCATTGTTTTGCTATTTTTGCTATTTTTCCCTCGCACTGATTTTATTTTTTCTTTTCTTTGCTTTTTTCTCTCTCATTTTTTATATAGAAATGAAGATAAAAATGGTGACAAAACATCTTTATAAAACAGTTGGTTATTTTTTGTAAAAAATTATCCATAATAATTTTTATAATAAGAATTGTTATTAGGTATTATTAGGTATTATTATTGAGTATTATTTTGAGTATTATTATTATTATTATTATTATTATTATTATTATTATTATTATTATTATTATTATTATTATTATTATTATTATTATTATTATTATTTTATTTATATTATTCTTATTATATTTATATTATTCTTATTTTATTTATATAATTATTATTTTTAATTAATATTACTATTATTTTTTAAACTAGTAAAACTAAGGAGTAAAATGCCAATATCATAATTTTGGATTTCAATCTCAAGCAGAGTTAGTCCCCCATTTTTCATATTTTTAATTTTCAATAATAATAAAAAATAATAATTCTGAAAAATAATTATTTTTTTCTAAAATATTTTTTTAATATCCTTTAGATTTAATTTAATTTTTTTTTTTGAGAATATTCGGAAAAAATATTTCGTAAATAAAATTTTTTCTTAATTTAGAATCAAACATTATTCTTCTCTCTATACCAATCTATATATTTCATTTACATAAGTTGAAAGACCTACAATGAAAAGGATGCAAAAAATTACATAATTACAATACAATTATTAGTTATCTAATAAAACAGAAAAAATGAATTATAAGTTTATTGACAACTATAATATATTATTAGGTGACTAATTATATCCACCCCGCATTTATAAAAATATATGTGACGCGAACTGAAGAAAGGGACCTTAGAAGCAAATCACTTTAAGGTTATGTTAGTGTTACATTGTCGTTGATTAAAAGTTTCCTTTTAATTTTTGAAAATTATAATTAGTGTTTAATAAATATTTCACTTCTAATAAATACTTAAATATTAATGATTCACATTAACAGTTGATAATTTTTTTTTTCATTAAAAAAAATTGCATACATAACCTATAATTTTTTGCTTCTAAGGTCCCTTTCTTCAGATCGCGTCACATATATTATAATTAATTAATTTTTTATTATTATTACTTTTATAATTTATATTAATATTATATTGTTATTATTGACATTATTGAGGATGTCTATCTTCGTTCAATAAAATTCCCCCTTTTTTCTCATCAAAATTAAATTTAAACTCGATTTCGAACACAAATAAATCTTAAAAATTTTTAAATATTTTTAATTGAAAATTTGGAAAACAATTGAATTAAGCAAAGAATTTTTTCAATTTTTTAAAAAATAATCTTGTCTCTTTATAACTATAATTGAAAATTTGATTTTCCAATGTTATTTAAATTGAAATAATTGAATTTCTGTAAAGAATTTACTTTTTATAAAAATAATTGAATCCATTTCAAAGAATGCTATTATTTGTGAAAATAATTAAAATTCTTGTGAAGACATTCAGAAATTTTGAAATTATAAAATTTTTAGAAAAGTTCAACAATTATAATTATTGAAAAGTATAGTTTTTAGAAGCAAAAAATTCTTTTAAAACTTTAAGAGGAACTTTAAATTTTAAAAATAAAATTCCAATTATAGTCACTAATTTTTCTTGATTATTTTCAAAAAAATTAAATAAAATTCTTTAAAAGTATTCAATTATTTTTCAAAAAATGTCAAGAAATTTTAATTATTTCAAAAATTTTCAATTATTTGTTTAGAAAAATTCAATTATCTGGAAACAATAGAATTGAAAAATTTCAACAATCTTATTTTTCAGAAGATCCTAAATTTCTGAACGTTCAAATTAACGAAATTTATTTATTTCTTCTAAAAATTAAATTTTTATTCCAATTATTTTGTTTTAGTATTCAAAAAATTAATTACTGTGTTTGTAAAAGTAAAATTTTAGTTTTAAAATTTTTTTATGATTGGTAATTTATTAAAATATCTATAATAAAAAATATTAATAAAAAATATTCATTTGAACGTTCAAAATTTGGAGATCATTTTTTCAGGATTAAAAAAAGTGCGAAATGTACAATTATAATTATAATTATAATAATAATTATTATTATTATCATTATTATCAACATCATCATCAATTAAGATAAATAAAACGAAAACGGACAATAAATAAAATATTTATTTACTCCAACGTTTCGAAATCGAAATGATTTCCTCTTCAGGGACTCTATCCAAAAAATATAAACAAAAATTGAAACAAAATAATTTAACAATAAATAAATTGAAATTAATAAATAATCATCTTAATTATTATTAAATAATAATAATTATTTTAATTATTATTAAGTAATAATAATAATTATTATTATTATTCTTACAATTATCATCAATTAAGATAAATAAAACGAAAACGGACAATAAATAAAATATTTAATTACTCCAACGTTTCGAAATCGAAATCATTTCCTCTTCAGGGACTCTGTCCAAAAAATATAAACAAAAATTGAAAGAAAATAATTTAACAATAAATAAACTGAAATTAATAAATAATCATCTTGGCAAAAATCAATAATTAAAATAGAAGATGATTAAATTAGAAATGTTGTGCCCTGACGATGGAGTGGAGTCTGGAGTCAGAACGACAGTTAAAATTATGTAAAATTTAATTGGAAATAATTTAATTCTTTCAAGTATTTTGTTGCAATTATTGAAATTCAACTTTTGAAGAATTTTAATGTCAGTAAATTGTCAGGGTAATTGATAAACTGAAACTTGTGATCATCTCGAGTAATGAAGAAGCACGGATTTCAATAACTCGGGTTAACAACAAAAATTAAAAAAAAAATCCGAGATCCGATTAAAAATTCCATGAGATTTCCACGATTCCATGAATTAAAATGAAATCCCCGATTTCAAATATTCCTAATTTATTAAATTGAAATTTTCATTTTGAATCTCCTCGCAAAAATAATGTGCAAAAATATTTCCAGGAATATGAATGAAATGAATTAAATATTTTGTGCAATTGGGATTATTGCATAAAGAATTAAGAATCTCAAGCATATATATATATATATAGATAATGTCGAAATATTTTCAGAAATATGATAATTATATAAATAAATAAATATGTCGAGAGAGAGAGAGAGAAAGCTTTGCTATATTGCTCTGTGTGAGTGTGTGTGTGTGAATACGCGTAGTGGGTATCATTAGTGGCAAATGTTACCTACCCTCTTTTGGTTGAAAAACAAATGCATTTTTAATATCACTGAAGAATATAAGGTACATTAGCTCGAAATGAAGACCATTTGGCCAACCCAGCAGTGTGGCGCTTGTTTGATCAATTAAATTATATGCTTATTTTATATTTTTATTCAGCTAATTTTATTTGCCATTTTAAATGTATATATTTGCCATTATAATAAATATTTCCCATAATATTACATTATGATATCCGTCATAATTTCATTTTATACTCTACTTATTATACACATTATTGTATCATTAAACTTTGATATTATGCGGTATTAAAAAAAAATGATTTAAATATTTCTGAGCAACATTCTATTATAAAATATAAAATATTGCATAAAGAAGAGAACTATTATTATCGACAATATATTTTTTACACAAAATATAGAAGAATATAATTATTTAATAAAAAATATTAAAAACATTATTCAAAAAGTAATTATGAAATATTTGACACAAAACAAAAGTTTCCATACAAATTTTCATATAATTAAAAATACCTCAATATAGCACAGAACGTTCCATTATAACATTCCCGAAATATTCCGTCCAAAAATCGAATATATTCCAAAGAAATACTCATTTGAAACAGAGTTTTTTATTTTTATTTATTTAAAGTTATTTTATTTTATTATATTTTATTTTATTTTATTTTATTTTATATTAAACTGGCCCATCTTAGGTACAATGTAGAAATATTCCACCGTAATTTTGTAAAATTTTTTTTTAATAATTAGTATTCTTATTATTGCCACTAATAAAATTTTGCATCATTTCAACAAATCATCAATTTATTTCATTTTGAACTAAATAAGTAGCAGTTTACAAAATAATATTACATTGGAATGTTCAATATAAAAATAAATGAAATATAAAACATGTCAATAAAATATTCGTTTTTATATTTCATTGGAATATTCCTGCCCCATTCCAAAAAAAACACTCCAAGGATCGGAAATTCACATTCCCAAAATTCCAATGGAATATTCCTGCAATATTTTAAGGAAATATTCCAAAATAATTCAAAAGAAACATTCCAAAGGCAACATTCCAAAGAATTTTAATATTCCAAAAATTGTAGAATATTAAAGAGGAATATTTCCACTTTGACATTTTTGATTCCATTAATCATTTCTAAAATGACCAACTAAAATTGATCTTTAAATTAATGTTTTTTTAAAATAATTTTCAAAAATTTTTTCTTCAGAATTATCAAATTAATTTGTTTACAATTGAATTTTATGTGTAATTTCAATTTTTAAAAATTCTTCAATTAGATATATATTAGAAAATAATAATAATAATAATAATAATAATAATAATAATAATTGAAAGAAAATTTAATTATAAACTATTGGAAAAAATTCCACAGAATTGTTAATTAAAAATATGAAAAATTCAAATTTTCAAAGATTTTAATTTGAAACATTTTTAAAATTCAATTATTTCTAAAAATTCATTATAATATTGCTTTTAATATTCAACGATATAATCTAAATTTTACCTGAAATTTATCTTTAAATCAATATTTATTAGAAAAATCTCCAAAAATTCATTTATGTAAATAACAAAAATATATTAAACAATTAAATATTTCTTAAAATTGAATTTTTATAAAGAATTTTATTAACAAATTTTTAAATAATAAATTGACTTCTCTTAAAAAATTTTAATAAAAACTTTTGAAGAATAATTTCATTTTTCGAGAAATTTAATTAATTGTCTAAAATTGTACTAAAAATAATTCAATTTCTTTAAAGAATTTAATTAAAATTCCTGAAAATAATTGAATTTTGCAAAGAATCTTATGAAAATTCTTGAAAATAATTGAATTTTTTAAAGGATTTTATAAAAAATCCTAAAAATTATTGAATTTCGCAAAGAATTTTATTAAAATTTCTTAAAATTAATTTCTACAAAGAATTTTACAAAAATTCCTGAAAATAATTAAATTTTGCAAACAATTTTATTAAAATTTCTGAAACTAATCGAATTTAAAAAATTTTTTGCAAATAATTGAATTTCTTTAAAGAGTTTTATTAAAATTCCTGAAAATAATTGAATTTGTAAAGTATTTTTGTTCAAATTTCTGGAAATAATTTAATTTTGCAAAGAATCTTATGAAAATTCTTGAAAATAATTGAATTTTTTAAAGAATTTTATAAAAAATTCTGAAAATTATTGAATTTTGCAAAGCATATTATTAAAATTTCCTAAAATTGAATTCTAAAAAAAAATTTATCAAAACGCCTGAAAATAATTGATTTTTTTGCAAAAAAATTTATTATAATTTCTGAAATTAATTGAATTTAAAAATTTTTTTTGCAAATAATTGAATTTCTTTAGAAAATTTAATTAAAATTCCTGAAAATAATTGAATTTGTAAAGTATTTTTATTAAAATTCCTGGAAATAATTGAATTTTGCAAAAAATCTTATGAAAATTCTAGAAAATATTTAAATTTTTTTAAAGAACTTTATCAAAATTCCTGAAAATTATTGAATTTTGCAAAGCATTTTATTAAAATTTCTTAAAATTGAATTTTATCAAAACGCCTGAAGATAAATGAATTTACCAAAAAAATTTTATTAAATATTTCTGAAAGTAATTGAATTTAAAAATTTTTTTAAAAATAGTTAAATTCTTTTGGTAAATTTTATTAATAAGTAGTAGATAATAAAAATTATTGAATAGAGGAAAGTTTTTAAAAGTAAATGAAATTTTGTCAAGAATTTGAATAAAATTTTTGAAGTAAATTAATTATTTCTACAAATACATTTGTAATTGCTTACAAAATTTAATTTTTTTTAGTGATTTTGACTTAAATTCTTCTGTAAATCCATTATTTTGAATAATCAATTAAATATATATTCAAAAATTTAACTACTTTGAGAAGAATTTGAATCATTATAATTTTTCAATCTTCATTATTTACGACTTCTAATCAAATTCATTAAAAATCGAAATTTTTAATAGAATTTCTACGGAACTTCATGAGAAATATTCCGTCAATATTTCGAAAAATTCTGATATACACAAAAATTTGAATTTTAATAAATATTCTATAAGAAATTATTTTACTCAATAATAATTATTATCAAAATATATTATTAAAGAGTTAAAAGATAAATTAAATAGTTAATTAAATAATAAATAATTTATTAAAATATATTTAATAAATATGTAAATATTTAATTAAGTATTATTTAATAATATTAAAATATATATTAAACTATATTTTAATCTCGCTTTTAATTTTATTTATGAAAATAATTTAATTCTTGTGAAGAATTTTATTAACATTTTCGATAATAATAAGCTGTAATAATTAATTAATTAATTAATTTTACAAAAAATTTCGATAGAATATTTCCACTGTTGCAATGAAATATATTTCAAGAATGCAAAACGTAAAAAAAACAGAAAAAAAATTTCAAATCTATTGGGCTTTATTTACCAAAATAAAACAAGAAAATTGCATTCAATTTGTGATTTCTGATTTTCCATTCAAGAAGAAAAAAATGAGCACTCACTCAAGCTTTATAATTAGTGTGTATATTTCAATACCAGCAAAAAAAAAATCTTCCAAAAGAGAATATTCGTTCAATTTGAAAATTCCTATATTTCTCCTTTTCATCTTCATTTTTTTCTCTCTTTTTCAATTTTTTTTTTTCAAGATTACACGCGCTGTTTTAATTATTTTCCTCTAAACAATGAGGACGGGGGCGGGATTTTTTTTTAATTGAAAGTCACGCAGTGAATAAAAATTCAGCAAAAAAAAAAATTTTTTTTTTATTTCTTCCTTTTTTTCTCTATATTTTGATGAATCCTCAAGAGTTATAAAAGCAAAACCTCACCTGGTAATTCAGAATTCAAATAAAAATAACTCAAAGGTTTTAGGAGGAGAAAAGTCACCATTAACATTGGTATAGATCCCAGCCATATTTCTCTCTCACTTTCTCTCAATGTTTTCCCTTCTATTCTAAGCGAATTTTTTACGACATAAACCAACCCCCGCTTTTAATGCTCCCCCCCCCTCACTTTTCTACTCTCTCTCACTCTTTCTCTCTCTTTCTCTCTCTTTCTCTCTCTTTCCTATTTTCGAAGCTCCCAAGAGGGGTTGAATTCGTCGATATGAAAGCGTCCGCCAATCAGGTTCTATGTGTGTGACTCATAAAATGGGACCGGATAATAATTACGCGTATATAGAACTCGAGTAGAGTTGGAAAATTGCTTTCAATATTGCACCTTGAGAATTGTTACACGTTATGTTTACATCATAAAAGTTTTCGATTAAATGGAAAAAAGTTTCAGGCGGATAAAAATTTCTATTCTTTTCATTTCTCTCCCGCAATTTTTTCCCCCTCTCTTCTTCTTCTCCTCTAAAATACAATAAGAAAATAATGTTTCTGTAAATCTGGTGATACAATTTTTTTTGTCTCCTTCTTTTTCCCTTATTTTTTCAAGTTTTTCAAGCACCAACAAAAAAAAGGTACAACACTATGTACACTAATTTGTTTGTTTCAAATAAATTTCATTGAATTTACACGCAACAAAATTTATCTCAGTCGAACAAAAGACACTAAATATAAATTTTATTTAAATTTAAATAGAACAAGAAAAAAATTATCAGCTGAAAAAAAACAGAATTTTATTTGTATTAAATAAATTTTTATTTGATTTGAATAAAAATGTTAGCTTGACGAAATAACAAATGTCACTGTGTGCTAGAAAAAACTGTATCGAATTTAAATACAAATTTGATCTCATTGGGACAAAAATATTTTATTTCTGCTAGATGGATTTTATTAAATTTGCAAATAAGAAGCAAGAAAGCATTCTATTTTTGCTAAATAAATTTTATTCAATTTAAAATTTTATTTGCGGGCAAAAAAAAAGAAAACATAGTTTATTTTTGCTTAAAATTTAATTTACTTGAATCTAAATTTTAATTGGTAAAAACGTTTATTAATTTTCATTAGTGACTGACTTTTTTCTTTCGAATTAGTAAATTTTCCTAAAAATTAGTTTTTTAGTGATCTATTATAGTGAAATTTACAATTCAATTTTTTTTTAATTCAAATTTAGCGAAATTAGTAGTAAAATTTACTAATTCAAAAGCAAAAGTAAGTCAATAATTCAAATTAGTAAATTACTTATATTCAAATTAGAAAAAATTTTTTCAATTCAAATTTAGCAAAATTAGTAGAAAATATTTATTTCTACTAATTAGTTAGTAAAATTTACTAATTTAAAAGCAAAAACTTAGTCAATAATAACAATTACAATTGTAACAATTCAATAATAACAAAATTACATTTTTTCTCAATCAAATATAGAGATGAGTAATTTAAAAAATTATTTTCAATTCAATTAAAACTTTTATTGCAATAAAAAAATATATTATGTTGCTATTAAAAAAAATGTTATTTAAATAAATACAAACATTTACAATTTGTACTAAACAAACTTTATTTAATTTTAAAAAAATTTTATTTGTAAAATCATTTTGAAACAAATAAAATGCTTTTATTTTATAAAAAAAATAAAATTAACGTGTAAATAATGAAATTTATGAAAACATTTTGAAACAAATAAAATGCTTTTGACATAAGATTGTATCTAAATCAAGTATAATTTATTCAGCATAATTGCATTTTTTTACTGAAATAAAATTTTTTTAAAATTAAATAAAGTTTGTTTAGTAGAAATTGTAAATTTTTTGCATTTATTTAAATAAAAATTGTTTTAATAGCATCAAAAAATTTTTTTTCAATTCAATTAAATCTTTTATTTCAAAAAAAAATATTTTATTGCCATTAAAACAATTTTTATTTAAATAAATACAAAAAATTTACAATTTCTACTAAACAAACTTTATTTAATTTTAAAAAAATTTTATTTCAGTAAAAAAATGCAATTATGCTGAATAAATTATACTTGATTTAGATAAAATTTTATATCAAAAGCATTTTATTTGTTCCAAAAATAATTTCATTGAATTCGAAAAATAAAAATTTTATTTTAGAAAAAAAAATTCGTGTTGAATAATTTTTAGTTTATTCAAATAAAACTATGATTTCATCAAAAACAAGGAAACATTCTATTTGTAGGTAGTAAATAAATTTTATTTTATTTAATAAAAAATTTTATTCTACTCAAATGAAACTTTTATTTCAGAAAAAATATTAAAAAGCACTTTATTTGCTTTGAATGAATTTGATTTAATTTAATTTAAATAAAAAGTTTATCTCAGCCAAAAAGCATTTTATTTGCCTTAAACAAATTTTTATTTAATTATTTATTTATTATTTTTATCATTAACATTAGAAATCTAATTTTAGCAAAAAAAAAGAAAGAAAAACACTTTATTTATGCTAAATAACTTTTGACAAAATTTAAATAATACTTTTATTTCAGTAAGAAAGAAAACACTTATTCATTGCGCTAAGTAACTTATTTAATTCAAAAAAAAATTTTATGTCATAAAAACAAATTTTTTTTCAGTAAATAAAATTCTGAATTTCTTCTAATGTATCACTAAAGTTTCGATCGTTTAATTTTTTTACTTCTTTCTATTTGAATATTTCAGTATTTGAAGCAAATACTAATTAATTGATTCAAATAAAAATTATTTGATTCAAGTAAATATTTATTTGATTATAGACAAATAATCGGTTATTTGAATCAAATAAATTTTTTTTCAGTGTATAAAGTTCCAATGATCGCAATGAACGAAATATTTTCTCTCTTTGAATAATTCCAAAAATTTCTTATTAGAATGAAATGGGAAAAAAATAAATGAAAAATTTAATTTCTTTTAAAATTCCTACTTTTAACAAACAAAGTTATTTTTTAATTGAATTAGTTTATTAACATTCAAATTGAAAAGAGTAATCAAATTATTGTCTTTCATTCAAAACCTTCATAACTTTCGAAACGTCAATTTACTTCCATTTTCTGTAAATAAAGGACTTTTAAAAACAGCGATTTTTAAAAAAACATCTAAAATTGAAGCGAATAAAATTGTTTATTTTTTCTTTTTTTAATGCAGTGAGAAATTTTCACTCTTCATTTAAAACAAATAAACAGTTAAATATCCAATGCGAACAATTTTTTAAAAAATGTAATTAAATAAATTTTTTCTCTTTAAATAATTTCAAGAAACTTTTAAACAATTTATATAAAGAAATAAAATTTTTCTTTATTTAATTTAATATCTATATACCTACATTTATTTGCTTCCATTTTTTTTTAATTTTTTACGAATTTTCGCATTTGAAAAAAAAATCACTAATAAAATAAAAATGCAAAAAATGAAACATCAATATTTCAGTACGCTTCAAATAATATTCTAAATACGAAGAATTTGAACTGTCAGTCAATATTATATATATTGCTTTTAATTTATAATTATCGTGTATTAAATCCATTCAATTGTAAAATACATAGCGAAATATGAATAAATTCATATATATGTATATAAAAATAAAACATTCAAAGATTGTATAAGGGCAATTAAAACCGTTGAATATTAATAAACCAAAATATACTTCCTCATAAACTATAATATGAACATTCAAAACTCCTAAATGGAATTTTCAACTTGAAATTGCATTTCACCAGTTGAAAATACTTCAAACCAGGAGAGCAATATTAATATGTAAAGCTTTTGAGATATTATTAAATCATTGTTTTGCCCAACTATTTAAAATGTCACTGTTTTTGAAATATTTTCAACAGAAACAGAGAAAGAGAGAGAAAAAGAGAGAGAGGGGGGGGAGGGGCATTTCTCAACAATAGAAATGCGAATATCAAACAAAACAGAAAGAATTTGTTATTATACATATTTAATTAATTTTACGACAGTAAAACTTTAATATTAAAAATAAAAGCTATCACTAAAGAGTTAGAGATAAAAAAGAATTCTTTACATATTATTAACATTCGTTTGTTGAAAGGTTAAAAAAAATAATAAAGGTATTATTTTTTTCACATCGTTAGAAACAAAATGTTTCTACGGTATTTATAAAGACTCTTATCGTTATATTATATTTATATTTCTATAGTGAATGATGAAAATAATGATGATATTTATTTTTGTTTTAGTATTTGTATTTTGATTGTATTTTATTTAAATATTTACGTCGGTGAAGTTTGCAACGTTTATGATCAACGATTGAAAGAAAAAAATTTATTTTCCTACCAAAAAATGACATTTTTTGTTCATAAATATTTTTTTTGTGAATCATTATTTAAAAAAATAATTTTACTATTTTTCTTAACCAAAATTTGCATAAAAAAATAATTTTTTTTCTGAATTGTTGATTATAAACGTTGTGAACTTCACTAACGTAAATATTTGAATTTTATTTCGATTTTATTTAAATATTCGTATTTATTTTAAATATTTGAATTTTATTTCCATTTTATCAAAATATTCGTATTTATTTTAAATATTTGAATTTTATTTCCATTGTATTCAAATATTCGTCTGTTATTCGCATTTTATTCAAATAATCGTCTTTTATTCGTATTTTTTAATTAATATTCGTATTTTGATTGTATATTTTATTTAAATATTTGAATTTTATTTCGATTTTATTAAAATATTCGTATTTATTTTAAATATTTGAATTTTATTTTCATTTTATTCAAATATTCGTCTTTTATTCGTATTTTATTTAATATTCGTATTTTGTTTGTATATATTTTAATTTTATTCAACTATATTCGTATTTTATTTAAATATTCGTTTTTTAATCGCATTTTATTCAAATATTCGTCTTTTACTTATATTTATTTTATATATTCGTATTTTGATTTTATTTTATTTAAATCTTTGATTTTTATTTCCATTTTATTCAAATATTCGTATTTTATTTAAATATTCGTTTTTTATTCGCATTTTATTTAATATTCGTATTTTATTAGCATTTTATTTCGATTTTATTCAACTATTCGTTTTTTATTTAAATATTTGAATTTCATTTCCATTTTATTTAAATTTTCGTATTTTATTTAAAAATTCGTCTGTTATTCGCATTTTATTGAAATATTCGTCTTTTATTCGTATTTTATTTAATATTCGTATTTTGTTTTAATTTATTTGCATTTTATTCAATTACACTGAAAAAAAATTTATTTGATTCAAATAACTGATTATTTGACTATTATCAAATAAATATTTACTTGAATCTAATAATTATTAGAATCAATTACACGGAGAGAGAATATATATTAAATTTTGTAAAAATATTTTCAAATTGGGGAAAAAGTGCAACAAAGCGAAATTTTGATATTGAAAATTCTAAACTTTAAAAATAGTTTTGTGAAATTTATTAAAGTTATATTAGAATTTAATTAATATTCTTGATATTTGATATAATTATACTAAATATAACATAAGTTTTTTTAAAGTTTAGTATTTTTTATATCAAAATTTCGCTTTGTCGCACTTTTTCCCCATTTTGAAAATATTTTTACAAAATTTAATATATATTTTCTCTCCGTGTAAATAGTATTCGCTTCAAATACTCAAATATTTTATTCAAATACAATTTATTTGATTGAAATAAAAATTATTTGATTCAAGTAAATATTTATTTGATAATAGTCAAATAATCGGTTATTTGAATTAAATAAATTTTTTTTCAGTGTATATTCGTATTATATTTAAATATTCGTTTTTTATTCGCATTTTATTCAAATATTCGTCTTTTATTCGCATTTTATTTAATATTCGTATTTTGATTGTATTTTATTTAAATCTTTGAATTTTATTTCCATTTTATTCAAATATTCGTATTTTATTTAAAAATTCGCATTATAAAAATATTACCAATATATTTTTATCTCATTAATTTTAAAACAAAGGAAAATAAAATTTTTTTTCTTCTTTCACTATTATAGAAATATTAACATTCAAGTTTGAAAAATATAAGTATATTATTAAATATTCCTGCTACAAAAATATTACTAACATTCTTATTTTATATACAAAAATAAAGTTCCCAAAGTTTTGAACGATCAAATGAACGAAATATATTTATTTCCTTTACAAATTCAAATTTTATTTACAATAATTTTGAGTCATGTATTAAAGAATAATTTTCAAACTCTCAAAAATGTTTATTGAATGTTTTCATTTTTAATTCGGTCCATAATTTACGGAAATATTTATGTGAAAAAAAGATTTTTCTTTTTCCATTTAAACGTTCAAACTTTTTTACCCATCAAAAATTTTCATTAATATTCCTATTAAAGCTAAAAAATATTATTTATTCAAAATTAACAATCAAATTTGATTGAGGCATTGTGTTAATAACATTCTTTTTCTTCATTTCAAGAGTTAAAATTTTTTATTTTATCAAATTAAATGAAATTTTCGTCCGTCAAAATTTCCCAACCTGTTAATAAATTGGATTCATTTTGACGTGTGCAAAATTCATACTCGATATTTTTTTCGATTTAAATTAATTTTTAAACCACAAACTGACAAGTACAATTCATCAAAATTTAAAAATAAAATAATCTGTATAATTGTTACTAGTCATAAACATCGAATAAACGTTTTCCTTATACGAATTCCAAAAGACGGATTTTTATTTTTCAATTTCGAATTCAAAAGAAAAATTTTAACTAATCTACAAATATTGAATTCAAATTTAAACTATTTTTCTGTAATAAGAAAAACTATTATAAAAACATTTACTAAACGAATTCAGTAAAAAAAAAAAATTTACCAAAAGAATTTACTAAAAAAAAAATCGACTGCGAAAATTTGCAAAAAAGTAGTAAAAAAAATAAAGACAAAAAATCTTCGTAAAACAAAATGTCAAATTCCAAGCAAAAGAATTTTCCTTTTTCAATTTCGGCATTTTTAAAACACTGCCAACTTTGCCACCACCTTTTATTTTTGCCGCACCACGAAAAAAAATTACTTTCTTCATCCTTTTTATTTGAAAGAGAAAAAAATTTTTAAACCCCCCCAAGGAGAATACAGGATTATGTAAAATAACCTTAAACAAAAATTTATATCAAACACAAACACCCTAACAATGTTTTCACGCTAAAATGAAATTTCTCTATTCTTTTAAGCAACAATAGCATGCAAGATAACTAGAAATTTACCTTTTATCCTGTTTACGAGCGACTTTCAGCGTCTTCTTCAAAAGTTTCTCCCCAAAGATGCACCAAGACGAAACATCACTCCTGGAACTTCAACAGGTCGTTGCATTCAATTTTTTCATATCCTTTTTATATTTATTTTGCAAAGCGTCGAAAAGCGTTTTGTAAAAACCTCCTAAAAACTTTCTGAAATTATAATCCAAAACAATTGTGTCCACCTTTTAGTTATTTAGATCGTCAAGAAAAAAAAACTATAGTTTTGAAAACAATAAATTTTCAATATAATAATAATAATAATAATAACTAAAAGTAACACTCATCAACACCTATTCACTTGTTATTCTCATTAATTATTTCTAAATCGAATATAATTTAATTCACAATAAGTACACGTGGGGAAATAGAATTTAATTCTCTGTAATCAGATATTATGAGTAGGAAAAAGTTCTTAGAATTTCAATATATATTTATTAAATACTCGGAAGTTATTTATGACAACAATGTAAATTTCTTTTTCCTCTTTTAACTTTATTCGACACTTGACATGTGTTTTAAATTAATTTCCATTCGTTTAATTGAAAATTCACCGGAGATAAATTGATAATAAAATGAAAATTTTGAGCGATACACAATCTTCCACGATGTCACTCTCTCGACGTCTCGCATTAAACTGGGCTGCGGAAGCGCGGTAGTTTGCCAAGTCCAAACACTAATCTAACACAACAGACAGGCGAGTGTAGGGAATGATCGTTTTCTCTCCATATAATATCAACGAAATAATGTTTTCAATTAATTTTCAACTTTCTTCACACTTTATGTCATGATTATAATATAAATCATAATCTAAATTTGAATTTTCATTCAAAATTCTGTGCATGCGTGTGTGAGTGGGAGAATATATATAGAAAATCGTCGAGGCGATTTACTTGGCAATCGAGAGCTATAGGGTCGAAAACACAATGGAGTTCCGGCGAAGAGGAGGAATCCTCCCCCTAAAATGCCTAAAGGGTCTCTCTCTCTCTCTCTCACTCTCTCTTTGTTGAACACATACACAAAATGAAAGTCCAGGTATGTATATTATGATGATGTTAGATTTAAGGATTGAAGGGTCGCATTCCCTTACACGCAGGTCGAACAAAAAAAAAAAAAAACAAGCGCAGATGCCGCATATATTCAACTTTTTTACAATTGTTTTTTAACACTTTTCTGATATTAAACTTTGAGAAAACAATTTCAATACTAAAATAGAACTATTCACAGTATTGATAATGTAATTTTACCTGTTTCAAAGTTTCTTTCAATCGTTTTATTATTTCGCAGTTCGCACTCGCACTGGGCGATTTAAATCCACTGACTGAACACTAAAAAATGATTAACTGAGTGAAGTTGGCGGAAAGTAATACCAACCCCCTCTACGAACGTTATTCGCAAACAACTTCGCACTTTCGTTCGATAAACTGAAGTTTGTCCGAAGTCTCATTTATTCAATTACTAATTATTTTTAATTAATTAACCATAATCAATTGATTAGATTCAATAATTAGTTATTAATTAATAATTATTATTGAATCTAATTTTAAAAATTTTAAGCATAATATACAAATACTTATTCGCACACAGTAAATTACGTTAGTAAATTTTTATTACTTTAAACAGTTCGGATGAACTTTTCCCTTCAAAAAAAGGGGTTTTTTCATATTTTTGCGAAAAATCTCTGGCGCCAAATTTAAATCTCAACTTTCAATTTAGGTTTATTAGTGACCGTTTTATTTAATTTTTATTTTAGAAAGAACAAACAAATAAATAAATTTTTACATTCTTTTCTGTTTTTAATTAAATTTTTAATTTATTCAATTTAGAGGAATTTTTTTTTGGAAATAATTTTCTTTGAAATTTGGAACAAAATGCGTAAAATAAATTAAAATATCGACAATTACATAATAATGTTAATAATAATAACAATATTAGTAAGAATTAGAATAAGAATAATAGAAATAATAAGAATAAAAAAAAAAGGTATTTTTTCATTTAACGTACAAATTTTTGCACGAATTCAAAAATTTGAGCGCCAAATTTAAAATATTTTCAGTTTAATAAAATTTTTTGTTAATGTTATTAATATTTTAATATAAATATTAATAATTTAATATTTCAATATAAATATTAATAATTTAATATTTTAATATAAATATTAATAATTTAATATTTTAATATAAATATTAATAATTTAATATTTTAATATAAATAATAATAATTTAATAATAATAAATAATAATTAAAAATAAATATAAAAATAATAAATAGGTAAATAATAAAATAGTACCCAGATAATTAATTTTTAATTGAATAATTATTTTAAAAACTATTGCCTATGGAAAATTATAAAATACATTATAATAATGAAAACAACAATAATAATAATAATAATAATAATCTTTTGTTTATGGTTCCTTTATTGCTATATAATAAATAAAAAATAAAAATATCAAAATCTAAAGAGTAAATAATAAAAATATTATAAAAATAAATAAATTTTTTCTTATTTAACTTCAAATTTAATTTTTTACTAAAAGTTATAAATAATATTTCTACAACATTTATAAATAATTATGTATAATAATTTATTACACAATTAAGTATAGTTTTATTAATTATAATATTTATTACTATTATTATTATTATTATTATTTATAAAATATAATATAATATAATATAATATAATATAATATAATATAATATAATATAATATAATATAATATAATATAATATAATATAATGTAATATAATATTTATTTATAAATAAAATATTTTCGCCGAAAAAATTAAAATTCCACATTAAAAATAAAGGAAACTTTCGCGTTTCAAACGCTCAAAAAAAATGTATTTATAAATAAGTTTTAAAATCGATAAATCTTTTCATTTTACAAACTATAACGGGAAAAACACTTTTTTTTTGCTTGCGCACAAATTCATTAGAAATTATCCTTAATTAAAATTTTTGCGTAATATTCATATAATGTTATATTTAATTAAAAGTTTAAGGATCGTAAATTTTCACCGTCAAGACTGTGAAAGGCCAAACAATCTGAAAACTTTTCAACTTGAAGATTTTTATTACATGGGAAATTTTATAAAATCAAGTTCAATAATTGAAATTCCTTAAATATGAAATTAAACTTTCATCTATATTGATTTTAAACTTCAATTATTATTTTTCCACTACACAACTATAACAATATATAAATATACAGACAAAAATTAATATCAAACTTATGTTTATATATAAACATAGAGAAAGCAATTACTTGGAGAATGTTTTTAAATAAAAAAAATAACCTCTTATATCTATCGTTTTTAAATAAATATCGAAAACAGATATACCTGACATTTTTTAATATAAATTTCTTTCGGAAAAAAGGGGAATTAAAGTGTATAATTATATTATTAAACAATTTTTTATTATTATTTTTAATATTATAATTTTATTATTTTTTAAAATATTTTTTATTTATACACTGAAAAAAATTGAATCAAATATAAAATTATTTGTCTATTAGTAAATAAATATATATTTGTACTAAACAATTTTTATTAAAATTTTTTTTTAATTTTTAATTAAAATTCTGTTTTATTCAAATCATTTAAGGCGATGTGAAGTCCGTTTCTAGCAAATTTTTAGTCAGAAAAGTAGTTAAATTTTAAATTATAATAAACTTAGGAAATATTAAAAAACAATTAATTAATCTTTTTTTTAACCAAAGTCGAAATTTTCGAAAAATAAAACTTGAAATTCTCTCGTAATTTAGATTTTTTCTCATTCTCAAATTTTTTACACATTTTTTTCCAAAAAATTAATTTTTTCTTATATATTAAATTTTTCGAAAAATAGAAAAATTGTAAAACAATTAAAAGATAGTTTTTTAAAGTTTTCATATGGAGTAATATGATTTCAAGTACTGAAAGAATGACGAAAAAAAATATACACTCCTAAACGAGAAGGTAAATTTTGATTGGCTCAAATTTTACTAGTATTGCTTTAAAAATTCAACTTCTTCCACGATTTTTATTATTTTTCATTGCTAAATTTTTTATAGACTATTTTTATGACTCTGAATATACAATCCAATCGTATAATAATTTTGGAAAATTTTACTTCTTTCAAAAAATAAAATTATAAAAATGGTCACAAAAATAATTTTTTTAAATCTATATTTAAATTTTTAATCTATTTTATAAAAACTGTTCAGTAAATAACTTTCCAAATAAATATTTCCTGAAATATAAATATATTATAATTAATTAAAATATAATTATTACCACACGGAAAGAAAATTAAAATTTAATAATTAATCTACTGATATCAATTTGAATGGGATTTTATTTTTTTTTTATCGTATAGAAATTTTTTTCTGAAACAAGAAGAAATCAACATATGAAATAAAGAGCACGTACTTTCTGATAAAAGAAACACGTTCTTTAAAAATAATATTTTTTAGTCAATGAAAAATGTAATATGTATTATTAAAATAAGTATTTAATTAAATTTAAATCTCTTTGATTAAAAATGTTAATTAAATGTTTGATAACAGTCAGTAATAATTATAAGAACAAATTTGATGAATTTCAATGTTGTTAGTAATAAGAATTTATTATTAACCACTAATAACAATTTTTTATTATTACTACTTGCTGCCGAAATAATTTAATATTAATATTTATTTACTATCTACGACTAATAATTAATTAATTAATTATTAACTTTCATTAGCTACTAAAAATAAAAATTCAAGTAAATATAAAATGTAAAGGCTAAAAATGTTATTTATATAACAAAATATAAAATAGATAAAAACAATAAAATATAAAAAGCAGATTAATCAACAAATATTAAATATTAAATACTAATTTTAAATTAATATTATCGTTAACAAAATGTTAATTATTATAAATATGTGACGCGATCTGAAGAAAGGGACCTTAGAAGCAAATCACTTTAAGGTTATGTTAGTGCTACTTTTTTGTTGATTATAAGTTTCTTTTTACTTTTTGCAAATTAAAATCAGTATTTATTGAATATTTCAGTTATAATGAAAACTTAAACATTAATGATTAACATTAACAGTTGATCATTTTTTTGTATTTTCATTTCGAAAATTGCAAACATAACCTATAATTTTTTGCTTCTAAGGTCCCTTTCTTCAGATCGCGTCACATATAAATTTTAATTATTATGGCTTTTATATTATAATTAAATATAAATTAGTAACATCTTGATAAATAAATTAATTAATATTATTTTATTTAATAAAATTGATTGTTGGCAATTTCTATTTTCAATCAATTTTACGAATTGATTTTTTTTAACTTAATTAATATTTTCTTTTAATTCAAACAAAATATTTAATAACAGACCTAAAATTATTTCAACACTACAGTTTATTATATTTTTCTTATTATTAATTAATTAATGAAAAATGAAATGAATTTAAAAGAAAATTATTTCCCAAAAAAATTCCTCCAAATTGAATGAAATAAAAATTGAATTAAAAACAGAAATGAATGTAAAAATTTATTTATTTGTTTTTCACAGCTAACACGACATTAATTCAAAAGCTATCTGCAACATTCGATTAGTGATAGTTCTATTATTATCATCATCACATTTTTATTACGTACAACAAAAGTTTATCGTCGTATTCTGACCCTTAAGAGCTTACCAAGCAAAAGTAGCAGCTGGGGATTACTGGAAATTATGAAGAGTAGACATAAAAACTCATATGACTGAGTTTTTAAGAGTCAAGAGCAATGCGAAAAAAACAATGTAATTTTCCCCTTTAAAAAAAAAGAATAAAATATTTTCCCATATTAGTGCACTCATTTTTATTACATAATTTAATATCTTTGAGGGGAAAAAAAGAAATTGCCAACAATTGTGATTTAAGTTTTAAAAATATAATCCTTCATTCATTAAGAATTAAAAACAAAAAAAAAATTGTGTATCGTATACACAATTATTATTTTCGCTTGCTCTGCGCAATTCTTTTCTTTCACTTCCTTTTGTTTCTTCATTAAAAAAAAAATCACCACTCAGTAAATTTTGCAATCGTTTTAAAATTGTTTCACTCAAAAGAATATATTTGTTTGTTTAAAAACTTTGTTCCACCTAAAGAATATATATATATATATATATATATAGTACAGTGCAATAAAAAGGAACAATAAAAAGCTTTATAAAAACCGTAATAAAAAAGAGTTTTCTCTTTGTTAGCGAGAGAAATAATAATAATAATAATAAAACAGCAAAAAAAACACGAAAAAAAGAAACAGAAACAAGAAAAAAAGTTGATTAATTAAGATATATATCAAAATAAAAATAAATTCTTGTTCGCAATATTTTCTCTCTTCTTTTTTTATAAATCGTAGATTTAGGACTTCATCTCAAGAGCTTATAGCTTTACAAAGTAATTCCACTTTTTATTATTAAAAAAATGTGTACAAAGAAAAAAATTACACTTTAAAATGAATTGGAAAAGGGATAAATTCTATTTTTTTAAAAATAAATAATTAATATAGATATGCTTTGTAATAAAAAGCTGATAACAATTTGTTAAGTAAAAAAATTATTACAATCATTTTTAAACAAATTAAAAATAACTATGCTATTTTTTTGAAATTAAAAACTGATACGATTTTCGTTAATAAAATGTAGCTACAATTTTTGCAAATATAAAGTCTATATAATTTAAAAAAAAAGTCTACGCTTTTTTTGAAAAAAAAAATAAATTTAAAAAAAAGTCTACGTTTTTTTTGAAAAAAAAATAAATTTTTAAAAAATATTTACAATTTTTTAAAAATAAAAATAGCTCCAATTTTTTAAAATCAAAAATAGCTCCAATTTTTTCAAATCAAAACTAGCTCCAATTTTTTCAAATAAAAAATAGCTTCAATTTTTTTCAAATAAAAATAGCTTTAATTTTTTTTAAATAACAGTTGCTAACATTTTTTTAAAATCAACAATAAAATGCATTTTCGTGTAAACAAATAAAAAGTATATTTACTTTTTATTGTTAGTTAAAAAACTTTATTTTGAAATTCAATGAAAATTCATTAGTTTTTAAAAAAGATAATTTTTCGAAATATTTATTCTTCAGAAATAAAATTGGATTTCAAAATGATTTTTAAAAGTAGTAAAATTTAAATTAATTCAAACATAAAATTTATTTCAATAAAATTTTACGAAACATTTAATTGCGTTTCAGTTTTTAAAAATATTTTCGGGAATCACTAAAAATAATTTTTAATGTCAATTTTTTTAAAACCTAATTTTTAAAAAATTCCTACATTAAATATTGAAGACTTCAATAATTTTTGTAATAAGTACAAATACTTAAAACCTTATTGTTATTTATTGCAATTAAAATTTTTAATAATTTCAATGTAGAATTTTTAAAACTAGATTATTTCTAAAAAATTGCAAAATTGCATTGCAATTTTTCCAAAAGTAATTTATTCTTTCGTGGTTTTTTAACAAAATTATTATTCAATTAAATAATTTTAAAAATAAAATACTGTAGATATTAATAATTTAAATAACTATTTAAATATTATTATAAATTTACAGCGATTAAAATGTTCAAAATATTTCAATTTAAAAAACAATTTAATTATTTCTTAAAAATTCCTATCACCTATAACACTCCTAATATTCAATTATTTTTCAAAATTTTAAATGAAATTCTCTGTTATTAGAATTAATAGGAAATTAGAATATTTTTAATAATTATTATTTATTAATTAAATTTTTAAATCTAATCAAATCATTTATTATTGATAGAAAATTATAATTTTCTATTCAAATGTAATTTTTAATTGTTTGGCGAATTTTACATCCGTTTTTATTTATTTTGTTGTAATAAATTTACTAGGCCTTGTACGATTTAAGATTTGTTATTTTTAAATTATACCGTCACTAACATTATTTTCGAAAATTTAAATAAAATTCTTTCAAAGAATTAAATTATTTTTCAAAAAAATGTAACGAAATTTCAATTATTTCAAAAATTTTCAATTATTCGTTTAGAAAAATTAAATAATCTTGAAACAATGGAATTGAAAAATTTCAACAATTTTATTTTTCAGAATTAAAAAAAAATTTGCGAGAATTCAATTTTAATAAAAAATTTGAAGTGTATATCGCTTTTTTTTAAATTAACTAATAAAAATTTTAATTATTAATCTTCGCACTAAGAAACATGAATTCATTAAAATGTGACTATAAAATCCAATTATTAATTAATTATTAAATTAAAATACTTTGAAAATTTTATTTGTTAAAAAGTTCCTAAAGAAATTCTTTAACAAATTCAATTACATATTTTCAGTCGATTTTTTTCAATACTTCTATTAACTCCATAATTTTTTGAAATTTATTTACATAATCTGGTTGAATTAGTGCCTGACTTTTACTATTAAATTAATTTTTTTAACTAATTTAAAGTTAGAGAAGAGTATAAATATCTCTAGAAATTGAAATAAAAAGTAATTTTTTTATAAACAAATTAAAATAATAAAACTTTTTTTAATTTTGGTGAAAAAATTCCCGGTTTTGTATAAAAATCACAGTTTTTCTCGATTAAATTAAATTCCCGGTTATTTCCCGGATTTCCCGGTTAGTAGACAACCGGGAAATTCCCTGAAATTTGATAATGAAAATGTATAGACTATTTAAGATTTTTAATAATTTAATTAATAATAATAATAATACAACTTTTCTATTTTTTAAATTTATGAAACTTTAAATTATTTTAAAAACTATATTTAATATCATACGGCAAACAGTTTTGCAAGTAATAAAAATTTTATTATTGAAATGTAATTTCCGGTGCATTATATATAAATAATAATAATGAAAATAATAATAATAATAATAATATGAACTTTATGTTTGAAATATATTTATACATATAAAGTCATTGAATCAAAAGATTAGCATGAATTTCGAGTGAGGATTTGAACATGTTAGCCAGTAGCGTAATCGTCAATGTAGTAACTTGTAACGTACGGCTGCATACGAAATGACAGAGAAACCTGCGAACTTTATGTGCCCTAAATTTACTATAAGAGACGTATACAATTGTACTGTATAATTTACTCGAAACGAGCAAGCTATTTAATGACATATAATCACACAATTATATAATTGAAACTTAGTTCAAAAAACAGAATATACCCTTGAATTTTAGAAACTTATCATCATCATCATCATCATTACAATCTTGTCTCCTTTTTCTTAATTCGAAAATGTATTTTATCCTTCAATTCCCTTTTGTTAAAAAAAAGTTTAATAATAATTATAATCAAAGAAAGAAATTTCATTTTAATTTGAATTTAAATTAGAATTTTTTACTCACAGTTTTTCTAATTGTCAGAATATTAAATTGAGGCAAGAAAGAACGAATATTTTTGTCTCAAATTAATGTTTTTAGAAAAACTGTGATGCTAATAATTATTACAGTGGAAAAAATTTATTTGATTCAAATAATTGATTAATTGACTTATTATCAATTTAATATTTAATTGAATCAAATAATTGTTTTTTGAGTCAAGTAAATGTTTAAACTCATATTTGCTTCAAATACTGAAATTATTTGTTCAAATACCATTTAATTGACTCCAATAAATATTATTTATAAAATAAATATTATTAATATTATTTATTTTTATTATTAAATATTATTAATATTGTTTTATTATTAAATATTATTAATATTGTTTTATTATTATTATTATTATTATTATTATTATTATTATTATTCTTATTATTAAACATTATTTATTTGAGTCAATTCAATGGTATTTGAACCAATAATTTCAGTACTTGAAGCAAATATGAATTTAATTACTTAATTGATTCAAATAAAAATATTTTCAATTTTAAAATTAATATATTGAAAATCATCGAATTATTGCAAAGAATTTTATAAAAAAAAATTCTGTTAATAATAGAATTCCTTCAATGAATTTTATTAATTAGGAAAATAACTGAATTCTCGCGAAAAAATTTATTTAAATTTTTAAAAATCCTAATTAAATTCTTTCGAAGAATTTCTTTGAATTTTATTTAAACTAATGAAGTTTAAGAATTTTAATTGAAAAATTTGAAAGCAATTGGATTTTGTGTAGAAGAATTTTATTAAAATTGCATTAAAAATAATTGAATTCTTGCGAAGAATTTTAATACTATTTATAAAAATAATTGAATTGTTTCAAAGAATTTATTAAAAGTTTAGAAAATAAATGAATTTTTTTTGTTAATATTTGAAGACTCTTTCGAGAAATTCTATTAAAATTGTTTTGAAAAGAATTTAATTTCTGCAAAGGATTTTACTATTTATAAACATAATTTAATTATTGCAAAGAATTTTACTATTTATAAAAATAATTGAAATGTTTCAAAGAATTTATTAAAATTTTAAGAAATAATTATATTGTTACAAAGAATTTTATAGAAATATTTGAAAAAAATGAAATTTTTTCGAGAAATTCAATTAAAAGATGTTTTGAAGATTATTGAATTTCTTTAAAGAATTTTATTAAAATTAAGCATATTCAAAATAATTGAATTCATCACAAAAATTGTATTATTTTTTGAAAATAATTTAATTCTTTCAATTTTTTGACAAATATATAATAAAAAAATCCATTCAAAGTAATTTAATTTTTATATAGAATTTTTTAAAAATATTTTGACAATAATTTTTAACGAATTTAAAAAATTATTATTAAAATTATTAAAATTAATTATTAAAATTCTTGTTAAAATTGAATTTTATGGAAATTTTTGAAAATAATTATATTCTTTCGTGTAATTTTCTTTAAATTGGTTTTAAAATAATTTTTTAAAATCATTTTTACAATAATCGAATTATTTTTAAAGAATTTAAAATTCTTGTCGAAATAGAATTTTATGAAAAATTTTTGAAAATAATTAAATTCTTTTGTGTAATTTTATTTAAATTGGATTAAAAATAATTGAATTCCTTCAAAGAATTGTAGTATTTAAAAAAATAATTGAATTGTTTCGCAGAATTTATTAGAATTTTAGGAAATAAATGAATTTTGTGTTAAAATTTGAAGATTAAAATTCTTTTGAGAAATTCTATAAAAATTGTTTTGAAAATAATTAAATTTCTGAAATAATTATTCTATTTATAAAATTAATTGTATTCTTGCGAAGAATTTTACTATTTATAAACATAATTGAATTATTTTGAAGGAATTATGTAAATTTTAGAAAAAAATAAATTTTTTTTCGAAATGTGTTAAAAATTTGTTTGAAAATTGAACTCTTCCGAGGAATGCAATTAAAATTGTTTTGAAAATAATTGAATTCCAGCAAACAATTTTATAATTTATAAAATTAATTGAACTGTATAAAAGGATTTATTAAAATTTTAGAAAATAATTAAATTCTTTCGTAGAATTTTGTTAAAATTTTTAAAAATAGGAACAGTACTAATTAATTTTGTACTTAATAAGTGATTTTTTAAAATTTTAACTATAAATTTATTTATTTTAAAAATTTGTATTTGAAAATAAAAAATGTTGTGATTTGCACAACAATAACAAATTGAATTCCACGTTATTTATTATTAATTACTACTAATTAAATATAATTACAAGTAATAAATAATATATATAGTAGTAATTAATAATGAATATTAATAACACACGATTATAATAATAGTAAATATTAATAAAAAATAATGACAGATATTAAGAAACAGCATTATAGAATAATTAATGCACTATAAGAAAAAATCAATAAAAATGAAATATGCTCTTTCATTAAAATTCAATTTAGTTTTAAATATTAAAAATTGGTATTTAGTAGCAAAATAAATTCGCTTTAGGGAAGTTGGAAAAAAAAACCGGAAGCTTCTAAAGGCACGGGCATTGTATTACAGGGAAGACGTTGAACGTAATCCTTTTTTCAATAAAACTCATAAATTCTTTTCATTTCAGCGACAGCATCATGCGACTGTGTATGTGAAATATTTTATTTAATTTCACTATCACAGAAAGCTGAATAAATATTAATTTTTCAATATTATGTAAATTGAGTGAAAATTATTTTATAAAATACTATAATAAGATATTTTGCTATTTAAATAAAAAAAAGAAAAAAGTATAACATCTGCGGTACAATTAAAGGGTTTCTTATTTCGGATAAGAGGATTTCATTTTAGAAAAGAAATTCTATTATATATAAGAGGATCCTTTAGCTCTTTTCGAAGATGAAAAATGATTTATACTTTTGTTTTATTTTTACTAACGTCTATTCCCAATGGATAATATTGAGTTCAATAGACTTTAACCCACTTTTTTTTAATATTAGAAATTTGCTTTTTTTACTTACTTTTCTTTTTTTCTGTTTAGCATTTGCATTATTATTTAATAATAATAAAAAATAATTAAATTATTTAAAAAGAAATAAAAGACTTTCGAGGTAAATAAATTCGACAATAAAAAGTATGAATACAAAAAAATAATTTCTAATTTTAAATTAAAAGTATAACATTGTAATTAAAAGTAACTAATTAATTCACTGAAAATTAAATGAATATTTGAAAATTTAATTAAAATGTAAAATTCAATCCAAATTCCATACAAACGTTAATTTTAAATATTATTAAAAACATTGTTTTATTGAAAATTAGTTTCATCATTTCAATTAAATTATTTTCTACAATTTTTAGCTGAAATTCTTCTCAATATAAATACAAAAAAGTCAATATTAAATATTTAATTTAAAGGAAAAAATAATCAGAATTTAAAAACTTTGTATTTTGTTCTTTAAAAACTGGAGCAAAATAAAATAAAATCCAAACTTAAAGAAAAGAAAGTTCTTTTAATTCCTTGGGAATTTTCATTTTTTAAAAATATTAAGTTTTAAGCACAATGAACGAAAATAATAATTAAAAATAATATTCGATAGAATAAAATACTGGAATAGTATAATTTACTTTTTTTTTATTTTTTTCAATTATACGATTACTTTTTAACGAAAATACTTTAAAACATATCCTTACAGTTCGAAAGTAATTTATTGCATATTTCCTAAGTAGAATTAAATATCTATATATTACTGTTTTATTCTACATTTTTATTTTACTTTTTCCGGTTTGTCCGAAAGACTGTCCAGACCCTGCAACGTAATTAAGAAAAAATTGTAAATTATACACATGTGAAAATTCACATAAACATATATTTTAAGAAATATTTATCACAATAAACATTTACTTAAAGAAAATTTAATCAAGACATTTATTTCATTTCTTTCGTTACTTAAATCGAAATATTTTAATTATTTTTTACTACTATTATTTGTGGTTATTTAGGTTATTAAATAATTAATTAATTTAGGTTATTTTACATTATTAGCAAACTGAATAATTAATTCTAAAATTATTTAGATAATTAAATGAATATAAGAGATAATTTAGTCCACTGTTTGGAGCAAATTATTTAGATAATTAAATAATTCCAAATATAAAAATGAAAAATGGAACAATTCGTTATTTGCAAAGGCGACTAAAAATTTTTAAATTAACTTATGTATAAAATACTAGCAAATTTCGTTATAATTTGTAAAATTTACCAAAAATTAAAATTGCGATTTGAAAATTAAAATATACTTTAACATTATAATATTAATAATTAATAACTTACCAATGGTACGAAGGGAGAACCACTCAGTCGTTCGTCGCGAACGAGCATTCTTCTCTCAAAAACTGTATGAAGTACCCTCCTGTATGGCTGTAAATAATAAATAAAGATGTATTTTATTTTTCAGTAATAAATAAATTTTCTTACGTTTTGTTAGAATAAAGAGCAGGCGAAATTGAAAAAAAACGAGCAAGAAAGGTTATGTAAGCACGACAATACTTACAACTCCAAACGCCAATAAATTTACTCCTCTCGTAGCTTGGTAGCCAAAAGTTAAAGCTCCAGCAATAATAACCATAGGAGGAATTGCTTCCCACCACATTTTCAATTAGTTTGATTTGTTAATAAATATATGAAAATTAAAAAACATTAAATTTTTCTATGTACTACTGTCAGAAAAATCAGCTGTACTGATTCTTGCGCATGCGTCGAGTTTCCATCCTCTACGCAAAACGCGGGAAATTCCCTGAATTTCAAAATTTTAACCCATTTTTTAATGCAGAAATTATATCAAAAGTTATGTCAAAAAATAAAAAAAATAAAAAATAAAAGTGTTAAACAATCAATTGAAATAATTTTTAGACCAATTTAAAAATTTTAGACAATCATTTTTTCCGTCATATTTCTATTTCTTCTATTTTCCATTTTCCACTTTCCATCTTTAATGAAGTTAAATTTTTACTTTAATCACCTTTTTTTCTCATCTAGAAAAAGTATACACATTGTTGCAAACGTTGCAAATTTAAATAAATAAGAATAAATAAGAATAAATAATTTATCCGTAAGATGGCTCTGTCTTGTATGAAATAAACTTCCGCTTAATTACCCATACATTTCCGTTATAGTGTATTATTTTTACTGTAAAGTGTTTGTTGTTATTTTTTTTTTTTGTTTCTTTTTTTTAATATATATACTTGTGATGAGGTCGACTTTGATTAATATGTAATCAACTCTGATTACTTTAAATGCTGCGAGAAAAAAATATAAACTTGACATATGAGCCATAAAAGATAAAAGGTAAACAGTATTGAATTTTTGCATATCACACACTGACTGACACTTGAAGAAAAATTTTCTCAAATGTTTTTTAATTGAATTATCACTCTTCACACTGACGCTTTGTCTTTTAAAGTTTCCCATCAAGGCCGAGGAGTAAAAAAATTATAATATTTGTTTCTTCAAAGCACGTGGTTGAAATTTTTTTTATTTTTTTCTTAATTATTAATTATACTGAATTTATTACTTTTTCGAAATGGTAAGTTCTTAATAATTTTATCACAAAAAAGCTTATCAAGTGTTTTTATTATCTCATTGTTTCTAATAATTGGAGAGATATACGATTCACTACTGTTTTTTTAAATTATTTCTTTTTGGATTTTTTAAATAAAATTATAATATAATTATTGTCTATATACTATTACAGAATATTGTGGAAGATTTATAAAAAATATTTATAATATAAAAAAAATTATATTCATACATAAAAATAAATATATAGACAAATTTTGTAATCGTAGAAATAAAAAATGCAATTCTATGGTAAATTTCGTTGATAAAAAAGTGTCTTTTTCAGGGCAGTTTGCAAAAAATTAAACCACCAGAAATGTTACTCAGGATTTACTCTCTAATTGTCCTTGCACTGGATCTCATTACCCTTCTAGTGGGAATATGGTTTGCAATTTTGGTCGCTTTCTACAGAACATTTAAACCACCGCCTCTAAAAAGTCTCAACGGCGAAGTTGCAATGGTAAAAAAAATATTCCAACAAAACATAAAAATTTGATTAAAATAATTAAAATTGCCAAGAATTTGAATGTATAATCAACTCGGACCATAAAGATTTATTTATTCAATATCAAAAGTTCTGCAAACAAGAATTTGATTAAAAGAAAATTTTAATTAAATTCTCCATAAAGATTGTTGAACTATTTTCAATATAATTTCAATATAATTTTAATTAAATTACTTTAAAAAATTTCATTATTTACGAAAATTACAATTAAATTCCTACCACGATTTTAGATTATTTTTTTACATTTATAAAATTTTTGTCATGAATTTAATTATTTTAAAGAAATGGAAGAAAATTCTTCGCAAAAGTTTTATTATTTTGAAAAATGTCCATGAAATTCTTTATAAGAAAAAAAATTTTAATTGAATTCCTCGGATAAATTCAAATATTTTAAAATATTTTCATTTCGAAACAATTTAAATAAAATTACGCGAAATAATATAATTATTTTCAAAAATTTCCATGAAATTCAATTTCAACAAGAATTTTAAATTCTTTAAAAATTATTGTCAAAATATTTTTTTAAAAATTCTATATAAAAATTAAATTACTTTGAATGTAATTTCTGAATGTATATTCGTAAAAAAATTGAAAGAATTAAATTATTTTAAAAAAATAATACAATTTTTGTGATGAATTCAATTATTTTGAATATACTTTATTTTAATAAAATTCTTTAAAGAAATTCAATAATCTTCAAAACATCTTTTCATTGAATTTCTCGAAAAAAAATTCATTATTTTCAAATATTTCCATAAAATTCTTCATAACAATTTAATTATTTCCTAAGTAAATTCTTCGAAACATTTCAATTATTTTTATAAATAGTAAAATTCTTTGCAAAAATTCAATTTTTTCCAAAATAATTTTAATAGAATTTCTCGAAATAATTTAAATCTGAAATTATTCACATAAAATTTAACTATGTATTTTCGAAAATTGTAATTAAATTCTTAGTAAGTTTTTAAATTATATTTTATATATTTATAAAATTTTTTTCAAGAATATAATTATTTTAAAGAATTGGAAGAAAATTTTTCGCAAGAGTATTATTATTTTGAAAAATGTCCATAAAATTCTTTATAAGAAAAAAAAATTTAATTAAATACTTTGAAACATTTTTATTAAATTTTATATGAGAAATCAAATATTTTCAATACAATTTTAATTAAATTTCTCGAAAAAATTCAATTATTTTCGAAAATTGTAATTAAATTCTTATTAAGATTTCAATTATTTTCATAATTTGCAAATTTTGACACAGAAATTTATTTTTCTTTTAAATTTCAGTAAATTGCTTCCGAAAAACTGAATTAGTTGGAAAAATTTTCATAAAATTATTAACGAGAATCAAATTATTTTCATAATTAATAAAATTTTTCTCCGAAATTTAGTTATTTTAACGAATTTTTATGAAGTTATTGGCGAAAATGTTATTATTTTAAAAATTAAAAAAACTCTTTGCAATAAAAATATTTAATGAAGTACTTTAAGAAGAATTTAATTCTTTTTATAAATAATAAAATTGTTCGCAGAAATTCCATCATTTTGAAAAATTAGAGTAAAATTCTTAATAATTCACTTATTTTTAATGCAATTTTAATAAAATTCTTATCGAAATTTCAACTATTCTCATAATTAATAACATTTCTGGAAAGAGATGAATTATTTTAAAAAATTGTAATAAAATTTTTCAAATGAACAATAAATAATGAATAATTCATTATTTAAAAAAAATCTTAATTACAACATTCTTTGAGGAAATTCAATTATTCTCAAAAATTTTGATAAAACTCTTTATCAGAACTTAAATATTTTGAATTTTTTTTTAAATTAATATTTAATTAAATTTTTCTTAAGATTAACGTTTTTTAAAGCTTTTAATTAAATTTTTCGCAAGATATTTAATTACCTATTTTGAAAAATTTGGAGACACATCTTTAAAAAAAATTACCTATTTCAGTTTAAAAACTATAAAAGAAGTAAAAAAAATTAATTGAAAACAATTTGGTATAATTAATTTTTCGTAATTTTCATTCTTTAAAACACTGAATTCGAAAATTTCATTAATTTTAAAGTTCAAAACATTAAACAGAAAAATTATCAAAAAAAAAATTAAGAAACAAGTATAACGATTATAAACATAAATGATAAATTAAAGAACTAATCAATCTCCAATTAGGATTTTCACCTCTTTTTTCCTTTTTAAACCAAAATATCTAACTCGCAAAAAGAATAATTTTCAATTTAACTGAAAAATGTACGTCCAAATTAAAAAAAAATTCTACATTTTTCGTTTCGCGCAAAAAAATATTGTTTTTTGCTGTTTTTTTTCTTTTCTTTTTTTTTTGTTCAACAATGACCACCGTTTAAAAAGGATCAATCATTTGATTCAATATTTGAACGAATTGATTTTTTTATAGTCGTAAAATATTTTTCTCTTTCATAAATTGATGGTTCTATTTGTCAATGGAGAGAATTGAATTTATTTTTTGTTCATAGTTTTTGAACGTTTCTTATACAGTATTGAAGCAATATTTTTTTCCCCTCGGCAGGTTATTGGTGCAGGTCGCGGTGTAGGAAGGGAAGTAGCTATTCAACTATCACTGTTGGGAGTTATTGTGGCATGCGTCGATATCAATCCTGAAAATTGCGAAGTAACTGCTCAACGGGCTTGTCAATTATCGGGAGTGGCGAGGCCCTACATTTGTGATGTCACTGACCAAAAACAAGTAAAAAAAAAAAAGAACTATCGAACATGTCGATAATCTAAAAACACTTTAGTTGTTTTTAGTATTTTTTTATTTTATTTTTTATTTTTTTTAAACTACTTGATATGATAAAAAGCAATTCTCAAAAAATAAATCTTCTCAATGTAAAAATGCATCAATTTTTAAATATCATGCAAACAAAAATTGTTCTCTTTTTGTGTGAATTTTTTTTCGGAGAGAAAAATTTTGCTTTTATACACTTTTTCAATTAACTGCTATTTTATTTTTACATCAAAAAATGTTTTTTTTTCTTTCAATTGAAATATTTTTAGTGGTTTTATACTTTTGAAAATATTCAGTCGTTACTTTTCATAAGTAAAAAGAATTTTATTTTCAGTGTTTCTTTTTGTGAAACTTTAACATTTTGGAGAACTGCTTTTATGCTTAAATTAAGAAGTGTGAAATAGTATTTTGCCGTTAAAAATTTCTATTTTACTTTTCACTAATTCGAATATATTATTTTTATAACTAAAAGCATAAAATGTAAATTGAAAACTTCAATATTTATAAAATTTTATACAATCAAAATTAGAAAATTTTTTTAGAACTTAAGCACTTGAAAACTTTTCGAAAAATCGAAATTTCATAAAATTCAATTTTAGACAAATTTTATGTGAATTTTCTAAAAATGATTAAAAATAGTTGATTTAGAAAAGAATTAAGATTCAACATTTTAGAGAATAACTAAAATTTTGTAAAAGTTACAGTTGAAATTTTCGTAAAATTTCAAAAGGTTTCAAAAGCAAAAATTTCTAATTTTCTTTAATTGAAAATTCTAAAAAACTTAGTTCTGTAAAAAATTTTACTTAAAAAAATTGTATTTAAAACAACTGAATTTTACAAAGTTGAAGTCCACAACGTTTATCAACGATAAAAATTTATTTAATTCATCCAAATATTATTTTTAATATAATATTTAATTGTAAAAAAATTATCAAAATGTAAACATCAATCTTTCTTTCTTAATATTTTTGTATCAATATTGCAGCGTCGTTTTTAAATAATTCACTTAGTGAATAATTTTTTTTCGTTGATCAACGTTGTGGACTTCAACTTGGTTGAATTTTAGACAAATTTTAAGTGAACTTTATTTATTTAATAATTAAACTCTCGAAAAACTTTTGTATTAAAAATAATTTACTAAGAATAGAATTAAATTTTTAAATTTCAGAATGTTTAAAATTTTAAATTTCTGAAGATTAAGATTGAAAATTGAATACTTTTGATAAAGAATTGAAAACAACTTGGTTCCTTAAAAAAATAATTTACTTAGAATAGAATTAAATTTTTAAATTTCAGAAGGTTTTAAATTTAAAATTTGTGAAGATTAAAATTAAATATTGAATACTTTTGATAAAAAATTTTAAACAACTTGGTTCCTTAAAAAAATTTAATTCCAATTTTTTAAAAATTCGTTATTTATAATCAGATAAACTTTTTCGAGTTTTTTTTACCTTTTTTTAATAGTCATGACTTTAGTAATTTTTTTAAATTTTCGAACATATATTCAGTTGAAAACTTTTCGAAAAATCGAAATTTCATAAAATTTAATTTTAGATAAATTTTAAGTGGATTTTCTAAAAATGATTAGAAATAATTGATTTTGAAAAGAATTTCGATAAAATAATCGAACATTGAAAGAGTAACAGTGGAAATTTTCAAAAATAATTAAATTTCAAAAAGTTTTAAAACCAAGAATTTTTGAAAATCTAAATTTTGAGTTTTCTTTAATTAAAAATTCTAGAGAAATTAATTCTGTGATAAATTTAATTTAAATTTTTTTCTTTGAATTAGTTGAATTGTTGAATAATTGAAAAATTTTCCCAACATCAAAATTTAGTGAAATTGAATTTAAATGAATATTTTAGACAAATTTTAAGTAAGCTTTCTTTTTTTTAAATTTTAATTCTCAAAGAACTTTTCTAATATTATTGAAAATAATTTATTTAGAAAAGAATTCAAGTCACAAATTCCAAACATTAATTGATTGTTACAAAAGTTATAATAGTAATTTTAAAAAATAATTTCAGAAGGTTGCAAAAATTTTCTAGGACCAATAATTTGAGAAGCTTTCAACCTAAAATTTTTTGACAATTTCAGTTGATATTTAGTATTTAAAAAAATATTTTTTTTAAATTATGAAACTTTTGAATAAATTTAATAAATTTAATTAAAAATTCCAGAGATCGAAAATTAGAAATTTGATACAACTCTGAAGAAAATAAGAGACTTTTCCAAATTTTGTTTGTACTCTAAATCGACAAAAACGAATTTTTTGCTCCTTAAAGTAAAGTCAAGGCCTTTTTAAAAAAATCTGATTTTTTAAATAATGCAAATTTTCTTTAAAAGCGATACTTAAAGTTCTCACAAACTACAATTCGATTTCGAATAAATTTTCAGGTTGCTCAAACAGTAAACGATATAAAGGCTGAATTGGGAGAAGTTACGATGCTTTTGCACTGCTGTGGTGTTCCAAGTCCTCGTTCGTTGCAGGATCCTCCGGAAATTAGAAAAACGATGGACGTTTCGGTTCTGAGTCACTTCTGGGTAAGATCGCCAAGAAACTGTAAAAACATCCAAATATTTAATTTAAATACTAAAATAAGAAAATTATTAAAAATATACTTCAAATTAATTTGTCGAACAATATTTTTCGAAATTAAAAATTAAATAAAAACTAGTAAATGATACGCGCGCTAGCGAGTGGAACGTAGTATTTAATTTGATACTGTTATACAAATTACAAAATTTTTTATTAACAAACATAAATTTTTTAAATAATTTCATAATCAAAATTTTTAAAAAATCACTTTTTAAATACAAAATGATTTATTACTGTTCATATTATCAAAAATTTTATTGAAATTTCACGAAAGAATTTCAATATTTCCTAAAATTTTAACAAATCTTTCTAAATAAAAATAATTAAATTATTTTAAATAGTAAAATTTTTCGCAAGAATTCAATTATTTTTAATACAATTTAAAAAAAATTCTTCTCCATAAAATTTTAATTATTTTTAAAATGTTTAATTAAAATTATTAAAGGAACTCCATTATTTGACAAAATAAATCAAAGAAATTCTGCAAAAAGAATTTAATTAGAATTTTTTTAAATTTAAACAAAATTCTCCGCGAGATTTAAGTTATTTTCCTAAATAGTGGAATTTTGTGAAGGAATTCTATTATTATTAAATTTTTTGATAAAATTTTTTGCA
Source organism: Leptopilina drosophilae (assembly GCA_032873175.1). NCBI lineage: Eukaryota > Metazoa > Arthropoda > Insecta > Hymenoptera > Figitidae > Leptopilina > Leptopilina drosophilae. The sequence goes on from CM065478.1 coordinate 57,262,875, forward strand.
ATAATTCGATGATTTTCAATACATTAATTAAAAAATTTAAAATATTTGAAAAGAAAAATTACAAAAAAGTTAAGAAACAAAAAATCAAACAGCAACTATAACAATTATGATTACGAATTAAAATTACAATTTATATTCTCATTCATTATAAATTAATTAATAATCTTTGTCAACTATTAAAAGAATACAATTGATAGTTAATTAAAGATATACAATTTTTATTCTTAATTATTTTCAGTATCAAATTTAGAAAAGAAATTACAGAAAAAAAGTTAATTGAGCCAAAACATTTATCATCTATCTCTAAAAAAATTAAATTTTTATTAAAGATTATGTTTAAAAAATTAAGAAATTATTCCAGTTTTTTCATCTTTTTTTAATAACATTTAACGTTTTGTTAAATAATTTTCAAATTTTGTTAGAAATAAATAAAAGAAATTATAGAAATTCGATTTGTCCGACAAAATGTTTTTGACAACACTTTGTATTGTTTAATAGAAAAGAATGAAAGAAATTTTCATGATTTTGATTTGCTACCAGCACCTGCTTTGCTTAATTTTAGAAATTAAATTTAAATGTTAAATATTTTTTGTTTTAAATCCAATATCGAATTTTCAAAAATTAAGTAGGACTGATAACTGGATGCAAGTTTCAGTTTCATAAAAATACTTAACTTTTAAAATTCTATTTCTAAAGTTAATTTATTATTAAAAAATACTAAATAATTAATTCTTATTATCTATTAATCAATACTGATTAAAAATATAATATTTTGATTTTGTTAAAAAAATTTTGATAATAAATAGAAATTATGCAAAAGAATACTACAAATTTTGTAAAAACAATATGATTTTCAAAATTAATTACAAAATGGAAGTTTAAAAAAAATGTTGATGGAGAAATATAAATAGTTTAAATTACTTTATTTTTTCTTCGTTTTTAAATTCAGAAAAAGAAATTATGCAAATTTTTTCATTAATTTCTAGATTAAACTTAAAATAAATTGGTTTTTAGAAAGTTAAAAAATTAAATCTTATTAAAGAAATTCTTCAAATGAAATTAAATATTTTGTTCTTTAATAAAAAAATGTGAATTGTGAATAGACATGATTATTATATGAGAAAGTACACAAGCATTTTTTTAGCTAGTAAAATATAAAATATCTTTATATACATAAAAAAAGAAAAATTGTAATTATTAAATACACAAATTCTTCCTACACATTTTTTGTTATTAATTTAAAATAGAAAAAACATTATTGTTAAAAATTGTAATTAAAAACGAAAATTTCATAACTTTTTATTTCAAAAGAAACTAATAATTTTTAAAATATAAACAAAAAATAATTATAAAATTTCTAAATCAACATTATGAAAATTTCTTACCTAATTTTATAAAAGCAATATCTATTAACCTTTTCTCTAAATAAACAATAAAAATTGATATTGACAAATCGAAAAACCACAGTGTTTTGAAAAAGAAAAAAAACAAAAGCATATCCACAAACTAACTTCATACTGCGAACAGAATGAATGAAAACCCACAGAGATTAATATAGTTAATTTGAAAACAAAATTTTTCGCTAAATAAATACGTGAATTGAATTTAGTTAAAAATATCAACTACAAAATTAGTTTTTATTGAAAACGAAACAAAAGTTATGAAACAAAATACCTAAAAAGAATTAAAAATACAAATTTTGTAAATATGTGAAAGAAAAAAATTACCCCAGCAAATGGAAATTCAGCTTTTAGATTCAATTCTGCCAGGAATGCAACGAGTTGGAAAAGGTCACATTGTCGTTCTTTCATCAGTGGCTGGCTTATCATCGGGCGCGACTCGTGGAGGTGGAGTTCCTCTTTCCACGGCACAATTTGCAGTTCAAGGATTAGCGGAATCATTGCACACGGAATTAAGACATTCAAACAGTAATATTATCATTACCTTGATACACGTCTATCCATTCATTGTTGGTGCTGAAGTGGCCAAAGATCTCCGCCTCAGGTACTTTACATTAAATAATACGCAAATCAAAAAAGAAAAATTTCCTAATTTCATAGTCCTGTTAAACTAAAAGAAAAAAAAGAGGGGAAAAAATTGCAAATTAAAAAGGTCCTCTCTACTTTAAAAAGGAATTAATTTATCTTTTCTCATGCTCGCAGGATACCGAGTTACTTTGGCACAATGCCAGCGACGGAAGCGGCAAAAAGAATTTTAGATGGAGTGCGCCGGAATTATGCGGAATTCAGCGTTCCTGGATATTTGCTATATCTTGGTCACATCTTGAGGTAGTTTTTTTTCTCTTTTTTCCCCCTAATTTTACTATTATTATTAATAATAATAATAATAATAATAATAATAATAATAATAATCAATAAATAATTCAGGAAACTTCAAAAAGTTAATTAAAATACCTAATTAATATTCCTTACTTCGTTTAAGTATTAAAAATTTTTTTTAATTCTCTTCTTAAATAATTAATTATAATTGAATATTCAATGGACTTAATTTTTTCAAGAATACTACCAAAAAAGGCGTCCTTTATGCTGAGGGATTTACTCGACACTGGCGTCGACTTTGGATGACACTAAAAATTTCAAGAATAGTTCAATTTTAATAACCATTTGAACCGCAGCGCAAAAATGAAATTAAAACTACAGTTTAAAAAAATTTAACACTGTATATCAATCAAATGTGTAAACGAATTACACAAATTCATAAAGTTTACAGGCGAATGTTCATTAATTTTTATAATAAATATATTTTTTTACAAATACTTTTTATCTAGTTGTCTAAATTCATAAAATATTTTTTTTTCCATTTCATTTTCCATTAATATTATAAACCAATTCCAATTAATACTTTACGAATTAAATTTTAGAATAAGAAATCTAGATAATTTTCATTTTCAAAAATTTCAATATAACAAAATATAATAATATGAAAATATTGAAAACTAATTGTAAAATTACTTAACGACATTCTTGTTATCGAAATTATTATCGATATTTTGAAATTCTTTTCATGCGTGTTTAATTTTAAAAATTAGAATTAAAAAAAAAATTTAATCTAATCCTGGTGGTGCCGGTTCCGAGGGATCAGTCTCCATTTTTTCCTCTATTGAGAAATCTCCAGGTGGTGCCTGAGATAAATTTTTGAAAGTAAATTAATTTGATGAAAATAATTGACTAAAATTAATTATTCTATTCTATACGATTTTATCAGCTTTTTTAAAAAAAAAAGGAATCAAACTCACAATATCGAAGTTATCGTGTGGATTTCCGCGTGAAAAATCTTCACGCACAGTCCCTCGTATCACGTCCATTTTCATCACTGGAATATGAGCTTTCTGTAAACAGAAACATTTTTTTTTTATTAAAGAAATGAATTTGTTCATTCCAACTATTAATCTTGGTTAAAGTTTTTTTTATAAGTTATTTACTAGTAATTGTTTTGAATTTAAATTTATATTCACTTGGAAACTTTTCAAAAATTAAACGTTCGTAAAAACTAAATTAAAAACAATTGAATTTTAGAGAAATTTTAAGTGAACTTTATTTATTTAATAATTAAACTCTCGAAAAACTTTTGTATTAAAAATAATTTACTTAGAATAGATTTAAATTTTTAAATATATCAGAAGGTTTCAAATTTAAAATTTGTGAATATTAAAATTGAAGATTGAATACTTTTGATAAAAAATTTTAAACAACTTGGTTCCTTAAAAAAATTTAATTTCAATTTTTTAAAAATTCGTTATTTATAATCAGATAACCTTTTTCCAGTTTTTTTACCTTTTTTTAATAGTCGTGACTTTAGTAATTTTTTAAAATTTTGAACATATTTTCAGTTGAAAATTTTTCGAAAAATCGAAATTTCATAAAATTGAATTTTAGATAAATTTTAAAGTACATTCTAAAAATCGTTTTTCGAAGTACATTCTAAAAATTATTATATTAATTTAGAAAAGAATTTAAATTCTCCAAGAAGTGACCAAAAATTAATAAAAATAATTGTTTTAGAAAAGAATTTGGATAAAAAATTCTAGCTAGAATATTTGAATTTTGAAAAAGTTACATTGGAAATTTTCAAAAACAATCAAATTTCAAACTGTTTCGAAACATAAAATTTTTGAAAATCTAAATTTTTATTTTTCTTTAATTAAAAATTCTAAAGAAATTAATTTTGTGATAAATTTAAGTTAAAATTTTTTTTAAAATTAATTGAATTGTTGAATAATTGACAAATTTTCCCAATATCAAAATTTAGTTTGATTTAATTTAAATTTAAATTGATAACTTCAATATTTATAAAGTTTTATACAGTCAAAATTAGAAAAAATTTTTTGAACTTATATACACTGGAAAACTTTTCGAAAAATCGAAGTTTCATAAAATTAAATTTCCGACAAATTTTAAGTAAATTTTCTAAAAATGATAAAAAATAGTTGATTTAGAAAAAAATTTGGAATTTGGATTCAAAGAAATTTTCATAAAATTTCAAAAGGTTTCAAAACGAAAATTTTTTTAAAATCTAAATTTAATTCAAATTTATTTTTTAAATTCGTTATTTATAATCAGATAAACTTTTTCGAGTATTTTTTTCCTTTTTTTAACAGTCATAACTTTAGTAATTTTTTTTAAATTTTTAAACTTGTTTTGAAAAAGTTACACTAGAAATTTTCAAAAACAATCAAATTTCGAACGGTTTCGAAACCTAAAATTTTTGAATATCTAAATTTTGAGTTTTCTTTACTTAAAAATTCTAAAGAAATTAATTTTGTGATAATTTTTAGTTAACATTTTTTAAAAAATTAGTTGAATTATTGGATAATTAAAAAATTTTCCCAATATCAAAATTTAGTGAAATTGAATTAAAAACAATTGAATTTTAGACAAGTTTTAAATTAACTTTTTTTTAATAACATTATTCTCTAAGAAATTTTCTGAAATTATGAAAAGTAATTTATTTAGAAAATATATAAATTACAAATTCTAGAAATGAACTAAACTTTAAAGAAGTTGTAGTAGTAATTTTTAGAAGTAAAAATTTATTTAGAAAAGAATTTTAGTCACAAACTCTTAAAAACAATTGAATTTTAAAGAACTTGTATAGTAGTATTTTCAAGAAATAATTAAATTTTAGAAGGTTTCAAATAGAAATTTTTAAAGATTTGAATTTTGAATAATTTTAATTAAAAAAATTTTATTTCAATTTTTTTATAAATTAGTTATTCATTAGAAACTTTTTGAAATTTCTAAACATATTCATTCCATTGAAAAATGTTAAAATAATCAAAATTTCGTTAAATTGAATAAGAAACATTGAATTTTAGTCAAATATTACATGAACTTTCTTTTATTAAAATTACTAAATTCATCAAAAACTTTTCTATCATTAAAAATAGTTGATTTAGAAAAGAATTTTACTTAGAAATTCTAGAAAATTATTGAATTTTAGAAAAGTTACAGTAGAATTTATTAATAATTATAGTCTTCAAAAATTTCAACCTAAATTTTGTTTGAAAATTTCAATTGATTTCACATTGAATTATATTTAAAAATGGATTTAAAAAACTATTAAACTTTCATGTAATTTTCTTGTTAAAAATTCTAGAAAATTATGAAATTTGTAAAGAAATAAACTTACAGTTTTATTATTATTATTATTTATATTTTATTTTATAATTTTACTTGCAAATTTCATATTTTAAGAAATTAGTACGATTATTTTTAAAAAATAGTGATAAAAATCACTATCGTTTAAAAATAATCGTATCTTTAAAGAAATATGTGGAAAAAAATTTGCAAAAATGTTTTGAAAATAATTGAATTTTATACAAAAACCAAAAATTGAAGAGTTATTATCAAAATGAAATATAATCAAAATTAGAATAAAAAAAGAAGCTAAAACTTTTCCAAAAATCAGGAAAAAGTGAAATTTTCACAAAAACCATAAATAAAATAAACGACGTTTTCGACTTCTTTCGTTATTTAAAAAAAATGGTTAAAACACCTTTTTTGGTTTTTAAATTCGATCAAAAGTTAGTCTTCTTAATTTCAAAGCGATAGTAATAATCGCAATAAATTAACAGTTAAATTAATTATTTTACGAGCCGAACTATTTTAATTCTTTTATAATTCCCACAGCTAATTATTAAAATTTTTCTATAACTCTTATTAATTGGAAAAAATAGTTCTCACCTGATTTTCAGTAAATGAATCGATGTGTGTCAATAGTGGTTTTTTAAGAGCCGGACTCATTTTCAAGGCATCGGCCAATTGCACATGAGTGAGTTGTAAAATAACAGCAAAACTTTGCGGCTGTGTTCGTTCGCAACATTTGACGAAACCCTCCCAGACTTTTGGATATTTCCAAACTTGCTTAACAATTAAACGTTGAAGAATATTCATAATAAAACCACTTAATCTTGGATAGAGCGATAAACTTTGAATCACCGTTCGCATCAATAACGTAGGCAATGGAGTTATTTCAACAAGTTCACGTATCACCAATGCAACAATTTCTTGGCTGTAAACTTGTTTTTCAGCAAAGCACAACGAAGTTGCTGAAAATGAATTTTTAACACATGAACAATATTAAAATTTATTCCACAAAATTGGAAAAAAATTTGCTAGTTAATAATAATAATAATAATAATAATAATAATAATAATAATAATTATTATTATTATTATTATTAATACAAATATAATAAATACAAAATATAATTATTAATGACAAATTCTTAATAATATAAAATTAAACTTTTTCAAAATGTTTCGTTTTGGTTAAATAGAAATTTATTAACAAAGTTAAAAATTGTAAAATAAATTCTAATTATTAATTCAGATTAATTTTAATAATAATATTAAACTTCATTAAATTCTCTTTGTTTTAGTTTTGAAAATAATTCGAAATTATAATGGTAAAGTTTATAAAACAAATTTATAATTAATAATTAATTCATTTCGTTTCATTTTATTAACAGTAGATATAATGAAGCGATAGCATTACTAATTTGGCAAATAATAGTTATTATGCTAATTTGATTGATACCTTTGATAACAGTCTTTAGTTCGGCTTTGGCGGGATCAATCGTATGCAAGGCAATCAATAATTCAGCGGGTGTAACTGGGGAAGTGTGTGGAACACCACTTTCGTTATTATGAGTTCCTAGTAACCTGTTAAACACCTGTAACAAAAAATTACAAAATAAAAAACAGTTTGTAAACAAAGGAAAATTTATAGAATAAATAAATAAATTTACCGCATACATTTCATATTGTTAATTTAATACATAATCGAAATACTTCGATAAATAAGAAAATTAATGTAACATTTAAATTTGGTTAAATTAATTAATTAATTAATTAAATTTAATTCATATTCTATTTCAATTGTACTTAATTTGTATATTTTTTTATAGTAAATAAATTTAATTCAATAATTACAGTCTAGTTTATTTTTATTTCTTGTTTATTTACTTTTTTTAAAATAAAATTTGTAAATAAATTGCACATTACCTCTTTCACGACAATGGGATTGAGTTTAATGAGTTTGGGCAAAGCAGCAATAACTTCCGATTTCGTTAGACCGTTTAAAACAGGAATAAGGAATCTCACGTCCGATACACGTGTTTGATAGAGTTCACGTACTCTTTGTACCAATTCGGTACTTGGCGCCGCTATTAAATTAGAAAAAAAACAGAAGGTATTAATTTTTTATCTATTTGTCAATTTTAATAGAATTCTTATCGTAATAGAAATTTTTATTTCTCTCTGATTTTCATTGCAATATTTACCTTTTTCTGTGAGAATGTGAATAATTCTCGTCACTAAAGTTTCGGCACCTTTGGGACAATTTTCAACCAGTGCCAATAATTGGGGACTGGACATACCCAATATTCTTACTGGACCTTCCACTAATCGAAGAACTATTCTCTTTACGTCCGCACCCATTGATGTGTAAACTCTCGCCAATCTGTTTGACAAAAAAAATGTCGAAATTTTCACTAGACTGAATAAAAACTCGGTCGAAGTAGAAGTATGTAAAAGAAAGTAAAATAAATTAACAAATTCACTAACAGTAAAAAATAAAAAGTATTAACAAAAATGTATTATTATTTATATTTTATCATTAGTTCATTGTCAATATCTGTTTAAAGAATTTTTTAAAGAATTTTACAAAAGTAATTTTAAAAGAAGAAATGAAAAAAATGTGAATAAAAAGGAATCTTCCTGTGGAAATAAAAATTTTAATGATAAAAAGTTAAAAAATAAATTACAAAATAAATTACAAAGAAATATCAAAATAAGGCAAGAATCTGAAAAATAAATAAAAGGAGAAACATCTTTTTGTGAAAATATAAAATTTCAATGAAAATAAAAAGTAAAAATGAAAATAAAACAAGAATCTAAACAAAATGAAGGAAGAAAAAGAAGAAACATCCGTGTATGAAAATAATAAATGTGAATAAATGTAAATGAAAATGAAAAGAAAATATGTAAATAAAAACAGCCTGAAGAATATATAAAATAAGCAAAAAGAAGAAACATTTAAAATGTATGAGATTTTTTTTTAGAAATTATGAGGCATTTTTAAAGAAAAAAAGAAAAATTCTCACTCGTGAATTAAAACTTGCTGCTCGGGCAAGAGGGCAAGATAGAGTCCAAGACAAGCTTTGGTTGTTGATTCCGTCCATTTTTCGCTGATATTCGGTCGGCCGCGATCAATTCCGAATACAATTTCCGGTGGATTTTGTAATCTTAGAAAACCTAAATAGAGCATTGCGTACTCTCCAATCATAACTTTTAATTCTGGTCGACCGTGTAGCTCAACAACTAATTTAATCGCCGTCTCACGAATCTGCAAAGGAACCAATCAAGATTAAAATTGAAACATAATTTTAATAAATTTACTTAATTTTACATTCTATCATCAATTTAATGTTTGCTTATTATGCATTTCAATACTTATTTAAATAATTTTTCTAGGTTTATATTTTTCAAATTATTAATATAAATATACGTGTAATTAAAAATATAAAATTCTTATATTAAATATTACAAAATATATCATATAAAGAAATAAAATAAAAAATAAAATAAATAAAAAAAATAATAAATAAAAAAATAATAAATAAAAAAATAAAAATAAATATATAAATAAATAATAATAATAAATAAAATAAAATATATTACAAATATATTACTTTGATTAATTTTGTTCAGTTGATACTTGAATAAAAATTAATTCTAGGAGCACACACATCTCTTTTTAACTATTTTTTAAAGCCCAATCAATTTTAACCTTCGATCAAATTAAAGAATTTTTAAAAATATAATTTATTCACTGTAAAAAAAGTCTGTCCCCTTGAAATTCCATATATTAAAATAATTAAAATAGATAAAATACTTTTTGAAGAAATACAAGAGGTTTGAGAGAGACTTTTTGTGCTCCGAGGATGAAATAAAGTAACAAATAAAATTGAATCGATTATTCAATAAAAAAAAGAGAAAGAAAAGATTAATTTCTTTGTCTAATTGAATTAACAATAGAGAAGCAAATTTAGAAACTAAAAAATAAAGTCAAAACAGTAAATAGAGCAAAAATTCTTTGGAGTAGAATTGAAAAATTACCGTATTGCTCTCATGTCCAGTATGGCACAAAATCACATTCAAAAAATTAAAATGCTTCGTTGGCCGTCGAATGCTCAGTTCTTTGAGAAGATTCAAAGGTGCAAGTCCCCGGCTCTCTTCCAATGAAACCATTTTAAGAGCTTCAATAGCATCGTCTGTGATCGAAGGGGACTCCAAATATAACCTACAAAGAAAAATTATTCACTAATTGAATTTTTTCTTCATTTTATATTTAACACTAAATTTTTATTTACACACAGTTTCTTTTATATAAAACTTATGACGTATATAAAAATTAAATTTTATTCATTTAAATCTCTTTAAAATTTTTTTATATTTTAAAATTGAAATTAAACTATTTCAGTTTTGCGAGACTATTTTTACTAATATTATTATTTTAATTTTGTAAATTTATATATCGCTTTAATTTATTTATTTATAACATTAAAACAATAATAATAATAAAACTTGAAGCTGTTTGACTTTTTTGTTTCTTAACCTTTTTGATAATTTTTCCTTTTAAAATGTTTTAAATTTTAAAATCAATAAAATTCCAATATTACACATTTTAAAGATTAAATAATGACTAAAATTATTTAAACAAAATTGAATTAACAATGTAGATTTTATTTGTTTAATGTCTTGTTCTCTGTATAGAATTAAGAAATTAATTTTTAGAAATATCATATCACTTTTGGAAAAAAAAATTATAATTAGTTCCAATTTTCACTTTTCTTAATTCTTCGTTAATAAGTGAATTTAAAAGAATTTCAAAATATCTTTTCTGTTAAAAAAATGTTATTATAATTCTTTTTAATTTGTTGACATTAAAAATTGAAATAACTTATTCTTGCATGGAATTTTATTAAATATGTTTTAAATATTTGAATTCTTTCGAAAAATGTTATATTATACCTAAGTTTTGAAAATAATTGAATTGTTTTAAAGTTAAATTAAAATTTTTGAAAATAATAATTTACTTTTCTCAAAGAATTTAATTAAAATTTTTTTAAACAATTTAATATTTGCATGTAAATTAATTAAAATATTGAAAATAATTGTATTCCTTAAAGAATTTGATTTAATTTTTTTAAATATTTAATTTTTTCAAGAATTTTGCTAAAATTGTTTCGAAAATATTTCAATTCCTACAAAAAATTGCACATATTTTTTATGAAAATTATTCAAAAAATAATAAAACTTGCAACAAAAAATTGAATTAAATTCGGGGGAAAAATTTTACTAATCTATGAAAATTATTTGATAACTTGTGAAGAATTTTATTTAAAAATTGAAAAAAATTCTTTACAAGTCATCATTTATTTTCAGAGCTGATAATAAATTCTTTGCAAAGAATTGAATTCAGGGGAAAAATTTTACTAATCTATAAAAACTTTGACAAATTGTGAAGAATTTTATTTAAAATTTGAAAAAAATTCTTTACAAGTCATCATTTATTTTCAGAGCTGATAATAAATTCTTTGCAAAGAATTGAATTCGGGGGAAAAATTTTACTAATCTCTGAAAATAATTGACAAATTGTGAAGAATTTTATTTAAAATCTGAATAAAACTCTTCACAAGTTGTCAATTATTTTCAAAGATAATAAAATTCTTCGCAAAGAATACAATTATTTTCATAAATAATATAATTCTTCAAAGAAATTTAATTCTTTCATTATTTTTATATTTTGTTTGATATTTATTATTACTTGTTTCAATTATTTATTACAATTCAATTATTTTCGATGCAAATTATCAAAAATATTTGAATTCTTGTGAAAAGTTTTATTGAAATATATCGAAACATGAATTTATGAAAATTTATTGAAGAAATTTAAATTTATTTAAGAGTCTATGAAAATAATTGAAATCTTTTGAACAATTTTTTGTAATCAAATCTATGAAAATAATTGACAACTTGAGAAGAATTTTATTTGAAATTTTAATCAAATTCTTTACAAGATTTCAATTATTTTCATAGACAAATACAATTTTTTGCAAAAAAATGCAAATATTTTCAAAATAATATAACTCTTTACAGGAATGCAATTATTCAGTTATTTTTATTTTTATATATTGCATTTAATATTTACTATATTACTTTTTCATTATTATTTTCAATTATAAGTATCGAAAGTAATTAAATTCCTGCGAAGAATTATATTATTTATGAAAGTATCTGAATTTTTGCAAGCAAATTTTATTTAAATTTTGCAAAATAATTGAACTGAAGTTAATACTTAAAACTAAAGAATTTTGTGATTTGCATAATAATAATAATAATAGTAAATGAAATATCGCATTTCGCACTAGTAATAATATAATAATTGAAATTTTTTGTCAGATTGTACAATAAAAAGTTTAATTTTTATTGAAATCTTACCTAGAGAGCAATAAATCGCGATCCCGTCCAGGAACTGCATTAATAGCGTGAACTAAAGTGCAAAAAAGAGAATTGTACGGCTGATGTGGTGCTTCCTGTGGTTTTGAACACAACGTTGTTCTCCGTTGGAATCCTTGTAATAAAGCGTATTCTTCATAGAGCCAACCCAAAGCCAAATCCAATCGCGATCTAACATCGTCTGTAATGTACTGAAGAACCAATCTTCTAATTTCCGGATTAAAAGTTGCCGCGACTGTCGTTAAAATCTTCGCTCTGCAAACAATTATTTAATTTTTATTTTCATTTTCACTAATCATTCATATTCATTTTCTTTAACCTTTAAAAAAAAGTACGATTTTAACAAAAATACTAAAATCAAATATAAATAATAAATCTTGTTCATGATTTTATTCTTTTTTTTCTGATAAACTTGTTAAAATAATAATAATTTGTTCGTTTGATATTCAAATTACCTAACTTCAGATACGCCGCCAAGAACAGCGACCTTTTCGGCGCTTAATATTCTGTGCACTGCCATCAATAACATATTCTCTTTAACATTCCGACTGAGTGGTTTCGTGACTTCAGAGAACTTTAATGCTTTCAATCGACTTCTCGCTTTAGCCAAAGACTTTTCATGCGCTTCTAATGATGCCTTCGCCTCCTTCTCCTTTTCCCTGTCTTTCTCACGTTTCCTCTCCCTCTTCGCCTCGGCAACTGTTATCGATGGATTTTTTATCAAATCCTCCATAACGGCGTCCTCATCCTTTGTGTCCTTCTTATTTTTCTTAGCAATCGCCTGCTTAATTTGTGACGACAATAATTTCGCAATTGTTTGCCGTTGAATTATGATGTCCGTCGTTGCTGTCGGCTGATATTCACGTTGAAATATTTTCGTCATTGTATCCGGAACCCAAGCCTGTTGAAAAAAATAATCGAATCTTATTACTATTAATCTGAATTAAAAATTCGTTTTTAAACTTTTTGCTTTGTCAAAATAAAAATATTGAATTGAACCAAATTTAATGTTAATTTGAATATTAAATTAAATTTCTTTGATTATTTTTCTTCATTATTAAATTAGTGAATTAAATTAGATATTGTTTCTTTTCATTTGTTTCCGGTTTTGCTTAAAAAAAGCTATTGAACTAAATATCAGGTTGATTGTTAAATCAGTTTTTAAGATTAATTTCTTTTTTTGATTAATATTGATTAATTATTGAATTAAAGTAAATATCAATTTAGTTTGGCTTTTAGTTTAGCAATTTAGTTTAATTTGATTTTTAATTTAATTCGATATTCAGTTCTTGATGTTGTTTATTAAAGGAAAAAAAAATAGTGACCATGCTGTCCATAACGAGATCGGAGGCGATTTCAACGCTGAGCCGTTCGGCGATGAAACTTTCGGAGAGTTCAACCAGCTCCGGCATTTTTGGCGGTGGCACTGGAAGCGGAACAGGTTCTATTTCCTCAACGGGAATAATTGGTGGATCTAATTTCGCTCGTTTAGCCGCCGAATTTGCTGCATTTTCCTACAGGAAGAAGAAAAAATGTATAAAACTTCTATTATTCCTAACTCGATTATTTTCATTCATACCTGTAAACGCTTCTTCATTCTGCGAATATCATCTGGTTTAGGGTAAGCTTTAATAATTTCTTGCTCCTTCGCGCCAAGTTGAGTCAATTGTTTTGCAATAGACTGAGCGAATTCAACACTTGCCGGATGTTTCAATAATCCAAGAAGAGTCAATTTCAATTGTTTCTGTACACTTGTCACTTGTGAGTCCGATAATGTTGGCGGTAAATCGTGTTGTAAGCGCTGTAGAGCTAAAAAACGAAATATATAAATAAAAATACGACATATATTTTCAGCAAAAAATTTTCTTTTAGATATTCAAAAAACCTTGAATAACATTCGACATGAATTGTGGTCTTGTTTTGGCGACAAGTGCCAATGATCCCATGCAAGTCATTAAATTCACGCTGCTAACGTGAGGGGAACCATGGAATTTAATCAAAAGATCCATAACGTGATTTGCCTCCTCCTCCAATTTTCGTCGACGTGCAATTTTCAACGTCAGTGGAACATCTTCGAGTGAAAAATCGTCCTGCTTTTTTGGACTGTCCGGATCCGGGTAGGTTTGAATTAAGACAACTCCTTCGAGAAATTTAACGGCCTGAGTTCGAATTCTAAAAAGCAGATCGTTGGCAATTTTACAATCGTCGTCTTAATTTTAATTCAATCGTTAATATTTCAATAGGGATATTGATTTTCAATTGATATTAAATTTGATAATGTAAAATTGATGATAATTGATAAAATTTCATTATTATACCCATCATTGTCGCTGTCAATCATGTTTATAATCTGAACTTTGAGTTTGCTAAGTTGTGTCCAAGCTGTTTCCATGTCTGAAGTAACAATCGGAGCACTTGCAACCCATTTTAAGGTGGCTCGTAGTATTCTACCGCTTGTTCTGAGAGCTCTCTTTGCCACAGCTGGCGCATCATCGCCCACTAATCTCGATAGTGTTTGTACTAAACGTGGAATGACCTCAGGCTGTTTTTCTCTGAAAAAAGAAATTTTTTTTTTTACTTAAAATTTCACCTTCTAATTAATTTACAAAACCTATTTTTCCACTGTTAGTAGATTTTTTACTTTTTCATTATCAGCATTTCTTGTATTTCTATTGTGAAATTAAATTAAATTGTACTCTTTAAATATAATGAAATAAAATAATTACCCAGCCTCTTCAATAAATCCACTAACGGCTTTTCTCACTTCCGCTTGTCTATCCAAGGAAAATTGTAAAATCTCTTCTAAATAAATATGTAACAATTGCGAATCTTTATTGTTAATAACAATCTCTTGTAATTTGCAGAGATTTGTTACTTTTACGGTCTCATCCGAAGATATCGATGCTTCATTAATCCATTCAATCACCTACATGAAAATTAATTATATAATAATTAAATTATAAATTCCCATTTTTTTTTTAAATATAATTTTAAATTATAATTATTATATATATATATATATATATATATATATATATATATATATATATATATATATATATATATATATATTATCATTATATTCTCCCGCAAAAATGCCTTCTATTTCTATTTCTACAACTTTAATCCAAAAAAAATTTCAAAATACAAATTCAATCCATTTTTTTATAAAATTCTACAGTAGGTTAGGTTTGACATTGACAACTGTCAATTCAAAGAGAAATCCCGGAAGAAAAATATTTCAGTAAAAATTTACACATCCTCGTTTCTTACTTCTATTATCAATTTTTTTCGAAATTAAAACAAAAGGATCGTAATAAAAATGCAATAAAAAACAATACTCCGGTTTGTATACATGTATGCGTAAAGATACAATACATGTATACATTTCTTTGAAAAAATTTATCTCGACAATTATTCGATATCATATTTGATAATAAGAATAGATGTAAAAACCGCCCCGTAATTCAATTGAATGAATTTCTTTTCAATTAATTCTACTTATAATATAAACAAAATGAGGAAATCTTTTGACTTGTTAAATTTTGAGGTTATGTCACTGACCAACTCGGAAGGTTCTTTTTCTGGCTCGGGCCGTCTATGTAAACGAGGATCCATTATAAAAAAAACCACTTATTACATAAGTAATAATTAATAAAATAAATAATAATCAATTCCCCCTTTACATTAAATCAAAAATATTCTCTACTCTAAAAAGCTCTAAAGCAACGCGATGTCCCACATATTCCCAAAGTCCTGGTTGTGCGCAGTGCGCATGCCCGGACACGACGTCGACAGAATTCGAGAAATCGAAAGAAAAAAAAAGTTTTTAATTAATCATAGATTTAAAAATTGCTAAATAGACTGACGTGTTTTACATTTTTTTTAAATTGAAAAGGAATTTATAATTTTTTTATCTATAATTCTATAATATCAAAATATTTCAAAAAAATGGTTATCACGTGACCATGTATCGATTAGTATCGAATTCAAATACGCGGGAAATAGTTCTTAAAAATTAGTGTTTTTGCAAAATTGTTATTACCAAGTGTGTCTAATTCGTCTAATTTGTGTTCTTGTTGTTTTTCTCGCCTAATACGTTGTTTTTAATAATAAACTACAAAGAAATACTTTCTATGATTAATAAAGAGAAGAAAAATTATTTTAAAGGTCAGTTAAATCATTTTTTCTATTTTTTAACGCTTTGTTTTGAAATCGCAAATCTCACGATTTAACAATTTGAAAGATTAACAATTATTCAATTTTATAAAAAACTGTTCGAATATTTGTCAACTTTAAGCGCATGTAAGTTTACGATTATAATTAAAATTGCCAATTATAATGCAAAAGAAAAAAAAATATTTTCATTCTTGAACAAATTTTAACAATGCAAACATAACCTGTAAATTACTGTACAAAACATATTTATTAAATAATTTAGAGCGTTACACACAGTGTACATAATACAAGCTTTTTTTCATATGCTACTACTTGAAAATTTTTTTTTTCGATTTCTCTAATATTATATACAATCACACTTTAATTTCTTCAACATTTCTCGATATTTTATTTTATTAATTACTAGAAAGCGGATAAACTTTGTCTCGAATTTTGCTCAAAATTTAATTTTACACTTATATTATAATAGACTGCCTTCTTTTCTTCTTCAAAAATCTAATTTTACAAATATCTTTTTTACATCGCAAAATTCATTTGAGCAAAATATCAAGTCTAAGTCACCAAAATTATGGGCCTTCAAAGTATAACTTACAACTAAGTACACACTCATTTCTTTTACAAAAAAAACTCTCTCTCACACACACACACTTCATTTTCAGTATTATAATTAAAATTAATTACTATTATTGACAATTTTTGTGCGAGAAATTAACTAAATTTTTTTTTTCAAAGATCTATTTAGCAATGGATTATTTCATCCATTAAATAATAATTAATTGTTAATAAATAAAATTTCTATATTCGGAAAAATATTAAAGGTAAAATTTACTTTGAAGTCCCATTAGTCTTTCGACTCTTGTAAACATATAAAATGTAAAAATTTTCAACTAATAACGTTCATGCTTAATAGTTTTTTTTTTAAATAATCGCATTTGGATTTAAAAAGTCTTTTTCTTCAAAAATATTTTTTATGTAACAGTATTAATTTTTTTTTTCTTTAGAATTAAAGTTTAATCGTGTATTATTTTATTTAAGCATGAAAGTTGCTAGTTTCGTTAGAATTATCTTAATTGTTATGTATTACATGTACGGGTTGACGATAAGTAATTAATGGAAGAAAGGGTAGATTTTTTTTGCACTTGAAAATTTTGAAGTTATTTACATTTTCTTTTGTTTTTATAAATAATAATTCTAATAACGTAGAAGCCGATGAAAATTATTCCGAGCTTAAACATACATTTTTTTTGTTTCTTTCAAAATACTTAATGCCAGTGCTAAGTCACTTTGTTTACTAAAAATTAAATTATTGCCATAAATTAAACCTAAAAAAAATTTCTCCCTTTAAATTCTAATTTTCGCAGTAGAAAACATTGTCTTTAAGTAAAAAATCATGTCAGAATTTCCAAAAAAGAAAACTTTCATTTCAAAAAAAAAAGTAAAAGTATTTTCAATAATTCGGTAAAATAATTATTCTCATTTAAAAAAAAATCATAGTAGAAAATATTTAATTGATTTTAAAAAAGAATTTTTTCTCGTATAAAAAATTTCTCAAAATTCTTTTAAAAAGCGATATTTCAATATTGTAAAAACTATCAATTTATATTAATATAATTGTCCTCCTTTGAAATTCAATTATCAAAAATGAAAAAATTGTTCAACATTTGAGGATAAACTGTCAAGATTTTTGACTTGACAATCTCAGTCTTAAAAAAAATCAGATTGAGACGTGAGTAGTAAATCAATCGAGTATAAATATATTATGATTGTGAACTAATGCTAATTTATCTAGACATTTTTTTTCAATCGAGTTAAAAAAAATGGTCATTATTATTAAGATTGGTATAATCCTGTCTTTTTAAAATTCAATATTCTTGTTACCAAAAAAAAACAAGGTAAAAAAAATAATTTTTTACAAAATTAATCCCATCAAATAAATTGGATAAACGTTATTCGCAAATTTTAAACAAAAAATTAGCTAACGGCTCTTTGGAGCTTGCTTTTTGCAAATTTTTTCGTCTACATTAATATTTCTCTCAATATATTAGACGTAAATTTTCCAATTATTGACGACCTGGAGAAATTGAAAATTCAAAAGAATGAAAAAATAACTGTTTTCCCATTCTTTTGACAAAAAATTTCTCACTTTTTCCAACGAGGGGCTATTACTTTTTCTCCAGAAAATAAAAATTGCTAAGAAAAAATCACACGGGTACCAAAATTAAATAAAAATTGTAAAAATTGGAGGACTCTTTGATCGTATAAAATATAGTTGGATGAAAAAAAATGATTTGTATATTAGTTCACCTTTGGTACCCGAACAAAAGAAAAATTGATCATCACGTTCTCTTCTTAAATCTGAACGATCATTATTAATGTTTGCTTGAATATTCATTGCAATGTTAATAATTATATATGCGAATAACACATATATTTATATTGTTTATATAAGTACTAAGAAATATCGGACAAATGGAATTTAAAAACGAGATTAAAATGCGATAGGAAAAAATTTGCTTCTTTTTTACCCCATCATCATCGCTTGGCCCGTAATTAAAATGAGTTCCTCTAAATATCTATGCGCGGTCTATATTGTAACCTTAATGGTGGATCTCGGAACCTCCATCTCGTTACATAGACAAATTTTAACGTATGGTCCTTTCCTAATAGTTCGTCATTGCACAAAATATCAATCTGAAAAAAACAGATTTTAAATTATTGAAATAATGAAATAATCATTTCAAATTATTATTATTATTATTATTATTATTATTATTATTATACTTTAAACAAATTATTATTAATAAATTAATTATTAATTAACTATATTAATCTCTGTGGGTTTTCATTCATTCTGTTCGCAGTATGAAATTAGTTTTTGTATATGCTTTTGTTTTTTTTTCTTTTTCAAAACACTGTGGTTTTTCGATTTGTCAATATCAATTTTTATTGTTTATTTAGAGAAAAGGTTAATAGATATTGCTTTTATAAAATAAGGTAAGAAATTTTCGTAATGTTAATTTATAAATTTTGTAATTATTTTTTGTTAATATTTTAAAAATTATTAGTTTCTTTTGAAATAAAAAGTTATGAAATTTTCGTTTTTAATTACAATTTTTAACAATAATGTTTTTTCTATTTTAAATTAATAACAAAAAATGTGTAGGAAGAATTTGTGTATTTAATAATTATAATTTTTCTTTTTTTATGTATATAAAGATATTTTATATTTTACTAGCTAAAAAAATGCTTGTGTACTTTCTCATATAATAATCATGTCTATTCACAATTCACATTTTTTTATTAAAGAACAAAATACTTAATTTCATTTGAAGAATTTCTTTAATAAGATTTAATTTTTTAACTTTCTAAAAATCAATTTATTTTAAGTTTAATCTAGAAATTAATGAAAAAATTTGCATAATTTCTTTTTCTGTATTTAAAAACGAAGAAAAAATAAAGTAATTTAAACTATTTATATTTCTCCATCAACATTTTTTTTAAACTTCCATTTTGTAATTAATTTTGAAAATCATATTGTTTTTACAAAATTTGTAGTATTTTTTTTGCATAATTTCTATTTATTATCAAAATTTTTTTAACAAAATCAAAATATTATATTTTTAATCAGTATTGATTAATAGATAATAAGAATTAATTATTTAGTATTTTTAAATAATAAATTAACTTTAGAAATAGAATTTTAAAAGTTAAGTATTTTTATGAAACTGAAACTTGCATCCAGTTACCAGTCCTACTTAATTTTTGAAAATTCGATATTGGATTTAAAACAAAAAGTATTTAACATTTTAATTTAATTTCTAAAATTAAGCAGGTGCTGTTTGATTTTTTGTTTCTTAACTTTTTGTAATTTTTCTTTTCAAATATTTAAAAATTTTTAATTAATGTATTGAAAATTATCGAATTATTGCAAAAAATTTTATCAAAAAATTTAATAATAATAGAATTCCTTGACAAAATTCCACTATTTAGGAAAATAACTTAAATCTCTCGGAGAATTTTGTTTAAATTTTTAAAAAATCTAATTAAATTCTTTTTGCAGAATTTCTTTGATTTTTATTGACAAATAATGGAGTTCCTTTAATAATTTTAATTAAACATTTAAAAAATAATTAAAATTTGATGGAGAAGAATTTTTTTTAAATTGTATTAAAAATAATTGAATTCTTGCGAAAAATTTTTCTATTTAAAATAATTTAATTATTTTTATTTAGAAAGATTTGTTAAAATTTTAGGAAATATTGAAATTCTTTCGTGAAATTTCAATAAAATTTTTGACAATATGAACAGTAATAAATCATTTTGTATTTAAAAAGTGATTTTTTTAAAATTTTGATTATGAAATTATTTAAAAAATTTATGTTTGTTAATAAAAAATTTTGTAATTTGTATAACAGTATCAAATTAAATACTACGTTCCGCGCGCTAGCGCGCATATCATTTGCTAGTAATATAATTATAGTAATAATAAAAATCTTTTTTACTGTAACAATAGAAGCAGAAATTACTACCTATAAATAAAAATATTAAATAAATTAAATAAAATGTTAAATAAAAATTAAAATATTTAAATTAGAAGAAAAGAAATGACAAATAATAGCAATAAATGTAAAGAAAAAACTTACATCGCGATATTTTTCAATTCCATTTAAAACTTTTTTCGCTATAAATTTCTTTAGATGAGTAATGGTTGCTTGTGCGGAACATCTGATGAATCTTCGTCTCAAAGTTTTCAGACTTGCATTCATGCACTCCAAGCACACATTGACCTTTTGGATTTGAAAGAAACATTTTTTTATTATTTTAGTAAAATTACACTTTGAAATAATTTTTAATGAAAGATAATTTTCTAAGTAATCTGAATAATTTACTTGTTCGTCCGCTCGATGATAATCAGATTCCGCGTGCGTATCGCCAGATGGTTTTTCCTCTTCCATTTCACCGGCATTTGGCAAAATGTCTTTGGGACAAGGCAGCCCACGTGCTCTATAGAATTCTCGTTCTCTTTTAATCTCATCTATGAAGGGCAAGAAAAATTGCAGTCTTTAGTAATACCTTTAGTTTTTCGTATTCATTTTCTAAATCCAGGTTTCAAATAGTTTAGTTAATAAAAGAAAAGTAGCAAAAAGTAGTTTTTAGACAAATATTTTGATTATGTATTTCTTTAAGGTTTTCTTGGTTTTCAGAAAGAATATTAATTTAATTTCCTCGTCTTGGTAATAATTTAAATTTAAAATATTTTGTAAAATTCAATTGTTTTCAAAATTTTCAGTTTCAGTTCTTAAAAAAATGATTATTTTCAATAATTTAAAAAAAATTTTAATTGGGATAGAGGAATATTTCAATCAACTAAAACTTGATTACAATAGATTAATTTGGATTGATACAAATAAATTTAGTATAAAAAATTCCAAATAGCTGGTTTAACGTAGTGAAAATTCCAAAATGAAGAGCAAATTTTCCATTTTTAGTGGCAAAAAACTGAAAAAATCAGGGTTTCCACGCTTTTACCATTTTCAAATTCCCTGACTTTTCCAGGTTTTCCAGTTTAAAAAACGGAATTTTTCCAGGTTTTTAAAACTACATTTATTATTAATTAGAAAATTATTGTAAAACACCAATAACTTCATTTTTCAGTAAATATTTAAACATCACTATTTTTTTCATACAGAAATTAAGATTTTCAAAAATTCAATCATATTTTTCTATCATTCATTACTTATTTCTCAAAGAATTAAATTATTTTCAAAAATTCCAATGAAATTCTTATGTGACAATTCAATTTTTTGGAAAATAATTTTTAAAAATTCCTCGTAGAAATTTAGTTAATTTCAATAATTTCTCAAACTTCAATTAATTTCAATGTCTACTGCTTGAATAAAATTACACAAAATAATTCAATTATTTAACAAGGAATTTTAATAAAATTAGTTTCAAGAATTCAATTATTTTCAAAGATAACGTAATTCTTCCCAAAATCCAATTATGTTCTAAAATTGACAAAAATTCCCATCAAAATATATATTATCTTTATGAATAAAAAAATTTTTCTTCGAAATTCAATTATATTTCCAAAAATTTTCTTCAAATTCTCGTCAGAATTCCAATTATTTTTAATATACAAAATTTTCATTAAAATTCTCAAGAAATGCAATTATTTAAAAAAGTTTTTATTAAAATTCTTTAAAAGCATTCAATTAGTATTTGACAATTTGTTGATAACATTTAATTATTTAATAAAATGTATATTTTTAGAGATAAATAAATTAATTCTCGTAGAATTTTGTAATAAATAAATATTTTTGAATATGATATTCAATTATAATACAAAATTTTAACTGAAATTTATTTTTATATCAACATTTATTAGAAAACTAGCAAAACTTTCAAAATTTGCTTATCCAAATTTAATGAAAATTCTTAATTTCTTAAAAAATATAATTTTTCTTACGGTCCTTCATTAAATGTAATTATTTGAACAACTCGTATAGTCAATGTCAAAATATTTCTAACAGCAACTTGAATTAAAATTCAAAATTTATTTTAATAAAAGTTGGCAAAATTTTCGATTGTTTCAATTTTTTAAAATTATTTTCGAAAATAGAAGTATTTTTAAAAAAATTTAGTTTCATTTTTCCAAGAAACGATTTTACGAAATTTCTGAATGGAATTTTCCAAAACTTTAATACTTTTTGTTAAACAAAAATTTAAAAACTTATTTATATTTATTTTTCCTGAGGAATTAAAATTTCAAATAATTTCAATAAAAAACCTCATGAAAGATAATAATTTCTAAAATTTGCAACTGTAATTCATCCAAAATTCTTTTTTTTAAAGAATTTTTGACTAAAATTATTGAAAAACTTTAATAATTTTTAAAGAAAAATAATGTTATTAATAATTATTTAAAATATAAATTTAAAGATTTTTAAATTTTTTCTTCCCTTAAATTTTCATGGAATTTAATTAAAAAACCTTTTAAAATTTAATTAATTCCAAAAATTCCTGTTACAACGGTTTAAATATTCAATTATTTTTTGAAATGTAAACTGAAATTTTTGTTAAATCAATTCCTATCAGAATTCAACTACGAAAATTGAATTATTTAAATAGAATAATTTTTTTAAATTCATAAAATGATATAATTTCAAAAATATAATTATATTTAAAAACAATTTTTAAAGAGGAAAAAATAAAATACTTTAAAATATAAAATTTTACAGAATTTCCAATTGTTTCAATTTGTTAAAATTATTATTGTAAATTCAAGTACCTTTTTCTTTAAAAAAATTTAATTACTATTTTTCAAAAACCTTTTTCTTTTAAATTTCCAAATTAAATTTTTCAAATTTTAAAAACTTTTGTAAAATAAATGTTTAACTAACTATTGTTCTTTATTTGCTTAAAATTTTTAAATGCTTGAAAATTTGAACTGCAAAAAGAAAACATTGTAATAAAACAAAGCTAACTTCAGGTGAGGCCAGATTATGTCGATTATTATATAATATAATTTTACAAGAAATTAATTATTTAACTATAAAACTAAAGATTTTATTAAATAATAATGGAATGATTCTTAAAATTGAATTTTTTTAAAGAATTTTGTCAAAATTTAATTATTTTGTTTTTTATTATTAAACATAACTAATATTTTTTTGTAATTTTTGTTTTTGTTTGACCGTAATAATTAATTTGTTGAAAAATGAGAATAATAAATTTTATTATTATTATAAATTCTGACAAGAACTTTATTAAAAATTTTGAAAATAATTGAATTTCGGAGTAAAATTTTATTATTTATAAAGACAATTTAAAATTAAAATGAAAATGTTTATTTTTGACAAAAATTTTTGTAAATTTCAAACATAAATGAATTTTTGCGAAGAATTATATTATTTTTAAAAATAATTGAATATAATATTTAAGTAAAATTAGATTTCAAGAACAAATACAATTAAAAAACAACAATTTTCCAGGACTTCGATCAAAATTCCCTGACTTTTCAAGGTTTTTTCAATTTTTATAAAATTCCAGGTTGCGTGGCAACCCTGAAAATGCGTCCAAATATTATCGAATCGTAATAAAAGTAGTAAATAAGTCTTAGTTGATGAGTATAAACCCTGAAATTCTAATTTTTAATTATTTTTTATCCCTTTTTGGCTTTAAACAAATATTCCTAATCTAATTAGATTGAAAAAATAAATGATATTTAATCCAAATAGTTTAAAGAGAAAATTGCAAAGCAACAAAAAAAATGTAAAATTCAGTCAAGAAATAATATTCTTACTTTCTTGAAGATCAGGAACCAATTTGTAAACAATATCTTGCATTGTTCTGTCGAAACTGATATACTGCAAAGGATGAGACTGATGAATAACAATTTGACATGTTGGACACGTGTGCTTTTCCTCCAAATGTTTGACTAAACAACTCTTGCAAAATGTGTGTAGGCACTCGGTGACAGTTGTTGCGTCTATTAAATAGCCACGACATATTTTGCACGTTATATGGCTATTTAATGTTTTCAATTTGATTCGTCTCTCCATGGCACCAGTGAGCACCATTTAAATGGCCGGGGTTACCACCTAGGAAAAATTTTAATAGAAAAAAATTTAAATCCCATCACTCTATCATTCTTTTAATCCACATTTTTCTTTCCTTTATCATTCCTTTAAAAAACAAACAAATCAGGTTACAAATCGGAGGCTTTTAACATTTCAACTTTCTACACCAATTTAAATTATCTACAATTAATTCAACTGAATAATGAAATTAAAGTACAATTAGAAACAATTTCTCTTTAATAAAATAGCGAAACTTTATATTCACGTGACGATGTATTTTGATGCATTTAGAAACTGTTTTTGAAACAATACAATAAACAACAATCACTTATTTCTTTTGTAGCAGAGAATATTGGCGAAACAGCTGATATATTTTGTTTACTATTAAAATATTGAATAGATACTTATGCACTTGATTGATTTTATTATTAAGCCATAATTTTCTTTCAAAAGTGGGTTATAAAGCATTCTAACCTCAAATGGGGTGGTGAATTTTTGGGTTAAAATTTGCACTCGTTCTATTCAATTCTCACTGGTTGTTTTACATTTGCACAAAGCATTTCGAACTCCTCTTTCGGCACATGTGGTTTTTAATTAATAAAAATAAGAATTCCAACTAAAATTTTGTAAAAAACGCTATTGTATTTGTGTGGTATTTGTAAATGTGGCTGATAAAAAAATTAACAGACAGCAGCGCTAGAGCGGCAAATACTCGAAAGTTTTACAGTCTATTGTTGCCTTTACCGACTCATTGTTATTAGAAAAAAATTAATTTATAACTCAGATTTTTCTATTATTTATATAGTAAATATATAAATTTTAATAGAGTTTCAATTAATTTAGTTAATTTTGCGCAATGCGTGAGTAATACAATATTATTGCGATTTAAAAGAAAGAGAGAAGTAAAACTTTTCAACCAATCACAAATTTACATTGTGAAGCTTAAAGTGGAATGTATCCAATCATCGTTCAGGAATTAACCGCTTTTATTCAAATTATAGAATAATTTTTCATTTATTTAATTAATGAGGTAATTATTTAATAATTTATAATTTTATAATTCAATAAACTAATAATTCTTAACTAAGTAATTAATATTAAGCAATCAAAAAAATAATTTTATTCTCAAATATTTATTTCAATTTTGGAATAATTTCAGATTCAAATAATAAAAAATGGGATTATTAACTAATTTACGGATAATTTAGAATTTTTTATTGTTTTTAAAAATATTAATAAAATTCTTTGCACGAAAACAATTATTTTTCGGAAATTTTAATGAAATTCTTTGCAGAAATTCATTTAATTTGAAAAATTGTAATAAAACTCTTTACATGAATTTAAATACTTTTAATATTATTTTTAATTAATTTCATTATGAAAATTCGAATATTTCAGATTCAAAATTATAAAAAAAATGTTTTTAATTTAAAACAATTTGAATTAATAAATTTTTGGTATTTTGTAATGAAATTAATTAAATTTTAATTCATTATTAAAATAAAAATTTTGCTAATTTAAAAATTTTAAACATTTAATAAAAAAATGAGATAACAAAAAGCAAACGAAAAAAACTAACTTTAAATTGCGAACAGATTATTGAAGTGCAACGATTATTAATATAGACTCAAATAAAAAAAAGTTGAAAATAATTTTTAGTAAAAAAAAATGATCGTTCATTTCAAAATTTTTGTATGTAATATTATTTTTATTTTTGCTAATTAATTAATCACAAGTAAAAATAATATTAATTCGCAATTCAACGTTAATTAACAAGACTGACAATTTTTCTAATTATAAAAGATTTATTTTTGTTGACTATAAAACAAAAACATTTTTACAAATTTCCCTTTTTATACATGGTGAAAATTACTAAATTATTTACTAAAATATAAAAATGTACATATATATTCCATAATTTTAGCATTTATCAAAAATCAAAGATAGTGATTTCGATATAAATTTTAAATGAATTAAAAAACTACAATACCGTGCTTACAATAATTACAAGAGTTATCGATATATTCACACTTATAAAGCTAATAAATATTGTTTATCGCCATTAAATAATTATTTTTTCATCTAAATTAATTTTTAAAATATCATAATTTCTCTATAGTTCCAGTCATACTTTTTTTCTCTTCGTTTTTATTTTAAAAAAAATTAACTTATTCGTTATTCTTTTATCAAGAATATCTATTTATGACAATATTTATTTATAAGAATACGAAATTCTTTTGTGACAATACGAAATTCATTCTTGAAATGAAATTAATCACTAGAATGTAGAGTATTTGAAATTTCGAATTATTTTATCGAACTTTTCAAATGATATATTCTTAATTTTTAATGAATCTTTCGTTTAAAAAATGAATATTTAAACTTATGTAATATTTTGTTCAAGCGCATGAGTTATTAATGACAACAATTCTCACAAATATCCTATTTTTCGGTATAAAAACATTATACAACAAAATAAGAAATATACATTATTTCAAAACTCGATTCGCATTTAAATGTAGAACTAAATTCGTTGAATAACTAATTTATTTTACTTTACACAAAGGCATCGAGAAAAAAAAACCTTAAGTAGAAAATTTTTTATTCGAAATTTTGATAAATTTCACTCGAAATATAAAAAAAGAATATTTTCTTCAGAAATAATTTTTATAATTTAAACAAATGTTTCTATAAAAATAGACGTAGAAAATTTGTTTAGCTCCTTATAAAACGTTAAAGCTCATACCTTTCAAAGTGGAATCCTTTTTTTCCCCCTTCTTTTCAAATTCGAACAGTAATACTGTTAACCCCTAGCGAAATGTAAAAATAATTGTTCCAACGTTGCTGATAATACTGTGAAATCTTCTATACATTCGTACGTCTCTTTGAGTACTTCCATAAAATGATACATTGTTTTCCACGTTGTCTTTGAATTTGTAACGTGATACGTTATATAACCCTGAAAAGTAATTTTAAATTTAATTAATTACCTTAATTTTATTTTATACTACAAATGTATTAATATGAAAAAATTAAAATTAATTCCAATTTTATCTAAATGATTAATGTTGAATTAAATTTATTTTAATATTTTTCAACTAAAACACATTCACTCGAAAGTTTATTCTCATCAAAAGTGAAAATGAATTAACGAATTAAAATTGGTTAATTTATTTTCACTTTTGACGAAAATGTAAAAAATTGAAAAAAAAGTTAATAGAACTAAAATAAAATAAACCAAAGATATGAATAAATAGTAATTATGAATACATTAATATATTTTTCGAATCAACTGAAAAGAATATACTTACTACATGCTCATCACGAAGTTCGCATTCCAATGTACTTTCCAAATCGTTTTTTATTTTTTCCACATCACTGTTACTCCGTTCTGGATTTAGTTTCAAATTTATATCGTAACCAGCACCAAAACGTTGTTTTAATTGTTGACTTTGACCAATACAGACAAACTGACCTTTTACCATAATGACTAGTCGATTACAAAGTGCTTCGCATTCTTCCATACTGAAAAAATTATTTTATTTCTTTTATAACCAAAAATTTACAGAGTATAAATTAATAACAAAAAAAATTAAATAATTAGAAAATGTTGCAATTATTTTTTTTCGAAAACCATAATTTTCCCGAATTTCTAAATTCAATTACTCAAAATTTCAATAATTTTGTTTAATAAACATTTTAATAATTATGTTATCTTTTATTTTTCCACAAGAATTATTAAATTTTTTAATTTTTTATTGCAAATCTCCCTGAATTTAATTATTCTTAAAAATATTTACTCCGTCTTTTTAGAAATTCATTTGGTTTCTAGAATTTTTAACTTTAATTTTTTTGTAAATCAATTAATTTTCAAAAATTTGAGAAAGTTCTTTAAGAACTTAGTAATAAAAAAAATTAACTAAAATACTTTTAAAATTCAATTTTACGAAAAAAAATTCTTTAAAGTTTTTAATAAAAACGATTCAAAATTAAATTTGAAACTTTTTGAAATTTAATTGTTTCTCATATATTCGACTATAACTCTTTTAATATTTTTTTTGAATATTATTTGCTAGAAGTTTTAATGCTATAATTCTTTTCCAAATCAATAAATTTGAATAATTATGAAAAGTTCATTAAGTTTTCAATTATTTGAATACAAAACTTGAAATTGTAACTTTTCTTGTTTTTTTTAAAAGATTTTACAGGTAAAAAGAAAATTGAATGACAATAATTGTAGATTTACAACATTTTTAAAGTATTTCTCTGACCTACAGTAACTTTCATATTGTCGGAAATTTATAAAAATATTTTTGAAAAGGCTCAAATCAAAAATAAAATTTAAAAAACATTTAAAAATAAAATTTAAAAATTTATTTCAATGAATGATAATAATTCCACTTTAA
The DNA here is from genome assembly GCA_032873175.1 of Leptopilina drosophilae. Classification (NCBI taxonomy): domain Eukaryota; kingdom Metazoa; phylum Arthropoda; class Insecta; order Hymenoptera; family Figitidae; genus Leptopilina; species Leptopilina drosophilae. Next base: position 57,292,085 of record CM065478.1, read on the forward strand.
AAAACTTTTTTAAAACCGATTAAATTCTTTTCACAATAAAATTTGCAATAATTAATAATGGAATTCTTATAAAAAGTTTGATCAACATTTATCAAAATAGTTTAATTTCCACGGAGAAAGTAAATCAAAGTTTTTAAAATAATTGAATTTCCGTCATGAATTTGATCATCCATGAAAATAATTGAAATCTTGATAAATTTAATAAAATATCTTATTCAGAATTTTATTCGAATTTTTGATAATAATTAAATTCTTTTTGAGGGATTTAATTAAAATTGTTTTGAAACTAATTGAATTCCTGTGATATTATTGAATATATAAAAAAATTATATTCTTTTCAATAATTTTATTACATTTTTCTAAAAGAATTTAATTCCTACAAACAATTTTACTATTTATGTATAAAAATAATTGAATTCCTACAAAGAATTTTATTATTTAAAAAAATTATTGAATTTTTGCGACGAATATTATTATTTATGAAAGCAATTGATAAATAAATAATGAATAAATCATTTAAATAATGAATTTTTCCAAAGTACTTAACCAGAATTTTTGAAAATAATTTAATTGTTTCGAAGAATTTTATTAAAATTTTTAATAATAAAAACACATTAATAATTTATTAGTAACTTAGTTATTAATTTCATTTTTCATGCAATTTTTAATCTGAAATTATTTAAATGCTGAAATTCATATTTTTTAAAAATAAAAAATTACTTTAATTTGCAAAATTTATTATTATAGTATTTAATTACTATTAATAGTAAACTAAATTTCTCGTTTTGCGCGTAATATATTCTAGTTGTGTAAATAATTGTCTGTAAAAAATGTTTACCTGTGAGAAGTAAGAATAATTGATTGTCCCGCCAGTTGACAGGATTTTATCACATGCCAAAGAGATCGACGTGCCGCTGGATCAACTCCCGTTGTTGGCTCATCTAACAAAACGAGATTCGGATTGCCAATAAGTGCAATTGCAATATTTAAACGTCGTTTATTTCCTCCACTGTATGCACCACTTGGCTGAGCTGCGCAAAGATTTAAATCTAAAAAGCAAAATATTATTCACTTATGTTTTCAGTTCAAATATTAATTAATCGAACTTTATAGAATATTTTTTGCATTTTTATTTAATATTAAATTTTCCAACATATTTAATAAAATAATTTAATAACATATTCTAAAAAATTAAAATGAATTCTAGTGAATGTTATTATAAAATAGTAAAGAAATTATTACTGATAATTAATACGTACTTAATCTGTTGATCCATTTTTCGACTTCCAAGTGAACTTGTTCTTTAGGAACTCCTCGAATCATAGCAAAGAGTCTTAAATGATCTCTGGCATTCAGTGAATTTATCAGCGCAGAAGTTTGTGGACAGTATCCCATTTGCGCTAAATACTAAAGTAACGAAAATAAATTACTAATAATATTAGAATTTATAAATGATTCAAAATTTATCAATAAATGATTTATTGATTATTAAAATCCATTACGGAATCTTAAAAATGATTTTGTTCTTGTAAATGAAATTTAATTTGCCAAAGTTTTCGTCGACAGAATTAAAAGAAAATTCTCTTTCTTTTCTTTTTCTTGGAAGAAAAATGTTGATCAATATTTTAAAAATAAAATACCTCTTTTCTGTTATTGTAAATCTCCTTTCCGCCTAAATACATGACGCCACTGTTTGGAAATTCATCGCCAGTTAACATTCTAAAGGTTGTACTTTTTCCAGCACCATTCACTCCCAATAAACCGAAACATTCACTTTTCTTGACGGAAAAATTAATTTCCTTAACAGCCGGTAGAAGACCGTAGAATTTACTTAATTCATAAACTAAGTAAATAGCGTCACTATCGTTTTCAGGATTTTCTGTACTTGAATTCATTTTTTCCATGCTGCCCTGCATTTTTGCAGGATCACCTATTGAAAAAGAAATTCCATTGAGATAATTTAAATCAGAAAATAACACCAGGAAGCAAATATTAAAAAATCAATTTAGTGTTTCAAAAATTTAACCTGAAATTTTCTAATCATTATAGCATTAAAAGTTATTATTATGGTATTTAAATTAAAACTAATTTTATGCCATTCAAATTAATTATTCGAATAAATTTTCCTAAAACTATTAATAATTAATGGAAACAGTCTCTAAAATTCTTACTTTCAGTTTTTAATTTACTAAGTTCAAAAGCAACCGATAATTTTTCTTTCTTCACTTGATCGTCCATTTCGTCGATGACACATTTCGGCTCGTATCTTTGAATTTTCATCAATATATAAGGTATAATTCTGTGCTCGAGCAATCCAAGAATTGTAAAATAAAATATCGGAGTTAAACTCATATAGAGAACGCTTTCAGCGAGATTTATGTCTCCTTTAAAATCGGGAAAATATGGCAGAGATTTTTTACAACTTCCATTGTGGCACTCTAGACCTAAGAATAAAAGACAAACGTTAAAGTCGTAAATTTTTAAAGAAATAATCAAGTAAATTCATAAATCACGGTTTATGAAATATTTTAAACGAAAATAAATATTATTTCACTCACCACAACATTTACTGTGAACCATGCAGGCAATGTCTAAAAATTGCTGTGGCGAACGACGACATTGAGCATTTTGACCCGCTGTCTCAAAGAAACTAATTTGTCCGTGAAAGAAACTTATATAGGGAATCATTAAGAAAATCTTCTTCTGCATTGCTCGTAAAAATTCCATGAACTTCATGTCACTTATGTTCAACATCAATATATGGAGAATCAATTCCATCGCAACTGAAAATGATCAGAGAAATTAAAATTTGTTTTTCACTTCAAGTTTAGAAAATGGAGAATCTGATTTGTTAATTTCAGGGCTCGAAGCAATGAAAGTATTTAAAAATACGGACTTTACGGACCAAAAATTTAAAATTACGGATCAACTGACAAAAATAAAATCAGGCCGAATCAAATGTACGAGAACATTTTACTTAAAACTAGAAATTCAATTTTTCATAATTTATAAAACATGAAGAAATTGATAACTTCGAGTCTTCGACTCAAAGTCATCGATTTCTTTACGTTTTATAATAATTAATATTAATTATTAATAAAAATAATTTATAATAATTAAAATCATTATCTATTCAATTATTATTTGTCAAAATTCTTATCTAAAATTCTTCTTTATATCGATTATTTTTAATAATTTACGAAAAAGTTCTTTGACAATTTTCAAATTCATTTTTTTACAATATTTAATTTTACGAAATTTCAATTATTAGTTAAATTATTTTACTAAATAAATATTAGAAAATAGAAACTGAAAATAGTATTAAAAAAACTCAATTAAACTTTTTCAAAAAAAATTAATTACAAAATTCAATTATTTTTTAAAATTCACGCTATATTGCTTTTAATATTCAATGATTATCTAAAATTTTAACTAAAATTCATTTTTATGAAATAAAATTCAATTTTTATTAGAATATTCTACTGGAATTCAATTATTTAAAACAATAAAACTCAATTAAATAATATATTAGAGAATTGAACGTTTCTTAAAATTCAATTCCCATAAAAAATTGTTATCAACAAATTATCAAATACTTGAATTCTATTAACGAATTTTAATAAAATTTTTAAGAATAATTACATTTTTAGAGAAATTCGATTAAAATTGTAATAAAAATAATTAATTTCCTGCAATGATTTTCATTATTTTACGAAAATATTTAAATTCTTGCGAAGAATTTTATTAAAATTTTCAAAAATAACTCAATTCTTGTAAAAAATTAACAGGAATTCAATTATTTTTAAAAATTTTAATAAAATTCTTGGCATAAATTAAAAACAACAAAATTCTTAGCAGATCTTTAATTACTTTCAGAAATTTTAATAAAAATTTTCGCAAGAATTTAAATATTTTCGTAAAATAATGAAAATCATTGCAGGAAATTAATTATTTTTAAGACAATTTTTAAAAAATTTCTCAAATTAAATTATTTTTAAAATTTTAATTAAAAATTCTTCGAAAGAATTCAATTATTATAATCTAAGATTTTAACTGAAATCTTTTTTAAATCAATGTTAGAAAATTCTACCATAATTCAATTATTTAAACACAAAAATAAATAATTAATTGAATAATTGAATGTTTCTTGGAATTCAATTTCTAATAAAAATTTTATCAACAAATTTTTAAACAATTAAATTCTTTAGACGAATTTCAATAAAATTTTTAAGAATTTTTTCGAGGAATTTGATTAAAATTCTATTAAAAATAATTGAATTCCTAAAAAGAATTTTATTATTTACGAAAATAATTGAATCCCGGTAAAATTTTATAAATTATGAAAATAGTTGAATGATTGCGAAGAAATTTAAAAAAAAAAAATTTGTTATCAATGAAATTCTTGTGAAATTTTTATTATTTTTTGAAAATAATTTAAAGTTTATGTTAGAATGTTGTTAAAATTTTTTTTTTAATAATTAAATTCTTTTGGTAAATTTTATAAAAATAGTAGATATTGAACGATATTTAATTTTTTTCGAAGAATATTATTACTTTTGAAAATAATACAAATTTTTGAATTTATTTTTTGAAAATTTTGGAAAATAAATGGATTTTATTACTTTAGAAAATAATTGAATGCGTGTGATAAATATTGTTAATCATGAAAATAATTGAAATTTTTTAATGAATTTTAATGAAATTTTTGAAAATAATTGAATTTTGTTAAAGAATTTTGATATTTATTTATACAGATAATTAAAATGTTAACGTTTTTTAGTTTTTTTTTTTTGAAAATATATGAATTTCGGAGAAGATTTTTAATATTTCTAAAAATAATTGAAATTTTTACGAGAATTTAAAAAAAATTTTGAACATAATTGAATCTGTGCGAAAAATTTTATTACTTTTAAAAATAATTGAATATCTGCAATCATTTGTAATTTCTCTAAAATTCTCCAAATTATATCGTACAATTTACGAACTTTTCATCCTTTTTGAATGAAATTACGGACTTTATGGACCTTTTTTCAAAAAAACGGACTTTTACGGACTTGAAGCAAAGTTACGGACTTTTTCAGGATTTACGGACCTACTTCGAGCCCTGTAATTTTAATCAATCATAATTAATTTTCCGAAATTTTCTTAACTTACTTGCTCCAAGTGGTAGAAGACTCAGCATTGTTATAACAGTACTCGTTGACTTTTTCAAAAAACTGAACGTATAAACAACTGGCAAAGTGTTCAAAGCAAACAGCACAAGTAGCAAAACCATGATTGCTGAAAAAAAACAAAAATTTCAATTGAAAACAAAAAATCGGAAAATTTCGCTAAAAATTCTTATTATTAATTAGTTTTTTAGTCGTTATTAATTAGTCAATTAATTGATTAACTTAAAGAAATAAATAGTCCCTCTTACCCATTTCCGTTCCGCGGAACATTCGAATATCAAAAATGCAATCAATGGCGAAGAAACCGAGTAAAATGACAATAATTGCCACGAAAAAGATTAAGAAATCAAAGAGAAACATTGTCCCCCAATAGAGCCAACTTGGAACTCCGGTCATTCTTTGAAGTTGTTTAACGCCAAGTGATGTTTCTCTAAGCGGATGAATAACGAACAATGCAATTGTCGGATATAGAAAGGCAATCAAGAGTAAAACACGGCCAAACGTGTCGTCTTGTGTTTCAACAATTTCACTGCTTTTATATAAATTTGGAAACTTTTGACTCCAAACATTAATTTCATAGTCCTCGCCGGCGAGTGTTTTTAAAAGTGTATTCGACAAGAGATTCACTGATATTGGAATACTGTACGATGCCGATGTCGAATAAAATGCATTCATCTTAACTTTCTTCTCCGCATTAATTTCAATCGAAGCCGCGGCGATTAGATTATTTCGATACGTTGCCAAATCCTTTGTTGCTAAATCGAGCATCTCTGTGGAAATAATGAATAAACGAATTAAAAAACTTATCAAATTGGATTTTTCTTTACTTCCTCATAGAAAGAATAAATTGTATTTTCTTTTCAAGTAAATTATCATTTTTTGTGTCTCAATGTTATTGTAACTTATTTACTCTGCGAAATGTTAGCTCCGCCAACATCGACAGCAATTCCTTCATATTCCTCGACAACCTTTTTGTAGGTACTTTCAAATGGTTCATCGCTTGAAACAAAACTTTCAGGATAACGATATTTATCGAGTCTTATTGGAATTAACGGCGAGGTGTCGCGAAGAGCATTGAAATCGAGTCCTATCAGAAAAATACTGACCAACGGAATCGCAATCTGAAAAATCGAATTACCGATTTATTTGAATAAATAAAAAAATTACTTTCGCGTTCATTTCTACTTTAGAGCTTAGGGATCATTGACTTTTTAAATGAAATTCCAGAAGTAATTAATTAATTATATCAAATTTAAATATAAAAAATAAATTAATTTACAAATTTACTAATTATTGGTTAATAAACACTAAAAACTCGTTATAGTATAGAATTTTTTCTACGTACTATTAACCAAAATGTGAGAATATTCTTGTACGTGTAGGTGAGCTTTTTCATAAATAAAGCCATTGCTGATTGCAAAAGAAGATCGCGTCCAGTTACTTTCGAAATTTCGTCCATATGAGGTCGGCAAGAATCGACTTCGTCCTCATCTTCTTTTGTTGCTCTGAATTGAATAAAAATACAGCAATTAATTGAAACTATTAACTAACTAAATAATAGCAAATTGAAAGAAATTAATTGGATTTAGTACAGAAATAAAAATACATTAATTGAAATTAATAATGATCTGAAAATAACATCAATTAACAGAAATTATTATTTTCCAAAATTTTAATAAAATTTCAAGCAAAAATTCAATTATTCCCGTAAATAATATTTTATACAAGAATTCAATTATTCTCAAAACTTTTTTTTAGAAAAATTCCACGAAATAATTACATTATTTAACAAAAATTTTAATACAATTTTTCAAAAGAATTAAATTATGTTTATAACTTCTAAGTTTTATCACGAGGATTAAATTATAATTTTAATAAATAATAAGATTCTTTTCAGGAATTTAATTATTTTCCAATAAAATTTCAATACAATTTCCGGTTCAATTAATTTTAAAAATTGTAGTCAAATTTTTTTTCCAATAAATTCAATTATTCCCCAAAGTTTTGAAAAAATTCTTTGTAAATTTCAAGTACTTTTAAAAATTGTAATTAATTTTCTGACAAAATTCTTTATAAGTTATGCTCTAACATTTAAATTTTTTTAATAAAAAATACCAAAATGTCTTTAATACAGAAAAATATTACTGACAATTAAAGTTGATTTATTGAAAAAAAACTCACTTGAGAAAAACTTGTTCCAATGTAATGAGCGAGACACTTATTCCATTCACACCGAGTTCTTCTTTTTTCTCTTCAATTTTGTCCAAATCTTGTGGCAATTCCGGAGTGTAGGGAACATTGAAGACCATTTTGCCACCATCCAAATTTATTAATTTACAATTCCTACTGAATTGGCTCTTTATTTTTTCAAAATTATACTCTTTCTCCGTTGACAGTGTCACTTCAATATTTCCTTGTCCTAAAATTCAAAGAATTAAAATTCTAATTCAAAAAAGAATTCTAGAAAGAATTCAAAAAAGAATTCTAAAAAGAGTTCTAAAAAGAATTCTAAAAAGAGTTCTAAAAAGAATTGATTTAAAGAAGAATAAAATTTAATAAGATGTAAATAAAATGAAAAAATATACCAAAAAAATCACATAAACTTTACAGATATCTACAAAATCAAATAAACAAAAATAAAATTTATCACTCGATGGTATTTTAATCGTAAATATAGATAAATTTGCATAAATCAATTGTATTATTAAAATACCACCGATTGATAAATTCAATTAATACTAATAAAATTAAAATTAAAGTAAGTTAAGTGTGAGCGAAATATTTTATCTATAATTAAACTGATAAGTACCGTAAAGTTTTTTGAGAAACATTGGACTTCCATAACTTTTCAATCGTCCCAAGTGAATTATCGCTGTTCTATCGCCAAGAATATCTGCTTCTTCCATATTATGCGTACTAATGAGAATTGTCTTCTGTCCTCTCATTTTCTACAATAAAAAAAAGAAACAATTTTCACAATAATATCCTTTTTTTCAAATTTAAAATCTCAATTTAAAACTTAAACTCTTTTCTTCGTTTCAATAAAACAACTTCAAATTTTTTCCTACCAATAAAATATCCCAAGTATCTCTTCTACTCTCAGGATCCATTCCCGATGTTGGCTCGTCTAATATCAGTGTCTAGAAAAATATTTAATAATTTTACTTTTTTTCATTTGTTAATTATGAAAAAAATCAAAATTAAAAATTTTTTTTTAATACTCCAAGAATTTTAAAATAATTAAACATTTACCGAAGCATCGCCAATTATTGCCATTCCGAGGCAAACTCTTCTTTTCTGACCACCCGAAAGTTTGGACGGCACCACATTTTTCTTCGGAAGTAATTTTAATTTCGTCAATAGAAGATTCACGTCCGCTTGTACTTCACCTTTCGTTTTATTTTTATTCTTCAACTAGAAAAGGGAAAAAAATTTTAAATATTATAATTATTATATTCATTTTCTAAAAGAATTTTAATTTCTCTAAGAATTGATGAAACTAATAACAATATTACGGTTTATAATATTAACAAAATTGGGAAACAATTGAGTAGCAATAAATGCTATAAATAAATTACTAAATTTAAAGAAACCGAAATTCTTACCAGGCCGAAAAATTCGATTTGTTCGAAAACATTTAAATCGGGAAAAAGCATATCTTCTTGAGGACAGAGGCCCAAATCGCTTATAATATCGTCCATTTCATCGCTGGCTTTTTTTCCATTTATCAAAACCATTCCCTCCGTAGGACTTAATAAACCTGATGGAAATCAATTGGGAAAAATTAGTATTTAATGGTTAATATTTATATTAATCAATATTAATAATTGCTTCTCCTTCCAAGGATGTATTTATTTATTAGTTAACATCAAGAATTTATTTATATTTTGAAATTGTTATCCTCTTTCCTCACCTGTTAAAATAGACATCATTGTCGTTTTTCCCGCTCCGTTATGTCCCAATAAAGCAGTTATTTGTCCTTTATAGAAATCAATCGAAATCCCCCGAAGTGCCTGATGTGTCTAGAAATAAAGAAAATATTAGAAAATAATTATCAATTTGAAAACAATGATCAATTAAATTAGAAAAAAATAAAATTACTAAAAGTTATCAATTTGAAAAACAATTATCAATAATAATTTTCAGTAAAATTGCAATTATTTTATACTCACTGCACGATTGAAACAATTCGTATAATACGATTTCTTCAAATTTCGAATTTGAATTCCCGGTCTGAAGGCATCTCTTGGAACTGGTTCAAAGGGCTTTCCCTCCAAATTACTATAATCACAGTCATACATTTCTTCTTCTGAAGAAACTTTATTGATTTTCGATCGCTGCAATTTTAATTTCAATATTTAATTAAAAGCTTCATTTTAATGATAAGTTTAGATAATTTTTTTTTTTTTGCTATTTATCCAATAAAATAATTATAGGTACCATCAGAAAGAAAAATGGATGTTTTGGAACACCATATTTGCCGGGTAAAACGGCATAAACGTACAATGTGAGAAAAAAGTGCAAAAGTATTCCTAGAATAGACAATAAAAACATTCCTCCCAAACTTCCAATTGCGGGATAATCATCGTCTCCAACGACGAATAAATTACTCCATCGAACTCCCGTCACTGATATTTATAAATTTTTCATTAAATTATTTAAGAAATATTAATTCAAACATTAGAACAAAAATTATTTACTAGAAACTATTTTTACTATTAGAGAAATTTTAATTGCTTTGCAATTATTTTACTACGTTATTATTTCTAACTAATTTAATTATTTCATTAAATACTAAGTAGAAGAATAATTGCAATGCAATTAAAATTATACGCTAATGGTATAAAAATAATTTACTAAATAAACAAAATTTTCAAAATGTACTCAAAATTAGCACCTACATCTTTTTTCATAAACGCTTATTTCCTGAAATACACGGAACAATAAATAGTTGGGAAAAAGAATTCCCAAATACGGTATCAATGTAAAAACGCTACTTTTAACGATAAATCTTTGTAGCATTGCGGATCCAACATAAATTGCCAGAATTCCCGAGATCATAAAGAGAGCTAAAAAGCGAAAAAAGTGTTTTTAAAAAATACCGCAAAATACAATTTTGCTATTTTATCAGTAAAGTAAAAAAAATGTAATTAAAATCTTACATTTTGAAAAATATGAAGCAATATGCATTCCATAGGCTAAGAGATGAGTCACTTGAACGATGAGCAATACAGCAACAATAAAAACATTTCCATAATTTAAATATGGCTCGACGTCCGATACAAATGCGTTTGTAAATAATAATAAAAGAGGAGTGATGTAGAGAATGCTAAATATCACTCCGCTCACGAGCCAACTTATTAAATTCTGATAATTCTTAACGCCATTCATTGACATCAAAATCTGAAAAAATAAACATGATTCATTTCATTTTCAAAAATATTAAAAAATGTCAATATAGTCGAAAAATATCAATATGTAAAATAAATAAATTTATTGAAAATTTTAAATTAAATAAATACGTTTGAATTAAAATAAAGTAAAATAAATACATTTAAATAATTATATCATTATTGTTTTGATAAATAAATATTAAATTTAATAGATTTAAATAAGTAATATAAATATCACTTTATTTTAATTTTCTTTTAATTCTAAGTACTATTTGTACAAAAGGGCATTTTTTGTAAGCCTGTATATATTTACTAAATAAATAAATAAACATCTGATTTGAATAAATATAAACTGAATTAAATAAATATTAACTGACTTAAATAAATATAAATTAACTAAAATGCAAAAAAAAAACTATTCATAAAGGAAATTATTTGATATTTAAAAAAAATACCAGTTTCAACGTCTATTTGTTTACACGTAATATTTGTCATTAAACAATATAAATACATATGATAAATATATAGACACAAAAGATAAAACTAGTTTCTTAAAACATTTTTTTAAAAAAATTCTTCAACCTTATCGCTACTTCATAAAATAAAAATAAATAAATTCAACTCTATTTATTCTTATATTTTCTAGTCTTTAACTTTTTTTTCTAATTTAATAATATTTTACTGCAAAACAACTCATAAAAATTTCCCACTGACTTTCAATTTTTTAAAGAAAAAAAAATACAAATTTTTATATCGATTAATCGAGTAAGTTTAAAAAAGTACTAACATTGACGCCGATGAATTTCTCATTAGCAGCATAAGTGGCTTCAATGCACAAAGGAATTAAAAATGCCATAACCGCAGTCATTGCGTACATTGTTCTTATCATCTCGTCATTAGAATCCAATTCAATGTGAGGGGGATCGGGCATTTGTTGCAAAGATATCTAAAAAAACACGCTCTTTTAAAATCGTTAAATTATTGAAGAAACTGTGAAATTAGAAAGAAATTACAATTAACTGAAAAGAATTGTTACTAAATTAAAATAATTGTTAATAAGTTAAAATAATTGTTAATAAATTAAAATAATTGTTGACAAATTAAAAAATGTAAATCAAATAAAATAATTATCAAATAAAAATAGTTATCAAATTACGAAAATTACAATAAAATAAAATAATTATTCAATAAAAATAATGTTTACCAAATTTAAAAGACTCTAAAGTTCTGAACGTTCAAATGAACGAAATTTGTTTATTTTTCCCACAAATTAAATTTCCATTGCAATTATTTTGCATTACTATCCAAAAAATTAATTTCTTAGTTTCTAAACGTAAATATTTCAATTTTTAAGAAAAAATTTGTTTCTGATTAGTAATTTTTAAAAATATCTTCAGTAAAAAATATTTCGTTCATTTAAACGTTCAAAATTTGGAGATCATAAATTTAAAACATTGCAAAGAAGTAAAATAATTATTAAATATAATTACAACGAACAAAAATAATTATTACAAATTTAAAGAAATATATAATCAAGTAAAATTAATTTTTACTAATTTAAAAAAATTGCAATCAAATAATTTAATTATCAAATAAAATAATTATTATCAAATCATCACAATTGAAGTGTAAATTATGAAGAGATAATTAAAATACATTTTTAAAAAAATAAGAATTAAATAGAATTTTCTCGTAATCAAGACTCACTTCAGCATTGTATGAAGAGTTTGGAACTTTCATTTTTAAAAAAGTCCCATCAAGACACATTTGCACTTGAACAAATGGAAATGTTTCCACGTAAGCATTGTATCCGCTAATCATATCAATTGGTGTCGCGTACATAAATCTTGGAATCAATGGCGATTTAATGGTGTACTGGAGATTCTTCGATGTCGAATTAAATTCATTCTGATCCTTAAAAACAACAGCTAGAATTTTTCTCGAAATATCTTCTATCGTTTTTATTGCAACTTCCTTTAATAATTCACTCTCCGTTGCGAAGCCCACGATATCTATTAGGATTGAAATTAAAATTAAAGCCAATTAAAATAAATTCATAAAATAATCTAAATTAAATAGAAATTCTTATATTTAATATTTGACGAAAAAAATTATATTCTATCTAATTCAATTTTTAATTTAATTAAGAAAATACTTCTGAACATTAAGTTTTTTTGAAATTAAAGAAAAAGAATTTTTTTTAATGAAAATAAAACACTTTTTTTTGAGAATGTAAACAAATTAATTGAATTTTAGAAAATTCATAAACAAGAAAAAATGAAGTGGCTAAAGTTTCGAACGTTCAAATGAACGAAATTGTTTTTCAACTCAAGTATTTTTGAAAATTACTATCCAAAAAAGAAAAATATTTAAAATTAAACATTATTTAGTTTAGAATTAATTTGTTTTAATGTAAAAAATACAAATTAGAAGTAAAAAAAATGTTGTACAAAACTTTAGGAAGTACTTTTTTCATTTTTTTTTGCTGAAAATCGTAAAAAAGAATAAAAAAATTTCAACTTACTGTCTGATGGAAGACCAAGACAAACGCCAGTTTCATACATTAAGTCATCGACAAATTCATTTTTCGGTAAATAATAAACAAGATTTGCAGTCATATCAATTGTTTCCAGTGCCTCTTCTTCTGTTATAACATTGTAATGAGTGATATTTTCCACACGTTTCGGTGCTGTCGCTGACAAATCTCTCGTAAGTTGAGTTAGAGCAAATAATGCAAAAGGCAAGCATATTTGAACAAAGAGACCAGCTTTCCAATGTCTCTTGCGAACAATTAAATTCTTCCACATGAGAAGTGCAAAAACTCTCCATTTACTAGCCATGATTGTCAAATTTCAAACATAGACACGACAATTAAATTTTTTCTATTCAACTGCCTAAAAAAATGCACAAAAACGAGATCCATAACTATGATAATTACCCTTGAAAGTTACAAAACAACAAAGTATAAAGCCATGATTTATAAATAATTAATAAATGAAACTACTTCCTTACCTTTGCCTTATCGAGTTATAAATACCGTGACACATGAGACTGTATTGAATTCATGGAAATTAATATCGTACGATAATGAGCCCATTGCATTACGTCTGCGATAAAAACCAATTATATTGCAAAAAATAAAAAAAAAATGTAAAACAGGAAAAGTTATAGTAAAAAAAAGAATTACTTACAATTATCTTTGTTCGTGAAAATTAAAGCGATGTTATAATAACAAAATATATTTAGACCACTGTTTATACGAGAATTGAATAATTGATCATATTTTGTTGCTATTAATTATACATATCATTGTTTAATAGTTGCCTTTCTTTCATGATTATTCATAATAATCGTTAATGTTAATCTTTCCAACAGGTTGATGTATAATTGATAAACTTATCAGCCATTTGTACTTAAAATGCACTCACTTGTATTGTTTTCAATGCATTTCCGATAAAAATGTACTGAAAAGTGCAGCGTTCTTTAATGTCGTCACACATTTCGCTTACGACAACAAAACGACATTCTCCTTGCGCGTACAAAAAAAACGCACAATTTGCACTCCCTTGTACTGTTATTGCAATTGCACTTATAACAAATAAAATTCATTGGTCCTTGAAGCAATATAGGGTTTATTAACCCTTGTAAATAACCTTTCTAAGGGTTAGAAATAATGTGCTATTTTTAGTCCAAACCAAAAATCGAATTTCACGAATTTCACAAACTGTCGATTTAGAATAATATTTTCCTTAATCGTAAATTTATTTATTTGCACGCACTAAAATCTATTCAAAATATAACGAATAGAGTAGAAAGTAGACACAAATTTTGAGTTATAGGCGTTGTATATATGCAGGTCGTGCAATTACAGCTGCGCCTGAAGACGCCAACGTTGTGCAATTGTAGGTCATGTGACCTAACCTCAAAATTTTCTATAACTGTCAGGACTGTCATTTTGACATATGGGACATAGTCTACCCGCATTGCGTTAAAAGTTTTACAAATAGAAATTGAAAAATCAACAATGGATTCTGTTGAAAAATTACAAGAGCGTATTAAGGAATTAGAGAAACAATTGGTTGAATTAAAAGCAAAAGATGGTGAATTTTCGTCTAGAGATAAAGTTAAACAAATGTCAAGTGAAGTGGTCGACACTAATCCATACAGGTAATTGTTTTTTTTTCTTAATTATTACAAGTTTTCTTTTACTTATATTTATTAAAGTGGTTATGTATATCATTTTTCTATTTCATATAATAATTATAATTTTATAATTAATTGAAATTTCTCTATTTTTCTATTTTATTTTATATTTTCTTTCAATATGGGAGTTTACGTTCCTTTTTATGCATAATTATCTTTCGGAAATTTAATTTCAGTCGCTTAATGGCATTACAACGAATGGGTATTGTTAAAGATTATGAGAGAATTCGAAATATGACAATTGCAGTTGTAGGCGTCGGTGGAGTTGGAAGTGTAACAGCAGAAATGCTCACTAGGTGCGGTATTGGAAAGGTAAAAATTAAATTTGAATTCAATTAGTCCTGGACAATTAGCTGTTGAATTTTAACAATTTAATTCGTCTATTTTAAATGATTAAATAATGAGCAAATGTATCATTAAGCAAATTAGAAAATTTTTTACATTCAAATATCAATTTCATTTTTTTAAGAAATTTCAGTTTAAAATCTAAAAACTTCACTTAGGATTAAATTTAATTATTGTGAATAGAATTTTAATAAAATTCTTCAAAACAATTCAATTATTTTTAAAAATAGTAAAATTTTCATAATAATTTAATTACTTTTTTATGAATAGTAATAGAATTCTTTTCACAAATTTAATAATTTTTAGTACAATTTTTAAAAACTTTCTCGAAAGGATTCAAATATTTTTAAGAATTGAAATAAAATTTTTTTAAAAACTGAAATTATTTTTATCAATTCTAAGATTCTTTGCAAGAATTGAATTATGATCTCCGAAAAAAATAAAATTATTTATTATCAATTATAAGATTCTTTGAAAGTATTGAATTATAATCTCCGAAAGAAATAAAATAAGAATAAAATATCTCAAACAAGTTCAATTATTTTTAAAAAGTATAATAAAAATTTTTCTAGTAAAATCAATTATTTTTAAATAAAATTGAATTAAATTCATCAGAACAATTAAAATATTTTCGAAAATTTTAATAGCATTCTTTGAAATAATTCAATGATTTTCATAAATAATAAAGCTCATACTACAATTTAGATTACTTTCAATACAATTTTAATAAAATTTGTTGAAAAAAGTTAATTATTTTTAAAAAAAGTATATCTCAAACGAGTTCAATTATTTTTAAAAATTGTAATAAATTTTTTTCAACTAAAATCAATTATTTAAGAAAAAATTGAATTAAATTCTTCAGAACAATTCAATTATTATCAAAAATTTCAATAACATTCTTTTCGAAAAATTCGATTATTTTTATAAATAATAAAAATCTTTTGTGAGAATTTAATTATTTTCAATACAATTTGAATAAAATATCTCAATGACATTCAATTATTTTTAAAAATAGTAAAATTTTCATAATAATTTAATTACTATTTTATGAATAGTAATAGAATTCTTTTCACAAATTTAATAATTTTCACTACAATTTTTAAAAACTTTCTCGAAAGAATTCAAATATTTTGAAGAATTGAAATAAAATTTTTTTAAAAAGTGAAATTATTTTTATCAATTATAAGATTCTTTGCAAGAATTGAATTATAATCTCTAAATATAATGAAATAATAATAAAATATCTCAAACGAATTCAATTATTTTTTTAAATTATAAAAAAAAATTTCTACTAAAATGAATTATTTTTAAATAAAATTGAATTAAATTCATCAAAACAATTAAAATATTTTCGAAAATTTTAATATCATTCTTTAAAACAATTCAATTATTTTTATAAATAATAAAACTCATACTAGAATTTAGATTACTTTCAATACAATTTTAATAAAATTTGTTGAAAAAAGTTAATTATTTTTAAAAAATTTAATACATTTTTTTCTTTAATTCGCGTATGTATTTTTAAAAATTTTAGTAACATTCTTTTGGAAGAAATTGATTTTTTTTTAAAATAATAAAAATCGTTTGTGAGAATTCAATTATTTTTAATACAATTTTAATAAAATTCTTCAAAACAATTCAATTATTTTTGAAAACAGTAAAATTTTGCAAAATAATTTACTGTTTCATAAATAATAATAAAATGTTTTTCAGAAATTCAATTTTTAATACAATTTTAAAAAACTTTCT